>CM056195.1:147796878-148996878 GCA_029692085.1 Gymnothorax javanicus | reverse complement strand
AAAAACAGCACAAATCAGGAAGGGACCGAATTCTTTTTCAGAGCGATGTGAAAAGACCGGGTTCCGTGGTATAATCTACACCCGATGCGGAATAGGATTAATGCCTATGGATGGCAGTGATGAATACGCCATTTCTAAAAAGGTTTATACAGGCTTTATTGTTGCTGCAAATCAGTTAAGTTACATATAAGTGCATAAGAACTGCCATATGTAGTCATTTGTGGACATATCAACATGTCAGCTCATTCATAAGATGTGACACATAGAATACTTCAGCAAAAGCAGAAACAGACACAGCTGAACTTGCCTAACCCCACCCGAGATTTCTATTTGGGCAAGTCAACAGACCAAAACCAGGGGGTCTCTTAACAGGGGAGACGAGAAACACTTCAGGTATCCTCCAACCTCTCCAAAATCAAACAAGGTTAGCTACGTAATCTATCTACTTTAGAATCCAAAACTGAGGCCCGTATAATACAGTATTTAAACCACTCCCAAGAATAAGACCTGATGAATCATTTAACCACGTACAGGCCAATGAAAATCCCAACAGTTTTATTGCGCGAAAGGAGGGGTACGGCCTCCCTAATAACACACAGTCAGTTCCAGAAGTTTGTGGACATCGGCATAATGGGCTTTATGCACAGCTCCACTACTTCCTGAACTTAAACCAGCTCCTTTATTTCCTGTCTTTCATTATTGGACAAACTGATTAATCCAGGTGTGTCTGACCATTGTTGTGGGGTCAGACACACCTGAATTAATCAGTTTGTCCAATAATGAAAGACAGGAAATAAAGGAGCTGGCTTAAGTTCAGGAAGTAGTGGAGCTGTGCATAAAGCCCATTGCTATCATATTGACTCCATGACAATGGATTTAAAATGACACAATCAAGATGTGTTCATAGTGTAGACGTTCAGCTTTAATTAAGGATTTTGTCAAAAATGTTGCATAAAGTATACAGGAATTCTAACTATTTTTAAACATGCCCCTCACTGCAGCTTTAGGGGGGTTAAAATTAACAATAAAAATAAAAAATCAAATGGTCCTTTTTACTGCTTGGTTGCAAATCTTTAGCAGTCAATAACATCCTGAAGTCCAGAATGCATAAACATCACCAGATGCTAGGTTTCTTCCCTGGTGATGCTCTGTCAGGCCTTCTCTGCTACGGTCTTCATTTGCTGCTTTTTATTGGGGTGTTTCCATTCCAGTTCATTGTTTTAATGAAGTCTTGGGCTGCTTTTGCATAACACTTTGTGCTTTGGTCATCTGGCCCAGTGAAGTGTTGTTCAATGATTTTTGATCCATTTGGCTGAATCGGAACCAATAATATAGCGCTATACATTTCAGAATCTATCCAGCTGCTTATGTCAGCAAGTGCATTGTCAAAAAATACAAGGGAGCCAATCCTGTTTGCAGCTATACATGCACACACAAGCCCATGCTTCACAGAGGAAGTGGTTTACTTTAGGTCACGAGCGGTTCCCTCCCTTCTCCATACTCTTTTCTTCCCATTATTCTGGCACAAGTTGATCTTTGTCTCATCTGCCTACAGGATGTCGTTCCAGAACGGTACAGGCTTTTCAACATTTAGTTTTGGCAAAATTATTTTGAAGCTTACCAGTTGTTTATAGCTAGTAGTAAAACCTCTGTAATTACTCTGATGAAGTCTTTGCTTCATTGTTCACTTTAACACAGATACGCTTACTTCCTGGGGGGTGGTCTTGATCTGGCCAATTGATGTTTCTCTTCACCCGCAGGAGAGTTCTTCTGTCATTCACCACACTTGTTATCCGTTGTTTTCCGGCATTTTAGTGTTCCTGAGCTCACCAGTGCATTCTATCTTTTTTTGAGAATGTACCAAATGCAAATGCTATACTTAAAATCAACTCCAGACCTCTTTTTCTGCTTACTTGGAAATGGAAAAATGAGGGAATAATGCGCATCTGACCATGAAACAGTTGTGCAGAAAACAGCTCATTCACATTTGGTTCCTTAAGAAAGGAGAAGCAGGTATATGCTTGAACTCGCTGTAATTCTCATACTGTCACCTGATTTGGATATAGATGCCCTCAAATTAAAGCTGAAAGTCTGCTGAGCTCACATTATTATTATTCAATTTCCAATCCAATATGCGGTGGTTACTGGACACTTAAAATAATAATAACTTCACCAATCTCCAAATATTTATGGACCATACTGCATGCAGACCACTGTACAGTTTGACCAAAATGAAAAACCATTTAGTAAAAAGAAACAGCATCAGACTGCAGTGAAGTTAGCATAATTGATTTAATGAACTCTGACAAGTTAGTAAATAACACTGTAACACTCAATAACAATAACACTCACCGCGGTGGAAGCAAGAATTCCTGCTTCGGGGCACTATACATCTCAGGGTTACTGGTCTCCTATTAAAAAGGTGACAGATGGTCAGGTCCATATGAAAATATGAGCCCACAGTAATGACATTACATACAGTTGTGCTCAAAAGTTTGCATACCTCGGCTGAATTTGTAAAATGGGTAACATTTTTTTTTAATAAAACATGATTGGCCAGGCAAAACACATTTCTTTTATTCCTTATTGGATTCATATCCAACTGCAGGTCATGTAGAATGGCACCATCATCAAATAAAACATGGCAATAAGGGGAAAAAATGAAATGAACCCTGTTAAAAAGTGTGCATACCCTAAGTTCTTAATACTGTGTATTGCCCCCTTTAGCATCAATAGCAGCGTGCAGTCTTTTGTGCTAATTGTCAATGAGGCCCCTAATTCTCTCAGCTGGTATAGCTGCCCATTCTTCCTTGCTAAATGCCTCCAGCTCCAGAAAATTCTTTGGTCGTCTTGCATGAACTGCACGTTTGAGATCTCTCCAAAGTGGCTCGATGATATTGAGGTCAGGAGACTGCAATGGCCCCTCCAGAACCTTCACCTTTCTCTTCTATAACAACTGGAGGGTCAGCTTGGCCTCGTGCTTGGCATCACTGTCATGCTGGAAAGTCCAAGTGCGTCCCATGCGCAGCTTTTGTGCTGGAGAATGCAAATTATCTGCCAGTATTTTCTGATAGCATGTTGCATTCATCTTGCCATCAATTTTCATGAGATTCCCTGTGCCTTTAGAGCTCACACACCCCCTAAACATCAGAGTCACCACCATGCTTTACAGTGGGAATGGTACATTTTTCACCAAGGGCCTTGTTGACTGCTCTCCAAATATAGCGCTTACGGTTATGACCATTAAGTTTTATTTTGGTCTCGTCACTCCAAATGAAAGTATTCAAGAAGTTGCGAGGTGTTTCAAGGTGTTGTCCGGCATATTTTAGGCAAGTTTCTTTGTGGGACTGGCACAATAATGGCTTCCTTCTAGCAATTCAACCGTACACAGGCCTACTAAAGAAAACGGCCAAGCTGTAACAAAAGTTTGTCAGATGCCTACCTTTTCAAATGACCAGCAACACAAAATCAAAAACATGCCACATTCCTGCCAAACTTCGTACCAGAACACTTTGAAGTCAATACATTTTCACCAGAACCAAACTTAAAAAAATAAAAAAAAAAAAAAAAATTGCACAGCCTGTAACAAACCCAGAGACAAACCAGATAAGTTTTCAATTGCGTGTTGCTGGTTCTTTGAATCTGGCAAACCTTCGTTACAGCTTGGCCATTTTCTTTGGTAGGCCTGATACAGCTCATTGTTCTTGAATGTGCTCCTTGAAATGACCACACCGTCTTTTCCCAGAGCATCCTGCATTTCTTTTGAGGAAGCTTGTGGATATTTTTGTGCCCCGAACAATTCCCCTGGTAGTTTGGGCAGAAATCTTTCTTGGCCTACCTGAGCTTGACTTGGTATCAACATATCCCCTAATTTTCCACCTCTTAATCATGGACTGAACAGTACTGACTGGCATTTCCAAGTCTTTAGGTATCTCTTTATATGCCTTCCCATCTTTAGAAAGTTGAACGCCCTTGTTACGAAGGTCATTAGACAGTGCTTTTCCGCTCCCCATGGCTCAGTGTCTAGCCAGATCAGTGCAGCCACTTGGGAGCTAATAAACTCAATGACTATACACAGACAATAGTTACAACTTAAAAAGCCACAGGTGTGGAAAATTGACCCTTAATAGCCATTTAAACCTGAGTGTGTCACCTTGTGTCTATATAACAAGGTAAAACATTCAAGGGCATATAAACTTATGATCAGGGCCATTTGGGTGATTTCAATTATCATTATGATTTAAAAAGGAGTCAAACACTTATGTGATGATAAATGACTTTACATGATCACTATCCTTAAATAAAAGACAAGGTTTTTGCATAATGAGTCATATTTTCAAAATGGCAACATTTCAAAAATTCAGCTAAGGTAAGCAAACTTTTAAGCACAACAGTAAAACATTCAATTTTAATTAAACTCTGACCGAGTTAAACTCAGATCAGATATATGCTGTTAAAATAAAATGTACTCTATAGGTTTACTGTGCTAGTCATGGAGTAATGGCCATTAAAATACTATCCAAGAGTATTTATCCACTACAATACTTCATTAACATACTGCATACCAAGTATGACATTTGTTATGAGCGCTGTTATTATTTGTGCCATGACATGAGGCGGTATTTGTTGCCAGGACATTGGGCAGGTAAAATGCGGGCGTAACACAGGTAAAAGGCTCATTTGTGGATCCCCAACTGGGATATTCTATGGTCCAGGTCCAAATGACAAAAGAGCAGTGTGATGTTGAAGTCTCAACAGTGAATGGAAAGTGGCTTTGTTTATTTCTTTAGAGACAAAGGCCTGTTGTGCCACAGACTAGACTGCCTGCCTCACACAGTACAATTGAGCTAATAAGAAAAGATGGCTTTGTGCTGCTTCCGCTTGTCACACACAATTTGCTGCCTGCCCTGATAAAGAACAACTGACACAGTATCCACAATTAGTTGAATTCCCTTGCTGTCATGGCCACATATGAAATCATTTGTCACTGTTAGCATTCTGCAAACTCATTTTTGCATTTGAGGCTTTAATAGTCAGTGACCTCTCAAATTAATCCAAGTCAAATTCCTTGTCATTTTCCCTTTACCGAACAGTGTATTAGCTGCACTTTTGGGGACTATGTGGGACTTACCACAGCAGGGGGTGGATAAGTGGGTCTAGAGATGGTAGGTTTCTGAATAATTGGGAGAGGCACTCCTCCAAAGGGCTTCTGCACTGGGAGAGGAGGTGGGGCCTCCTGGGACTCAGGTTCATCGACTAAAGACAAAATATCCACATCCATGGAAAATTACAACATGTACAGAATACTCCTTGCCACTGTTGCCACATTTACCCCAAAATACACAGCAGTTGCAGTTTTGCTGTGAGTCCCAGATGTAGGGAAAGCTTTCGTAAAATTGGAGAATAGGAATACATAAATAGATAAGCCAATGTGCTCATTTGGAGTGATGCACTTGGTGTAACACATAAAAAGCATTACATGCAGCTGCAAAAGGAATAAAATGACAGAACCACTGCCTCAACATAGAAAAAGGCTTAATTTAGTTTTAGGCGCTTCTTCTGAAGACTGCTGGGTTGTTCTGAGTGGCAGTCCCGATGATGACTCATCCTAACTCAGTTTCACCAAAGATGTGAGATCAGCCAGGCTCACCTTTGCTTGGAACTCTGATCATTGTGGGCTTGCGAGATACTCCCGGAGGATTAGGTCCAAAATTAGAGGGTCTCTGTGGTTTGATCATGACTTGTGCTGGCAGAATAAAGGAACAAAGTTGGTGTTTCTGAAAAGGCTATCACAGTACAGTCAGTTAGGAGTGCATTGAAAATGCAAAGGCACTCACCGGCAGGTCTGTCTACGCTCCCATTCTCCATGCTCGGCCTGAGGGGAACCTGAGATGTGCGGGTTGATGAGCTCAACAGAGTCCGAGGCGGGTTTGAGTTTTGGTGGTCGGGTGGGCGGGGGAACCGAGGGCCTCTGAATTGTCTGGCTGACAGGGTTTGCAACAGGTTTAAATTTTGGTGGAGGTGTGGGCAGGGTAATTGTAGGCTCATGATTGGTCAGGCTGACAGGGTCTGTGATAGGTTTGATTTTTGGTGGGGGAGTGGGCAGAGTAATGGTAGACACATGATTGGTCAAGTCAAAAGAGGCTGAGACCGGTTTGATTTTTGGTGGGGGTGTGGGTAGGGTAGTGGCAGACCCCTCCTCCAGGGCAGCGAAGGTCTTTGCCCTGGCCATAACAGAGGGGCGCGATTGGGGGATGAGTGGCACCTTTCCCACTGCCGTGGCTGGGACATCCCCAATCTCCACCTCAGAGGAGGAACTGGGGAGCAGAGGCCTTGGAGCAGGGGTCGGCGGGACGAGCGGCTCTTTCTGGATTCTTTCGTCACTTGACTCTGAAGCATTTGGCTGCTCCTGCAGGCTGAGAGCCCGACGTGCGAAGGGCTGTTGGGGTTTGGCGGCCACTGCAGGTGGTTTACTACGGGGGCGAGGCTCCGGCTTCACCACAGGCGACTCATCCTCTGCATCCACGGCAGCCTGCTTCTCGAAGGCGTGGATCTTGGCCTTTATACTCCTCGAACTGCGGGAAATGCTCATGGTGTCGTCCTCTTTGCTCAGGTCTTCGTTGTCACTGGAGTCTGTATGGTCACTGTAGTCAGACTGGTCACTATGGTCCGTCTGATCGTAGGGGTCAGTGTCTTTGCTGGGGTCAGTATAGTCACTACAGTCCGCCTGGTTGAAGATATTACATTGGTAACACTGATCATCCGTGCTGAAAATGTCCAACAGCTCCTGCAGGTATTTACCCGAGGGAGGTACCCTCTGGTAGACAGCTATTTGGGAGCTATCCCCGTCGTCCTTAATACGGACCAAAGTCTGAACTTTTACCTCCCTGCTAATGGGCTGCAAGTTGCGCTTGGAGCGAGGGAGTGGTATAGGTTGCTGCGTTTGTGAAGCGGCAGGGTCAGTGAAATTAACCTCGGCTGGTTGAGGCTGACTGGCTACAGATTCACAGCTGCGCTCGAACGGCTCGGCTGTCTCATCACACAGTAATGGTGGAGATGGGTCACTGCGAGTCAAACAGCCAAGGTCCAGGAAGGTCTCGGATGCCTGCTGATTGGCCGCAGAGGACGTAACAGCCCAGACAGATGGGGGCTCTTCCTGGATTAGACAAGGCGGGTCTGCAACGACAGCACTGTCATCTGGCTCCGGTTTGGGTTTTGGCACTGAAAGTCTTGGTGGCTTTAGTGGTATTTTTCCTGACAGAATACAAGCATAGCAAACACACACTGATGATGAAAATATCCCCAAGTACCACAACGAAGGGTTAAAATCATGGGAAAATATATTAAAAAAAAAAAAAAACACACAAAAGTGTTTCAACAAAGATACATCATTACAGGAGGTAATTATACAGCAGTATAAACATAAAATAAAAAATTGGGTGTCAGCTTCTCCATTGGAATAAACACTCACCAGTCTAACAAGATCATTACTGTTCGACAATATAGATGATGAACAGCATAATTACCAGCAGATCTTGTTCTCTCAACAGGCAGTGGAGCATCAGTACATTTCGGGTCAGCGTCAAATAGGAAGTCGGTCTGTGTAGCAATAGTAGTGGAATGTCGTGGGGTGGCAGCCGGCGGGGTAATCTGCTCCTGGGTCTTCTCTCTGATCACCTGGTCATATGATGGTGGGGGCTGATTTGAGAGAGATGACTGTATCTCAGAGCACTGCACTGCACTGCACTGCAACTCAAGGATTAGGCAAATACTGCTCTATGCAGACATAGACATACATACACACACACACAAACACACTTACACACACACACCATGTGGACACTACCTGAGGAGCTGCTGGTATGCTCCCACCCCAGATTGGTTGGGCAGGAGGTGGGGCTGTTTGGAATCCCCCTGATGCCCCAGGGAACCAGTTGTTCCCAACTAAGGGCTCAGCAGACACAATGGTTATCTCTGGACGCCTGCAATATGAGCCATCGATTAGAGATGCTAATGGCTAAGGCAAATGAGAAGCTTGCTTCATCGTGGTAATAGAACATACACGCTGAACATGACCTATGACTCTAAATCTAACCGAAAACATAATTTACTGACCCAGAATTAATCACAATTTTATCACACATACCATGACACCCATTTGCCTGAGCAGGTGAAATCATCTCTTATTTGAAGTTTTATATATTTATTTACTAGCCACAGAATATTTTACCATGACATTGCATTATGAATTATGTGAAAAGTCAGATCTGGACCTAAATAGTACCCAAAGCGCCAGCTAAAACTGTTGGTACCCAGAATAAGCACAATTTATGAATGGCTGAAAGTTTAAAGGAGCTGAGTCACAATTACTGCGCATGCTAAGAATGTACACTCCAAGAAAGTGAATCTGCTTGACTGGAAGTCATAATCTGATTCCATTGTTGCCAACCTGTCTTCGTTTTGCATTGTATTTATGTATTTTAGTTACTCTGGGACTATGCTTTCTATATTAAGGAGCTTTCCATGGAGATTCAAGGATTCAAAGCTCTATTTTAAGCAGAAGTCAAGGGATACAAAGAATGTAAGCTGGTTTGCCATCCCCAATAATCATAGAAGAAGAAAAATGCCTTCTAGATTTTGACTTCAGTTGAATGCATTTACTTCGTTCAAAGTTGCGAACATGCGTAATAATCTTGACACACCTCCTTTAATTAAAATTTTTAGAATTTATTTCTACATACTTTCCAGCAGAATTTATTTATGTCATTTCATATGCAGGCTTGGAAGTGTATTTACCCACATCAAAAGACTAGTTTGATCTTGAAATTCAACTTGAGTATTTGAATTCTTCTGTGTAAACACTTACGGATTATATCTTTATCAAACAATACAGCAGGTCACAGAGGGACGAAGCTAGCATTGAAACAGGGGCATACCTGCGATCTCGCGTGTGCTCAGCCTGAGAGCTGCTTCTTGTCGATGTCGCTAAAACAAAACAAAACAAACTAATGGTTTTCCTGACCCTTTCCCAAATGATGCATTTTAGGCAATTCACGATATTTCATTTGGAATCATACATCTTTTTATGAGTTAGTCAACAAATCAAACAAAATTCATTTAACAGAATGAATTCTTCTAACTCACTTCTTTTGATGGCAGCTCGTATAGAGGAAAGAGGTCCTTGACTAAAAGAGAGGGTAAGATATAAAGGTCAATTGGGGGTTAAGTTACCACTTGCTACATCAAACACACGCAGACACAACAAAACCTGTAAACACTCCCAGAAAAATGAACACATCTGCACATAGCACACACAAACAAATAACAAAAACTGCACACTAATAAAGACAAAATAGTAAACTAGAGACAAACTTGCAACTGGATCACACCAGCCGCTCCTACGAGCCCGGACCACACCTATCTCTGAACTCAAGCTTCATTTTGATCTCAACTACACACTTTTAAAGTTTTGTGACTGCATCTTGTACAGTGGTTGTGGTGGTAAAATTTGTCCATAGCCAGACAGACAGACATATAAACCCCCGGCAGAGTACTTGAAACTGCTTCTGCAGTACTTCCCGCTACAATGGGTGTCTCCAGGACCACATTTTGCCAAAATCACACACAGACACACACACACACACACAACTCAATAAGTTTACTCAATACCAGCCGACGCTGTCACGGCTGGAAAACATAACCTGCTACAGTTTAAATATAATAGCTTAACTACTGGTTACCAGCCATAGGGCTCAAAAGCAACAGGTTCCACAAGTCTTAGTTCCAAGTTCTCTCAGGAATGTAGCAAGACAATTGTTTTTCCAGCATCACTGGGTGCCAACTTGGACATCATGCGAAGATGTATGCGTGTTCCACTTTTGAAAGACAAACAAGCTTTTTCCATCAGGAACACATTACTATTGAGCAATGCCGAAGCATTATCTATTGAAAGCATGATGACAATTCCTGGTGGCAAGGGACCAACACTGACTATTCAAACACACACATGCACACATTTAGTTATAAACACCATGCATACCAATTCAGATTTTTTGGTCCACAAAAGGACAGACAGAGAGAAGACTGCACTTCAAACCCAAATGGTGAAGACACACAGCAGTCTGTTTGAAAAAGAAAAACACATAACCCCTCTCCTGCAGATCTGGCAGGGTGGATTTCCTGAACGCTACGGCCTGCCAGCGACATGTATTTCCCTCCTAGGACCAGGGAACAGTTGAGGCCAGTTTATGCCCTGTGTCACAGGACACCCAACTCCCTATGACCAGCAAGTCCCGTCAGTACCACCGGAAAATAACACCTCCTACTATATGCAAATATGTGGAATATAAACTCCCACAGGAGTTTAACTGACTACCATACATAATCACATGACCACCAACTGGCCTTCTGATTCATATACTGAACAAACAATGTTATGGGTCCCAGTGGACAAATGCAACAGCCAGTTGCTCTTCACAGATGGATGTTATTTTACGAAATGCAAGACTGCTCTGCACTGGAACAAAGAGGCCGCAGTTCATGATTAACAATAGTCGAGGAACCAAAATCACGACATAAAAGCCTTGCATAGCATGCTCTTTCAAAGACATCCTGATTAAAGATGCACTGCCTATGTTCTGTAAATACACCGTTTTGCCAGTGTTTCAGCAGTACAACTAATGCAACCTTCAGGAGCAGAGAAAGAGGACAGATAGACAGCCTCCAGCTAACTTTCATGATTAGAAACCAGACAAAACAGTTATAGTTCAAAACCCCAAGCAGGACAACATCTTATTTCACTGACAAAAAAAAAAAAAAAACACTTTTAGTTCGCAAACTAAAAATAAGTCACTTCTCTCTTAGACAATATCAAAACAGCAGCATCTCAGCTCAGAGGTGTGCAGAGGTTAAAGACCTCAGTGGGTCTGTACACAGGGGCCGATGACATCACTCAAACAGCCTCACTCAAAGGCTAGGATCAAAACATTATTGTCCCTCATAAGCAGAGCTATTACTGAGTGTGGTAGCAGCCCGGACAGAACTGCAATTATGTGGCCAGTTAATGAGGTCATTCTCTGGGGAACTTCATATAGAAACTACCATGGCCAGGCACAATAAACAGATACAAACAGCATATTCTTTGGCCTGGCCAAGATACAGTGAGGAACATGAATATTTAGACATTGAGATAGCCATCACAAAAGTTATAGTAGCTACCGCCATCTACCACAGCATATTGAAGTTAAACAATGAATAACTAGATCGCTAAAATGAGCTGAAAGTGCAGACTTAGCATTAATTTGAGGGTATTTTCATCTAAGTGAGATTAAATAAGTATAAATTACAGTTCTTTTTATAAATGGTTTCCACCTTTTTCACTCCTTAAACTCTAACTTTTCACTTGTGTCGTGGAGGGTATACGAAGGTACACGGAGTATACATCGCTCCTTTTCTGTCACTTATAGCCTCCTATCAGCATTAGCGCCATTGAAATGCAAACAACCGTTTCCAAAAAATTTGGGATGCTGTATGAAATGTGCATTAAAACAGAATGCAAGGATTTGGAAATCACTTAAACCCCAAATTTAATTGAAAATAGTGCACGGACAACATATCAAATATTGAAACTGAGAAATTTTACAGTTTTTTTTTTAAATATCAGTTCATTTTCAATTCGATGCCAGCAAGACATTCCAACAAAGTTGGGACGGGGCAAGAAAATGCACAAAAAGTTGTGCGATGCTTTAAAAAAAATAATAAAATACCCCTGATGGAACATCTCATGGCTAATAAGTTTAACTGGTAACAGGTCAGTAACATGATTCGGTACAAAAAGAGCATCCCAGGGAGGCTGACTCTTTCAGAAGTAAAGATGAAGAGGGCTTTACCACTCTGTGAAAGACTGCATGGGAAAATAGTTAAACAATTTATGAATAACGTAACAATGTAAAATTGCAAAGAATCTGGGAATTTAATCATCTTGGTACACAGAATCATGAAAGGATTAAGAGAATCCTGAGAAATCTTTGTATGCAAGGGACAAGACCAAAAACCAATACTGAATGGCTGCGATCTTCAGGCCCACAGGTAGCACTGTATTAAAAACAGACAGGATTTTGAAGTGGAAATCAATGCATGGGCTCAGGAACACTTCTGTAGACCCTTGTTAGTCAGCACAGCATTCTCGCTGCATCCACACTTGTAGGTTGAAGCTCTATCACGTAAACTTAAAACCATACATAAACAAGATCCAGAAACACTGAGGCCTTCTCTGGGCCTAAGCACATTTAAGATGAACTGAGGTAAAGTGGAAAACTCTCCTGTGCTCTGGCCAATCGAAATAAGAGATTTTTTTTGGAAATCATGCTGCTTCTGGGCTAAAGAGGAGAGGGACCACCTGGCTTGTTATCGACGCAATGTTCAGAAGCCAGTATCCTTAATAGAATGAGGGCGCATTAGTCCGCGTGGCATGAGTATATTGCCCATCTAAGAAGATATCATTAACGCTGAATGATATATACAGATTTTGGAGCAACAGACCACTGTTCAGACAACATCTTTTTCAGGAAGGGCCTTGGTTATTTCAGCAAGACAATGTCAAACCATATTTTGCACATTAGAACAACATAGCGCCGTAGTAAATGAGCCTCGGTGCTAAACTGGCCTGCCTGCAGTCCAGGCCTGCTGCCCTCTGAAAACATTCTGCTGCACAGCTGAAATCCAACGTCAAGCAAAAATGGGAAAACATTTCAAAACTGCGGTAGTTAGTCTTCTTATTTCCCAGAAACTTACAGTGTCTGGTTAAAAGAAGAGATTATGCAACACAGAAGTAAACAGGCCCCTGTCTTAACTTTTTTGAAATATGTTGCTGGCATCAAAAACAAAATGAGCAGATAGTTTTAAAAAAAAACTTTCTAAGTTTCAATATTCAAGATGTCTTTGTACTAGTTTTCATGAAAAATAGGGTTTAAATGACTAATAAATCATTTCATTCCGTTTTTATCTAAAATTTACACAGCGTCCCAACCTTTCTGGAAACAAGGTTGAGTAAATGTACACCAACTTTCTCCATGGTGAGAAAAAGAGTATACCTAAGAGAGGATACCCACTCCTTCAGGGACCACTACACCTCTGATTTCATTTCAAGTCCACTGCGGAGGTGTACAGAGCTTATGAGCATTGCATCACTGTCAAAATGCTTATGGACCAGACTTTACTTCTTGTTAGAAGGATAGAGATGTTCTACTTTACATAGACAAATGAATGACACATATAGTAGAATCATATAAATTACAGAGGATGTCTCAATTTTTGGCTACCAAGGAGAGGATAGCAAGGAGGTATTTCTCCCATAGCGGAGGAAAAGACAGTGAGGTCTCACACTTCCACACACATGCAGTTAGACAACTGGCATCAGCTGAGTTCTCATACAAACCCCAATTCCAATGAAGTTGGGACATTGTGTAAAACGTGAATAAAAACAGAATGCAATGATTTGCAAATCTCATAAACCCACATTTTATTCACAAATAGAACACAGGGGCAATTCCGAGGTATTGGCAACCAAATGTCCCCTCCGTGACAGACACTAAAATGATCCCCAAATGGAAATGGAGGGAAAAATTGAGCTTTTTCCTCCCGAATATAGTAGTGCACTATTATTCCCAAAAATCGTAAAGACAACGTTTTAGTACATCAACAGAATTTTGTTTGGTGGACGGTTTAGGGTCTTGTCACGGAGGGGACATTTTGTTAAAATACCTTGGAATTGCCCATAGACAACATATCTAATGTTGAAAGAGAGACATTTTACCATTTCATGAAAAATATTAGCTCATTTTGAATTTGATGGCAGCAACACATCTCAAAAAAGTTGGGACAGGGGCAACAAAAGGCTGGAAAAGTAAAATGTACCAATAAAAAACAGCTGGAGGAGCATTTTCCAACTATATAGGTGAAGTGGCAACAGGTCAGTAACATGACTGGGTAGAAAAGGCATTTTAGAGAGGCAGAGTCTCTCAGAAGTAAAGATGGACAGAGGCTCACCAATCTGCGAAAAACTGAGTCTACAAATAGTGGAACAATTTCAAAAAATGTTCCACAATGTAAAATTGCAAAGATTTTGAATGTCCCACCATCTACAGTACATATCATCATCAAATGGTTCAGAGAATCTAGAGCAATCTCTGTGCGCAAGGGATAAGTCCGAAGGTCAATATTGGATGCTTGTGATCTTCGGGCCCGCAGGCGGCACTGCATTAAAACAGGCGTAATCCTGCACTGGAATTCACTGCAAGGGCTCAGGAACACTTCCAGAAATCATTGTCTGTGAACACAGTTTGCCATGCCATCCACAAATGCAAGTTAAAGCTGTATCATGCAAAGAAGAAGCCATACGTGAACACGATCCAGAGATGCTGCTGTCTTCTCTGGGCCAAAGCTCATTTAAAATGGACTGAGGCAAAATGGAAAACTGTTTTGTGGCCAGATGAATCAAAATTTGAAATTCTTTTTGGAAACCACGGACGCCATATCGTACGTAATAAAGAAAAGAGGGACCATCCAGCCTGTTATCAGCGCTCAGTTCAAAAGCATGCACCTCTGATAGAATGGGGTTGCATTAGTGCCAATGGCATGGGCAGCTTACACATCTGGATTGGCATTATCAATGCTGAAAAGTATATAGAAGTTTTACGACATCATCTCTTTCAGGGAAGGCCTTGCAGATTGCAGCAAGATTATGCTAACCCACTTACTGCATCCATCACAACAGCATGGCTTCGCTGTAGAGGAGTCCAGGTGCTGAAATGGTCTGCCTGCAGTCCAGACCTTTCACCAATAGAAAACATTTGGCGCATCATAAAACGAAAAATCTGGCTTACAAGACCCAAGAGTGTTGAGCAGCTAGAATCCTACATCAGACAAGAGTGGGATAACATCCCTCTTCCAAAACTCCAGCAATTGGTCTCCTCACTTCTCAGATGTTTACAGACTGTTGTTAAAAGAAGAGGGGATGTTACATAATGGTAAACGTGGCCCTGTCCCAACTTTCTGAGATGTGTTGCTGCCATAAAATTCAAAATGAGCAAATATTTTTTATGAAATGGTAAAATGTCTCACTTTCAATATCTGATATGTTGTCTATGTTCTATGTGGGTTTATGAGATCTGCAAATCATTATTTTTCACTCCCCTACAGGAAGAGAGAAATATGCTGTTTTAGCTCCGTTTCTTGTTCTTGTTCTTCTCCTTCTCCTGGCTTTTTGATCAAATGGGCGCCACGCTTTCATTTTAAGGCCAAATGACCTGAAATTTGGAACAAGGGTAGCTTAGCAACATCTGCCCAGACCTTTTTTTTTTCCTTCATTTTTTGGATGCTGGCCTTAGAAATTATTTAAATAAGCTTTTTTGGGTAATAATAGCCAAAAATATATATTTTTTCCTCCTGTGCCATTATGGTCAGGCCAAATGACCTAAAATTTGACATGGAGATAGCTAGTACTTTTTTTCTTCCTTTCACTAAAAGCTCACACATTGCATAATTTGCAATCAGTATGGCTGGCATTGCAAGGTCATCTTGTTACTGCATGTCACATTCCATGGCAGATCACGCCTACAATCACCTGTGTTAATGAATTCGAAATAAGTCACTTGCAGCTGAATTAAATTCAACAATATCAGTTTTTTTTTTTAAAGCGTACAATAATTGGACTAAGATTTTGGCGACTCATACAGTTGAAAAGAAGTCTAGCTCAATTAATTGCGAAGCGCACTATGTCATTAAAATGAACCCCTTATAGTTTGAGTCCGAATGAGAAAGATTTTCCCACCATTTTCCAAGGTTTAAATCATTTTAACTGGGCGATTTTAACCACTTTGCGCTCGGAGCTGTGTTTACTCGCGAACAATCGCCGGGCTTGAGTCCCGGATCCATCTATGAACGATAGCTCATGCGAGTCGTGTTTAACAGGGCAGCCGTGCGCGCTGACCCGGATTAAGCTGGATTTATGGTTCTCCGTCGACTCCACGCAAAGGGCACGCCGTCGTGGACCTTTCGAAGTTCTGCGTTGAGGTCGTTTGCGTCATGCTGTGCCGCAAAGCAATTCACCGCCAAACCGCTGGGTGGCGTCAGGTTTCCGAAGGACCTGTCGTGAAATCACATGAGACTCGAGTAGAGTGGACCAATCAGTGCCCTTGCGGTCTGTGTCGCTTTGACGCACAGTTATAAAATTTTCGAGGTGCACAGCAGGCGACGCAGAGGCTCTGCGGTGGGAGTTCGCGTCGCCGCAGAGGCTCTGCGTAGCGACGGTGTCGGTTCGACACAGAACCATAAATCCAACTTTATTTTCACTGATGGTCGTGGCGTAATGGGTGATAAGAACTGTGCTGTTTAGCATCTAAACCATCCAGACACTGACTTGAGTTCATGCGATATACGATAAGGATGCAATCAATTACGCTATATACATCTTTTACTTACAAAGAAACAGATTGCGAGGTGACAGAATGATGGCGACATTAGAAAAAAAAAACTTACATAAAAAATTCTTGACAGTATGGTAAGTTTGGAAGCATGGTTCGACGCATAATGGAATCTCATAACTCACGCACATGTAGCATGACTCTTTCCTTACACCGTTCTTGGCGCAAACTACACAAGATTCGCAGTCTCAACTTTTTCGCAGTCGGCGGGTGCGAACTAGCCAGTTGATCACTGCGATCAACACCACTCATACCGTAGTTGTTCTCAACAATACAACGTGGTTTCACTATTCGCTTACCCTGACGATTCATCTTCACTGTTTCGCACATGTGGCCGGCGGGTTGACAGCATCTTCACAAGCTTTTTGTCCTGCCACAGCAGGACCAGCATCAGTTCGTTTGGCTGTCACAATGTGATCACGGTGAAAATGAACGAAACAAAATTTACAAAGTGAAAGTAATGGAATGCATGCACGTTACTTCTTATATCACCCAAGACCAATCATAATGTCACATGAACTCAAATTGTCTGTGTTTAGACGCAAAGCAAAAAACATTCATAATAACAGTTCTGCGTGTTTAAATGCAAAGCGAGCAACGTGATAAGACGTGGCTCCGGGACTCGAGCCGGTCGGCAGTAATACGAGTACACACGTTTCCGGCCAAGTTCGATAAGCCAACTTATAAGAGATCATAGATATATATGATACGAGATCGGGCAGGCGTGAGTTGCGGTAATGTAAGTATACGGGAAACAAGTGGTTAATTGTTTTGTTTCCTTCTTTTTTCAGTTTTTGTTTCCTTTCCCAAAAAAATCTAATTCAGGCTCCTGAACGGTGGGAAATTATTAGATAGTAACATAGTTACGCTATAACCTTACCATTTGAAGGCGAACATTTTGCTTTCATTAAAAAATGTTATATTTAATGTTTTTTCATGTCCGTTATTTTCACAAAAAAGTATTTGACAAGAGACGCGGGGTGATTTCGTAATAGTTCTTTTTTGCATGGGGGCAATTTTAGACGAGTCCATTTCCGCTCGGGTGAGGGATGGGGAGTGAAATATCCTGCATTTGCTCGCAAATGTTGACTTTGTTGCATTCTGTTTTTATTCTTGTTTTACACAACTTTGAAGATAACATAGTACCCCAATAACTGAATGATGAGACAGCAAGGAGATAGCACCATTACGGTAAAGCTTTCAAAAAAATTATCAAAAGGCCTTACAACAATAGCTGACGGAGAGATGAACTCAAAGGACTCAGAGCATACCAGTTACGCATGAGGCACACAGAGGAGACAAAAAAGGTCTGAAGTCTTACCTGAGACGTCGGTCTGGCTTATTCCTCTCTGACCGATCTGACAAAAAAGGAGGAAGAGTTATATTCAGCCCCATGAGCCTCATACTGACTTTTCAAAGGTCAATAAAGGTCGTGTGAGCAAGTCTCAAAACGCGAGAGTGCGCCACATTTCCTACCTGCTTTCTTCCTTTATTCACAATAGGTTCAGAGATTTTCCCTAATTAGCCAACAGATAAGGTGCACTCAAAGAATCCTGAGTGCTGTCACTAAATTTATTTGACAAGGCGGACACACATTAGAAGATTCATCTGACCTAAATTTCATTGTACTGATGCAAACTAAAACCACGTTTCAATGTTCCTCATGAATCTGACATTTCACACCTTTGCTGGACTGAAATACAACATGGATTAGAATATAAATTGCATTTACACTGATTATTTTGGCATCCCCTGCAACATATATACACTACTACTTCCTAAACAAATAACACCACAATATATCTATATATACATGCAACTTTTTTAGATTTAAAATAAACCAGCAGCTTTTTAACCATCAAAACTGAAGTTACTAAAGCCCAAAGTAACTTTTGGCTGATACAGTATGGTATAGTTCCTACACAAAGCAGAACCTGAGAAACTTGTCCCTACTCCTTACTGAGCTATGAGGTCAGCTCCTGATTAACCAGTTTATATCAACTACACTAGTATCCACACATTCAAGCTGACAGAACCAGCACAAAGAGTCAGACAATCAAAAATAAAAGAATCATAACTTTTATAACCATTTAATTGAAACTTTTTTTGATTGTTAATCATTTAATTAATACGATATATGCCTAACCCAATTATCCCGAACAGAAAACCTCGTTCTGGACTGGTAGAACAGACTTGCCATTCTGGACTGGTAGTAAAGACTTGCATCAGAGACATAATTGTCCCCAGATTAAATTCCATTTCACATTGAAGTCTCTAGTTGTAAATTAATCTCAACTTCCAAATTCTAATGGCTGCCAAAGGATTATTAAAAACTGACATTTGTGAAGTCACATTTGAGAAAGAAGAGAAAGAAGTTGGGGACGTTGGAGGGAACAGGATAAATGTTTTAGATGCCTTCTTTAATTTGTTTGGATTCTTCCTGGAATTTTCTTTTGGACCAAAAGAACATAGATTACACAGTAAGCTATTTGTTTTTTTATTCCCCTCGAAACTCAAACTGAATGTAACTGCTCAAGCTTCAAAGTCGCAGTCCCTCACAGTATTCACCAGCCTCTCCGCAACTATGCTGTAATGATTTCCCTCCGAATACCATGAATGGTTTGTAATTCCAGACCCTTTTCATCTGGAAGCATGAATGGGCTACATACCACTCAGCCACTCTGTATCACAGTTGCCTGACCTGATTTCGTTGGAATTTACTGGTAAAACATGGCAGTTTCGTCACAGCACAAGAGTGACTCGCGAGATTGACTTTTACTTAACGCAGTAATATGTGCGCCGTCATCAAGCTCCCTGCTTACAGTAAATACGTTTCCAAACGCTGCATCGGGCTTTTATCGAGACTTCGGACATAGTCAAGGTAATACAGCCTGACATTCTTATCTAAATATCTGAATATCTAGGCATCACACAATGAGACAGATACTGTACTCTTTTTATCGCTCTGTTGTACAAACTTGAGCACACCCATTATGAAAAAAAAAAAAACCCAGAAAAGTAGGAAAGACTGGGCCTGCTCCCCCAAAGAAAAATGGTAAAAGAGGTAAAAATGTAACTCCCTGGTAGGAAGAGAAAACACTCAAAGCGATGAAACCACACCAGCAGTGGGGCTGTCACTCTGATGAGTGTCACACAATTCTCCCAGATAAAATTGAATATTCAATGCTGAAACTAGACCCGGGTATAATACTTGCAAACCAACCTAGGTTTTTCAAAGCTGCAGTCACAGCACTGCCAAGGAGGCTTTTGTCGAGCAGGACGGAACATTTTTGCATATTTTCTAGCACTGCCGACCCAAATGTATAACTGCTCCACCAACGGCACACGCTTCAGTCTCACATCACACCTGCTTTAACTTCTACTTATTTACTCAGACAAGGAATAGAGAAAATGGCTTTAGGTTTCTTCTCAGTCTACTCATTAACCCAGATATGAAATGCACATCGGCAACGGCACTGCCAACTCATGACAATAACACGACAAGCCAATCTGACAGCAAAGGGAGAAACTCCTTCAGAAAGAAATCACTCCCCTGTTTACATACTGATAATGTGACATGCCAACTCACTCCTGTGATCTCCCGAACAGTGTGAGAAATGAGAACCGTTTACGCTTATTTTCGAGCGGATACCCATTCTTTCACAGTTCTCCATTCCTCAGCTGGCAGTTGATTTTGAAATAAATGGCAGCACCAACAAACTACATTTAATCTTATTTTCATTGTCTAAAAACTGATTAATTGGCCGGTTCACCAAAACTGACAGTGCACACCTTAAGTCATTTATGTTACAGTGAAACATACTCAATCACCACAGCTGAGAAAATACATCCTACCTGGTAATTGAAGTTAATATCCAAGCCATTTCCAAAGTCAATGTGGCATTTTACTCAAACCTATCTATCGTGTGAAATACAAAACCTCAGTCGCAGATGGCAACTGCATCTGGGAAGGGCCTGTCACTCCAGCCTATCACATTCACTGGAATGTGACCATTCAGGAAGTTCTCACCTATTCGTGGTCACACTCCTGTTCTTTGTCAGGTCTACATGACATGACGGCAAACAGCGGTTGTTTACTCAACCGGATATTGCCTTGACCCATAAAATCTGTCGCAATCTGGAAGCAAGGAAAATGTGAGATTTGAAGATTCATCAATGTGTACCTCCATCCTCTTTCCTTTCACGTTAATCTCTGAAATAATATTATTAACCTAAACATGCAAATGACTTTGAAAAAAGTAGAAGTGGCATTCAATTTTGTTTACAGGGCTATTTGTCTTTTTTTCGGTTAGTTATTACTTTTACACTTTTGGAGTTAATTTTGTAGCAAGTCCTTTGAAAAATTAGCTCATCTTTCTTCTCAATGGTAGTTGCTTTCATCACTTTAGCTAGTTGTTCATCACTGTAGCCCTCGTCCCTACTCCTCTTCGTTTAGATTATGAATTTTAAAGTTATTGCTTGACAGAGTTTATTTTGAGGGAATATGAGTGCACTTTTCAAGTTTAGATCATGTTGCACCACTGCATTAATTCCCACTACACCCAAATGGATCTTGTGAGCATGACCATACAGATTAACCGCAAATTTGCATTCAACACAGTCACGCCCAACTACAACTCACCACTGTCAGATCCGCTGTCCCAGACAAACAAAAGATTTCCACAAAACTACAAACTCATTACACAACCTAAAGTAACCATCCCCCTGCACTATACTGCTGAATTGCCTGATTGTATTATACTGTTATCCCATATCCACCTGAAGTATCACTTTCTAGCCACTACACTACACAACCCAAGCCCTAACTAATGTGCAACCCAAACAGCACCACGCTATCATCATTGATTTTCCCAGTTCAGCCATAACCTCCGACTACCCTGCGCAGCATCCGCACATTCTCTCGTACGTCGCACAGACAAACCACTTTCACGCAGGAGCTCAAATTGGGAGTATTCACGATAACACTATCCCCTCGTCAGGCATGGCCAGGCTTCAAATTGTGGGGTAAGAGGGATTCCAAAGCTAACATATTAATGGACGTGAGGGGAAGGGTGGGGGTATATCGGGGAGATACAGATGTTTCTGGTCAAGCCAAATCAAGGATTAAGGTGGTCTTCACAGAATACAGCCTGCTTTATACTTCTCACACGGAGTTTATTTAGCCAGCCAAAAAAACTTCAGCCTCAACAAGCTTGCCTGAACTCCAAACACTTGAATTCCAAACGCACAGCAACATGACCTGGTTTTCACAAATGGGAAATAAACCACCTGAAGAAGCGCTACTTTGTAAGACTGGTACAGCTAAAAGTCAGCCTTTATTGAAAAAGGCACAGAAGCAATTTTCTGCGTGCCCCACTGCGATTTTCTGTCTGTCTGGGCGATAAGATGTTCAACATAAGGCTTAACTCATAAAACTAGGTTCAATTGCGGGTGATAATGATTCTGTAACAGAGATAGCTGTATGAAACACACAAATATATTTCAAAGATCATACTGCAAAAAATTATCATGAGTCAGTAATCAATGACGATTAAGTGACATTTTAGATGAAAGCGAACGCACCGGGGTTTCTTTTCAGTACTTTAATAGCAAATCAAATCAAATTCAACTGCGAAACAAAATTGGGAACACATCCAATGGTGAAAAGATACATTGCAGCTGGATGTTTATTAACTATTTAGGTGAAGCAGAAATGTTATTCAAATTCAAACAATTGCATTTTAATCTTAAAAAGTACACACTTTTCATGTGAAATGAACCTACCAAAAAACATATGACTAAATATTTATGTGAAAATGTGAATAAGGAAATAACTGAAAGATTGTCACCTTGAAAAGGCAGGCAAAAATAAATGGAACAGATAACATTGCCGCAGTGACTGGTGGTAGACCATCGCTTCCAAATAAATAACTGTCCATTATCCACCAATAAGTTGTGCTCCAGCCTCCGAAAGCAAAAAAAATAAATAAATAAAATTGCACAAATTGGCAGCTATTATTATTAATGAGCATCAGGAAAGCACTATCCTGAGCGAGCCAATAACAAAACTTGTTAAATGCAAGTAGCATGTTTATTTTGAGATCCAGGGAGAAACATTATTTTCAAATTAGGATTTTGTTTTGTAACAGAGAGCATATTATACATTTACTGAGTATGAAAGCATAATTGCAACTACACTCTGAAAGTTGATCAATTCCCAACAAAATAAGCATAAATGAAGGATTAAATGAACTTGATGATGGAAAAGGTAGAAAAAAATTGAATAAAAAACGGAACCACTCAGAGACGGAGTTGTGCTGCAGTGATTAAGCCCTGACTCACCTGTCAGGTGGTGGCAGCAGGTGCAACAACTGCAAATGCAACACCTGTCTGATCCCATAGACTAAAATGGGCCCCAGCGCTTCCTCAAGCATACAGAAGCATCACATTACCCTGAGATCAGAAGGGTTAACCAAAGCACTGGTGATTGGTGGCTACGGGAAAGAAAGTAGGGTGGATGGTTGTGTAAATAATTCTCAGCGCGACGAACCTGTAATGGGCGGTTTGCACAGTTGAACGAACAGGCAGGCTATTCAGCAGAAATTAAGTTATTTAGCTCAAGTCTGGCGCTGCAGCTTAGGTAGGACAGTTGAGCATGATAAAAAATGCTATCAGTAGCCAAATCGTTTTGTTCAAATCAAGGCTAACAGATGCGATTAGGTGTACGAATCAAAATAACAAAGCGTGTGTTAACTTGGACACTTTCAAATGATTGTAACAAATCAGCGATCGGAAAGCGCAAATTGCAACAAATGGCAATACTGCGCTAGCCAAAGGGAGATACTGGGGTCGAAATCAGCCTTTAAACACTCAACATATGTTGTTCGCAAACTAGATTCCGTTTTCTTTTTCCCATTTACCTGTTGCAGGGTTTGATTGTCTTCGGTTCCGCAAAACCGCGACTTCTCTGAACTCTCTTGGCTCCTCCTCCTCTTCATGCCGAGCTTCAGCCATCAGGGATTTAAAACACAGGAGAACCTGTTGCGTTAATAAACAGAAATCAAAACTGTTGCTAACTAGGATTGTTCGCTCTTTCGCTGACCCAGCAACTAAATTCAGTCACAAGCGCCGTGGAAACGCACTGTGTATACAGCCAGGCGGAGCTCCAAGCCACAAAAAACTCCCCCTAGACTGATCAAACTTTATAAATATAACAAATATAACGTACTTCAGTGCGTATCTATATTTCGTTCTCTGCTGGCCAGCGATTTCGACAATTGAGAAAAAAAAAAAAAGTCAAACTAATCAAGCGTCTTATAGTCCAGTCGAGATATTCCGACGTCAACAGGAAACCCAGTTTTCGTTTAATAAGTGGAGGTGGTGCCTAGTCCGAACACAGAGAAACTTGCTGGCACAAAAGGCAGTGAAAGGACGATGGTATGCGCCAATTCTGAAGAAGGGGGCAGTCCATTAATCAATCGGTCTTCATACTTTTAACCCAGTATAAGACTTTGTTTTATTTTTTTATTGTTTTATTTATTTTATTTGTTTTTTATTCCTTTTATTTGTTTGTTTGTGTTCTTATATTTTTAACTCTGTTGTACAGCACTTTGGTCAACCCTGGTTGTTTTAAATGTGCTATATAAATAAAGTTGATTTGATTTGATTTGATACTTTCGGCTGGTGGGCAAGAGATACGACTTATTACTGACATTAAATTTAGTTTTCATTTAATGTTAACTATCGCCGCCATTTCATTTGATGTTAATAAAATTTGCCTACCTGGACCACCAATTCATCTCGACAATAAATTGAACTAGAAAAGGATAAATTTTCTGAAGAAAATTTGTGTGCTTGCTTCAGCGAGAAAAGTTGAAGAGGTTGGCTTATAAAATGAGGGTGCTTGGAAATTGAAAGGCAAATGAAATTGCTGAAAAAATGTTGAAAAACTGCTGAAATGTAAGCACAAGACTTTAAAGCTGAAAGTAATAGTTTAAGGAATTCTGACTTTTCAGCTACATCATGACTGAGTCTACTCCGCTTCAACGCTGCTGTAAACAAAAAAAAACAAAAAAAATGAATTGCAGTCAATGAGGTTGATGCATCTCTCTCTATGGCTCAGTGCGTATCTAGATCAACGCAGTGCATGCTGAGAAATTAGCTGTATGGCCCAGCAAACATGGCAGGCCACATTGGCAGACTGCCGCAGCTGTTGTTGCTTATAGCTCATTGTCAGTGTCTCCCCCAGTCCCGAACTGTACAACACTGACCTTGCCAAGTAGTGCAATGCTACTATTTGCGGCTCTCTGTTCATTTGTGTGCACTGTGTCTTCGCTAGCTAAATAGCTAACAGAGGTGGACAGTAACGGAGTAAATTTACTTGAGTACTGTACTTATGCACACTTTTTGGGGATCTGCATTTTACTTGAGTATCATGTTGGAGGACAACTAATGACTTTTACTTGAGTACATTTGAAAGGCAAATATTGTACTTTTTACTCCGCTACATTTCTATCCATAACCCAAGTACTCGCTACTTTTTCTTAAAAAAAGCAAAAAAAAAAAAAAAAAAAAGGGAAACCCTACCAAGGTCCCCAAACATCAACAAAAGTGTTCCAACAAATCGGAGGGCAGGGGTGGGTCTTCTGCGCCAGTTCTGTGCTCATGCACGACAAGTGTGGGGGACTAAGGAACAAAACGAACTGGCAGTGGCACTTTACCGAAGCGGCAGAGTGAAGCATGGTGGAAGCTAAACCGAAAAAGAGACGCTTGAACAAGTGCATGTCGAGGAAAAAGGATCGCGATCGCAGCTATGCAAAGTCCTGAATAAACATAGGGAAAGCATACCAATGTTGGAGAGAATTCCGGGAGTTTTAATTGGTTTTAATTCTGATGCCCAGGTCACCTTGTTTCTACTGGACAGGTGAGTAGAGCTGGTGCTAACTCGGTTGGATGTGAATTGTAAATTGTCATCCCAAGCAAAATTGAGGGAAGCTCGTGTATTGTTTTTGTAAGGCTATCTTGCATAGATCATGCTGGTCAGAATGAATCAAACAATAGAGAGATCGATATTTCCTCTTTGGAACGAGTTAGCAACCTTTGCTAAGCCTCGGTTGGCAAGCTAGTGAGTTTGCTAATTCTGTCTGATCAAACCAGAGTTTGTGTTCGTGTAATAACATTTTTTCCCTGGTTTGTACTTAGAGTTGAAATTCCTCGATGAATGTATAACCACATGATAAGTTTAGCTAAAAGTGGTGATCTATGTGACGTTGTTAATACTCATTTTGTAATGCCGAGCTAAGATACTTGTCAGATACCTTGTTGTAGCTAGCACTAATGGTGTAAATTTATTGTCTGGCAATGGTCGTCATTGTTGCTATGGGTGTTACGGATCAACTGGTTTCCCTGTTAACTCGTGACCTTTGTTTACAAAAGTCAGGTCTTTCTCACAGCAGCAGAAGATTTTCCGCTGGCCTTTGCTGTCCATGCAAATGCCTTAACAATTACAATCCTGTGTTACTTGTTATCTATCCATCCGATTCAAGTATTTCATTGATTGTTGACAGTTGCGAAGCCGTGATGACAATTAAAAAATTGAGTTTAATCTTCTTAAATAAAAAAAAAAGAAAAAGAAATGAAACCTCACCCGGGATTCGATACCGATATGATGTTAAAAATACAAACAATTGACGAGTTAATAGCAGGCTGCAAGATATCGTTAACACATGTTGTGATATTATTCACGGCTCCCTTTTTATTTCTGTGCTATTATTAGCTAGTTAGCTCGCGAACACAGTACACAAAACGTGTTCGAAACGGTTGAACTTGAGCATTGAAATTGCCATCACTGCAGATGACATAATCAATATCTAGCTGATGTTAACTATTTAACTACTCAATGAGTATGGAAAAATTACGTCTGCTGGCTTAGCATGGATGGCAGTTTCGGTAATTTTGATACCAGTATTTCGCCTGTTTTAGATATGATCGTAAATATATCTTGGTAGTGTGAACAGTTGCTTCTACAGGAATAGGAGCTCGAGCAATTTTTTTCTGCTTTGCAATTTTTTACTGTAACATGCGTTCTTATGGACCCGCCCTGCGAAAAGACTGGTCTTTGCTGCCCTAAATGTGATCTCTTAGAGCTGGTCTGAGCGACTGTACAAACGACAATACCGAAAATTCTTTCACTGACGCAGAAGAATGAGATTTGTCTAACAGTTGTATCAGTCTTAATCTGAACGATGATAATGCTGAGGCCAGGAAAAAGTCCAGCAGAGGGCAGAATTGAACCGCAATACCGCTATGCCACAATTTTGCTGAGCCATTTGAGTTAATGGTTTAAGGGGAGGAGAAACCTTTTGGAAAAAAATTGTCATTTTTGGATAGAAATCATTCATACTTGGTGTATTGACAGTATATGACCTGAAATACACAAAATATGAATTTGACCTAATTTGCATAATTAGGTCATGTGATTCAAGATGGCCGCCACCCCGATTTCACCATTATTTCTTTGCCTTATATCTCAGGACTGAAGCAAGATATTTTAATCAGGTTTTTTTTATTAGGTTTAGTTATGTTTACACCTTCTTCTGAAGTAGAATAAAGCATTTACACATAATACTAGAGATTTAGTGGGGTAAAAGAGGATTTTGCCATTTTTCACCCCCTCGATATGAAATATAAATCACCATAACTCACAGACCCAAAGTGCTAAACCAAAACTTTTAGTTCAGTAGACTTCCTGATATGTACACAGACTTCTGTCAAAATTTCATGAGAAAAGCTCCACAAATATGTGAGATATAGTGCCTAAAATGATAGCAATCGGGGCAAAAATCAGGTTTTGAGAAAATCCAGGGTAAAGTCAAAGTACACCTACAAATCATTGTAACAGTCAACTTAGAACATTAAAATGCCCCTGAAGCATAAACTTCTCCCTCCTGCTCTCTCTGATTGATTGTCCTGTTCTTGAGCAGATTGAAGTGATTTTTGGGTTTCTCCTCCCCTTAAGTATTTGGTCCAACGGAGATTTTAGCTAAGGCGTCTCTTACGTACTACTGCCTCTATACCTCAAAGATAGTAAGTCCAATCCACGAAATGGAGATACAAGACTAAAGAGGAGAGTCTGCTGAGCAAAATATGTCAAAATTGTGCATGTAGTGCTAAAAATGTGCGAACAAGAGCAAGTTATAAAACTGTGTTTTTCAGCTTTCCAACCGGAATTTTCTGTCTCATTTAATATAGAAGTTTGTGCTCCCGTCGCTTTTCGGCTCATACTGCCAAAACTGTCTGTCCGATTGCTTGCATAGTTACATTTTCTTGACCAGCACAACTTTTGCTACAACTTGGATATAAAAATATTTATGTGGAGTGAAAACTGTGGGAGTTAGAGCAAGTTTAAGAGAAGGCTTCTTGATGATTTACAGCTGTTTGCCACTCTAACAGTGACATCACCACACTGTAATTCCCAGAATGTATTGTAACAGAAATTATTTTAAAAAATTATAATTAAAAAATTCTAGAAGTTACGAAAAATTTGAACTGTGAAGAAATCATACAAGCTTAACTTAACATTTTGCAGTTTGAATGACATTTTTAGCTTAAAGTATGACAGAGTAAAAAAAATTGCAGAAAATAGCTGAATCTACTGAATCAGCACAAAAAGGGCTTGATTTAATAGGACCCCAAAAAATGACATTTAAAACTGTATATCTCAAAAACTAAAAAGAAAATCAAAAATCTGTACAGATGCAACATAATTCAGAACAAGCTGAATTTTTTAAAGTTTGAACGGAATCAATGGCTTAAACGGTGTAGGAGGAGTTAGTCGGCCAAATTTAGGTGGAAGAAGAAAAAGAATAATAAGAAGAAGTAAGAGAATAGAGTGTGCTGCTTCTGCTGAAGAAAGCACACAATGAGTAAATTGCTTACATACATAGTCCTTATTGGTCATTAATATTGACTGCATTGTAACCGCATGCTCCTTTGGCATTGCTTTTTGTAATTTTCAGATTTTTTTTGTTGGGTAGTTGCACTATTTCACTTACTGTGGAGGTTTTGGATTTTTGTCTGAATTCTAACTAGTCAGATTTGTGCTGAACAACATTTGTCTTGGCTTTCCTCACAGTCAAATATTCTTTTACCTACGAGTTGGTAATTGTGGCAAGGACTCAAAATAACAACTGCAGGTCTGAGCCAATGAACTACTGAGCTCTGGATTAAGTTCTTGGCATTCCAGACGACCGGGTGATGATACTTCAGCACAAGTGGAATCCTCTTGGGTTTTCAATGTAATCGAGAATCAAATACCTAAGTAGTGAATTTATGATGACATTTCATAATCTATTTAAGCTTGTGAAGATGGTACCTTAGTCTCCTCTTCATTGTTGCTTCACGGAATCTATGCCTTAATTATCCCCTTGTTACTCAAGAGACCCTCTATCAGGATCCAATTCCAAGCAAGCAGTCTCATTGCCTCGCCATTGTTGTGGTTCACTATTCAGACATGTTTTCATATTTTTGAGGTCTACTTATCTTCAAATAATTGGAGAGAGGCAGAATCTTCAGACAATTATCAGACTTTATTGCAGCTCATGATGTGACAATGACCTAAAGCCTGGAGTAGTCCTGCATGCAATTAATTCTACCACATTCATTCACACTCATTTTTTTATTTAAAAATAAAACCTTCTGATGATCACACTACATAGGCTATCTCTTATTTCTTTCCCTTCCCCTACTGATTGGCATGTTCTCTATGGGATTTTCTGGAAAATATTGGTGGCGTATGGAGTTATTGTCCCCATAAAAAAGAAGGAAAAATACATTTAAAAAATAGGATACAAGTGGATATGTAAATGGCTCAACTAATTATGTTTCCAGAAAAAAAAAATATAATATTAAAAAATTATATATATATAATGAACAGACATTGATTGATCAAAGCTACAGAAATCAACTTCTTGTGTGTGTGTGTGTGTGTGTGTGTGTGTGTTACTGCTACCTACTAAATATGGTTACTGAATATGGTCATTGATTTACTGATGAATTTGATGAGTAATACTGAAATATGATCCTCAGCACCATCCCACAATTATGAGGAACAGTTATTGCGACCGCTGGAACACACAGAGTCATGGTTTCCATAATGTTGTGTGTGCAGCGATGGTCTCAGCATTCTGGCTACCACTATGTCTGACTGCTACAGCCTTCAATATATCCCATAAGCCTGCGTGAATTACCCTAGCTGCAATGAAAAGTACCACCATGGTGAGTACTGAAGCACAAGCTTGGAAGAGGATCTCAGCAGTAATGGCCAAGTGCTTCACATGTCCTAACATAATAGATGCTATATCGACATGTTCTGGGTGCCAAGGCAGGGATCACTTACTGAAAGCATTAAAGGTTCCCTATTATGTCACTTGGGTGTTAGCCAAAACTTTCTCCCGTTTCTATGGAATGAAGGTAGTCTTCCTGCCAGTGGTGTTAGCTTTGGGTCCCCCAAGAAGCACTGAGCAGTCGTAGAGTTTCTTGTTACTGCATTGGAAAACATCAACCATGTTTCTTTGGTTGGCTCCCTTGCTAATGGTGCCATTTGTGGTGCAAGAATGACCACTAAGGCCTTGGATCAAAATCTGCTCATATCATTGCTGCCTGTGGCCAATGGTCTCATGGTAGCTGCACATAATTGGCTTTATACTGCTCAGGGATATGGGAGAGACACAGCTGGATTGGGTTCGACCTGCTTGTTGCTCAAGTGCCTCCTATTGGTCAGCCAAGTGCCCGTCATTTTCTCACTGGACAAGCACATCTTCGAGTTTCCTTTCCCCTCATTCCATGCATGCTAGGAGAATGACTGTGAGTGAAAGAAGCATTAGCTTACAGGTGCATTTCGGGGGATAATCACAAACTGCGCCTTCCCGAGATCCCAGCATGAGTCGCACATTAGCATGTCTGTTCATAATTTAATGATCAGACATTGAAGATTTGTGCTCTAAAGCACTTGCCGTTGCCTGGTAGTCTGGAATGCCAGGAAATAGACAGCTAGTGTGACTGTGGTCCGATGACTCAGAGGAGGGCCAACCAAGAAACTAGCCAAGATTAGTGCTGCCCTGTCAAGCCAGACGGCAGTATCTGCAAAATATTGAAACTGAGAAAATTGTCCTTAAAGTTTAACCTCCTGCCCTACTTTTGTAGATACTGCTAACTTGCACATGCAATAACTCTATACATGTGTATTGATCAGGCCAGTCTCTACTAAAAATAGATGGAGCTGGTGCTGTAGAGGGTCAATGGCGGGTTTTCCCAATTTTGAGAAATTTGCAGATACTGCTGTCTGGCTTGACTGGGCAGAGTGGTTCTCAACGTCTGCCCTGGGATCCCCTATATAAGCTGATTTTCATTGCATTCGCAACTGCAATTTTATTATCATTATTTATTTTATTTTATTGTTTAATTAGGTCCATTTCATGTTTGAAAAGTTTACCTTCTTTTGCCACATTGTCCAAAACAGCTATCGCTGTATGTCACGTAGGTAGGATGATAATTATACCCTCTTTTTTACAATAAAGAATATTTGAAATATAGCATGATATGAATAGGGAGGGGACTCATCAGCAATGCATCTCTATTTCTGACTTAATGTGGCATAAAAAGGTAAATAATCGTCATAAACATGAACTGACCAATTTAAAAATAATAACTTTATTAAAATTCTGGGATTGCAATTGTGGTTCAAATAAAAACCAGCATATGCGGGGGGTCCCCAGGATTGACACTGAGAATCACTGGACTAGATGATATCTTAATGGGTTTACATATCCTGGTGACTATTTTTCTACTGGAGAAGCACAATGGCATGCCAGGCTAAATGGAGACTCTAAATTAACCACAGGTATCAGTCTGTGAGTAAATGGTGTGTGGTCCCTACATTGCTGTGTTGAGAGTATGGAGAGTGGCATGGTACGGCCCTCAAGAGGAGGTGAAGTGCCATTAAATATTTAACTAAAAAATAACCACTTTGCTGCTCGAGGGTGAACTCAAGAGAACTCCATGTGTATTAAAGTGCTGTCATTAGAAGGCCTCTGAGCACTGCAGTCAGGTGAGTAACTAGTTCGGCGGAAGACTCTTCAGCCAATATTTTCAGTATTCCCTTGCTCTGCCATTGTGAAGCTACTTCTTTTATTTGTTTTACTTTTCTTTTCTGTCATGTGTGCCTGTCTGTTTCAGTTAATTAGTTATTGTCATTGTGCTCTCATCTCTTCATGTCTGTGTTTACCTGCCCTCTTCCACGTGTCTTGCCTTCCCCATTCTGTTTCCCTAATTGTTTCATTGCTCTGAGTGTTGCCATGCCCCTCTCCACTATCTCCTGCCTTCATCTCCACCCGTGCATAGTTTTACTAATCACGTCTCACTCTATATATTCCCTCTGTTTTCCTTTCTTTGTTGTGAATTTGTCTTAGCCTTGTTTCATTCTAGTCTTTTGTCTGAGTTGACTTCAAGTGTTCTGCTTTCCTTTCTCTTAGTTTCTTGTTGCCTTCTGGTTCCTCCATCTTTGCCTGTTTTTTGACTTTGTCTCTGCCTTGTGATTTGTGTACAGCTTTTCCTTCACTAGTTTTCAAAGTGGAATGTTGACCTTGATTTTGGCATATTAAACCATTTCTGCTTTTGGTACCACTGTCTGCACCTGGGCCCATTCACCGCCCTGGCAAGTGTGCTTGTCACTGTTCTCTGTCTGAAATCAAAACAGCTTAAAGAAGAGTGAACCTCAATATGAACCCAAGCAGGTAGACTAGATAACATAACACGAGTGACAAGAACAGGCTGTTCAGCCTAACTAGTTTTTGTTTTCTTTTTACTAAAGTGAATCTAACACCTCAGATGCTCCGTGAATAAATGGTATCTAGCAATAAATAAAGCCTGCTCTTGAAAATTCCCAAGGTTTCTGCCTCAACAGTATGGTCAGGCGAGCTACTCCACACTGAGATTACTCTTTGTGTGAAAAAATATTTTCTCATATCAATGCTAAATTTACCCTTGGCCAACTTCCATTTGTGACCCCGAGTTCTGCAAACAGAACTTGGCGTAAGTAATCCTACACAGTTAATGTTATTAATTCCTTTAACATATTTAAAGACCTCAGTCAGATCACCCCTAAGTTTCCTTCTCAGTTATATTATAATTCCATTATGTATCCTAGCTATATATTATTGAATGGTTTAGCCTTAAATGGCAGACAGTGATGTCAGTATGATAGACCTACTGCCTTCTTATACCCGTCTACTGGTCATGAAGGTGTTTTACCTGATGAAGACCCTGTTGGGTTGAAACGCGGCCCTATCAGTCAATAAAGCATTGGGAGCTACAACTCGGTGTGCGGACATCTATTGTCTTTTGCGTAAAATAGAATGTAAAAATCGATTAATTCACTTTTTATTTGCATTTTGAATTCTGTTCCAGTTCTTGTGGAATAGTGGTTGTAATTGGAGTTTATCAATTTAAACAACTCATGGCAAGACAAATACTTTTCGGCCCATATGGACCTACCACTTTCACAGAGCGAATTGAATTGCCGCTGAAGCCAAGCAGAGTTTATTTAATTTTCACAACACTAGATGTCACTGTGCACCTTCACATTTCTACTGCCGACTCTGAACTTCACAGCCAGCCATTCACAGTCCTACTTGTTTGCTTTTGCCAGTGTACAGTTTCTGGCAGTTACCATCTTAGGTAAATTATCCATCAGGTTTCAAGCCGAAAGAACACATTTTTTGAAAAGGTATTTCAGACATAGTAGAATTTACATCCTCATCCAGATTATCCGACATACTAGCACACTGAGTTGGATTTGACAAGGCAAACTGTATGTTTTCTGTGAATTTTCCTGTTGGGCCATAAAAGTCAAGTTCTGATGTGAAGTGCGGGCAGCCTACTAGTTTAGTTTGCATTGTGAATTAGGCTATAGCCTATATGGTTAGAAATTCGTGCCAATTTAATTAAGAGAGCCAGTCACTCAGAAAACAGCCACAGCTACTGGGTCACTGGGAATTGATCTGAAAAAAAAAAAAAAACAAGTATTATTTTCAGTCGTCAAATACAATACAGAGCTGCTTCATTTCGCAGAATATTTATATATTTGCTTGTTAATATTGCTCAAAACGGCTACAAAGCATACATGCAGCTTGAGACTGAATTAGTTTTCTGATACAAAAAAAGTTTTCAGGCAAGAGAAAAATGACCCCAATGAGAATATGATTTTTTTTTTAAATTTAATTTTCTGCCATTTTAATTTTTTTTTTTTTTTTGTAAATTATGTTGCACTACATGATGAATGTATTTTTGAGAAAGCAAATGCGCATGTTTATTTTTATTCGTTCCCACAAATGCACTCTTCATAATGTCAAACAAATACCCTGAGTTATCAATACAGTGAACAGGTTATAGTTTCCAAATAGACTGGACGAAGTTTTTCTAATGAAGCTCAATGGAAATTCATTTTAGGCCTATGCTTCGCTCTCGCAATGACACAAAGACCATCTAATTTTTACCCTTGAAGCTACAATTCTCATAATGATAATTATTCATAATGATATAAGGGACGAACGTACAGTTAAGTGGGATGTGAGATGCAAGTATAGTAACTAATAACTTCGTGACTAGGCATTTGATGCCATTACAAAATTTGTTTCCTCGCTTTCAACGGAGAGTCCTGCAAGCCAGACAGTCAAACAGCGGGAGGAGCTAAGCCAGAATTTCGAGGCTCACCTTTCTTTCAGCGAAGTCCAGGTGACTGCCTCTCGTTGGAAAAATGAAGCTCGTATTACAAGCAGGGTAGCCGAAAGCAAACGCGCAGTTTTTATTTACAGTTTAGGATCGGTGTATAATACTGAAGTTATGCGACAATTTTAAGGGAGACATAAACGAACAATCTTTGTGGTTGAAGGAAGGATAACGTTTCTAATTTGAACGCCTGGAATATTTTAACTCCTTCAGTCCGTGGCAATATCAAAGTCTTCATGGAAGCTTCATTTGAGAGTAAGAATATTTTTCCAAATGTTTTGGTCATATACGTCGTGTTCTGTTTCGCTTGAATTTGTTTGCGTTTACTTTATATCTGCGCACAGTAGTTCTTGGCACGAAACGAGTTGATTTTTACGCAGTGGAAGGCATTTCTGGCTGCTTTGGCAGAAAGCTGTCTTTTTATTTTATTCTTTAACGATTTTTTGACATAAGAAAATGTTGTTGTTGCATTGCTCTGTGATGGCGCAGAGTTAATAATCACTACGGCATCCATGCAGGACTAGTCATATCCCGAATGTGGTTTAGTATGGGTAAGAGGGTGTACTAAAACTGGTCCTGGATTTCTAAGGAATGCATATGTCCCCTCGGGTTTAAGATTCAGAGTAGATTTGAGAAGCAGAGTGTAAAAACTATTGCACCCTGATACTTCATTTTCGTATTTTAGAACTTCTCTTGTTAACAAATCAGTGACTGTCGCCATACGTCTCTGAGCCGATGTCACCATTTTTATTGATTTTCTTTCAATTTAAGAAGTGAATTGCAATACACATCGTCAAGTTGGAGGAATCATAAAAGTGCTGTAGCGTAATTAATCTCTCTGTAACTTATGGCCATCCAGGTGCGATCAGTCAAGATAACTTTCTAGTGCTGCTACCATGTACAAGTATAGCCTGTTCCTGTTTTCTCCTGGTTTATTCTTCGAAACTGCATTTTTTTTTTTTTTTTACAAATATCGCTATTGATTCTTCTGAAACTCATATTATTGTTTGCGTTTTCTTTTGAAGGTTAGATTTTATTCTAAAACATCCTATAGGCTTACCCTTCCTTATTTTAATTAAAATATTGTACTGTTTTTTTTGCTGTGACTACTACTTATCATGTACATATACTGACGCCTGCCACATTTGGATTAAATCCTATATTGCTGCACATCTTATCTTAGTTGATTGTAAGTGTGGTGTAGTTTTATGCTGCCTCTATGTTTGCCATGTTCTCAATGACCTGCTAGGCTTTTCTGGGGATGACAAGGAAATAGGCCACTTTGTGACGTACAGCGAACTGCATTCACAACTTTAAAAAAATCTGTTAGACAATATACTCTACGTAATGGTCTTAATAACCATTTTTGATTTTATTGTACATCTGAAAAAAAATATTGTGGAATCTTGCAGTTCATACCTTTAAGGTATTCCAGTTGGTAGCCTACGCGAAAGAAAGGCTGCATATGAATTTTCTAAAGAGTGAGGAACCTTTCTTGCCAATGGACATGAACTGAAAATAGTTTGGGTGGTAACCCTGACAAGGAGCTCGGAATTGTCTACTTCTTGAAGGAAAGGAGGCAGATAGCTCCTTAGTTGCTTCCTTCCAACAAGGAGACACAGGACCAATCTTGGAAGAAAGATTGAATATTGACTACAATCTTTTGCAGCTATGGTACTGGAAAGGTCATTCAGTCCCGAAGTTATCTGATAAATTGTGAAGACTATCTTTGCTATCGAGCTCATGACATATTGAACATCCAACTTTTCTCAAACATGCCCAAGGTGTGTGAATGCGAGTGTTTGTGTATTCAAACACAAATGTAATTATTTATAAATGGAAGAAATTGATGTTTTTTGTTTTGCACCAGAAAATGCCCCAATAAAAAAAAAAAAAAAAAAAAAAAAATACATGCCCAAGGTAGCTTTACAATCTCCCTGTAACTTTCCCTTGACCTAGGTGATGTTTTCTGGCGAGGTCAAGGAACAGTAGAGCGGAGAGGAAAAATGTCACCCATTTAAGAGAATTTGGATGCAGACAAACTCTCGCAGGTTAATTAATTTTGCACTGTCAAAAGTATGCTGAAGCCTCCAGTCCAAGAAGGCAAAATCATTAGATTACACACTGAAAACAAGCATGAAATACTCAGATCCAATGCCACGGGATGGCTGATATCTGGCCTTGAAACAAAATGCGGTGGAGGGATGACAGATGGACCATAGGATGGACAGAAGTATGAAAAGGTGCATCTACATAATAAGATGTGTCAATATATTAAATTTTGTTGAGAAATATTTAGCGGTTTGCGAGTTCTGGCCCAGAAAAGAACAAGATGGCTGATATCTGGCCTGAAAACAAAACCCAGTGGACGGACAGACAGACAGACAGATGGAAGGACTGAGAAAAGTATGAAAAGGCACATCTACACAACAGGATGTATTAATTAATTAAATTTCATTGAGAAGTCTTGAGTGGTTTAGGAGTTCTGGCCCGGAAATGAAGCATGACGGACACACAGACAACACTCATTGCTGTGTGCCCCCTCCACTTGGTGTTGGGAGATAATAGCATTCAATATTCGATGCCACTGACTGAAATCATTAATATGTGGCATGTGTCTTAATTGGCATCAGTTTCAGGGCAGTACACTTGGGCTGCATCTGAATTCTTTAAAGCGCTAGGAACCTTCCTTGCTCACAGGGGTGGTCTGGAAATTGTTTGGTAGGTAGCCACGACATAATTGTCTTAAAGGAGTGCCTAATTGTCTATTTCATGAAGGAAAGGAGGCAATAAGGTCCTTTGTTGCTTCATTCCAGCAAGAAAACACGGGAACAACCTTGGAGGAAAGTATAGATTGACTAGACAGTCCAGTCGGCTGCGACCCCATGGGTGTAGCCCCCAATAGCCTGCTTCTCCCCTTTTTTGCGCATTATTCTGCCAATACTGTTGCCATTGACAACCGAAATTGATAGGTGTTATAAGTGAAGTATATCACATGTCCATACCAAAAATGAAAGTTTTCGGTCCAAAATTGCAGCCTGTACTGCGTCCACAAGGAAATCTCTATGTTTTGCCAGTAATGTGCATATTATGCGGCCAATACTGTTGCCATGGCAACCAAAATTGATAGGTGTCATAAGTGAAGAGTAACACATGTCCATACCAAATATGAAAGTAATCGGTCAAAAATTGCAGCCTGTACTGCGTCCAAAATTAAATCTCTATGTTTTGCCACTAATTTGCATATTATTCGGCCAATACTGTTGCCATGGCAACCAAAATCGATAGGTGTCAGAAGTGAAATGTAACACATGGCCAGACCAAATATGAAGTTAATTGGTCAAAAAGTGCAGCCTGTGGTGTGTCCAAAAGGAAATCTGTTTTGCCACTAATTTGCTTATTATGCAGCTAATACTGTCACCATGGCAACCGAAATTGAGAGGTGTCATAAGTGAAGTGTAACACATGTCCATACCAAATATGAAAGTAATCAATCCAAAATTGCAGCCTACACTGCATCCACAGATCTCTATGTTTTGCCACTAATTTGCATATTATTCACCAATACTGTCGCCATGGTAACCGAAATGGATAGGTGTCATAAGTGAAGTGTAACACATGTACATACCTAATATGAAAGTAATCGGTCAAAAATTGCAGCCTGTACTGCGTTCACAAGGAAATCTCTATATTTTGCCACTAATTTGCATATTATTCGGCCAATAGTGTCGCCATGGCAACCAAAATCGATAGGTGTCATAAAGGAAGTACAACACATGTCCATACCAAATATGAAAGAAATCTGTCAAAAATTACAGCCTGTAGAGTGTCCACAAGAAAGTGTCTACGGACGCGGACGCGGTTACGGCGGCGGAGACGACACACGTGAATCCATAGAAGCCGCCCGACTTCCTCTGGCGGCTACAAATATGGACCACAATCCTTTACAACTGTAGTGATTGAAGATACCTTTCATGTCCCGAAGTTTTCTGATGAATTGCAAAGGCTTTCTTTGCCATCAAGCTCACGACATATTGAAGGAAAGGATCTCCGATTTTTTCCCAAACATGTGCTAAGGTACGTTTAAAGTCTCCCTGCAACTTTCTCTTCACCTATGCGACATCTCCTAGGGAGGTCAAGAAGAAGTGGAGAGGAAAAGAAAAAGACCCGCTGTTAAAGGAAATTCGATTTTAGCCAGGTACTCATTCTAAAAATGCAGCTTGAAAGCTTTCAGAAGAAATGAACTTACTCTGACTGCCCATAAGTGTCCTGCTTGTGCCAGTGTTATTGTGCACATGCACGTGCGTGCGCATTGTATCTGTGATTGTGCTTCACGCTGGTTGTTAGGTGGAACGAGGAGCGATTGAATTCCCTGAGCTCCTGGTGTAAACACCCTCTCCACCGCCCTATTGTGTGTTAAGATGGAGTGTGAGTGCACTCGGAGAAACATGGCGTGCTAGTGTGGGATACTGAGCCACGGTGATACATTACACCTCACCCAGGCTCGACCCTCATGCAGCTGAAGCTATTCGCTCGGATAAGAAACAATTGGAGAGCCTAGTGCTAAAAGTACTTAAGTCACATTTTCACACTCCATGAGGTAATGATGGGAGAACTTCTTTCATTGTGATCCATTTTTTTCAAAATGGATATTTTGTGTCTTAAGTACTTTTGGCACCGTAGTCCTCAATAGTTTTTCTCTTCCTGATAAACTACCCTTGAGCATATACAAACCCCAATTTTAGTGAAATTGGGACGTTGTGTAAAACGTGAATAAAAACAGAATTCAATGATTTGCAAATCCTTTTTGACCTTTGTTCAATTGAGAACATTACAAAGACAAGATATTTAATGTTTAAATTGATAAACTTTATTGTTTTCTTGGAAATATTCTCTCATTTTGAATTTGATGCTGGCAACGCATTCCAAAAAAGCTGGGACAGGGGCATGTTTACCACTGTGTTACATCACCTTTCCTTTTAACAACACTCAATAAGCGTTTGGGGACTGAGGACACAAATTGTAGAAGCTTTGTAGGTGGAATTCTTTCCCATTCTTGCTTGATGTACGACTTAAGTTGCTCAACAGTCCGGGGTCTCTGTTGTCGTATTTTGCGCCTCGTAATGCGCTGCACATTTTCAATGGGAAACGGGTCTGGACTGCAGGCTGGCCAGTCTATTACCTGCACTCTTTTACAACGAAGCCACGCTGTTGTGACACGTGCAGAATGTGGCTTGGCATTGTCTTGCTGAAATAAGCAGTGATGTCCCTGAAAAAGATGTCACTTGGATGGCAGCATATGTTGCTCCAAAAACTGTGTGTACCTTTCAGCATTAAAGGAGCCTTCACAGATGTGCAAGTTACCCATGCCATGGGCACTAACACATCCCCATACCATCACAGATGCTGGCTTTTGAACTTTGCGCTGATAACAATCTGGATGGTCATTTTCCTCTTTAGCCCGGAGGACACAACGTCCATGTTTTCCAAAATCAATTTGAAATGTGGACTTGTCAGACCACAGCACACTTTTCCACTTTGCGTCAGTCCATCTCATATGAGCTCGGGCCCAGAGAAGCCGGCGGAATTTCTGGGTGTTGTTGATATATGGCTTTCGCTTTGCATGGTAGTGTTTTAACTTGCACTTGTTGATGTAGCGATGAACTGTGTTAACTGACAATGGTTTTCCAAAGTATTCCTGAGCCCACATGGTAATATCCTTTACAGAATGATGTCGGTTTTTAATGCAGTGCCGCCTGAGGGACCGATGGTCACGGGCAGTCAATGTTGGTTTTTTCGGCCTTGCAGCTTACGTGTAGAGATTTCTCCGGATTCTCTGAATCTTTTGATGATATTATGGACTGTGGATGATGAAATCCTTAGATTCCTTGCAATTGCATATTGAGAAACGTTGTTAAACTGTTGGACTATTTGATCTAACAGTTGTTCGCAAAGGATGAACCTCGCCCCATCCTTGCTTGTGAATGACTGAGCCTTTCGGGAATGCTCCTTTTATACCTAATCATGACACTCTTCTGTTTCCAATTAACCTGTTCACCTGTGGAATGTTCCAAACTGGTGTTTTTTGAGCATTCCTCAACTTTCCCAGTCTTTTGTTACCCCTGTCCCAGCCTTTTTAAAACCTGTTGCTGGCATCAAATTCAAAATGAGTGAATATTTCTGAAAAAGAACTATGAAGTTTATCAGTTTGAACATTAAATAGCTTGTCTTTGTAATGTACTCAATTGAATATAGGTCAAAATGTGCAAATCATTGTATTCTGTTTTTATTCACTTTTTACACAACCTCTTAAACTTCATTGGAATTGGGGTTTGTAGACTCCTGCTTTGATATTTGAACGCTAATGCAGACAGACTGAAGAAATCATTTGCATAGGCTTTGGTTGGCTGGGCTCAGGTTTTGGAGATGAATCCAGCTCTTGTATTGCTTGTGAGGTGATATACCAGCCTGACAAGAGTAATAGGCTTTACTTACCTCTCCATGCAATGACTTCTCAAAAAGCATTGAGTCACACTTGCATACTTCCACAGCAGGTAGAGCATCACCTAAATTATGCAGCATTTGGCCAAATTGCTCGTTATCAACTCCTGTAATGACATCTGAAGAAGCAGCCTCCGCTAGAGCCTTTAGCATAGTGCAAGGACAGAAAGCACGGCTGATTAAACTGTAACTCTAATCCTTTCCTGTAATAAGAGCTCTTGCAATATTAGAACCATGATTCAACTGCTCGAATCTGTGAGAGCACGAAATCTTTAAGGACACCGCACATCTCTGTTCCAGTCTTTCACTGGTGCAGGAGGAGACGTTTGTCTCCAGTCCTCTTTGTGTTCCCTAATAAGGCCCTACATCCTCCTGGAAAATGATCAGACCTCCTGCAGACTGCCCCAGACCCTTTGAAGAAGTAAATTGCTGGAAACATTTAGTGAGACAATTATTTTCTGTCCTGCAATGAAGGCCACACACGTGGCATTGGGGCATACTTAATGAAAGCGTCTCATTGGGCCCCGCCCGTTTGGCTTGCTGTAATGCTAATGAGTGCTCTCTGTGAATTCTAAATTGGCCAGTTCTTTGATGACCAAGCAAAAGTTGTAGGAGTTTAGTGTCGTATTTCCACCTATACAATGAATCAAACCAGGAAAAGCTACAGGGAAGTCAGTCAGGAGGGGCCAAAGGAATTCAATTCACTCTCGAGGAGTGATTGGTCAATTCCCTTTATGCTTTAACAATTTTAATTTAGTTAAGTCCTCTATGGTTCAAACAGTATGCCTTTATGGTCAGGTCCTTGCATTTTCATAAATAAAAAGAGCAGAATTTGTTTCTGAGATTATTATGCTTAACACACTCAAGCGATATGTTACAATGCAATATGGACGGTTTGCAGCACGGTTCCCCAGCTGCAGTGGAATTGTACTTCTTCCCAGTGGGCATATTCTTTTCAAACTGCCACACAAAGGCCAACCATTTTCCTCGTACGGTTTATGCATTATGAATACAGTGTATTGTACACAGAAACAAAGCTTAAGCCCTTTGAAAATATGCGTAACTATCATTTATTCTGTTTTCAGTGGGAGGTATGCCTGAGCTGTGGAGATGTAGACCTCCTCACCACCTCGTACTCGCTTTCAAAAATCAAATGGGGAAAATGTGAGACTGTGTCTGACCCCAGTTAGGCCCGCGGGCCTCTAGCTGAAAAGCCATAGTTCAAAAGGAACTGAATCGCTTTAAGGTGGTGTGCCAGCCTCAGTGTAATGCCTGGCCTTTTGTGCGGCGTACCGAGAGGGATTACGGCTCCCTGAGAATGTGCCTTTGTTTTTTCCCAGAGTAGTTCTCGGTGGAAAAAAAAGGTCAGCACAGGCATTACACACCTAGTATTCACAAGGCTCCGGCTGGCCTCTGTGGCAAACCGCACCGCATGACTGCTCAGTGGGATGGTACTGCACCGTGTGACTCCATTCTGGCATGCAGAGGGACGAACAGCTTAATCAAATACTGTCGGCCCAGTGTGGCCCACAGTAGCAGCAAGTGTTCAGTGTGGGACATGCATTTCTCAGTTAATGCACTGACTTTTCCCACTGAGACATGGCCAGCAGAGCCTGTTTGTTAGCATGAAGAGAGATTTATTTGATAGGTAATGGAAACAAGAGAAGATCTGTTGCATAACATGTCACAGCAGTATATCTGGTCACTTTATGCAAGCATATAGTTTTCTTTAAATTGTTTCACAAAACACCAGAGTCTTTTGTGTTTCATCATCATCATCATCATCGTCACTCTTCTACTGCAGTCGAGATATTGTGCATTTGAGTTGTGGACTGAATTGAAAATTTGTATGAATATTGGTAGAGGTGGTTTGCAGATTTTAACAAATTAATTCCGATGTTATGTCACAGTATTTTGTATGGGGACAGTTGTAATTCATGACCATATAGGGAGGAACTTATGCTGGCCTTCCACCAAATGACTTTTCAAGTAATTTCACTGTTGCTGGAAAATTCCCAATGTTGGAATAAAATCAAGAGTTTTGCTTCAGTTGTGGTGCGAGTCAGGCTTGGCTCATGCAAATAGTGGTCTTCAGTGATGTGAACATTGTCAACAACCAATAGGTGTGCTTTGCAAGATCATCAATCTATGCAAAATCTTGTAGTCTTTGGATAAAAATTCTGTGGCACATTTGTCTTTAGATGTGAGAAGATGTCGAAAATACTTTTAAAAGTACTTTTAAAGTCTTTTCATAGTCTTTGAGTGTATGGTAGATGTTAGTTAAGTTGTGAGATCACATGAAAGTTTTGATTAAGCTTAAGATAGGAGTTGAGTTGAAATCCATCCATCCAATCATGATGTCACCTGGTTATCCCCAAGGAGGGTTGCAGGGGAGCTGGAGATCTATCCCAGCATTGAAAAGACAAGAGGCAGGAGTACGCCCTGGACAGATAGCCAGTCCATCGCAGGGATTGGGTCTATTATCAGGGAAGAGATACGACCCCTTTTTCCCCACCCCCGCATTCGAGTCATGAGCGGTGCTTACGCCGTTGTCTTAGGTATTGCGTGGTGTTTCCTTTTTTGTCGCACTGATACCTAAGAATACTTCTGTGATGTTGACGATGATTGCTGGTTTGATGCCCGCTTCGACCTTCTCGATTACGGGGCTGTCATGGAAACTCGGACTCCTGAGACTGATTTCACCGCTCAGGTTTCTTGCAGAGGGAGGAGAGAGTAACAAACTTCATTGTGGACACAATCCGTGCTCCTTTGAAGAACAGAGTAGCTTCCCGGGTTGAAGTTTCAGTGCCACAGTATATAGGCTGTATTTTGCTTTTGTTTGCAAGATGAGAAAGGTCCTTAAGGCTGTAGGAAGACCGAGCGGCAGGCCTGGAGCAGGAGTCATGGTTACTTTGATCCGTGTTTGAGTGACAGAGCCGGCCCCGCCTGAACCCCGGGCATTGGAATGGAGGCGCTGTAACAGTACTCCGGTCATCCCTGGTGTCATTCAACCTGCGGGAGGTATGCGGTCTGGGGACAGGATTATCTGCGGATCGTTCTCAGTGATACTCATTGTTTGCGTGATAATCATTACCAGGTGGAAGCACGGGAAGACTGCGTGTTGTGGTCGCACAAGTCTGATTGGCAGCTGCCGTGGTGCAGGGGGGATACTTTCCCTTACCATTGGGAATTCAAACACAGGTTCTGCAGGGCCACAGTGTCTGCAGGTTTGCCTCTCAGTCTGAGGTTAGCTTGAGCCTTAGAAACAAGATGTTTAGATGTTTTCACCAATTAATGAGTTTAATTTACGTAGCATTAAGAGCCGGAACATCAAAAACCGGTCCGTGCTGCGTTCCTCCTGGAATCGAGCCTGAGATCTCTGTCCAAATGTTGTTGTAATATAGATGAAGGTGTATGTATTGTTGCTTAGTTTATAATGCTGGCATATGACACAGAACAAACTGCCCAGAGCTTTGTTTCTGGCAGATATGTGTTCTATTATAAACTATGCAGTTCATTTGAGATCATTTTCTCTCATTTAATAGTGCAGTAAGTATTGAATATCCATTATTGATTTATCATATTTTTTTTTTTTGGAATTTGGGGAACTTTATGAAATTGTTGGTGGAAGAAATGCTTTGTCATGCCTAGCCACGCTGAGCATCGTCCACTTCAAACACAGACCCATTGCAAAGAAAAAGAAAAGCCAAATTAGTCTTCTATTCATTTTGAAAGTAAACTAGGGAATAGGCAAATTCTGACCTGAGAACTCCATTTTTCAGATCACTTAAGCTAGTCTTATATTGACGCATGCAGTCTTGCTTTGCCTTGAGGTATGTTACTGCCAGGGCAAAGAGTTCCTGGCTTATATCCTTATTGAATGTAACATTCATATTATAGACTGTCTGTCTCACACAAGTAGAGCAGAGTGGCCTAATTTGATTTTGAATCCATATATTATTAAGAGTATATTTCTAATTTCTTAAGTTGGCATTTATGGTTGTACTGGTAATCAAGAATATCACACTGTCAATCAAAAAATTCTTCTAAATAGATATTTTTGAAAAGATGTGGTATCCACCGAGAAAATAGCTCTGTACTTGGTTTAGACTGTAATCTAAGCTAATTCACATAAATGATCCATCAAGGGGAAGCATAAGTTTTCTTAAATATGCAACGCACTGTCCATGGACAATAGGTAAAAGATGGCTTTTGGATGCATTTGTTTGGAGAAGACAAGTCTAGCACAAGGAAAATACTGTTGACGTCCGTGCTTTGGGTCTCTTGATGTTTTTAGTTCCTTGTGGAAAGTACCTGAAACAACACCTAAGGACATTTGAGGTGATCTTTGCAAGTGTTCCAAAACCACAGGCACATAGCATCCTTTCAAAAAAAGCCATGGTTTCCTATTGTGCCTCATAACAGGGTAACAAACTGCTAGTGTTCAGACTGATTTCAAGGAGGATTTGCACAGCCCCGTGCACTGGTTTCTTACACGCTACATTCAGTCATGTTGGTGAAAACAAGGTGGACTGATCTGCAAACGCATGGCTCTGTGCAACATTACTTTTCCGAATTACAGTTAAGTCAATGAAAAGTTTTAGTCCATTGCATGTCAGAGACCTTTACTTGAGTAAAACTTGTTTGCAGTGGAAATACTGAAATCAAACACTATGGTTGCGATCAAAGACAACTTGAGATTATCATAGTCTGAGTTACAGGTTGAGAAAATACAATGTTTATTCCTGGTTAGTTTCACCAAAGAAACATGAAGTCTGCAGATACAGATAACTGCTTTGGCAGAACTTGTTTTGTTTTATCAATTTTTTGAGGGATAGAAGAATATTTAAAAAGTCCAAAAACAGATTGGTTCTCATTATGGTAATAATTACTACACAAGGCCAGTAACTGTGGAGAGGTGGAAAATTCAGGGTATGGAAATAATTGTCCCGCCAGGTGGGTACTTCCACTCGTGAGGTCAACTACACCTCACTGATTAGTTGTACCTCCAGGCTGAAGACTCATGCTAATGAGTAAATCAAGGTGAAGAGGACAAAATACTATGCAGTGCTTTCCTTTTCCCATTCTGGATATTCGTCACGCTGTTAAGAGCACCAAGTGCTGCTGGTCAGAACGGCAATAATGCACTGCAGTGGCCATGCCTGCATTGTGACATTGCTTCCTACAGGGCAGTCCACTAGGAAATGGACCCGAACAGGCTCTTTATATGGCTATATTTGAGGCACTGTGGGGCATTCTGGAGGCAGCAAGCAGATTGTGGTGTGCTTTACCTCTTCTAGGAACCCCCAAAAAGAGGACTAACTAGCTGAATGCGGTTGTGCCTAGAAGTTTGCGTACCCTAGCTGAATTTATGAAATGTTGCCATTTATTTTCAATATATGACTCATCATGCAAAAAACTTGTCTTTTATTTAAGGATAGTGATCATGTGAAGTCGATTATCATCACAATGGTGTTTGGCTCGACTTTTTAAATCATAATGATAACTGAAATCACTGAAACGGCCCTGATCATAAAGTTTAAATACCCTTGAATGTTTGATTTTGTTATATAGACACAAGGTGACACACTGACTCAGGATTAAATGGCAATTAAATGTTAATTTTCCACACTTTTTAAAATTGTAACTAATGTCTGTGTATAGTCATTGAGTTTGTTAGCTCCCGAGTGGATGCACAGATCAGGCTAGACACTGAGCCATGGGGAGCGGAAAAGAACTGTCTAAGGACCTTTGTAACAAGGGAGTTCAAATTTTCAAAGATGGGAAAAAAAGATATCCAAGACTTGAAAATGCCAGTCAGTATTGTTCAGTCCATGATTAAGAGGTAGAAAATCAGGGGATATGTTGATACCAAGCCAGGGTCAGGTAGGCCAAGAAAGATTTCAGCCCAAACTGCCAGGAGAATTGTTCAGTACACAAAGAAAAATCCACAAGCTACCTCAAGAGAAATGCAGTACGCTCTGGAAAAAGACGGTGTGGTCCTTTCAAGGAGCACAATAAGGAGGTACTTATCAACAATGGTCGGGTTGCCAGAAGGAAGCGATTATTGCGCCAATCCCACAAAAAAGCCCACGTTAAATATGCCAGACAACGCCTTGACATACCTCACAACTTCCGGAGTACTGTCATTTGGAATAATGAGACCAAAATAGAACTTTATGGTGACAACCGTGAGCGCTATTATTGGAGAGGCCCATGGTGAAAAATACACCATTCCCAATGTACAGCATGGTGATGGCTCTCTGATGTTTTGGGGGTGTATGAGCTCTAAAAGCACAGGGAATCTTGTTAAAATTGATGGTAAGATGAATGTAGCATACTATCAGAAAATACTGTCAGTCAATTTGCATTCTTCAGCATGAAAGCTGCGCATGGGACGAATTTGGACTTTCCAGCATGACAATGATCCAAAGCACAAGGCCAAGTTGACCCTCCAGTGGTTACAGAAGAGAAAGGTGAAGGTTCTGGAGTGGCCATCACAGTCTCCTGACCTCAATATCATCAAGCTGCTTTGGGGAGATCTCTAACGTGCAGTTCATGCAAGACGACCAAAGAATTTTCTGGAGCTGGAGGCATTTAGCAAGGAAGAATGGGCAGCTATACCAGCTGAGAGAAGTAGGGGCCTCATTGACAATTAGAACAAAAGACTGCACGCTGCTATTGATGCTAAAGGGAGCAATACACAGTATTAAGAACTTAGGGTATGCACACTTTTTAACAGGGTTCATTTCATTTTTTCCCCTTATTGCCATGTTTTATTTGATGATGGTGCCATTCTACATGACCTGCAGTTGGATATGAATCCAATAAGAAATAAAAGAAATGTGTTTCGCCTGGCCATTCATATTTTCTTTAAAAAATGTTACCTATTTTACAAATTCAGCCAGGTATGCAAACTTCTGAGCACAACTGTACATGAGAGAGAGAAGACAAGCTCTCTGCTTTCAGTTCTGTATGTTTGAATCTACGTAGTTTGTTTTCAAACACATCCACCTTAATTGACTTTAGGGGTGTGACAGTATGAGCTGTAGAAGGATAATTTTCATGTGGTATTATTATGCATTGCTTATATTAGTTGCAATTATTATTTTGTTTATTTATGAAATATGTTTAGTTGACACACAGCAATTTTATTAATAATCAATTTATTATTTTGGCTATAAACACACAAAAGATATAAAAATTTTCGAAAAAATAAAGAAATGTATGCACATGTGGTCAACAACATATAGTGAAATAAAATGGTAATGTGCAAGAAAGATGTAGGCTGCATGCAATCTTTTGTCATATATTTGAAATCAGGCAAAAATATAGATGAAGTGAAGATGTGTTCCTTGCTGTTTTATTTTTTTTTTATTTTATGCCATACTGTGATGCATCTTTATTAAGTTATTGGGATATTTTAAGATTCATTAAATTCAATTTGACTAAAAAGGACTTTTGTTGTAGTGGTCACTGTCCAGACTAAAAGGACAGATATGTACTGAATTTGGTAATTCATTGCTTTTTTTAAACTTCAAATTTAAACAATATTTACCAAAAACCGAAGAGCCTATAATGTTAACCTACCTAAATAATGACTCATTACAAAACCTACAAAAATCTGTTGGATCTGGTAGTTATTTATGAAAGGGGAGTCTAAACTTTATGAGCCCACATACCACAGTGCCCTCCACTAATATTGGCACCATTGGTAAATATGAACAAAAGCATTTATGAATTAATGCCATTATTCTTTATCTTCTTGACATGTCAGTCAAAATATTAACAAACGTCGAACATTTCATGGAAATACAATCATTGAAGTAAAGCAGTTATAATTACCACCATGAAACAAATGTTTTTTTCTCTAAAACATGTCTGCCACAATTTTGGTATCCCCTCCATTTAAAATATTGTGAAAGTTTTGAATCTTTTCTGTTTGTGAGTATTGAGATTGGGGAAGACATGGCAGGGAACCTGAGACCATTTCTTCATGCAGAATCTCTCCCGATGGTTTAAATTACTCTGTCCACATTTATAGACTCTCCTCTACAGCTTGGCCCACAGGTTTTCTATGGCTTTAGGTAAAAAAAAAAAACTAGGATGCTATAGGTGTAGGTGGGATGACCATGACAAAACATTAATTCTGCGATCAGTTTTCATGTCGATTTTTCATTGCATGCTTTGAGCCATTGTTCTGTTGGAAGACCAAGTTTAAACTTTCTGGCTGAGGCAGCTTGGTCTTCAATTAATTCTTGCTGGCACTTGATGGAAGTTGCTCAAGGCTTTTAAAAGAAGAACATCTCTGGACATTTAAAAATCCACCACCATACTTCATGATGGGGATGAAGTTCTTTCCAGAATGGCTATTTTTGTTCTAATGCCAAGCCAGTCTTTAGTGTTTATTGCTAAAGAGCACTGTTTTGGTCTCATCTGACCATAAAACTTGGTCCTAAGGATTTCCCGGGTCACCAATGATTTCCGCACACTTTTGAGAAAATATTGTGTGTGTGTGTGTGTGTGTGTGTGTGTGTGTGTGTGTGTGTGTGTGTGTGTGTGTGTGTAGATTTGGAGGATTAATTTTTCTAGCTTCTTTTGCTAACATTTGCCAAGGTTGCCAATATCAGTGGGGAGGGCGCTGTATATTTTTAATTACTTTTGTCTCAGCAAATTCCTCACTGAGATGGAACCTGAGGTTTGAAATGTTTGTTGACACTTTTTTTTCAGCACTCGGTGGGGTAACCATAAAAATTGATGGTGCCTCTTGGGTCTTTTAAATATCCTTGGTATTTCAAAACTGTGGACTTGAGCCACTTGGGTGGGGGAACTGGGGGTTCTTACACAGCCCTTAGAAAGACCATTTACTCTCGTGGCCTTTTAAGTAAAGGCAGATTGAAAGCAGAGGAAGTCTGAAGATATTAATTTTATCTTGTGCAGTTTAAATGTTGCTGGCTCTCTTAATTCAATTGATGCTTACAATGGGGACGTGATTCAGAAGAATTAAGAGAAAAATCCTGACTTTCTGACTTTATATTGCCTACAGTACATGCAATGCCATGAATGAGAAAGTGATGAAGGATTTCAAACTGCCTGTTTTTATAGCAAAGGGCTACCATTTTATCCTGAAACAGTCACATCCATAGTTGACTCATTTCTTATTCTCAAGTTTGAGAATTTCTTCTGGCTCTGTCTATACTGTTTATGTATCCTGTTAGACATTACAAAGCGAGGGAGGGGGCGAATATATGTAATAACGTAATAATACAACCAGGTTTGAAAGAACATTTTTCTTGTAAATAAAAAGGTCACACTAAGATTTGTATCTTGTGTCCTGCTGGCTCCAGTGGATGGCGGGATGAAGAATGCTTAAGGATCCCAGTGGTCTTATATTGGCCCCAGTGTGGAAGAATAATTACAGTGAGAGAGGAGGCAGCACTGAGGAGGTATCGCTGCCCGGAGATCTATGTCCTGCGATCGCACCTCTCCCAAACCCGTCGAGGTGAAATTGCATTACTCATGCAGGCCCCAGATGGCCTTTCATCTCTCCGGTGACTTGCGGTTCGACCATGAGATTAGGTCAGTGAGGAAGCAGTCACAGAGGGCTGCACCAAACCTCTGCAGTGAATGTGTCTATTGTCTGGTGTTCAGGCTCCAGCACACAGCAGTCAGTATGCCACTCTGGTTTTCAAATGGCTCTTTTGTGTTTTGGTAGGTAGGGCAAGTATGAGTGCACATTACACTTCTTCTTTTGCAGCCTTCCGTTTGCATGTATTTGCAGATTATTTTCATATGCGCGTCTCAGAAGCAAAGATCTTCAGCCTGACACAGTATCTGTCCTATTTAGTCATTCCCGGGTGATCGGTTGCCATGTACTAGTCGTTACCAGCTCCGCCTGTTATTGGGTCTATTGAAAGTCAACGGTCATGTGGTTTCCTTGCTCCACCTGTTCAGGGCTTGTACACAAACACAAGGACGCACCCTTCCCATCGAGGCAGCACTGAACTGGAGGAAGCAGCAGGGAAGATAAACACATTTGCAGGATCACTGCAATTCCCTCCATCTATCAGTACTCAGAACAGCCTTCTATTAACAAACAACACTTATCTCTGGAGTCCAGGTCCTTGTCTGCAGCCCTGAGTTTCAATTACATCAAAGAAACAGATGTCGTCATGGCTCTATTTGCATTGCATGCACATAAAGTGCCGATGACTTCTTTGTTGACATACGCAGAGACAATGAATAAGATGAAAGATATACAGGTTATATGGACACTCATTGGCATAATATTTGTGCCTTAGCGGTTGTTGTTGTATTTACATTAATCCCAGCCTTGTGCTTATATGACGCTGGTGTTGTGTGGCCCTGAGTTCGCCATGGGCATAATAATGATAATAATAATAAATAAATAAATAAATAAATAAATAAATAAATAAAATGTCAGGGTTTGTGTGTAAGGCATTTAGAAAATACTGGAAGTTCTAAAGACAATTTATATGAACAGTTACAGAATATCTTAAAGTGGATGATACCTGTATGATAGCATGATAATGAATGATGACCGTGTTTTATAATAATAATACAGCGGGAGTACTATCAAGATAATTCCTGTTAATGGCTCATAGTACAACCAGACATTCTGTAGTAAATTCAAAGAGCCTTCACTTTGGAAATATTGCTTCTAAGTTAATCTCGTTTATTCAGCATAATAGCAAGTTAGGATATGCAGTCTTGGCATACGGAATGCGCTAGACACTGCCAATCTGGTTCGTCTGGTTTGAGCGCAGCCCACACCTCTCCTGTCAGTCCTCCTGACAAGCAGAGAAGGCAGGTGGTTGTGTGCTTGTGTTGTGGGTGGGGTTCGAAGCACTTCACTTGCAGACTTGTTACCATGGGCGGCCCAAGGTCTCATGGTTCCCTGTAGTTAATAAAGCATGGTTGTGTCTGAACATGCAAAACGGTCTAGTCATGGAAATGCAAATAGAGTGTGGTCTTGTAGGACAGAAATGGAATAAATGGCACTTGTAACTCTGAGGATTTATTTGAAAATATTTCAAATGTGTTTCATGGCTGTGAGAAAATGCTGAAAATACTGCAACATTAGAAAGTTGTGATAATGTATATGTCCCACAAGTAAGACAAAAACAAACTGATTATCTATCCCAGTCTATTCCCTATTGCATGAGAGAGTCATAACAATGTGACACGAGCAGAGTTGAATATATTGAAACTCTAAAAATGTTTTTTACAAATGCCAGTGTTTTTTTTTTTTTGAACCTTTTTCCGTTCCCTTGCTTACATGCAAATGTATCTCTGTGTTCAAAGTAGACATAATTTCTGTGTGCAATACTGTATATCATCAAGTTATCGTGACAGCTTTGCATTGTCACTAAAAAGAAATTGCTTTGTCAATAATTTTATCTCCCTAAATGGAGTAATATTTCTGTTCTAGAAGGGCCTCAGTCTAATTTTGAATAGAGGTTTTCAATCTACTGCCAAGATTTTCTTTACCACATTTCTTTCAGTGGTGGCTGCTGGACTGAAAATTGAGTAGGCACGAATAATCCCTTTAAACTGATGATTAGTCTTGTCCCATTTTCAATCATTTTTCTGGATTAAAAATTTATGAACTCTGAAAGCACTCAACACTCTCTGGTGTCACTAGTTCCTCGTGTTTTGGTAAGATGAGAAATAGAACTCCTGATTGGCATGTAAAATTGGGCACAAAATTCTCTGCGTTGTCAATAATTCTGGATATATGAAGCCAATTATTGTTTTAATTAAAACAATGAAGAGCATGTTAGATAACCAGCATTGCAGGATATGCCACAAATGTGGAAAATAAAAGTTGTTTATCATTCTTTGTAGAGCATACTTCATGAATAAAGTGGATAGTTTTCAGATTTGTATTTATTTTCACATCTATCTTACAGTGTAAAGCTATGATTTTTCTGTCAATGGATTATTGTAATCATTGGAAATCTTAATTCGTAGAGGTAATGGCAATTTAAAGGGATTTTTCTGGCCTCCTGAGTAGCCATGACTGCATTTTTTCCGTTGTAACAGTCACGGCAGTCTGAGAATGACTTTTACTTCAAGTATTGTGGTACAGATTTCACAATTTCTTAGGTATGTAATGTGACTGATGAGCTCAGCTCCTTTTGCGTAATCTGGTTTGATGAGGCATTTGTCTGAAGCCACCAGTTTATCTTCAGGTAATTTGGACTGTAATTTGACCCTGACTTTAGGTTACCCGGTTGGCTTTATTCTGAATCATTTTCATTTGATTATTGGTCATCAAACCACTTTTCAAAATGGTTTTAATGTTCTTTTTCTAGGGTAATTTTTTCATATTAATGGAAATCAGAAGATATGGAACCACAGGACTTGCGGCGTATCCATAAACAGTTAAATAATCTTACGGATTTTTGGTGCTTATGATCTAGTAGACTCGCACTTATGTAGGATCCTGCGTTACCTTCCTGAGAAGATGCTAAATAAACTGTCTTGCTTTGATGAATGACGCTATGAGTTCAAACCACAGCCTACACTTGGTCCCACAAACAAACTCTCAGAAATATGAAAGTGATGGGAAGATTTGACCAGAAGCAAATAAATTTACAAGCCAGGTATCTGCCTGGTACATTGCAATACACATTTGCTTCATCAGTGTCTTTTAGTCCTTGATTCTTGTTAGCCTCTGTGGATTAAGGAGGCAGACTTATTTTCTGGAAGTTTCACTCATGCAAGGCCACTTGATGCCACAGAAGAGGTGTAGGTAATGACTGAAGAAAAACAATCAATAGTTCCTGTGAGTTCATGCTTAGCAGTGGCTCAGGCCCTCAGAACTGTTATATATTTTCAGCGACGGAGGCCGGGAGAAACCGTTATTTATTGTTGATAGAAGTGATGACTGCAGATATTGCTGTAGTTGTGTTTGGCTTTGATTTTGCTGTAAATGTCAGTGTCATGGCCCCCTGTAAATGGCCAAGGACAACTCGTCTCCTTTCGCTGCACTTAGATATATTTCAGAGACTATTTAATGGCCAGTGCAAAGCCCAGTCACCATGGCGACCCTCAGTCTGACACCGCTGATTCAGTGTGGAGCTGTGTGCTGAACTCTCGTTCATTCATACTAAAGAAGAAGAAAAGCTGGCCGGTGCTGTTAATATTCAAACAGGTTTCCCCCTTGATAAGAAAAAAAAAAAAAAAACAATATATTGGATTTTAAATGTAAACAGAAGGAGGTGTGCTATGTTTAGTTCCCTGTAGGCCTAAAGAACATGACAATATTCTTTTCAGTTTTACTGACTTAAGTTTCGTTACATTCATATTAATTCATCACTTTATTGGGTACACTTGCACATTAACGGTGCTTATCTATCTATCTATCTATCTATCTATCTATCTATCTATCTATCTATCTATCTGTCTGTCTTTTGTCTGACAACATTAAAATGGTCATCATGTAAGTGGATTTTAATATATTTTTATGTATCATTCAACAGGCCTTTCCTTGTCAGTAGAAGTTATGTCATTTATTTCCATTGTGTAGGTATGTTGTTGGTTTGCTGGGCATTTCAAGCGACATTTTCTTATTTTGCAAATCTTGTACTTAACCTCTAATTGGCATGTTCAGATGCATAATTTCACTAATGTACCGTTATGATAACTCAAATATGGCAAAATAGTGGATCATTTATTGAAAAAATAGTTTAGTTGCATAAGGCATTGGCTTATCTGATAATTTAGTTTTGTATCAAAGTTGGATCATGCACCAGAAACAAGGGAAATGAATACAGAAAGAAAAAGAATTCACTATAATGTCAGCAAGTTATGGAATCACGGTGAACTAATGTGCTATTTGAATGGTTAGCTGATGGAATGGTGTGTTATTGGAATCGAGCTTTGAATGCAGTATGCAATTTCACTTGTGTGTGGTATGTGCACAGCAAGTGTGAAACGCTGATATGTACATTAAGCACAGCATGCAATATGAGAATTGTGTGGTGTGTAGAGGGAGTGTAGACACTGCCTTGCCAAAAAGAAAGTAACACTCAAATATTTTGTTGGACCACCTTTAGTGTTGATTACGGGAGTGCATTTGTTGTGTTATTGTTTTGACAATCTTATACAATGTTAAAACATTTATTTCCAACCAAAGTTGCATTAATTTTTGGCCAAGGTCCTATGTTGATGATGGGAGAGTCAAACTACTCTGCAAAGCCTCCTCCAGCACATCCTAAAAACTTTCAATTGGTTAAGGTCAGGACTCTCTGGTGGCCAGTTCATGTGTTAAAACGGTTCCGCATGCTCGCTGAGCAACACTTTCACAAATTGAACTCGATGAATCTTGGAATTGCCACCCTGGAATAGGCTGCGTCGGCAGGGATTTAAAAATCCATTGATGGGATAACCAGGGCACTCAGTACATGGAGGTTTTCTGCCTACTATCCTTTTTAGCTCACATGGTCCAACGAACGAAAGGGAGCTTATACGATCACCCGGCAGCGTCGGCATCCGCGTTAACTTAGATCTTCTCACTGCAATTGGTGTAAATCCATCCATAGGTGGCGCTATAGCAAACAAATGGTCATAACTCCTAAACCATTTGTCTGATCAACTTGAAATTTTTAATGCTTCATTTTGGTCAGGGTTGCTACAAAAATGTATGAGAACAAGATGATAAATGAAATAGCATGGCCAACATCAGCCAATCTAATTTCAGTAGCCCTCATACTCACTTTAGCTGTCACCTGTCATCATACTTTGTATTCTAGTTAAAGATGTGGAAAAGAGCCATTTTCATTGAAATTACTTTGATTGGCCATATGGGGCACTAAAGAGAGGTACAATATGTCTTGGGCAATAACTTATAAACCATAGGTTGGAGGAACAAAATTCTTTTTTGTTCGATTCTGTTGGTCAAGATGAATGTAAGTCACACCCAGTTTGTATTCGCGAACTTTGCGCCATTTTGAATTGTTTGTGAAACCTTTAATTTCTATCTCCTTTTTGACAATGAGATCAATTCACACTAAATTTAAATTAAAGGCATGGTCTGTGTTGCTATGAAGAGCTGTAACTCCGTAATGCAATGTCCAATCATTATCAAACTTGAGATCACTCATCTACAGGCCATGCAACTTCACATTACACTGAATTTGGTTTAAATCCGTGCTTAGGTGGTGCTATAGCAAGCAAATGGTCATAACTCTTAAACCAATTGTGAGAGCAATTTTAAATTTTGCATGCTTCATAATAGTGAAGGTTGCCATGAAAACCTATAAAAACAAAGTGATAGTTCAAACAAGATGGCTAACATCAGCCAATTAAATTTCATTAGCCCCTGTACTCACTTTAACTGTCATCAATCATGCAACTTCGTACTATTGATGAGGATGTGTAAATGCGAATTACTTTGATTGGCCAGATTGTGGTGCCATAGAGAGATACAACAAATTTGATCCTAACTGGTCAATATATGGCGCTGTAGTAAGAAAAACAATGTAAAATTGCACATGAGTTTTCAACCATTTGACTCAATGGTTCTAACTTTGCGTATTGCATCTCTATATGAAGATCAAATAGTATTTCCAATGAGCAAAATAAATCTTTAAATATCTGGCTGTTATTTGTCAGTCAGATAACAGCTGCTATTTCAAAGACATGGCAATGATTAATCGACCTGAAATTTGCAAGGCAAAGTATACCATGCCCAGTTATGTGCCACGAACTGGAAATTGTTTGAAAAACCTATACAATTTGTGACCCCACTGCTTCAAAACTGATGATTACCTCATGTTGCTTGGACCCCGTAGTTACCGCTTGCAGTTATATTTGTTTTTTTTCTTTGTTTTTTTTTCATACATAAATTACAAAAGGTGTCTTCATTGTCCCAATGTTGGACCCAAGAATAAAAAATACTACCACTTGTAAGCTTATGTAACACTAGAGCCTGAACTGAACCCAGTGAGCTACATGGCGCATGACACTTTTTTAGATAGTACGTAATGGTGTGAGTTGCTGAGTTTTGGAGATATCCGCTATGGAGACATCTGCCCAGAAAATCTGCATCTATTCACAGACGAGAGCACGAGCCTCTTGTGCTGTGATATTGTTGGCGGATGTAGTTCGGTAGAAAGAAAAGAGTTCCTACAATAAACTGCTCCCAATGGGGTCTGTGGATTTTATTGAGTAACCAGACCATAATTTCTAGGAAGAGACCTTGGTGTGAGTTTGTCAAATGTTTTTCTTTTTGCCACTTTGAGCACTACAAGCCGAGCACCATTTTGTTCCATTATGTTCGAGAGAGGGGAGACATCTTCTTGGCTGATATCTCCAAAGCCCAACAAAACACATCAAAACAATGGCGATGGACACATGGCACAACTGGTAAGAGGAAAATCTGCATTTTTGATTTGGGGTTAACTGTCACTTAAAAGAGGCAAGCATGGTAAACCTGTAAGCCAAGTTAGCCTCGCTCAAGGGAGTGATATTCTCAGGGTGGTGCTTGGAATAACATAGGTTATCGGTGAAGGCCAGTGATGTTTGCTCTTCTCCAAAAACAGATTCAGACAAACACATCCGTAAAGGCTTTTCTTCTTCTGTTAGAGGTCTTTTGTCTCTATTGCCCCTGGGGATTGTGCTTGCCGCCCACAACTGTTCTGCTCTCTGCTAAAGATAATGCAAGATATCTCTCTCTCTCTCTCCATGATGTGATGTTATGGTGCAAAGCGTTTTGAGTGCAGGGAGACTGGAGTGTGGAGAGTAGAGACTTTTTTCTGTTTCCACATGGTGCATGTAAACCTGTGCCATCCCATGGCCAAACTCACAGACGGCCATTATCGTGTTGCCATGCCTACTGGTGAATCATAGAGCTAGCAGCTTGGTTGTGGGATTAAAAAGGAGCCATTCTTGCCAAAAAAACAAATAAGAAAACACCTTATTTGTCACTATATACACTACAGGCCAAAGGTTTGGAAGCAAGATCAAATTTGTACAAAAAAAGATCATAGTTTCATTGGCATACTTTGCAACAAAAAAAAAACATGATTATTATATAAAGAGTCACTTATCAGAATACATTTTTATTCAAATTATCAGGCCATATTACTAGGCCCATGGTCCTAGTGCCCGCCGGATTGCCGTTGGCTTGTAAACCATGACATAAAGTGAATAATGCAAACTGTGATTTGTTTTTTACTTTTTCACTGAAGTTGTGACTCTTGCAAATCTTCTCAACCCAAAAAGTAAGCCCCTCCTTTCTTTTGTTAACATTTATTCAGCAATGGTCTGGTAACATCAATGTATACAGTACCTAAAGGTAAATAGAGGAAAATGGTGCATATCAATGAAAGAAAAGTCTAATCATGCAGTAAATACATCTCAAAACCCATAGATTTCGTACTGATTTTTAAGAAAGGCATTGTGAACAGAAAATTGAAGTTGCTTCCAAATTTTTTACCTGTATTGGCCTTGCTTCCAAACTTCTGGCCTGTAGTGTAACTTACCAGATATTAATGTCACTATCAGGCGAAGACGCAAGCAACTAAGTCAACCTGCTGTCAGTGTCAGATTGAACTCTCTTGCTGCAACAAGGATAAAGGGCGACTTCTTTTACTCAAATGTTGAATAATATCAATGGTTGTAATACTGTGCTCCCGAAAATAGTTTTTCTTTATTTTTAAAGGAAGCCTCTGGAATTTAAATAAATATTACCTATTTTACTTGTCCGACTAGATAGCTGGCCCGTCTCACTTATGAGTGCTTCTCACAGCTGCGTTTTATGTGGTCACGCAACCAGATGACATCACACTCCCAAAATGCTTTGCAACTTACAAATATGGCGGGCCCCAGGAAATTCAAAATATGATGTGGCCTTGCCGTCACAGTAAATAAAATCTAAATTAAAGGCCAGAAAGCAAAGACTTTGCTTGAAAGTATTTATTAATCGTCTGACAAGTACAATAGACCTGTAAGATTCATCTAAATTCTAGAGGTTTCTTTCAAGCCCACTTGAACAGCCAAGAATGGACGCATGTGCATACGCACACATCACTGTAGAAATGGACATTCTGACATTCTCATCACCTGAAGACCTCTGGCTCAACTGTAATATTCACAGTAATTTCTATCTGGCATGATGCAGGAGTATCATTACTACAATGAAAATATGAAGCTATCCACACATATATTTTTTATACATACTGTAAAAAATGACAGCATTGGCTGCTCTAATAAGACAGGATGGCAATGGATTTTTGGACAGCACTGCCACTGGTTCCTCAGGAGATAAGGGCTCCACACAGTACTCGCCCCACTTTGAGCATCGCTAAGGTCTATTTTGAGGAAGTAGAGCACCTCTCCTCTAGCCAGGTCTCTGATAATTTACCCTGAAGACGATCTTTCATATCACACGCTGTATACCATGTGTTAGATCTATGTTTTAATGGAGAGCAATAAAGCCCCTTATTAATACACAGCTGTTTTGCTGTGTAAATAAATGGAAAGTCTTTTTCTTTCTTGCACGACCTTTTGGCCAGAGCGAGTGGCTGTAAATTGAGGAATGGGGGATTACAGCAGAGGATATTCTGTTGCTCACTCAAGGCTCTGTTATTTCTGTTCATGGTAACATGGTTTTTAAATGAGTAATTATTTGGTCATTTATTTATATCCAAGATCCACCCTCTCCTTTTTTCATATGAATCATTTTAGAATTAAAGGCAGAACAATTAGTCTGCTCAGATTCGGCAGCTGAAGTGGTGCATCCTACAATTTTTTTCTTTCATGCAATAGATGTGCTGTATGTTAATCGTCTAACCTGGAATATGTTTATCATGTAATCAAGAATGCAGTCAGGTGTAACTCTATTAACAAAGTGCCCAGGGTGTGTGCCTTCCATTGGCACATTGTATGCCTGAATAGGCTCCAGCAAACATCTCCATCCCCACACCAGCTGCCCCACCCCAACTGTCAACCAGGAATAGGCAGGTTAGGCAATGCTTGAATAAATGGGAAAAGCAGGGGCACTTGTCTGTTGCCTCAGTTTTGCTGTCATGGGAGGTTGTTTTCATCTCCTGGACCAGTGATGAGGGCACATACTGGCACATGCTGTGCTGATTTAAGAGATGCCTGCTAAGAGATGCCAGTCAGATCAAGCTGCCTGTCTCTCCACTGGTGCATTGTGGGAATACTGAGCTGTGTTGAGCTATTGCGAAAGAATTATAGGTCTGACACTCAGAGATGAACCCTGTGTTAGTACTTCAATGGTATTTAAAATATTTTTTTTCTTTTTTGTAATGATTTTACAACAATAATCACAGGACATTAGGGTGTGGGAGTATAGTATTTTAGGGCTGTTTTCATGACAAAAACGTTAGAATTATACTGTAAGAGGATAATAACTTCAGCTTTCATCGTATAAGGTGCTAGACTTTTTCATTTTTGAGCACAGATGGTACCACACCACTGTCTATAATTTTAGTTTGCAGTGTGTTAAGCTCACATAAGCTGCGCTCTTGGTAGCAGCCGAGGCACAGAAGCATTCAGAGATGGCGCGGCCAAGTTTTCATTTAATGTTGCCCTTACACAGTTTCCCAGGCCTGTTTTACTTGATGTGTACTGCACAGAGTGAATGGTATCGTAGATCTGTTTGTGACTGTGGGCCGTATTCTCAGCCACTCTGGAGAATTCTGACCCTCTTACTCATGTTCCCCTGCCGAATACATTCATTTCCTTTCCAAAATACTTGTGCGGCACACCCCCTTAACTTCACGCTGTAGCCCCTCAGAGTGTGTGCAGATGCCTCTCTGACGCACAGCGAGCATGACTCGCACTCGGACTGCCTGAACGGTGTTTTGCTACACAGCTTCAAGGAGGGCCTCTCTACCTCTGACACGTGGACCTGTTGGAGAAGGTATCCTTTACTGACTTGGTGAAACTGCCTGGAAACTGAGACCAAACAGTAGCTGTGATCCCACAGAGGTAGGAATTTGATCCTCAGGAGCACATTCTCGCAGTTGTCTGAGGTTTCACGTGGTTTCAAAACCAAAAACAGATGCGAATGGTGCGAAAATATTTATTTTTCATCCCGAGATACTGATGTTACATCCCCCAGCATGTAATCTGGGAGGATACAGCTATCGCTTGGTCCATCTGGTCTGTTCATCTGTATTGTTTGTCAGTCTGTAAACATGTTTTTATTCAGAACATTTCTTGAAAACCATTTGATATTTTGTCGTAAAACTTGGCACACATGTCAACCATATGCTAAAGTAGTGTCCTTTGCTATTTTGGAATTTTTTAAATTTTTGCGCGGGCCGGGGGGATGTGCTGTCACCTGATGACTCCTTTTTTCTATTGCCATCTGTGCTGCTAGCAGTGCCTGTTCTTGCGACATGTACGGGATGCTTATGATTGGTGGAGAGATGTTACTCATGGGATGAGTCACGAGGTGAAATTCTTATTTTATCCTTTCATTTGCAGCTGCCGTGATGTCATAAGTGCATGTAATGTATCGTTGGCATTGTAAAAAAGTTTTAAAAAGTTTCATTAGTACATTACTCTAAATGATACATAATTTAATACATGATATTTTTCATATATTTTTTTGGTTACGGAGACATGAAATATCCAGTATTCAGCACTATTGATCGTGCAAGATTTGGGTTTATGTATCAAACTCAAGTGTGGACATAAGTGCAATTTTTTTAAAATAATTAAGATTGCGAAAATCAGTAATCATTGAAAAGAAAACTGTCAGTGTTCAGTAATTAAGGTTAGCGTTTTATGTAAGCCTATTAGTTTAAGTTTTATCATGTTTATTGTATGCTCTTTTCTCACTCCACATGTCTGTATTTACCTTTCCTCCTGCGCCGCACATGCCCTCCCCACTCTGTGGTAATTCTTCCTTGTTTCCTTATTTCCCTATTTGTAACCACGCTAACTTTAGCTCTCTCATGCTTCCGCTCCACCTGTCTCTTGTTTTCCTTATCACCTCTTTCTGTATTTAAACCCTCTGTTTTCTCTCATGTTGCGAGTTTCTCAGCATTTTCTGCTGTTATTTACAATCTGTTTTCTATTGTTTGCCTTCCAGTATTTGACTTCCTTTTGTTTACCAGTTCACAAATTTGGATTTCCCATTTTCTGTATTGTTTGCTCAAGACCTTGGGTCATTTGTGGATTGGATTTAGCCTATGTTTTAGTACTGCATTCAGCCCACCTGATTACCGAACCCCTGCCCGTGTTATGACACTGATTTTGCTTACTGTTTTGGTGCTGCAATCTCCCTGACTATTCTCTTTGATCTAATAAATCGAGTTAAATTGAGTTCCTCTTCATGCTTGAATCCAGTGCCCTTGATATTACAAAAAATTTGAACAGACTCTGTGGATTTGATTGGTTTGCACTGTTTTTCTGTGTGATGAAGGATATTTACTCCTTCATAATGATGCTAGGTACAGGCTAGCTATCCCAGCATTTACAAAGTCAGCCGATTGTCAAAAAAGTCATTCAAATGTGAAACCTGTAGGAGTGTTGAAGCAGGGTTTGACTTAAAATGCATAATGAATTGCAAAATTTATTGCAGATAGTGAGCAAAGAATGTTTATTAATGACTGAAATGGAAATATACATTATGAATGTGTTTAATTACGCCAGCATTTCAAATGTAAAAGTATTCACCAGTTAAAAAAAATGGTACAAGAGGAATTGTATGCACAAACTCACTATTAGACTAACCCTTTTCCCCTAATTCCGATGAAGAATGTGACATTCGATGAGGAACGAGTGATATTAGCATGCTTAAAGGGACTATGTCACACCTGGCGCATGCGCGTGACGAAGCAAAACTTCTTGAAAGCGTTAGGTAAACTATTTCAAGATCGTCTGAGATTTCGTGTATGCATTTCAATCTGTTTATATTGCGTTCATTCTTGAGAAGTTTGATGAAATTTTTACCAAAGAACTATCTTTATTGATCTTAGAGCCTGTTCGTAGCATCAGTTTGTCATAGTTCGGGTTTTTGTAGCATTATTATTGCTTTTAAGTTAGCCTACGTTGATTGTTATGTCGTCCCATGGCAGCTGTCGAACTGGAAGCGGTCGAAAAAGAATCTACGACAGGCTGCATGACAAAACGTTGCGACAAACAGGTTCTACAAACATTAAAGACAGTCGCTTGATAAAAATTTCCCCAAACTTCTTAAGGATGCACGCAATGCAAACAGACTGAAACTCCAACACGAATTCACTGGTTTACCTTACCTCACATTTTCAATGTGTTTTCACCCAAAGAAATATGGATGGATAGTGTAATTTATTCTTTATGGGTTTCGGTAAAGATAAATGCGGCCACTCTAGCAACTCGGTGTTTGCAGGCCATCTTCTGTCTTTAAAACAGCGACAGTAGTACGCTTTACACACGTACTAATAAGCTTGGGTTTGTATTTCTGCTCCCTTGATATCGCACTGCATGTATGAAAATGTTTATCGACTGGACTCTACTACGTATGTGCCCCAGCTTACATAGTCCCTTTAATGACATAATTCAATTCAATTCAATTCAATTCAATTCAATTTCTTTGTATAGCGCTTTTCACAGAGACTGTCACAAAGACACTGGACAGTGAGAGATTAAATAAATGAAAGGGCAGTGCCCAGCCTATTCCCCTCTACAGCACATAACCTCAAGCACTGTCCCGTTATTAGCCACCGCTATGAAGTGGAGCGGGGAATATTGCAGTGAAGCTCATCCATTCATCCCTCTGACCATGCATCCTTCCATCCGTCTGTCTGGATAAGATGGGACAACTGAACTCTGCGCTACGCGCACGTTGCCAGGCTAAAGTGACTCAAATCTGATTTTTTGCCTTAATGTAACACAAAAATCTGATCTTAAATCCAATTTTCAAGTCAGAATTGAGCTTATATGTGATCAAGATCAGATACAAATCTGTTATGGGACCATGCGACATGAATGAGACCGGTCTGATTGGAATCCATGTGGCTTTTTGCCTGTTATGCATACGCTGTTAATAACCTAAAAAGCTAGCCGTCTGGCTTTTTTTCCGCCTTCTCGTCCTTCTCACGCACAGCTGATGAACTGTTTGCTGTCCTCCGGGCCAAAATCCCATACATACATCCACTACAGTGCATCCATTTTCTAAGTTTGAATCACACATTAACCCTTTCGCAGGCACAGCGACATTTTTGTCGTTTTAACCAACGTGTTTTATAAAGTCTTCTCTCATTGGCCGATTGCGGGAATTCCCTTGTTAGTTACACTCATTACCATTGGCTGTCTCTCAGGTCACCCAGCACTGTATTTTTAGCCGTGAACGAGGCATGGGATTTCCTAAAACGCTAAATACGAGACTACTTCCCGGTCAAATTGTGGGACATGTGAACATGGCATCGACGCAGTACAAATAGCCGGCATTCTAGCTGTGTTTCTAAACGTAAATACAACGTGGATGAAGTTTTTGCTTTATTGAATGACTCTGACGATGAGTTTGAATATCCAGAGAGCGGGAGTGACTTGGATCCAAACGATTTTAGCGATTCTGGAGAGGATTAAAACATAAAAACATCAGTTATGGGAAACTTATTATGAGATTTGGTGTTATTTTATTGTTATTTTGAATAACAATCATATTTTGGTAAAAACCCAAAATTAATCCGTCCGTGGGGGTATGCATCTGGGCCAAAATTTGCCTGTGAAAGGGTTAATACCATGAGCGCTCCCACAAATATGACATTTTTTGTTGCTGGTGATGCAGATGACTTATGCAAAAAATGTATCAATGTGCGCATACCTGCTGTTTCAGAGGGCAGGTGCATTTGCTTCATAGATAGGCACAGGTCACCCCTAATTATGGATGTGAAGCATGAATACAGGAAAATCTGAGTAAAAAAAAATCAGGATTGAACCAATAGGCTTGTAATGTGGACGTAGAGCTAGATGAACTAGTGGCACTCCTAGAGTGCAAACCTCCGCCAAGGCAGCACAGTCCAAATCTTGGTGAGTGGGAGCAAAGTTCAGTTATCATGTGTCGTACGATTTCAAGATGGCTGCCGTGGAGGCCATATTCTTTGCTGCCATGGCGGCCATATTGTTTGACTGATCGCGGTGAAAATCAATGGGGTCCATCCCTGATGTCCCTGCAAAAAATGTTCCATAGAATTTCTGTAGAACTGAATGGAACTCTATAGAACTTCTTTGTAATTTCTTCAGAACTTCAGGCTCTAGAGAAAGACTAAAGAAAATTCTGTAGAAATTCTACAGACCTTTTTCTTATCCACAATAAATTCTTTAGACTGGTCTACAGAACTGGAAACCCTTGAGAATTCTATAGAAGGCTAAAGGGATTTCTATAGAAATTCTAAAGAGCTGTGTCCACTATTAATTCTTTAGACGGGTCTACAGAACTCGGAACTCATTAACCTATCTAAATTCTATTGAAATATCTCCATGTACAAAATGGTTCCACAAAAGTAGTTGTCAACTTCTAGTTCAGATATTGACAAAATACACTTCACGACTCCTGTAGGACAATACTTCATATAAGCTACCTAGCAAAGATCACTTCAGCTGATCAAGGTGGCAAAATAGTCACTGTAATCAAAGTCTCTTCCTCGGTGTTCCAGCGCATTCTACGAGCAAGTGTGGTGTCAAGATAGTCTCAGAGTGAATGGTTTCTATCTTATTCGTACTTCTTTTTTTGTGTGTTTTCTCTTATAATTCGTTTGCTGCAGTATAAGCATGTGTTCTGTAGTGTTGTTAGTCGTAATTTGGTTTAATAGTGGGATTGCTGGCGAATTTTATCGGCTTGGCTGTCGGCTAGGCTAACGGCGTAGCAACTGGCTGGCTGACAACACAACATGCCTGCGGTGGATCGTGGAGCTGGGTTAGCGGTAGGAAAGGTGGTGAGTTATAACCATGGACTGTATATTAACTGTTAAATCTGTCTCTGGGATGTAGGGTGCTGCCATAATTTTTTTAGATAACTCTGATAAAACAGTGGATGCTATGGAAAGGGGAGTTTATTCATGACACTTATACTCTTGTTCTTCTGTTGGTGAACCTTCTGTTGGTTGAAGGAATTTGATATCTTATGTTACTCTGTTTATTAAGAATTAAATTTTGGTAACCCTGCAAAAAATGTTCTGTGGAATTTCTGTTGAGGAAAATCTATAGAAGTTCTATAGAATATGGCTGTATAGAACTGCATTCTATAGAACCTTATTCTATGGAACTTCGGTCCTAAAGTTCTACAGAATTTCTATAGATTTTCCTCTATAGAAATTCTACAGAACATTTTTTGCAGGGGTAATAGTGACCCACCCACAAAATTTCAGAGATATCCGTTCATTATTAAGTCATGACCTTGATTAGGTTTGAAAATGGGATTCTATGGTGGGGGAGGATATTGATTGCATTTCCTTTTTTGTTTAATCAAATTCTGGGAATGACAAGAGACTACCTCTTTCCTTTCCACTATTAATCTGTGTTTCCCTGATGAATCTTTTAAGGGAACAATGATGACTGTTTTGTGGGAAGTGAATCAGCATTTTCTTGATGAGTATATTGTATGTACTCAATCAGTGATCTCCAGATAAAGCTTTTGCATGAAGTGAATCAGTCTACTATTGAAGCAGGGAATGTGATGCAATAATGAGTCTTCATTTCATTGTTATGTCTTTGTGTGGAGCAAATCGCTTATCTCGGTCCTCTGGACCTATACCTTGTGATGAGCTAAGTCAGTGGTGCCCAATCATGTGCCATGAAGGGCAAAGAGTATGCAAGGTTTCATTCCAACCACTCGCTGATGATTCCAACTACTGGCTGATTGCTCTGATTAGCACAAGCTGAGAGAAGGGAACTAATTGGTGTAATTAGCCGGTGTATTATTGGCTGGAATGAAAACCTGTATACTTTTGGCCCTCCTTAGCATCGGGCAATGCTAAATTAAGTAGTGAAGTATACCTCACCTCGATTTCTATCAAATAGACCAGGCACTCTGTGGTGTTGACTTCCTGTGTAGTGTTGCAATTTCTTGTGATATTTTATTGTGTGCATGTTACTTATTTAATTGAACACCAAGACTTTTGTGCATGGGGTCTGAACAGTGTTTCTAAACGGGCAAAAAGCATACCTATATATACACAGTGTGAACATTGGATTAAGGAAATGAGCAAATAATGCTAACAACCTCCATTTTTGTACTCATATGCCCTCAATTACCTGCAAATGAGCCAAATTACATCCAATATTTTTGCTGTGGTTGATGGTAAAAAGTGGTTTTGACAAATAAGCCACTTAAAATATGCATATTTTCTAGTCATATTAAATAATTTAGATTAAGAGGAATATATGATTGAAGATGGATGAATAGAATGTTAGGATTGAGGCAAATATCCACTTACTCATTTAAACTCTGTTACTTCCAGATCGTAAAATTTTAAGATTCCGCAAGTTTGTTTGCTTTCTTTTTCGATTATGGCTTGGAAGCAGTTGCTTGGTTCTAGTTGAATTCCGATCCATCCATTTTCTTAAACTTAAGTTGTGTATTAATTAGTTTGATTCTAACATGCATTTAAATGGATTTGAATTAAACGGTCTTATGACAAAAGCAAATATTTGTGCAACATTGACCTGTTGGGCCAGTATGTCTGAATGCCTCTGAGACATTTCTACCTGAACTCCAAAGGTGTTTCTATTGGAAAATCAAGCTGCTTTTCTGATTAACCCTGTTATTATGTTGAAATGAATAAACACTTTTGGTTTGAGGTCAGTTTGATCCCCACAATGTAAAACCACAAAAATTGTTTGTAAATGTTTAAAGTGTTACCCAATCTTCCCTCAGGTCATTTATGCTTTTCCACAGACCATTATAATAGCCAAGTAAATAAAACAGGACTCCCCCATCCTCCCCTTATACATCAAGCATTGATTTTACATGATTAAAGTGAAATGAATGAGACTGAATGTGAATTGAATGCGAAATTAATTCGATCATGCCTGCAGTATTAGGCAACACTACAAAAACAAGATCAAAATGATGGTTTTATATAAAAATAAATCATGGAGTCAAAATGACCCAAACAAACCAATGCTTACAACATGTGAACAGGACTATTTTTTTTTTTACCTCCGCTGAGGAGGTTATGTTTTCACCCCTGTTTGTTTGTCTGTCCGTCTGTTATGTTATGAATGGTTTGGTACGAAATTTGGCAGGATGATAGGTGGTAGTCCAAGCAGGGCCGGTGCTAGAACAGGGAATTGGGGGGGCACAGGCACATCCCTTTATGACAACAATTAGTCCTGGCAAGTTCTCAGTCATTTTCCTTTATTGACACATTTTCCAATTATCGCAATTGGCATCTGAAGACACGGTTTCTCTCCATATGCGATCCAACAGCGATGAAATCATGGGGTAAATTCAGTACAGTGGCGGAACCAGAACTGAGAATTGGGGTGCACAAAACATCCGTTTAAAACTGTTATTAGTCCTGACCTGTTCTCAGTCATTTTCATGATTAACAAAAGGTTCACTCCGAGAGCACTCCACACTTAACAGGTGCTGCTTGTTCTCCCCGATTAGGTAAGATGACAATCATTCATCTGGACGTGTATTTGCTGTATTTAAATCAATGTTATTCAAAATTGCATACCTGCGCAAATAGCTTGAGCCGCGTGCTTTTTATAGCCTATTTAACTGCCGAGGGCCACTTTTTATGCCCCCGGAATCAAAGATTCGGGGGCATACTGTTTTGCACCTGTCCGGTTGTTTGTCTGTCTGCAGCAGCAAAAAAACTTTAACCTTGGTTGTAACTTTTGACTGGTCAGAGATAGGCCTTTGATACTTGACATGTGCATGCCTTGTCACGAGACCTTTCGGGTGAGGTCATCATTTTTGACCTTTTGACCTTGACATTGGCGTACGACACATTTTCCAAAAACTTTAACCTTGGCCGTAACTTTTGATTGGTCAGAGAAAGGTCTTCGATACTTGACATGTGTATCCCTTGTCACGAGACCTTTCGGATGAGGTCATCATTTTTGACTTTTTGACCTTGACCTTGGCGTAGGACGCATTTTCCAAAAACTTTAACCTTGGCCGTAACTTTTGATTGGTCAGAGATAGGCCTTTGATACTTGACATGTGTTTCCTTTGTCACGAGACCTTTCGGGTGAGGTCATCATTTTTGACCTTTTGACCTTGACCTTGGCGTACGACGCATTTTCTAAAAACTTTCACCTTGGCTGTAACTTTTGATTGGTCAGAGATAGGCCTTTGATACTTGACATGTGTATCCCTTGTCACAAGGCCTTTCGGGTGAGGTCATCATTTTTGACCTTTTGACCTTGACCTTGGCGTACGACGCATTTTCCAAAAACTTTAAGCTTGGCCGTAACTTTTGATTGGTCAGAGATAGGCCTTTGATACTTGACATGGGTATCCCTTGACACGAGACCTTTCGGATGAGGTCATAATTTTTCACCTTGTGACCTTCACCTTGGCGTCATTTTGATTTTACAATAGTTTCCTGGAAAAGTTTTACAAATTTTATTCATTTATTTAACCCTTTGCAAGTCCAAGTGATTCCATCTGGTCCTTTTCCATATTATAAATCCAAACTATGCTTATATCCGGGGCATCAGTGTTTCACAAACACGTCTTATTTTTTTTATCAACCCCACGCAATACCGAGAGTGAAAGGCGATATTTCATTGGAATGCGGACCAGTTCAATCAACGCAAAGCATTGGTCTATTAATAAGTAAATTATTTTTATGTACTGAATTTAGCCCATGATTTCATCGCTGTTCGATCGCATATGGAGAGAAACCGTGTCTTCAGTTGCCAATTACGATAATTGGAAAACGCGTCAATAAAGGAAAATTATTGAGAACTTGCCAGGACTAATTGTTGTCATAAAGGGACGTTTCTGTGCCCCCCCAATTCCCTGTTCTAGCGCCGGCCCTGAGTCCAAGGATGAGTTGACTCAATTTTGGAAGTGATCCGGAACATATTCTGAAACCAAAAGAACAGACATGTGGCGAGGTGGGAGTATGGTCTCTACCGAGTTTCTACTAGTTTCTTTTTTTAAAGTTAATTTCATGTTTTACCCTTAAAATTAGGAAAAGGCTGAAAAAGGTATGTAAACCATGTATTTAGAGATGGTGAACAATGAATCGAGTCAAACTGACCCCAAACGTAATAGTAGGGTTAAATGCAGTTGGTCACTCTGAGTACTGTATATTACACATTTGGTACTGGAAAAAGCAAACATGATGGTGCAATGGATGGCACTGCTGCCTCACAACAAGGTTATGAATTTGAATCTGGCGTGGGAGGGCATGTGGTGTTTGTGTGAGTCTTTTCCTAATGACTCTGGTTTCTGCCTTCATTCAAAAGACAGGCTAATTGGAAGCTGTAAAATTTCCTATAGGAATGGCTGAATCTTGCATGATCCCTGCGATATGTCCCCTTTTTATCTGGTCCTGACTAGGGATCAAGTTTGACAATGGACAGATGGACTCACCAGATTTATCTCTCAGATTATGTGTGTTCACAGGTCCCTGGTGCTCAGACACGCCTGCATGATCTGTGACCAGTAGCAGCCCAGAGAGGATTGTCCCCTCCCACCTCTCACAGGGCCATGGTCTAGCCAATCAGCAGTCAGGATGATGGCCTCCATGCTTGCCAGTGGAAACGAAAATGTGTCGTCCGTGAATCTCAGAGGGGTGGATCCAGAAACATGCATGATTGTGTTTAAAAACCACTGGGCCCAGGTAAACTATTATTTTTGGTGACGCCTTTTTGGGTTCAATTTTCCGTCCTCGTAATCTCTCTCACATTGTGTTATGCTGCTTGAGCGATGAGCCAGCTATTAGCATTTGTCCTCTCTTCCCCCTGCAAAATTTGGCAGGCAGGCTGTTATCATATTGGTTGCTTACAGTAAAAAAAAAAACAAAAAAAACTTGGCATTAGAGTGAGTGGCATTTGAGTCGCATCCTTGAAACGGGCACACGCACACAAAGGCTTTGTTCCATCACCGAACAGTAGATACGAGGCCAGAATTGAATGCTGGGTTCTGTTAACCTGCCAAAATAGACATAATGACAAAATATATCTCTGTGCAGTGCACTAAAGGTTTGCTGGGATATATAAGCTAAGCTAAGATATACAGTAAGCTGTCTTTTGTTCATGACATTTAGCAGGGACTCAAAGCTGAAGAACTCAGAGCACGCAGTATACTTGTCTGTACGTAAGTATGTGGTAAAATGCTTTCCTCAGAAACACAGAGTTAAATGCTGGAGATAAAGCCTTAGCCGTTTTGTGCCTTAGCTCTTTAGCATAACCGAAGCGCACAGGTTGTTTACCTGTCTCTCTGTAGACTCTGTTACCATAACGACAGGCCATCCCATGACTCTGAGCAGCTAGGGTAATTAAGAAAGGGAACCGAATACCCAGAGTTTACAAAGAGATTATTTTATCTGAGCGTAAAGATGGAAAAGGGGAGATGTAAAAATCATACATGATTTCCCAGTTACGCTGACTGTTTAACATAATACACTGTTGCTGATACAGTTGGAATAAAATATTTTTTGCCTCTTTTCATGAAGTGATTGTGACAATGTGATTTTTTTCTTGATAGGTAAAATGTCTGAATACAAAATTATTCCAACTTTATGGGAAACAGTGTACGTTGAGGAATTGTTTTTGCAATTATAGGTTTCAAAATGTATTGTAACTCAAATGAGTATTCTTTATACAGAGATGTTTTTGTAGAGAATTCATTCAACTGTTGCAGGTTGGACTGGCAAACAGAATAATATAAGTGGAGAGCATGCCATCTTTTCCTACATTATATTACAAGCATTTTACTGACACACTGGCCCAGACCAGCACTCAATTCCAAGTGCATAAGTTGTCTGAGAAATACTGAGATTACTGGAGGGAGGTAAAGTCCCAATGATCACATAGATACCTTAACTCAGTAGGGTAACCTGTTGAAACAAAATTATCAATAAAACAGTATTAGCATGATAATATAACTTTTTATGCCCCGTCACAAAGTGGTGGGTTGTCAATAAAACAGTATTAGCGTGATAATATAACTTTTTATGCCCCGTCACGAAGTGGTGGGTTGATACAGGAATGAGTGTTGTCCCTTCATGTGTCTGTCTGCATGTCCGTCCGCTTGTTTGTCTGTCCGTCATGCTTCTTTTCTGGGCAAGAACTTCTAAACCATTCAACATTTTTCCACAAAATCTAATATGTAGATACGTTGTACATCCCATTGCGTAGATGCGCATTTACATACTTCAGTTCGTCCTGCCTGTCTGTCCATCCCTCCATCGCATTTTGTTTCCAGGTCAGAAGGCCAAAACCATTCTATATTTTCCTACAGAATTTATTATATAGAAACATTCTATTGCATTAATGTGCCCTTTTATTATTCTCTCCTTCCTCCATTGTCAGAAAATGCTTTCTGCTGTTTCCTGAATTGTTTCCTGAATTATTTCCTGGTGGTGGATCTGAGTATTTCATGCTTGTTTGATGTTTGAAAGTGCCCACATTTAACATACATCCCTGCGAATGTCTCCCTTCCTCTCTCCATTGCATCATTGTGTTTGCCTCTCGTCTTGTCCAAGGTGGCGAAGATCTTGGAGAAGCATGACCCCTTGCGGAGCGGCGGGAGCGGGGTGGGGCTGCTTGGCGGTGGGGCCTTGACGACAGGGTCGCGCTTCGTGCCCATCCCGGGGGACGAGGCCAGCGCGGTGCAGAACTACGTGGAGCACATGCTGCTCCTGCTGATGGAGGAGGACTGCGGCCAGGAGGGCGCCATGGGCCCCATCCTGGAGTTCGTGGTGACGGAGAACGTCATGGAGCAGCTCTTCCTCTGGAGCCTGAGGAGGCAGTTCACCGATGAGATGAAGGTGGAGCAGCTCAAGATGTACGAGATGCTGGTGGGCCAGTCCAGGCAGCCCATCCTGCACCACAAGCCCGTGCTGCGGCCCCTCATGATGCTGCTGGGCTCCTGTTCATCGGCCCGGGCCCTCGCCGTGGAGACCGAGCTGGTGCTCCTTCTCAACCAGCTCTGCTCCATCCTGGTCAAGGACCCCTCCATCCTGGAGCTCTTCTTCCACACCAGCGAGGATCAGGGAGCCGCAAACTTCCTCATCTTCTCCTTACTCATTCCCTTCATCCACCGCGAGGGCCTGGTGGGGCAGCAGGCCCGGGACGCCCTGATGCTCATCATGGCCCTGTCGGCCGAGAACCGCAGTGTGGCCGACCACATCGTTCACAATACCTATTTCTGCCCGGTGAGTTTCCCTCTCTCACTCTCACTCTCTTTCTGGAGGCACAGGGATAACTTAGCAGCTTGAGCTAGCAAGCACAAGCTACTCACTGGGACCGCTAGGTGTGATGTTTTTTCTCTCTCCTCAGCTACTTTCATTCCCATTTGTTTCTTATGGTGGGATATATCAACTAGGAGGTTATTTCATCCAAAAGCAGCCCTCTCATTACCAGAATTATTTATTTCTTTGGGTCATCGTGCATCATTTGTTTGTGCGCTCAAAAATTATGTATGGATTTCTTGTTCTTTCAGGAACTGACTATGTACACTGCCAGTCAAAAGTTTTTGCACACCCCAATATTTTTTGTAATTGTTACAATTTTATATATTTTGTTCTTGTGTAATAGTCTCATATTGGTTGTATAACAGAAAGGCAGGAAAACTGAAGCCCAATGTATAAAGCATGTAATAACAAAACAAATGAAGAAAAACCAGGATCAGTCATTTTGTCAGTATTTAAGCAGATCAGTGCTGATGGTCTAACCCAGTGCTTCTCAAACCTCTCCTGGAGAATCACCTGTCTGGCATGTTTTAGATCTCTCCCTGCTCCAGCACAGGGGATTCACATGATCTACTCATTATCCAGCAGCTTCAGCGGGTTGATAGCAATCTGATCATTTCAATCACCTGTGCTTGATTCAATGTGGATTTTTCTTGTAAATTTATTTCAACCCCACTGAACGCTGATAACAGGAGGGGTGGTCTTTCTCCTCTTTAGCCCGGAGGACACGACGCCCTTTATTTCCAACAAGAATGTCAAATTTGGACTCGTCTGACCACAGGACACTTTGCCACTTTGCTACAGTCCATTTTAAATGAGCCTTGGCCCACAGAACGCAGCGGCGTTTCTGGATCATGCTCAAAAATGGCTTCCTTTTTGCTTGATAGAGTTTTAGGTGGCATCTGTGGATAGCAAGGCAGACTGTGTTTACAGACGGTGGTTTCTTGAAGTATTCCTGGGCCCATTTAGTAATGCCAATGACAGAATCATGCCGGTGAGTGATGAAGTGGCGTCTGAGGGCCCGAAGATCATGGGCATCCAGTAAAGGTCTTCGGCCTTGTCCCTTACGCACAGAGATTTTTCCAATTTCTCTGAATCTTTTGATGATGTTATGCACTGTGGAAGATTAGACCTTCAAAGGCTTTGCAATTTAACGTTGAGGAACATTGTTTTTAAAGTATTCCACAATTTTTTTATGCAAACCTTCACAGGTTGGAGAGCCTCTGGCCATCTTTACTCCTGAGAGACTCAGCCTCTCTAAGACATCCCTTTTATAGCCAATCACGGTACACATCTGATGCTAGTTAACTTAATTACTTGCTAAATGTTCTTTCAGCTGATTCTCTTTTATATTAATTGCTTTTTCAAGCCTTTTTCGCCTGTGTCCCAACTCCTTTGAGACCTTTTGCAGCCAGAAAATTTGAAATGAGCTCATTTTGTGGATAAAAATGTAAAATGTCTCAGTTTCAACATTTGAAATGTTATCTATGTTCTCTTGTAAATAACATATTGGCTCATGATCTGAAAATCATTATCCCCGCCGCGCGTTTAGCGCGAAGCGGGGGATATAGCATTGGGCTCCGTCCGTCCGTCCGTCACGTCCGTCCGTACGAACACATATCGTACAGACGGCGGGGGATATTGCCATGTTAGTGGCAAACACTTGTTGCATTTTGATTTTATTCACAATTTACACTTTGTCCCAACTATTTCGGAATTGGGGTTGTATTTGTAATAAACAAGTGTTTGGTTCCATTGATTTCTTTGTTGTAAACATACAAGTAAGATAAAGACTTAACAAGATCTTAGGGTGTGCAAAAACTTTTGACGGTTAGTGTACGTGACTATGTAAATTTACAAATTTTTTTGTTGATTTTAATCTGGATGCAGGCCATGTGGATGTACACAACTGCAAAAGTTGAGACTTGTATTAATGTGTTTATTTTGTCTCATTGGAATAGAATTGCATTTTTAATCAAATAATGACTCATGAGACAATGTTTTTATCTCTATAGAAACTATGCATGAATTTCATATGCTTCGAAGGGGTAAAACTGTCCAATGTGTACGCACTTTGAATAAATCCAAATTTTACTGTCTCATTAAAGCCCGAGCACAGTGCAAGGACAATGTAGGCCCACTAAACCAGCCTTGAAAAATGGGAAAATTAATTTCACAGTTAATCACTGTGGTTAATTGCTAATTGAGCTGTGAAGGTTAATTCTCAATCATTTTTGGCTGTCAGGAATTTTACTACCTTGGCTCAATTAGAAATACTCTCTCAGAGTTTATGGGCTGTATTAAAGACAAACAGGGAATTATATTTAAATGGTTGGCGTAAAGTTGACATAAAGCGCTGGCATGTGGTGGCACTGTGAATAGGGAGTGCCTGTGGGTCAGATGAGGCTTCTGTTTTATTCAGTATCCATTTTGCAGCCTCTTATCTTATTTCTTACCACTGAATTAAAAAAAAATATATTATTATTGGTGAAAATGTTTTATTACTTGATATTAAATTATATGCATTTAGCAGATGCTCATATCCAGAATGTACAGCACATAGTGTATTATCAGGCACAAAGATGTTGGAAACCAAATAGGCAAATAAGGTTCCGAGCTTCAGTGGGGTATAACGTATAGCAAGTTCAACATTAGCCGGGCTATCTTTGTGCGATGTTGTGCAAGAAACCCAAAACTCTCTATCAGAGTTACTAGAAAGTTATCATGGTAGGTTAACCCTTGTCCTGCCTCTAGGCTAATGCTTATCAACGATCGGCACACAGGGAGACAAGTGGGGGTCCTTTATAGATCGGTGACTGGCATGACTAGGGTTAAAAGAAAGTCACCTTTGTGACATTTAAAACCTTTGCTTTAGATTCAATATACCTTGGGGCCTCTTTTATCCAGCTTCATTGTACACCCCCCAGAAGGGACCCCATCGATAAAACTTGGCCCTGTAGAGTAGCCTATCAAACCCCATTAAAAAAATTATCAAAATATCTAGCTATTGTAAAAAAAAAAAAAAAAAAAAGAATAAAAATTCAATTTATTTACTGTTAGGTAATAGAATTGATTACTGCTTTATCTCACACCAGTCAGGAGCAGATGAAATATTCCAGCGTTTATTTATGTCATAAAGCAGCAGTAGATTAATGGCAACGTACAGTTAATAAGATGAGCCACCATTTAAAGCCCACAGATTAGTGATGACTATGCATCACTTGCGGATAGAGATCGAGATAATTATGGTGTGTATGCAGCTGATGAAATTACTGAACAGAGAGGTACTGTCTGATGTGCTAATGCAAATGAGTTGCAAAAATATGGCAACCTCCCAATGGTGCAGGGTTTTCCCACATCACTGAGAATCAATCATTTTCATAATTTGCAAATGCGATGTATGGAAGACGGATTTGTTCATTAGTCTGCTTGAAGGATTTATTTTGCAAAGTCACCACAGTCAGCTTCCTTAAGAGGATGGTTCATTGCTGAGGTCTTGCAAAAATATGCAAATTTTCCAAAAGCAAGCCATTAAAGGCATGAATACAACACAAGCTATGTCTCTTGAGCGCCTGAACAAGTATAAATTTTATATTCAGAATCAGTCACAAGTTTTGGCACATGCACATTTTCCACGTGAGCAGAGATTAGAAAAGGAAACAAAATACCTTACATTTTACTGAAAAAAGATCCAGATCTTGAATTTGTCAAAATATCCACCATTTCCAATGACTATTGCTGTGGGAAGTCAAATATGATTTAGTTCACCGCCAGCTGAAGGGTAGGTCAGGGGACTATTGATTAAGGCAGTGTCTGTCCATGCATGCGAGGGTGCATGCATCCGTGCTCAGCCATTACTCTGAAACTATATGCAGCAGCCTTACCATTTTACGGTAACTTTATGACCTCTACCAAGGCTTCCATCACCTTTCTTGTGACCTTTTAGCAATGACCTTCATCATTGTTTTTCATCACTGCAGCATATCTCCGACACTTGACAGCGGCATTTCGAAATTGCTTGCGTTGGTTGGCCATATCCTCTAGTTGTGACTTTTGAATGTTTCATTGACCTGTGACCTTTGAATTTTTTCCCTATGAACTTGACCTTTTTTTTAACTTCATGATAAATTATCTGACTTTCTAATATTGCTCATCAAAAACTACTAAGTTTTGGTCAAGGAAGCCAGTGCTAGCATTAAAATTGGCCGATGGCCTCTACAGGACATTTTTATGTGACCTGTGACTTGTGACCACGGCCACGACCCGTTTGTGGAGAATATCTCCTAAACTACTCGCAGAGACCTTTCAAAATTGCTTTATAGTCCCCCACCACCTGACGGGTAGGTCGGGGGACTGCCGATTTTGGTCGCATTCGTCTGTCCGCCCATCTGTCCAATGGTCTGTCCATGCGTACGTCCATCTGTCCAACGGTTTATCTGTGCGTCCTTTGGCGGGGGACGGTTGCGGTTGCTGACTGGCTTGTTTTCTTTGGAGGCACTCGTTTAGTTCTGAGAGTACATACCAGCAGGAGAGTAGAAGTTCCACAGCTGTGCTGCACTCGTCATTTGCTTTTCTGTGACCAGAAAATTTTCTGTCCAGAAAATTAGCTGGGTGACATTTGGAAACAAACTGGAAATAATTTGTTGGTTCACTAATTTTTTCCAATTTGTGTTTATCAATTCCAAAACTTTGGGCAGACCTCTGAAATAAATTATTTTTGTAAACTTAGATTATGTACTCCTTACTTTGTGCCATTCAAGGTCATTACAAAGGATTAACCACTTCAATTTATGAAAAAAGACAGAGTACTAAAAAATAAGCAAAGCATGTCCAACTTTTGAGTGGTACTATGCACATATACAGTACTTGTTCCACATCGCCATAAACCACACAAACATAATCTGATAGACTGAATATTACATGTTGCTTGCTCTCATCTTGTGTCTGTTTATCTGTATTGTTCATAGTGCAGGCCACTTTGTTAACTTTAAATTAGATCACAGATAGGGTTCACTCAGTACACATAAGTGGTTTTATTGTCTTTGCTTGAGGACAGCAGTATTGCATTGGCCATTGGGTACTTCTGCAATACAGCACCATTAAAACCTACATAATTTTGCAGTTCTGTAGCCGGAATGATATTAGATATTAAGCATTTAAATTGAGTAAATATCTTTAATTTCTATCTACCTATTCAACTTTTTTTTTTTGAGATATTCATTATACAGTTTGCTAAATTTAAGAGATAATATTACACTGCCTTGTCTGCGTACGTACAGAGCCTTTAATAAGAATTGAGGAGTGAAGAAAATCTCTTCTTTTACTGCTGATTTGATGTTTTGAAACAAATTGTTTCATTCACGGTTAACTTCAGGATGGAAGTAACTTGAAGACAGATCCAATGGTATGATAAGACGTGTAAAGCGCAGTATTACCAATTTGGCTTGCAATGGAACACGGTCATGTTCACAGATAGGTCAAAGATCACGCGCTGAACCAAGAAACAGTTTGTGTATTGTAAGATTGTGACAAATAACATCCCACTACACAGTCTATCCCTATTTAGGCCATCCCAAGAAGATGGCTCTCCATTCACAATACTCGTTGGTTACTAAAATCTAAACGCTTCCTGAACAGGACATCCGGACCCCCTTGAACACTGAGAACAAAATGGCTCCTTTCAGGATATCAGGGCCTAACTTGGGAAAAAAAAAAAAAAAACAGTGTAGATTTTCCTCAGGTGCCCTACTGATTTATGTGATTTTCCCAGGGAAAGCTATTAGATGACCATCAACATTTTGGCCAAAGCCAACCACTGAAGGTCTTTACAAAAGCCTACCCATATGAAGCAGAAAAAAAGTTATATGGAATCATATATGAAGTAGGCTATTGTGGAACGCCACGAAAAATCCTGTAGTCTTACCAGAGGCTGAGTTGGAGTTTGATTCAGTTAATACCTGTGTCATGGTCTTACTCCACCCCTCTCGGTGGTGGTGGTGGAGAATACAAAAGGCAGCAATTCTGCCAAATTAAGAGTTGAGATTTGGAAGTGGGATTTGAGAATTCACAAATAAGCCAAATCTTTGCGCATTCCAGTTCAAACCAGTATTAACATCTGTTCAGACCAAATGGTTTAAAAATTCTGCAAGGACACCAAGACACTTTCTTCTGAGAAACTGAATAGTCTCTTCCCATTTTGGAAATGACAGAAACGAGCCGCATCCACTTCAGGGTGCCACTCTATTGCCTGCAAGGCTTTTCACGTGTCTATTTTTAACTTCAGCTGCATGTTGTTATTCGCTGTTAGCTACTAGCTAATTAAAATATCTCATGCCTGCGCGAAGTTACAACTGGGACTGCCTGTAGTGAGCCGCTAAGTGGTGCAGTGAATGTCTTTTTGTGTTCTCCAGGTGCTGGCGACAGGGCTAAGCGGCCTGTACTCCTCTTTGCCCACCCGGTTAGAGGTACAGAGCGAGGAGTGGCACTGCTTACAAAGGGAGGACTGGCAGCAGGTGCCCACGCTCGTGCAGTTCCTCAACTCCCTGGAGTTCTGCAGCGCCGTCATCCAGGTCAGGCGTCCAACACGATCAAACCTTGCTAGTCATTTTTCGTGTTTGGCGTATATTATCGTCACTTTTGACAGTTTGAAGTGCACCTGTTTTTGTGACCTGCAAACATGCAATTCAGGCACAAACTATTTTCCCCTTAGGAAGTTATTACTCCCATCATGCTTTTGGGACCTAGCAAAGGTCTGGTGTTTGGACCTCTTTTTAGCAAATAACTGCTGCTTTTGTACATTTAGTTTAATAGGAATGACCTTTTTAGACTCTTGTGGTTCAGAGACTTCAAAGTTAAAGCTATTTTTTCTGGACTGCTTGTGATGTTGTGTCTACCCCTGTTTGCTAGTTTACCCAAAAATCACTGTTGTTTGGTTACTGGTATCTGAAGCCACCTTTCCTTCACAAGAATGTATGGATTTTTAAGATTTGGGTAATCTGTTGGAGTTGATTTACCTCTTTGAATTGGATGTTTACTGTGTAGCAAATTTAAGTTGGCCTACATGCTGACTGACAACTTGAATGACTAATTCAGCTGAAATTTTAGTGTTTACCTGAAAAATGATCCATTATGAATAGTCAGTTTGATTTATTATTGTAAGACAGATGCTGAAGACTCTTTTTCAGTGCTTCTACACTGGGATACAATCATTATCTGAGATTCTATTCTCTGTTAATCACTGACGTCAGCCCTTCACCAAACTGCTGCCTCACCACGACCACTACTGCCGAGTGTCACTCAGCCAGAAGTCTTCCTCGCAGCTGTGGAGGGCCCTCCTCATTAAGGGGGAGGGTTAAAATACGCATGCAATCATTGGGCAACACTTGCCTCCATCCACTGGGGAATGGAAGGAGCCAGTATCATGGCTGCAGATAGACTCTTTGTTTTGAATACGGTATCTCTTCTGTCGTCCTGTTTCCGCAAAAAGGAGAGTGAGATGGGAAAGCCAGCATCAATGCAGACTCGCTGTGGTGGTGGTGGGGGGCGGGGGGGTGTCACTGTCCACTCGCACTCAGCGCTAAGAAGACTGAGATAGACTTCAGCATAGCGGGATTTGGGATTGCGCTGTAATGTACAGAAAACAGATCAAAAGATTTGAGTCAAAGAAGAATGATGATAACACTTAGAGCCCGATTGATCTTTTGTGGGTGTGAAACCGTCCAGCACAAACAAAAAAAAAAACAATAGTGTCAAAGCCACTGCGCCTGCTTGGCCAAACATGGCCGAAATCGAACTTGGCCTAGATTTTCATCCCATATACACGCATATAAAATATGAAGAGGATCCGTGAAAAACTGAAGGCGCTAGAGTGCTGACAAGGCAAAAAGTTTACGGACGCACAGACACACGATAGACCACCATGAAGGCATCGAACCACAGCATAAGCCTGATTGGCCTAGAGGCCAAGCAGGCTAACCAGTTCCGGAGCAAATCAGTGGTCAGGGTATTACTCCAGTACTCTGCTGTATTATTAGTTTTGTGTTTTCCAAACTGGCATTTGTAAATCAGGCCTGGGCAGGCCAGTGAGTACAGGGCATATTTAGGATTTCATGAGTTCCCACTCTTTCCTCAGGTAGCTCATCCCACCATCAAAGACCAGCTGGTTGGATACATCTACAATGGCTTTCTGGTGCCTGTGCTCGCCCCTGCACTGCATAAAGTGAGTGAGACACACGTGTCACCTCCTCACACCCTCACCTTTGATATTAAACACTGGTTCCCACCTGAAGTCCTCGGGACCCCCTGTGTATGCTGTTTTTTGTTCTAACCAAATTTACAATCTGAAAATTTTTCTGCTAATATTTCTTAGTTGAGTACTTTCATACTCAGGAGGATTATTTACCCTCCTATGCTGCTCTATGTCAGAAATAACTATGCATGCCTTTTTAACTAAACCTCTTTTTATCTCTTTTTGATGTCGTTACTGGCTTTCATTCAGAAATTTGAAAATTATCTGACTGATCACATTAAAGGCTGATGTTGATCAGTTGGAGAAATATGCAGAAACAATGATAGCAGTGGTTTGATAGGTGGTGACAAATTCTAGAAGAAAGCTCATGATATCAAGCCAAGTATCAAGCCATTGTGTTACTGTGGGGAAAATATCACGTTGTTCAACCTAACATATTGGGACCCTGTTTACTCAGCAAAGTCTGTGAGACTTTGTAATTATTAATAGAGCACAATTTAGATTTTACTCCACGTGGTGTTGTTGTTGCATTTTTTCTAACAATATGGCTGAGGAGGGTAAATAATCCTTCTTAACATGAAGAAAACCTAATCAAGAAAAATGAACCGCTGTATAAAATTACGTGCTGGCAGCAGCAGTCTGAAAAACCAGCGTACTCATGGGGTCCCAAGGATGGAGGTTGGGAACTCAGACTTAATATCTAACTGAAGTCAAACCATAATCAATAGCTGCTGTTGTACAAAGGGAAATCAATTTTAGATCTTTGCCAGACATTCCTCACATCTATTTTCTGAAAAATGGAATGTAAACAATAAAGCCAGAGAAAGGACTTGACTCACTGTAATCATTCACTTTCCTGTTGTGCGTGCTACAAATCAATATGAGAGTTGCCCAGGTGTCAACCCAGCGACTCAGCTGAGCAGATAACTCCTATCTTAGTTGATGTTAGGTGTGAGCAGTCAGTTTTTATCCACAATGGCTGCTGTACCTTACCCAGATGGGTGTTACTCGTGAGTGGGTGGTGAAACAGCAAATGGTGGGTGCTGTAATGGGCCTCAGTGTTGGCAGGGTTTAGTGGTTGCCTTTGAAGCCGCAGCCAATAAAGGCCCCCCAAAAAAAACAGGCCAGGCCTTCATGGTTTTAAGTGAAGCTCTTATGCTCTTTATACATGGCAAAAACTAGCAGTAGAGGTGGCTCTTAAGGTAAGGACTGGAGTTGCAGATCCCTGTTGCGCAGTGCATAAGCCCAAACTGTGGTCATCCTTAGCTGACCATAGAAGAGGTGATGACCACCACAGCTTACCTGGATCTCTTCCTGAGGAGCGTGAGAGAGCCGGCATTGCTACAAACCTTCCTCAGCTTCATCCTCATGCACCAGTATGAGAAGGTTCACATCCTGGACACGCTGGTCAGCCGCATCAACACCCCCTTCCAGGTTAGCAGCGCTACGGCGCTCGTATAGCCTCTCTTATGCACAGATGTGTCTCGTGTGACACCAAATCAATAATTAGGTGCATTTTCGCTGCCATTCAGGGGTGCATTTCCCAAGAGCATAGTTGCTAACTAAGTTAACTAAGTTAGGAATAGGCATAGTTCGTCCATTCAGTCAGTGGGTCCAACTGTGTAAGTTAGCAACTGTGATTTTGGGAAACGCACCCCTGAATGGTTACGGAAAGCTTTGCAAGTGCCTTCAAATGTATTCACTTTGTGAGTTGATTTGAGGATAGTGCACTATACTACTAATACAGCTATATCTCAGAGGTCTGTAAGGTTAGAATACAAATTATTAGGGTACTGTCATTGTAAAGATTGCACAAAATGAAAAAAGTGGCTTGAATGACAGTGTATTATACATTTTAGCACTTGTAAACACTACTGTACTGCCATATTTATAGTCAGTATGCTGAAATCACACATAAAAGTGAACTTTCTTTGCCTTAGAAAATGAAATAATCTGTCAATGCCAAAAACAATTGTTGTCCTGGAAAACACTGGTACAATTCAACAAAGGTTTTGCAGATACCAATGTATATATATTGCATCATCCTTTCTTTATACGGTTTCAGAGCTATCAGAAGAGTTAAATCAACACCAAAAAGAGGGCAATGACAGAAACATTTTATTGTCTAAGTATATTTCCCTCAGGCCAGATTTTAAGTGCCGCTGGATACTTACTGTCTGGGAGCATAAGTCACCATTTTGAACACATCTTTAGTGTCTCTGTAGAGTGGGAATCTCAGCCCAGTGTAAAATGTTACCAGTCAATAAACCAGAGTACCCCTCCCATAACTTACATATTTAAGATGGCACATATTCACATTATTTTTTCATACTGTATGGAGGTACACATAATCCGAACGAGCGAGCAGATTCCCTGTAGATGTGTTGGCTGGTCTGCAATGGTTGCATACCCCTCTAGTGTAGTTTGCTGGAAGGACTAAGCTGTACAGAAAAAGTGTGCATGGGGGGAGCATTTTTTCAGTGCTGGAATGTGACTTATTTCTATGTTTTTGTGACCTAAGTGAGCCAATTAAATGCTGCTGCAGGAATTCCCTCCTCTCATAATCTCTGATATGAGGGATTCTGTAAATAACGGGACGCCACACCCAAAACTATCTGCAACTAACACAGGAAGACTCATAGAGGTCATTTCAAAACATCCTGCTCATCAGCAGACATTTAGAACATGGTACATTCAGACAGATATTTCCAACTGCTCAGCTGTTTGTCCTTTCAGTGGATACAGATCTACGTATATCACAGGCTTTTGAGTTTCATTTATCTGCTGTAGGTAAAGGGGAACAAAAAAGGGGAAGTTTACCTTACTTTTGATGGCAGACTGAACTCATTGACCAGTGACTTTGTAAACAAAATTGGCATTTACAATAGGACAATCTTCCAGATAAACATCTTGTACTGAAAAATTTGCCCCACTATGTGATTCTACATCACCAGAGCAGTCGTGTCGACTCTCTGTGTAATAGTAATGCGTAATTGAAGTTCATCAGCATGATTTGGTGCCGATTATGTCAAGGAAATCATGACTTTATCAGGTTACCACAACTTATAAAGATGAGTAAAAGTGCCCGTTCAGTTGCTTGTGCAGTATAGTGCAGTGGCCGTTCAATTGCTGCCAGTGTGGTATTGGTGCCGGCAGCTTTCTCAATTTCTTGATAAATGCACTGCCAAACAACTTAAAACTTGGTGGGTGTGTGTGTGTGTGTGTGTGTGTGTGTGTGTGTGTATGGTGTTGCTGAGGACCCAAGGAAGGGCATTGGAAAGTTTGAAGTTGATCAGATGAGTGGCTCTCGAGATATGTGAAGACTTACACGCACTTACACACACATCACTTGCTTTATGGTATGATGATACCATCTTTTTAAGATTTCAGTAGTTGACAAACCCAAAAAATAAACCACTTGATTTCTGTGAAGTTTCCCAAGACTATTGGATGCTCTTGTGAGGCCCTCATATTGACCTCTCACCCATTGTTCCAGCTGGGCACTGTTTCCCTGGCACTATTCCGCACACTGATTGGTTTACACTGTGAGGACGTCATGCTCCAGCTAATCCTAAGGTAATTACCTCCTCATTCCCGATGGGATTAGTACAACAGCAATGAAAGAGAATGTGCCCTTTCACTTTCTGGTGTTGGACATTGAGAGTGTAGATTTGCACAATACTGACAAATGGAGTTCTTTAGTACATGATGGATCCCACCTTACTTCTGTTTTTTTGTTACCCTAGTTTACTAGCCCTGCATTCCCTGGCATTTTTTCATTCATTAAGTACAGAAACATTGATTGAAATTCTATCTCAGTTAACGTTGTTGTATTGAACAGGTATACTTCTTATTAAGTGATGAGGAAAGTATTGGCTGACACCTCAGTACAAGCAATACCTGTCAGAGTTCCCTGTAAACCCTACCCTCCCTCTTCTCATGCAGCCCTCTCTTACATGATTGGCTGTTCTGTCTCACCAGGTACCTGATTCCCTGCAATCACATGATGTTGAGCCAGCGCTGGGTGGTCCGAGAGAGAGACTGCTACTCAGTCTCTGCCGCCAAGCTCCTGTCTCTCACGCCATCCTGCTGCTCAGCTGAGCCTATGCCACCTCCCCTCAGGCAGCAGCTGGACTGCATCCTGTGGTCAAAGGTCACGGACAGGCCACAACCAGGTATAGGCAACGTGTTTTCAGAGGCCGATTTAAAAAGCATTGAGTTCTCAGTGAAAATATGGGAATAACTGCTGTTAGTACAGCTGTTTTCAAATCAATAAGCAGATAAGGAAGGAGATTGGTTTTTTTAAAGCTTTCATGTGAAACAGACATGTTTATGAAACTTGGAGCTGGCTTATTCAAACGGCAGGCTCAGGCCAAATGCTGCCAAATGCTCTACTGACGTGCTTGCTGGCCCTTGATTTGTTGGGGAGGGTAAAATGTACAAAACCTTCTGCTCATTTGCAGGTCTGATGTCCACACCTGCCAACCCCTGACCAAGTTTAAAAATGTAACAGTACATTTTAAGACAGATTGTACACTCCTGAGTATTTTTAATGAACATTATCCTGGCAACAGATGGGTCAGACCCCCTGTTGTAGATAAAATATAACAGACTTTAATTTGCCATTATTTCTTTAACCAAAAAATAAACTAACTGACCTCCAGTGGTTTGAAGTGTCTCCTCTTCAGACATGGAGAGGACGAGATGAGGGTTATTTATGTTGTAGTTTGTAAAACCGTGGAATAAAAAGTGGGTACAGTCCATGTTTCACATCTTACACTGAAGGTCTTACAGAGTCGCTTCGTTCCTTTTCACACAGAAATGGACGGGTCTCTGTCAGAGGAGGGCGGAGCGGAGCGTTCTCGCATCATAGGCTCTGAGGTGGTGATGGACATTAGCTACGTCCAGTACCTGTCAGACGCCCGCCGCAGGATAACCCTCAGCATACAGGCTTGCCGGGTGTGGTCAGCCCCCTATGATGGCGAGAACCCTCCCCCGGTGCCGTACCATCCCAGCGTTCTTGCGCAGGAGCCTGGGAAGTTAAAAATGAACCATCCACACCCTAGGATGCCACGACTGCCTCGGCAATCCGTGGACCTGGGGTCTGGAGGGGAACGAGCCAATCAGCCGGAGCTCGAGTGGGATAACAGCTATGACACCGCCCTGTCGCCTGATAAGGGCGATGAAGATGACGGTCAAACCCCCGCCCCAGTCCCGGATGAGCCACCTCCACACATCCAGGAGATGAAGAAGAACGCGATCTTGCTAATCAAAGGTTCCTACGTCGAGGAGTCCGACTTTCAGGATGATGGCATAGTCTACAACCTTGTAGCGAAGAAGGATGCCAAGGGAGCAGCTGAAAACCCTCAGGGGAAGACTGGGAAGAATGATAGGGGGGTAACGTCACCTGGTCCAGACACTGCCCCCAATGTTCAGGAGGAGCCACCGCCAGAAACTTGCAATGGCCTCAGCCCTACCCCGCAGCCAGTCACTGCAGACGGCCCGTGCGGGACGGAGGACAGCAGCAACGGGGTCGAGCCGAAACAGGGTGAGGATGACCTGGCGGCCCAGTATGAGGAGCTGATCCGAACGTTATCTGCGCAGTCACAGAGCCCCGCGAAACCTGCTCTGGTGTTTAGGAGTCCCGTCACCCCAGTGGAAGAGGAAGAGGTCGATTTTGCCGCCTTTTCAGCTGAAACTCCAGAAACGGAGAAGCCAATTTCGCCACCTGGGCCAAAAGCCCCTGCTGTAACCAGACTCCATGAGATTCCCTTCACAGGTGAGACCAAAGTAGATGCCCTCTCGTTACTGAATGTTTACTCATGATGGTTTTGTCCCTATGTGTTTCTTTTATGACCATTTTATTCTTGCTTTAATTGTACAGTGTCCTTGGGTGACTTGAAAGGTGCTTTAAATTATTATTATTTACTAAATTATTATTATTATTATTATTGTGCACAGTTTATTGCTTTGACAAGACTTAGCCGTGCTATATGGCTGTTTTTCTAACATCATAGTCCTTTAGCCCTGAAAACTGCTTGTTTTTCCACCTGCCCTGCACCATGGAGTCAGGTGTGATGACAGGTTGGCCAATCATAACAATCCTGGAAGGAAAGAAAACCAGGGCTGGATTTCAATTTGAGGGCCAGATTTGGAGATTCTTGGTATATACTGCCTTGTCAGCAAAGATCAACTTAGTATTCAAACACTGCAGCTCTATGACTAAGAGATATGACCCATTAACAAATTGCTTTAGCTAGAATTTGTTCCATTTTCTTGTTTCATTGAAGTTTGCGCGTTTGAATTTAAATCATCATCATCTCCATCTCAATCATATTGGTGTATACTCACGTTGTTTTGTCAGTGCTTGAAGTTGACTGTCATATTTATGTTTGCAAACTACATTGGCTGTCATATGTTGGCTAGGTCAGTAGCATTGCATTGGTGATGATGTGGAAGTTAATGCAGACCTCTTGCTCCACAGGGCCTTTCATTAGCGTGCTGCTATCACGACTGGAGAACATGCTGGAAAATTCCCTCCACACAAACCTTCTCCTAACGGAAATCCTGGCCCTAATGGCGTCTTATCCCCAGCCACTGCTACGCTCCTTCTTGCTCAACACTAACATGATCTTCCAGCCCAGCGTGCGCTCCCTCTACCAGGTACGGCTCTGTGCAGTTCTGTGCGTGACTAGCAGTGTCTCCTCTACCTGATACAGCACTGTACTATATGATTCAAATTCATTGGTCTCTGGACCAGGAATATCATACAGAGCTCCAGACGTCACGCGACTCATTTTGTTTACGCCGCCATCTTGCCAGGAAAAGCCTGAGCAAAAATGAATGGTGCTAGCGCCGATTTCAAGCCATCAGAGTTCACTGCACACTTTGCATCCAAAGAAATTGAGCTATATAATTCAAACTTCATAGGTTAAACATTATTGACCCAGAAAATGACTCAGGTGTGCTTTTCACAAGTCAGCCGGACTGAACAATGGTCCAGACCTGCAGTAACCAGACAACTACATTAACCTGATCAGCTTTCCCTCGTCTTACTCAGGAGTTCCTCAAAGCATACAAGATCCTGGAGGAATACAAATGGATTACATCTGGCTCAGTGATAAATAGGGCTGTGTCCACAGGAAGCATTTTTTGCGCTGGGGGCGTCAATTTTTAATGCAAATACTATGAAGCTAAGCATCGACTGCACTCAGTGTCCTCGGCGCGCAAAACACCTTCAGCACACAGTTTTTTCACACGGCGCTCTCGGCTTGAAATAGTTCAACTTTTGGAACACCGCTGGGCTCATCAATGTCACTTCTCTCTCACAGACAAATCAAAATCAAAAATTGGGAGGGACTTAAAATATCAACAGCGATCAGAGAAACTTTTCCTGCTGCCACAGTCGTGTTTCCTATCAACTAGCTTTAGGTTTGCTTGCTCTTCTCCATTTAGGGACACTAGGTTTGCTGTCAAGTTAGTCAGTACAGTGCCCTGAAAAAGTATTTGCCCCCTTCCTGATTTCTTACTTTTTTGCATATTTTTCACTCTTAAATGTTTCAGATCATCAAATAAATTTTAAGATTAGACAAAGATAACCTGAGTAAATACAAAATGCAGTTTTTAAATGATGATTTCATTTATTAAGGGGAAAAGGCTACCCAAACCTACCTGGCCTTCTGTGAAAAAGTAATCCCCCCCCCTTCTTATATCATGAATTAACTGATTAACCACATTTTTTGAGTCCAATTTTGCTAGCCACACCCAGGCCTGACTACTGGCAGACCTGTTGAATCAAGAAATCACTTTAACAGAACCTGTGTGACAAAGTGAAGTAGGCTAAAAGATCTCAAAAAGCAACATGTCATGCCGCAAACTAAAGAAATTCAAGAACAGATGAGAAACAAAGAAATTGACACAAAGGCTTGTCTCACATTTGCCATGAAACATCTTGATGATCCCCAATGCTTTTGGGAAAATATTCTGTGGACTGAGCAGACAAAAGTTGAACTTTCTGGAAGGTGTGCGTCCCGTTACATCAGGCGTAAAACTAACACAGCATTTCATAAAAAGAACATCATACCCAAAGTCAAACATTGTGGTGGTAATGTGATGGTTTGGGGCTGCTTTGCTGCTTCAGGACCTGGATGACTTGTCGTAATTGATGGAATAATGAATTCTGCTCTCTACCGGAAAATTCTGAAGGAGAATGTCCAACCATCAGTTTGTGACCTCAAGCTCAAGCGCACTTGGGTTATGCAGCAGGACAATGATCCGAAACACACCATCAAGTCCACCTCTGAATGGCTTAATAAAAACAAAATGAAGATTTTGGAGAGGCTTAGTCAAAGTCCGGACTAAAATCTGCTTGAGATGCTGTGGCATGACCTTAAACAGGCCATTCATGCTCAAAAACCCTCCAATGTGGTTAAATTAAAACAATTCTGCAAAGATGAGTGGACTAAAATTCTTCTACGGCAATGTGAAAAACTCATTGCCAGTTATCGCAAACGTTTGATTGCAGTTCTTTATGCCGAGGGTGGCACAACCTGTTATTAGGATATAGGGGGCAATTACTATTTCACATAGGGCCAGGTAGGTTTGGATAGCTTTTTTCCCTTAATAAATGAAATCATCATTTAAAAACTGCATTTTGTATTTACTCGGGTTGTCTTTGTCTAATATTAAAATTTGTTTGATGATCTGAAACATTTAAGTGCGACAAATATGTAAAAAAAATAAGAAATCAGGAAGGGGGCAAATACTTTTTCACGACACTGTATTAGAGTTTATTACAACCATAGTGTCCAACAGCTGTAGCTAGGTACTCTATAATCGCTTAGGTTCCCAATTATTTTGGTCGCTACGTTTCCCAAAGCATGGTTGCGAGCTACTTTAGCAACTTGGCTATATAGTTCAAACCATTGGCTTTACTCGGTTTCAATTTTGCTTTTGGGAAATGAACATTCATTAGCTTAGTTGCTAAGATTATACGCAATTCCTTTTCATTGTACTAGCAAATCTCGACAACTACAAGGACGCATGGCAGAAATGCTAAGCTTGATTTTGTAACTTGGCAAAAATCAGCGCTAGAAAGTAGCGCTCTGAAAATGAGGTCATGGGCACTTCCAGCCCTACAAGTGCTGCCTTAAATGTCTCTTCATTACAGTTCGGTTAGCATTAGCAACAATATTCGTAACTAGTATTTGCTGTGCTTAACCTGCATGTTAACTAGCTTGTGTCACCACATTATCATGGTTTGAATGAATGTCTAAAGGTTTCACCACATAAATAAAATTATTCACTTTTCCTAAAAATAGTTGTTAAAGTTAGCCACTTGCCATTATGCCTGGCAGTGCTTTTAACTTTGCACTTTCCTGCCAGTATGGCGGTGCTGGGATCACGTGACGTCAGCTACCGGAGCTCTGTTCTGTGTCTGGAGCAATTCACACATTGAGCACTCGACTGAATTGCGATTTTCATTCGTATTCCCCAAACTAGCAAATTACTCAGGTAATTTTGGAAAGTCAAGCCTGATTTATTTGGACAGTTATTATGGTGACACTATCCTGGTGGTCTGAAGCGTGTACTAATAAAGCTCTTGTTCACTCTTACTTTCACTGATAGGATTTGTAAATATTAAGGCTGAAAACTCTAAAGTTTGTTTTCCCATTATCCTACTAAACTGTGAAACTCCTGTGAGAGCCATGAAATTATGAGTTAACCATCAGATATGATAGTAATTCCATATGGAGGTATGCTGCTCTGCAAACATGAAGCAAAGCAGAATTCTTCACTGACAATAAACAACTCTCCAGTGAGCATTACAAAGCAGCGCTCCTCATAGTGTTTCATGCATAATTCAACAGGAAGCAAGTAAACAAGTGAATTGAATTGAGTGAGCAGAAACTTAATTTCAGAGCGCTTGGTGCCCCAGTATTGTCTCTGGGTATTGTATGCTAAATCTCATAGAGACAGTAGTATCGGTCGCAAGCCTAACTGGCCAAGTTCCTGTCTGCCATCATGGGCAATGAGAAATATAAGAAAATTGCTTACCAGTCAAGACATTTTTACAAGTATTGTACATATAAATATGTAGACCTATTGGCTGCAGAAGAGCAAGAGGATGAGGTACTGTTAGCTGTGTCAGTCGCAGTCTTCTCCAACTCTACACAGACTCTCACTCTCGCTCTCTCACACTGAAAAGATATTTCAGTCAATTCCTTGCAGACACACTGACTGATGGGGGAGCCTCTCCATTATACAGTCCTTGCATGTATATCTCAGCATAAGAGATACAAACATCAGTAAACCATATCAGAGCATAAATGGGTGTGCGTAAGAAGCACGGAGATGAGAAAATGATTTCGTAGGTGTGGATACGCATCACCGCTTAAATAAACGGGCTTTTACTGAACAGAAAAATGTACTCTCAGCATATTTTCCCAGAGCTTGCAGTAAATTATGGTGAAGGTGCCAGTCAAAAAAAAAAAAAAACGCCACTAAAACATTTAAAGGTTACTGCAATAACGGTGTTCTGCCTTTATCGAGGGGGACGGATTTATAGGGGGACAGGACTTACGAGGCCATTACTTTTTTTGCCTCAATTAATTTTCTGTCCAATTATGACACTGAATATTGCTTCATTAGGTTTTTGTAGCACATATGACTTGAAGGCAGGTCATCATTAGGTTGATAGAGAAGGCTACTGGCAGAAATGGAACAGATTTTCCCAAATTCGCGGGGTTGTGTATCGCTGAATGACATAGCAGATGGGTAGCTAAATGCACTGCTCCATCTTTTGAGGGGTAATTACTCCCGATAACATCTGTCTTTAATCATTAGGTGTTGGCGTCGGTGAAGAATCAGATTGAACGACAGGTCGCAGTCAAGAAGGACTTCCCAGAGCTGCTCAGGGAGGCACAATACAGCCTGTTGTCCAGGGAGGCCGTCCAGATGGCTCAGGGTAAGACAAAGCAGAGGCCCGGAGCACTGTTCCCACTGGCAATGACTGTTCTACCAACAATAAAACACTGTTGGCATAAAAGCTATTAAGCTAAACTCTCACCTGAAATTAGTCTACATAATGATTACAGCCCTAAAACGGTTTTATGAATAATGAAGTGATTACTTTGCAGCATAACTGAATTCTCAAAACAGTTTTCGGGGATATTATGAATTCATTACAATATCTGGTTAATATGTTAAAACTAAGGTAAAATACTTAAGATACAATAACCCTAAACAGTTTTTTATGGGAATTCGGTCAAATCTGCTGTCAACATTTCTAATGCATAGATGAGGAACCTCATAAATTTTGATGGCTCTATCACCTTAACTGTAGCGCCACCATCAGATGAAACTAGATTTCCAAATACAACAAGTCAAACTTCTTTTGATGGGCATCTGATCAATTTCGCTGTGAACATCTTTGTACATACAAGAGCCACCCTATTGTTCTAGTGAGGCCATGTCGGCTCCTGTAGCACTACCTATAGGTAAAACTTAACTTTTTCCAAAATTCAACAAACAGCTGTCTTGGAGCCAAGAAGAGTTCCCCTCTTGATTTTCTGGGCCTTATACCCTTACCTGTAACACCAACAGTCCGCCACTTGGCCAAACTATGAATTTTGCCCATGGGGAGAATACTACTGCTTCGAAGACTTAGCCTGCTGTCGTCCACTGATAAGGTTTGTGCGGCTAATCCAAGTTAAAAGAAAAAAAAATTAGAGTATCACGTTTGGCAAACTCAAATGTAATTGCTCAATTCAATCTTATTGCAAGATCTTTTTCTGAAAGTGCACATTTGCATTTATGTGGGGATATGTTTGTTCTGCTTCTGTTATTCAAACCAATGTTTATTGAGAACAAGGCTGATTTTTGTGTGAATACTTATGCAAATTTATTCATTTTTATTTAGATTACTTTATCTTTTGACTGAAAGATCCAAGCTGAAGCTAATGACGCACTTGACAATTTTGTTTCTTTTTTAATTGAAGTGATTTTGCTGAATTGAGCTCAATCTTACAATTTAAATTGACCAGCACTGCAGACTAATTCAAGGAGATACTATTATATAAAATGGAATTATGTGCCTGGAGTTACAGATTTCCAAGACAATTTCCCCATTTAGTCTTGCTGAATAAAACAGACTGATGGCATAAGTTGAAAACTGTGATTTCAGTCTGAGGTCTAGTACTACTTAACCGCATTGCCTTTTGCATCATCCAGCGTTGGATATATAGGGTTGAAAGATCCCCCATCAGCTGTTTTGATGGTTTGGTGCACACAGTTTAGTGTAAGGGCCAACTGCTGGTGCTAACATTCTGCCCACATGATTTGAGAGGTACATATAGATTCGGGCAGTGGTTAACACACTCTATCAACTGTATTAATTATCCTTGTATAGGCATGTATTTGTGTTGGAGAAAAAGGGCAAGTTGAGTTGATCAATATTTGCTAAAATCAGGGCAGCCCAATAGTCCTGGAGATTCGTGTCCCCAGCATTTTCATTTCAAATTTTTTTGCAACCTCAGCTTAATGAGCCAAATGTTGAATGAAGAGTATGCAGTTACGGTAAGGTCAAATTATAAGAGGCAGTGGATCTCCAGGACCTGGGTTGAGTAGCCCTTACGTTCAGAATCAGGGCTTTGCTGACTAGCAGTGTTTTTTGGCCCCCTCCTTACCAGTCTGTCTTAATATTTTTCAGATTCACTCACAGACTCCCATGATGGAGAAAATGGGGACTGGACTTCAAGTGCAGAGGTGGTCAGAAATCACCTGATTCCCGAGAGGCTCCCCGAAAACCCAGCAGCCAATCCCAAGCTGACACCGGAAAACAGGAACATGGTCCTGGCCACCATCCTCTTCTCAGAGTTCCTCAAAGAACTGGCAGCCATTTCACAGGAACACTCCATCTTATCGCACGCACCAACTGAGGAGTAGCCTTATCATTCATCGCCTACAAGAAGGCTAATCCATAATTTCACGAATGACTGCAGAGCTATCCTCATTGTCAGCAATATTTTAAAAACACTTGAGACTCTTTCTGGAGTCAACAGTTTTGAATCTCTTCTTCCTGGTACTGAGTGATGAATAAGATACCTCGATTTACTGGACCCAGGCCTTTTTTTCTTTTTTTCGGGCCCTTTTTTTCCAAGATATTCAGGTTGCAAGTTTAGCTGTTACCATTCCTTCAAGGCTTGACATGACCGATCTGATTGTATGCAAGCACAACTCTTCCCAAATCTCCAAGCCAGCCATGATGGCTCAAACTGCTACATCAGGATTTAAGTTTTTTTTTTTTTTTTTTTTGGAAAGTGCACCAACATGGACTTAATTCAACCCAGTCAATACCCCTCCAGATCAGGATATCATACAGCGCCACAGGCACACTGACCAAAGACTAGAGGAAACGGGAGCACGGAAAGTTAACTGATGTAGTACATAATGCCCTCATCATACTGTATAAATAAGCACATCTATGGACCTGATTAACCTTTCACAAATCCCAGCAGTGCTCAACTTCTCTAGTGATGGACACAGCGTTCTGACTGACCCCAATATTGCGGCCTTATATTGTATGAATGTTCATGCGTAAAGCATCTCTGGCATCTGACCGACATACACGTCACCCTGGGGCTGCTGATCTAAATTCGAGGGATATCGGCGACAACTACATGGGGACGTTCCCAGCTCCATCACCTACACGAGATCATCTACGTTGTTTACGTCCATGGGATGATGTGCAAGCAAGCAGTGAGCCATCACTTAAAGCGGTTTTATTTTGGAGAAGTCTAAATTCTGGGGTTTGCCTTAAAAAAAAAAAAAAAAAGCATAGCCAACAGTTGTAGTTCCCAGTCAAGCCCACACGAGGAGACAAGCTGTTCTACAGAGAAAGCACGAGAGCAACCAACCCTACTGAACTCAGTGGAGAGGCCAGTGGAACCTATCATTCTATGTCTGCGCACTGTCCTTAAGTTCCACATTGAGGAGTGTGGAATAAATAACGAAGAATAATTCTCACTACCTTGTATTTGAAAACGATATCAAAAACTGGAAAGATAAAGAGTTTTTTTTTCTTTTAAAGCCAGTTTTTTGACCAAAAAAAAAAAAAAAGCTAATTTCTCACCTGGTGTGAAGGGGTCATTTCCCCCTCGCAGTTTCAATTTGATGTTGTGGGCTACACTAAAACAATATTTGATATCTAAAGTTAAAATTAAAAAAAAAAATTTTTTTAAATAAAATGCCATTCATACATATTGCTTCAACCACCTTGTGTTCACAGAATTGATGTGTGAACAGCTATCAGTTAATCTGATGGCAGGGCTTCCATTATTATAGGGTAAAATTTGATGACAAGTCTACCTCCCCCCTGCTGGATACAGTCTATAAAGATTCCAGTAGGATTAAAAAAAAAAAAAAAAAGGGGGCCCCAGAATTCCAGGCTCCACCACTGTCTGCTTAAAGTCTTGACCTTGGGTTCATGCTAATGTCTCCTGAGGCAGTTTTATCATCAAGAAAGTTACCAGTTCTGTGGATTCCAGATCTGGGTTGTAATACTCCAATCATGCCTTACTTCAGTGCGGTTTGCACTAAAATGTACAGAAAAAGTTCAAAACAACTGGAATTATATTCATATTATCAATGTTTATTATTCAATATTGGGGAAAAAAAACTTCTATTTTCTTTTTTTTTTTCAAATGGGTGAGGGTATTTAAACTGAATGTAATATTCTATAGAGAGAAATTTTATTGTCATATTTTTACATGTTTTTACTTGAGAGGCTATGTTACAATATTTCTATCCAGCGATTGGATGACGAAGTGCATGTACTCTAGGTGAAGAACAGTGGTCAGTCGTGGATGAACCTTAGGCGGGTCTGGCGACTTCTTCCCTTCATGTAAACACCAGCTGTTTATGCAAAGCTCATTAAAAAATCTCTCCGGTGATGCAAAACAGTTCTTTGCTTTCAACTATCTTTCTAAAAATGTCATTCTTTGGAACATAGGCTACCTATTTCGTTTGAGATAATGTTGCTGCATTTTGCAATACATTCGGTGTAAAAGTGGCTCTAAGAAAAATGCAGTTGATTAAAAAACATTGAAAAAAACCAGTGCCTGTAATTAATTTTATTTCTTGATTCATTCCTGCTGCGTCTGGCCGATAAATATGCATGACTCGCGCAGTAACCTAAATTATTTGGCACCTTGGAGCGGGAGAAGGTACCGCGAATAGATAAGTAACACTGCAAAACTGATGTTACCGGCGCATCCGGAAGTTAACTACTTTTTAATTGCATTTCTTTTTTGCCGTTAATGACGAGCCAATGCCTGTATGTTGGCCCACCGACTTTGAAGATAACAACTTTTACCATATTGGCCTTGGCTTCGATGGTTTATTTGGTCATCAACTTTTCCAACTCCCACAGCAATTGGCAAGTAAAATACCAGCCAGTTTCCAAATGAGAGTTCCTAATGTTCAAGCATCAAAATGCAGAGTGTGCTTCGTCAGTAACATTCTACATCAATAAGGGTACTGGCAATGCAAGTTTTCGTTTCCCCTAGAGACAACTGAACCACAGCTACAGCAGCGGCAAATAGTTCTTATAATCTTTGAGAAGTCAAATGCAAACTAGAAATGACAAACTGTAAGAAACACTTTGTCATTCAGTAAGAATACATGCAGATCATCTCAGAGCCAGAAATTGGCCTTGTCCAAACTTAATTTTCATTTACCTGTGCATTTTCATTTTTGGATTTCTTGTTAACTGAAATCAGGGTATGAGAGGAAGGCATTTGATAATGCTGTATTAGGTCACAACAAAAGATTCAGTTTCTGTCTGGCCTCAATCATTCCATAGCTGTACATTCAGGATAGCTGTAATGCCTCTGTACCTTGCAATTTTATTAAGAGATAAGGTGTTGGGTTCATTAAGAAACAGGTTGGTGGACAGGGACAAAGATGATTAATTTCACTGTGAACAAGGTCACTGCGCAAAGGTACTGTACCCCACCTTGCCTAATGAAAGGAATATGTCATTATCTGGGATGGAGGAGGGGGTGGCGGACAGCCAAAAATAAATTAACTGAAAAATAATTTTCAAAGTGCATGATTGCTGTAATGAACCAAGCGGAGTGTGATGGAACACAGAAGACGCAAAAATAAAACAACTGCTGTGTCTTCAGCCAGGTAAAACCTCAGCGATATGTAATTGAAACCATAATAGTTAGCCTACGATTCCTCAATGAAGATTGACAAAAGCACAAAGTAAGCTCTAAGCCACAGTATTACATGGTAGCAATAACAAATTAGGTTTTCTTTCTTTCAGGAAATTGCTTGTGTTCAAATTTGCATCCTAATGCGAAACAGTCTCTAATTATGTTGCCATTGGACTGTTCAGAAAATGGTGAAGAAGAATCTCCAGCTCATCAGTGGTTGACTCCCTCAATGTGATGATAAACACTGGAATGAACACTATGTCAGCACAGACACTACTTACACAAATCACTACATTATATTACACACCACTCTGACAGATTTTGTCATAACATGAGCTGAAGCATTGTTCTTGTCAGATGAGACTAAGACCTGGGCCAAACACTTATTTGAAACACTTATCATGCTTTGGTGAATGATGTTTTTTGCCGGAAAATTCTCGAGGCAGGCAGAAAAACTCCACCCACCCAAAATGCAGTAACCCATTCTTGCCACAAGAGGGCACATTCTGCTCAGTAACACGACAGGCGGAAAAATTATTGTTCATTAGGAGAAAAAAAAAAAACCTTTTAAGATGCATTGCATGCTAGTCTTGAGCCCATTTATCATTTCGTTGATGGACTCCTGAAGCAGAACGGACCAATAACATCGCTGGAACAAGCCATCAGGAATGCAAAAGGGTCCGTAATCAGCTGGCCGTCTATTTTAAAAGGAGCGATTTGCTCAGCGACGTCCAAACTGTTCAGGACACCTGGCACCTCCCCAAAACACTAATTACCAGGTTGCCCAGGACAACACAGGCCTCTGCACCAATGGGTTCGATTCATGAGGAAGAGGGGTTACACTCCATTGGGAAGCAGTGGCATAACAGAATACTACAACCCTCCTTCATCTCACAGTATTCAACTGTTATATTTACTCAGACAATGAAGGGCATCGGGTGTTAGTCTACAGGCACACTGGCCACAGCCCACATTACACACCATTTTGGTAAAGAATGTGCCATGGGAATTCATAATGCACAAAGTAATTTGGCCCCTAATAAATTCCAAGGCTACAAATTAATGAGTCGAAGTGAGGAATTTTGCTGAACCAGATTTTGCAGCAGAAACGTCCATTTTTTAATTGTAATCACATTGCAAACACCGACCATCATTGAAAAGCTGAATAGTGGGTGCGAAAATCACATCAAAGGGGCCTTGCTAAGCCAGTGAATCGTGAATTGTTGAGATGCACTGTGATTGGCAGCACAATGGCCTGCTGGTAAGAAGTCACAATGGGTGAGCCTACAGTTTAATTCAGACTTGTAAGGATAATTTTCTTAGCTGGTAATGGAGCACTGTGTTGTTAATATTCTCAACAAACACCACCGAATTACTGGGCTTGTAGAGCCCACTGACAAGATCCCATTTAACCCCTTTGCGCAGATATAGGTGCCAGTGTCCGTAAATTCTGAAATTTAATTCCTAAATAATTCTGAAATTGCATTTCCAAATGTCTTGCTTCACTGGAATAATTTTCCCACAGTCTCTGTGACACAAATACAGAGTTATAAAGCCTAAATAGGCTCATGCACAACAGGAAAAATCAGCATTATTTGTATTCTGCGCAAAGGGGTTTAGTGTTCTGCTCACACTGTGTCAAAGCAACCTGGCATAAATCGCAAAGCAGGCCAGTACACTGCATAAAAACAAACTGTAAATGTTTGTAAAATGTTCACTGCAAAATCCACTCAGAGTAATTTTTACTCTTAAAAATGTACACATGGCCCCTTCTGAACCCATAAAACTCATTTTGATTCACTGCTGTGAAATTTGTTGTTCATGAGCTGTAAATTTAGGCGCTTGACATAAAGAGCACCATTCCTGGCTCCCGCTCCCTCTTTGGTTCTTATAGCTGCCCATCACCGCTTCCTGCTCCAATCACTCGGCTCCATTCATGAAGTCCCCTCCTCCAGGATGGCTCTGACCTTCATGGGGTCGGCTCGCCCTTTGGTCTCTTTCTGCACCAGGCCAACCAGCTTGTTCAGAACCTTCCGGTTGCCCGCGCGGATCGCTTGCACCTGTGGGGCACAACGAGCCACAGAAGATTAACCAATGAGCGGTTTAGGTCTGGCAGTGGGCTGGCAGTCATTTCCACGCGTTCTTCAGCAGTACTGAAAGGACGCACATACCCATTAATCACTCTGATCCCCAATTATTTCTGCTGCCACCACTTCTCATACTGATTATTCATAGCGGGAGCCAATAAAAAGTATCCATCTCACAGAGTGCAAATTAATGAAACACTGTGACTGTGTTTATTCCAAATAATTCAGAATTAGCTGCACTAGTTTCCAACTCCATTTATCTTTGACAGTAATATAATGGTACGGAGTGAATGACAGTCACAGACTTCGGACTGCGTAACTGTCTTAAATGATGTACAGTGTGGCCAAGATAGTATTTGGACTGTAGAAACATTTTTTTCTTTGCTCTCTACTGCAGTACATTGGATTCGAGAACAATGCACAGTCAGTTCCCTAAATATTTGGACCCTGGCAGTTATTTTAGCTGTCCATCACTGCATACTGGAGTTAAAATTAAATTATGAGCTTGACTGCAGACTTTGAGCTTGATTTTTGATTTTGACGGTACTTCAGTATAGAAATAAGGAGAACGATGTAGGAATATAACCACTTTGAATGTGTACCTCCCGTATTAACCCTTTAAACCAGCATCCCCATTGTGAGCCACGATTGACCCAAAATAAAGTGCTTACTGCACTCAAACCAATTTGAACACCAGCACAATTATGATCTCTTTTCTGAAATGTGCACCTCATGATACTGCTCTCCGACAGTCAGAAGTACTCAGAATATTACCCAAACTAAGTAACAACACAGGAAGCCACGAGTAAAAATTCTTCATCTGTTCGAAAAAAGATCACGCACTTTTTCCCGAAGCAACAGTCCCCAGCCTGATCAACTGAAGGTTGTGATCGAACCAAAAATGACTAATTTACAGACATTTCTTCTCAATTGTAATGCCCTAGAAAGTAAAATTTTGGGGACTCAATTTGCCAGGCTTCCCCATTGCTGTCACATATGGTCAAAAGTTCTGCAACTTCCGGTGAAAATATTGGCATGGTGTTGCTCTCCTTCTCTAAATGAATGCTCACTCCCCAATCACTCTTACGGATTCCCAGCACGCGTGCGCGCTCTAGCATGTGTAATGCCAATTAGATCCAGCACCCCTTCTCTCTGTTGCACCGGAGCTCCTTTAGCAAAAACCATTCACACTGCACATCGCTGAAAGCAATCATCTATTGGCTGTCAGAAATGATCATTTCCATCTGTTTTCAAGAAGTTCCACATCATTGGCTGTACATGTCAACTCAAAGAGGTCAATGAGTCTCATTGGCTAAGGACTTTGGACTGCTAAGTAATATCAACAGTGAATAGTTAGTGGGTGGGCTTATTTTGTTCCTGAAGGACTACTGTACAATCTACAGCCCTGTACGTGTGTTAGCGGAGTTCAGCATCTAGAATCCAGTGATGCACAGGTACAGTCAATGTTGCAACGTAAATTTTGGCACTTTAATGGCATTGTTTGCCCAAGTAGGCTCGTTTTGTAGATTAAAAACTAGAATGGATTTTGACGACTTGAACTTTCCTGAGATGACAACACTGACAGCTCCTTATTTTAGGGAACCTCTGCAATGCTAGACAAGCAAACCGTGATTGTTTTGTTTCAAATCACTTACATGGTGTACAGATCCATCATGACCCAAATACTTAAGGATACCATTTTACATGATGTGGTTGAAGTAGGTGGCCGGGTTAAATTTCTGCGCATTTACATAAATACCAAGTGGTCTATGTAAGAATTGTACACAGCAATGCTTCTGCCACAAACATCATCCACTCAGTGAAAATAAAACTATTCAGGGAGTCCAAGAACAGTGAGCTAGTACATCAAGTGCCTGTCACCCAAACAAGGTCACCAAACCTATATTTGTGATCAAGGAAAGCAAGACTCTTTTGCATTAGCACAAGCACAAAGTGACCAGCAACGAAGACCTTGCAGTCAGATTTTCTTTCACCTCTGCGTCCGCATTAAAATACGAGCTATATTACTATGAGGTCATTGTTAAAACTCATTACACTAACAGCAATCTCGGCTCTGCAGCAACCTCCAGCTCCATACAGAGAGCAGCTGGAGCGTTTACTACCAGCACTCACACGCCTGCCTATCAAGCCTTTCCCTTTATAAATTGAGCTCAGCTATGACCGCATCAGTTAAGCCGTCCCGTCTTAACCTCCTGGTGGTCGTGTGTGTAGTTCTCTCCGTCTATGCTCCATTGTCAGCGCTACTTTGACGCACCTGGAACGGTTGGCGCATAAAATGGAAGTTTCCTTGGTGCTCGCCGCCTTCCTCTCTACGTACACAGCGACCCGTTAGGGTCTTCCGTGTTAGTTTCTGCTTGCACCTTACAACATGTCTGCCAAACATGCTCGACTGCACCCGCGGACTTACATTACCGAGACACCTATGCACACTCATAAATAGGAGTTAAGTATTATATTAATTGTAGCTCCCGGACAAAGCGGGACAGCTACTATGGATTCATGCTCGTCGTCTCCGCCGCCGCCACCGCGTCCGCATCCATGGAAACTTCTTTGTGGATGCTCTACAGGCGGTAAATTTTGACTGATTACTTTCATATTTGGTGGGGACTTGTTATACTTAAGTTATGACACCTATCAATTTTGGTTGCTATGGCGACAGTATTGGCCGAATAACGCGCAAATTTGTGCTGAAACATACAGATTTCCTTGTGGACGCAGTACAGGCTGGAGAAGCGGGCTTTCGGGGCCTAGACCCATGACCCATTTCAGTGGTCAACGAATCCTTCATTTCTGGTGTCTCCCTGAGCTCCTTGCTCCAACCACTGAGCATCATGGTCAACATGTCAACATAACATGGTCAATAATGCCGCCACCCCCCAAGGGGTGGACGGTCGCTCAGTGCGAATGTGGTTCCTTCCAATGTTTCCTCCAATTCTGCCTCCAGGGAAGTATTCCTAGCCGCTGTCACGCTGGGCTCGTTCAGTTGGGAGTTTTTGGCAGAGATGTCTGAGAAGCGGTTGGAGCGGGTCTGTTATTAATTATTCACATTAGAAGTCATGCTTGTAACATTTTCATTGTAGTTGTAAAAAAGGGTGTGTGATCTCATTTCTGATGTTAGCTTTTAATGTCTTAGGATTATAGAGTTTTACCCAGTTATGTTACTGTCAGGGGAATATCTGCTGAGTTACAAGCAGTAAAACGCAAAAGGCCCTAAAACCAAAACGTTGGACCGTATTATGAGGAAGAGCCCACCAACTCAGCAAATTTTTTATTTGAATACTTGCGTAAGCCAATGAATAGCGCATGTCTATGAGCAAAGCATGAGAGGACACGTTTAGCTGCATGAGGCGAGACCCCATAAATACCTGCACGACGCCAGCCTTAAGCCCATTGTACAACCGGACTTGTCCGGGCTCCAGTGTGAGAGACCTGCATCGACCAGACCAAATAAGCGCCTATGTTAATCAGCGAATGCAGCCGTAGCTCCGCTTCCGTAGAGAAGCTATCCAAAACCCGTACGACAGTTCTTGCCGTTCCGTTATTTTTCCACATCTGGTCTATTTTTTCCACATCTGCTTGCGTTTGACGAGCGTGAAATGCAATTTGTTGACTTGTGACACATAAATATATCTATAGATCACAATCATGGTTAATGTCAGTTAGGTCAAATATCATATGCAGAATTTGGCAAGGCCAATGCTAAACCTGCCTACAACTGGACGGTCTATTCAGATGTACTTGATCAGGGAAAGCATATTACATTTGTATAAACAATAGAAACACAAAATGAACAAGCATAAAATACCCAGATCACCCCGCATCTATATGGCTGATATCTGGCCTGAAAATAAAACACAGTAGAGGGACGGACAGAAAGACAGTGGGACAAATGGAAGTATGAAAAGGCACATCTAAACAATAAGACGTGTCCATATTTTAAATTTTGTTGCAAAATATTGCACAATTTAGAAGTTCTGGCCCAGAAAAGAAGCATGGCAGACGGACAAGCACTCAGAAGGACAACACTCATTCCTATATCCCCATCCACTCTGTGGGCATAATAAACTATGAGGGAGATAGCCTACTGAAGTATTAGAGATAAACATTTATCATTATCATGTCATAGATTACTCTACTGGCTAATCACCAGTAATCACTGATTTGCTGTACCTCCATGTCACTTTGGAACAGAACTGTTGCAAGGTAGTGACGTGTGGTGTGCATTGCTTTCTGTACCGGAGTAAATCAGATCCCAGGCCCCCAGCCTGTCCATTTCTGTGCTGCAACTGGTGTATATTGGGCCTCAGACCACATTACTACCAGCACATGCTCAGATGTGAGCTCTCACCTCTTCTGGGTGTGAGTCAATGACACTCTGACAGATCTGCTGGATTTCTGTGCGGTCGTCGACCAGACCCAAGTCCTGCTCCTCCACAATTTCTGAAGGACTCCTCCCCGTTCCCTTCCACAGCTCCTGGAACACCTGCAGACACAGACGCACAGGCGCGCACACACACACACACACACACACACACACGCAGCAGCTTTTCTTAAAAGTACAGTCTGACGACAGGCATATGCAATCAGTAATCTTCCATATTGAGCAGAATAATTCAATATAAGACAAAGCTATAGAAATTTCTTTGTTAATGGAGCAGACACAAAGCCACATCAGTGCAGAGCCTTCAGTGCTCAGAGCCTAATGGGAAGTTTTCAATTGAGAGATAAGAGGGTAAACGAGGGACACGACTGAGTGAGTGTGCGCACGCCTCCTACCGTCTTGGCAGCAGAGGAAGAAACCCGGCCGTCCTTTAGGAGATCAAGCAGCTCCGCCAGAGCTCGGGGAGAAACGGGGCTGAAAGAGAGGGCATTGAGGGGCCCATTAGAGTCGACAGACCAGACCTGACCAGAACCCCTAACAAGCTAGACAGGCCCATTTCTAACACCTGTTCAGTGTCGATGCACGGAGTGAAAAAGCGCTAATATGCTGTGCTAGCATGCTAAGAACCACAATAGCAACCGCAAGACCTACGGAAAATCCATCTCCCTCATAGCAGGTAGACTCTGAACACTCAGAGTCCAACTCATATGTGCATTAGAATGTTTATACATGTTAATTGTGCTTGTGCTTAACACCACAAAATTATTAAAATCCATTAATGGGTTCCCAGAAACCTGAAAAATTGAAACAGGAAAAGTTCTAAATTCATCTGGTGAGCTGTTCACGTCAGTTGCCTTAAAATGACACAAACATTGATTTTAAGCACCTATGTAATATCAGGGTTTCATTTCAAGTGCAAGTTAAGACCCAACTACAGAACTCACTTCACATTTATGCATAATCATACCTCACCGAATCAAGCAATAAAGACTAACTGAATTACCTTTGTATTTCGATGGCTTCACAGCAGTATCAATGAAGAGTACTGAAGATGAAAATTGTGAACTGAAATAAGTTTGAGCCAATACTGCAACTATGATTCCAAAAAAACATTATGAAACATTCATGAATGCCAGGCTGTTCCCGGTGAATTATGAAAGGTTTCTCTACATGATGGATGCCATTTCATAAAATAATTTATTTTGACATCTGCTAGCTGGAAGCTGAAGGAGAAGCCGAAAAGCACACCTACGCGAGTCATCTCGGCAGTAATTATAGCGTTTAGGTAAACATTCAGGTGGAGGTTCACCAGTTTCCATTGCCACCAAGGTTAAAAAAACCTAAATAGCCAAAACAAAATATACATAAATTTATAATATATACACACATTTATGTATTGACTTTTTTACCCATTTGTGAGGCACTTCATGCTGCATTCCTTGAAAGGTGCTATATAAATAAAATGTATTATCATTGTAGCCCCCAGACGAAGTCGGGCAGCTACTATGAATTCATGCTTGTCGTCTCTGCATCCGCGTCAGTGTCCGTAGACACTTCCTTATGGACGCTGTACAGGCTGTAAATTTTGATCGATTACTTTCATATTTGGTATGGACATGTGTTATACCTCAGTTATGACACCTATTGATTTTGGTTGCCATGTCAACAGTATTGGCCGAATAATGTGCAAAAAAGGGGAGAAGCAGGCATTCGGGGGCTACACCCATGCGGTTGCCGGAGACCAGACCATCTATATTATTTATACAAATGGTGGAACAGAATTTGAGATGAAGACCACATACAAACTCCCCACCCAAGATGCTTTTAAAGACCCTTCAGACACTGTACTTCCAGAGGTACGATCCCCAGCACTCCTCCCAGGCTGCAGAGTGGAAAAGGTAAATGTGAAACAACAGCGAGTCAATATCGGTCCTTAATGTAATATGTAATAGCCGCAATGTAGTCCCTCGCCCTTCAGACCAGCATCGGTGATGCTGAGAAGACCTTATGAGTGGAGTTACTGGGGAATGGGGGAGGGGGGTTCTCGAGGTGATGCAAGGCTTGTGTTGCTTTGAAACACTCACTTTTGGCTCACATTCAATCCCTGTTGATTCAGCAGGCCCAAGACATCCTTGATCACCCAGCCAATGACCTTCTTTGGCTCCGCCCTGGTCATTCTGGCCACGCTCTCAAAGTAGTCTGTCAGCCCGTCTTCATTCTGAAAGGGGAAGCATTCAGTCAGGAGGATATTTCACATTGGCACATTACATCCCGAGATTTACGTTCATTAACATGTCCATTCTGCCTGTATTGCACACATGGTTCTCCGGAGTACATTTTTCTATGTATGCTGCCTTCAAATGATAACAGACGAAAACACTGTTATACTTTCATAATGCAATGGTTCCAAGTTACTGATGGCATTTGCAACATGCCTCAGCATCAGCAAGAGGGTCTCATGTTTCTTTTTAAGTGTTAATCATTCAAGCATCTCCCATGACAGGACAGAAGTTCCCCCCAGAGCCGAGACAGACAGATAATAGATCAAATGGAGTTGGGGGCGGGGGGAGGTAATCATACTTTCTCCTTCAAAGAAGTAGAATGTTCAAATCTAAAAAGGTTTCTTCTAGTGGATGCAGGTACAGCTTCCATTCTTTCTGGGGAAGCTATCCAAAGACACCCATTGGCAGACCTTCACCTATGACCTCTACTGCCCTCTGCAGGATTAAGGTAGAAGTGCAGCAGACTAATGCATTCCCCTCCTCATGACCCCCAAATGACCTGTCAGAGTCTTCACAGTGGCAGGATAATGGGAGAGGAGCCCTCCCATGTAGCCAATGTAAAGTCCGTAGGATCACTTCACCTACACAGTGAGCTATTCTGACTGCAACTCAGTTTACTGGTTCTCACACTCACAGGTGCTGATACAGACCTCTGTCAGAAGATCAGGGCTGGCATTAACCAAAAATGACTGCGTAGCGTTGTCTCGAGAAGTCTGTAGCATTATGTAGCATTTTTCAGAAACGCGTAGCAAAAATAAGACTTAACAAAAACGTCTGTATATGCATTTTAACTTTTTATTTTTATCTCTTAGAACACTTAGCTAACAGTACTAACACTAATCAACATAGCCTAATGAAGACCAAGGCAGTTGAGTTACAGTAGCAATGCAGTGTTAAAACTACTTGGACTTATCAACTGGGATCCACTTATAGCTAACATGTAGTAACTCGGTAACTGAATAGGAATTACTAGGTTTTAGTTGGTTCTACCTAAGCCACTCACCTGGCTCAGGCTGTGAATGAGTGAATATTCAGGACTGATTTTTAGCATACATAATATTTTTACTGTGAAAGAAATAAATACTGGTAATTATTATGAACCAAGATGAACATTTAAATATTAAAATAAAAATGGCTATAATCTAGAATAAAGAGCACTGTAGGAATTCAAGGTACAAATGCATGTGTTCAAAGTATGAAAACAGCATTCCTCAGACCTAAGTATGCCACTCTCTTTTGTATATCAGGGAAAGAAATTCTTTTTTTTTTTTTCACAAGACATACCGACGAGTAATGACCCAGGTTTACTAGTCCTCCCCATATTTTACTAGACAGCCTTTTTTCCTTTTAATTTACAGCACCAATGAGACATCTGTATCTCAAATATTTTTTATTTGGCTTTTTACAACTGCAAGTCATATCTATGCCAATTTAACTATATTCTAATACTACTTAATAACCAGTCATGCCAATCAACGTAAGACACAGATGACATAAGCCCTTCAGTAAAACAGAAAGTAACTTTTTCTTCATAATTAATAGCATACGATAAAAACTTCAAATTTCAAAGCCCTTCGGTACCTTGCACAAAGAGAAATCCCTAACCAAGTACTTACATGATCTAAAATGCAGGTTTGTCAACTTGTTGGGTTAGAATCAATGTTGTCCGTGCTCACGTGCTTGACCACTGCCCAATATTTACAAAACGGTACACCATACGGCGATACAAAAATACAACGAAGTGCCAAAATCCCTTTGTAATAACGGGTTAAAGTCCATACATCGCTTAAGAATGTCATCTAACTTACTCTGAATCATTCATTCTTTTTAGATTCTGTAAGCGTCGGCAATGTTCTGGTTGTTCAAGTCTAACATCATCCAATCCTCGAATTCCAACGCGGGACGCGAATTTGCGATTCCCAAACCGTTCAGCTATGGGAGACCTTTTGAGCGACGTGATTGGTTGAAAAATTTATAATGACGCGCCCACAGTCCATTCGATTAGTTCGTAACTGCAGGCTACAGGTAACTGATCAATACGACCCCTTTCCTCGCATAAGCGCTAACTACATGTACTTGTATAGCCACAGCTGCGGTGTAACGACACTGTGGCTGATGCACGAAGTCATGAGCAGGACCATGCTGTGAACGATGCGATGTGGTGTGTCGCACTAGATATTCCTTTCTTTATTCAAGGATCATGCAGTCTTTAGAGTTACTGCAGTATTGAAACATGTACATAATTTTCTGAACTCTTAACTGCTGTTATGATGTATGAGAAAGCTGAGCTAAGTTTCAAAACTGAATCACGAACAGACCACAGTCACGGTCATTGACAAAACATGCAAGAAACTTCAACATGTGCTCACACAATGAACGGTGTTCATGTGCTGCACTGGTGACTGCAAAGCGACTTAGTGGCTTAGACTAAGCAGGGGCCAATTCAGCAGAGAGAATATGAGAATAAGGGCCTTGCTCAAGTGCACAAGAGCTACACTGATTTCATTGTGACTTGAACAGCCCAATGCCAAATTCCAAGTCAAACACCTTAGCTGGGTGGTTCAAAAGATGTAAAAAGCGCAGAAAGACCAACAAACAAGTTTTTAATCCTTAGCTTCACGATTCTTCTGGCCTGCTAGCATACACATGCGAAGGGTGAGGAAACCCACACGTGCAAATTTACAACCTTCAAGGCGCATAAGTGATGAATTTAAGACTTAAGTAGATGAAATCAAGGCGAATCAGTGGTAACGACTTCAGTATGCAAGAGTGCTTAGCACTTAGTATTTAACAACTTTTTTTTATTAATTATGAACAATGGGAATAGGTATTTGCGTTATACAGCACCATAGTGGTGATAATCCCAAAATAGGTACTGCTGAATGCTGAGATCGAACATGGAAATCTGCATACAAATGAAGCTATAACTTTAGTTCTCCTTCAGTGACTATAGTAAGCTATGATTTTTACAGGTCTATTTTTATGGTTTAATGACACTTAAAGCGCACTATTTTACGATCTTATTGCATTACCAGTCATACTCTTCTAAACGTACAGAGGAATCGAATCTAGATTCACTCAATGATTCATATCTATGGACAATTTAGAGTCTGCAATTAGCTTGACGTCTATGTCTTTGGACAGTGGGAGGAAACCGGAGTACCCAGTTGTAAACTCCACACAGAAAGGCCCCAGTCCAGATTCAAACCCACAACCATTTTGCTGTAAGGCAACAGTGCTACGCACAATAGGTTGATCATGTTTGTCTTCTCACCATTCCAGGGCACCTCCCTGGTTCCCACACTCACCACCACAGAATTTAGCATCTGGTCTTAATGGGTTAAAATGAGGCATATTGATTTAATGCACCAATGTAATACCACAATTTTAATTCAAAGGAAACTTCAGACAAAACTATGGAACTCTAACATTCACCACACAATTATGCATAATCACACCTAACTAAATCACGCAATGAAGACTAACTAAATTACCTTTATATTTTGACAGCTTCATAGCAGTATCATCAATGCAGAAAACGGAAGATGTAAATTGTGAACTCAAATATGTTTGAGTGCTAATAATGCAAGCATGTTTCCAAAAAAAACTCAATGAAACATTCAAGAATGCCAAGCTGTTCCCAGTAAATTATGAAAGGTTTCACTACAAGATTGATGTATTTCATATAATAATTTATTTTGGTTATCTGTTGGTCGGCAGATTAAGGAGGAACAATCCAGGGTACCTCCTCCTTGGCTCCTACACTCACCACCAGGGTCAAGCAGTGCTCGGGAAGGATCCCGTAAGAGTCCTTCAGCCGAGCTCTCCGGGCACTGGGCAGCTCGGGGATACGGTCTCGCACGGCGTCGATGAGCACCACCTGCTCTGGGTCAGTGCCCGCAGGCGGCAGGGCTGACTTACTGTCGTACAGCACCAAGGGAGGCAAGTTAGGCTCCGGCATAAACCTTCACAGAAACAAGGAGGGAGACCCGACAGTGAGAGTGAGAGAGAGAGAGAGACTTTGAAAGCTCATTACACAGAAATTCTAGTATAAAAATACAGCTGGTAAAAGCACTCATTTAAACAGCCTGTCAAAAGCAATTTTCTGCAGCGCTTCGAGAATCGGGACCTGTATGAGGCAATTTCAGGAATCTCACTACAGTATGCAGTGGAGGCTTCTCTTTATTGGCCACTTCTTCGGTTCATAAGTGCTCTCACTTGCTAGCCCTCGCTCAATAAAAACCATGTTTATGTGTCAAACTTTCCAGCATCACTGTCCTGAGACTTGGTTACTGTTGAATCCTGTCAAAAATCACTTTATAAATGGATTATTTTACCCATTAATTATCTCGCTTCTGAGAGATGAATGCTCCTCCCCCAAAACAGAACACCACAATAAATAAAAAGTCCACAGAAGTGCTTTTATTAACTTATTTACTAGCAAGTAATACACAAATTCACAATAAATTGAAGACAGTATAAATGCTAGTGCGATATAGTAAACTCAACAAGAGGAGTTGGTCGGCCACATCGGCAGTTGTATCCCCTTGTATATCTGGAACTTTACTTCATGGTACTCATATCAGTAAACAACTAAAGGGGCACTTGGTAGAGTGCATACCTCCACCTGCACCATTATTATTATTTTTTTTACCTCTTCGGCCATTTTGACCTTGACCTTTGACCTGAGAAAATCTAATCATCTTTCACAGTTGTGATTTAAAACATTCCAACAAAGTTTCACCAACACTAGTCCAGAACTTTTTACCTAATCTTGATAATGAAACCGCACCATAAGGTTACTGGACATGGACTGTACAACTTACTTGAGGTCTTTCAATTTTCAGTAACAACCTTATGTTGTGCCCACAGACAGCAGACTCATGCTATGGCATTATACGGCCAGGCCCAAGAACTTTTTCTATTGGGCCAGAATTCTTACATTATGAACTGTAAAAACAAAGTCTGATCTATATTAATGGATCATGGCAGGCTCCTGTGTCACAATTACCTGTCATCAATGGCATGGTCAACATAGAATTTGAAATTGCCAGGAGAAAAAAGTTAGCTCTAAAGGAACTGAGTAAAATCTCTGCATCAGTGACGACCAAACGACCACTGACCCCCAATACAACATTTAACTGTATCCCCATATGAAAGTGAATTAAAGGGATACTTCACCGATTTTCAACCAACTTTGTATAATTACGATGTTGATAAAATATGCAAATGAACAAAGTTTAACTTTGATCAATGTTGCCTGGACTGAGAGCTCACTGTTTATTTGCCAGATACTGTCGACCAGATGGCTCGTTTTACGTCATCTGGCAGAAAATTTCCGGCTTTCAGGAGGTTGATCAAACCACAACTTGTACTACGGCATTTATGCATTCAGCAAGATCCCAACTAGAAACTAGAAAAGACAACCTTAAGCCAGTGGGCCCAAGTTAACATCTCTGGTAGAGTTAGCACAATAGCAACAGTGGCTGGCTACCAATATGGTGGTGTTACCGCGCGAAATCATGCGCCAAGTACGTTCTGGTTATTGCAGGTTTTCTACCATTGAAGCAAAATAAAATATTGCAGCCCTTTTTCTCGGGTCGTGCAGCACCAATTTCAAAAATTTTTTCACCATTCTACTGCATACACAGCAAAGTTTTACGAAAAGACCATTCTTTCCAGGTGGAATATAAAAACTAAATGGTTCATATTTAATTTATATTAAATATAAACTAAACATAATAAGTAAGGTAATAAAACCAGGGATCAAAAGCATTTTTTAAAGGGACGCAGAAGCTCATGTTATTTGTTCAACTGTTGTTTTTATCCCATGAGTTCCAAAAGTAATCAGCTGTCAAATATGCGAGCAATAGGCAACAATTCCCTGATGTTATGATTGCGTGAGCTGCTGAACTGCAACTGGAAACTCACCTGTAGTCCTGTAGACCCTCCTTGTCTCTCATTGGAATCGTTAGCCTGAGAGCAAAAACAGTATAAGACAACATTTAAAAGGCTGAAAGTGTAGTATGGTGAGTAGAGAAACAAGCTTCCATCTCTGAAATTTACTGGACTGAAAGTTTTGGTTCAACGAGTTCTAGTGTGGGTTTCTCTTGAATGAATGGGAACTGCTCCTGAAGAATACATCAATAAATATCATCCCCCGTGCTCAATAGGCCAGAGGCATAGTTCAACAGAAGTTCTGAACTCTTGGAGTACTGCAGGGTACTTGGTACTGAATACACAGTCCACAGTCGCTCACACAGAATAAGACTGCAGCTACAAAGACCTAGCCTGAGCTGTGAAGTATGGATGGCAGTTTTGCCAACAGAGCACAAAAACTTTGTAGAGCACGGTTGCCATGGTTTTATCACGTCAATGAAAGCATTATTTACTCACTGCACGGGCACAGGGCATGGATAATGGAGGAGGCATCGTTTAAGTTCATAATGAAAAAGGTTTTGAGAAGACTTGATGAAGCCTGATCTAATAACTGCCCTCCAACTCCAAGATGCTTTATAAATACAGGCCTATTAACTAAGCTCCAAAAGAGCTACCACAACTGTTCAGGCAGTGCTTACACTCCGGATATAAATTAGATTACTTGGCTCTAATTATCTTCCAAGTTATTTTGCTTATGGAAGCACTATAACACTTCCCTCTTCAGAGCTCACCAACACATACCCTGCAGGAAGATACAGTCTACCAACACAAGCCTATACCTCTCATTAAGTTCCAGTGCTTAGTGCAATGATAGCAGCAATAATGGTGTTTGGTTCCCTCAATATTAAGACGTATACACTTAGCTTCAATATATTAGAACACATACAGACTTGAATGAGCCTACATTGTTGTTTAGCTCCATTTATAAGTCGCCACCATCTGGCTTTCTATTTTCGAACGCAATATGATCCCCCGCCCGCATTTATCTTCAATTCGATTACCATCTTCGCAGAAGCAAATATTTGGAGCAGACTGTCATCAATTTTTCATGAAGACAACAACTGTAAAAAGCAACAAAAATAACTTAGTTTAGGTGCCCTTTTTCTGCATATGAACAGAGAAATACAAAGATTAAATTCTGCTCAAACAATTGAAATCGGTGCACTCAGTGTAATTTTGGAGTGCTTTTATTTAATCTATAAACCTCTCTCCCCCTCATGTTCTCTCGGTTTGTATATTTAAGCAGGCTCACACACACACACCCACACACACACGTACACACAAGATAACCTGGAGAAACGGAAGCAAGCAAGACAGCCAGTCTGAAGAAATCTCCAATGTGCTAACAGTGACGTATCAGCCAATTTTCTGAAGGAATTATAAAATGTATTTATATAGTTATAAAAATTTCTAGGAAAAGGAGGTCACACCAAATTGTGCCATGATTTATTTTTCAACAGTTTAAGGGTTTTCACATGTTATTGATGTAAAGAAACTTAACATGTCATCATCATTGCTAAAAAAAATTGCTTATGCACAGAACTGCGTCAGTGAGCACCATAACACATTGGACAGTGACACTTACTTTGGCTCTGTTGGCCAAGTAAATCACCAGGGTGGGTTTCCCGAAATCACATATGCTAACCTACATTGTTGGGCCCACTGACTGTGAATGGACGAACCATGTAAGTTGCTAACTTAGTTAGCAACTACGCTTTTGGGAAACATGCCCCAGATTAGAATCCAATTGAAGATGCATTTTATACACTGAAGAGGATACTGAAGGTCAGCGCAGTCAACCTCACAGTCATCGTAGACTTTCAAACTCAAAGTGCTAGAGCACAAAATCAAAATAAACAAGACAACAGTGTCATCAATATCTCCCACCACTTTGGAATCCTGTTTTCAAACCCAATCAAGGTCATGACCTGTTGCAGACACGCACAGAATTTCATTCATCAAGTAGCTTCTGAGAAAATTTCTCCCCACGGATGGTCACCAGGACCACTGCAATATTCCCCGCTCCACTTTTTGTTGCAGTGGGGGATGAAAATGTCAATGTCCAATGAATTATGGTGCTCACAGCATACAACCCTTCTTTTTTTTCCCCTCTCCCAGAGACATTAAACCCTGGTTAGTAACAGTCTTATACATCCTCCAAAGCGGAACACATGTGCCATTAGGAAGCCACAATCCATTTTGTGCTTTATTGGGGCCGCATGTCAGACATAATTCATTTGGGGTCAAACATAAGCTGTGTGATGTCACTAAAAAGCTGTATTGTTAAAGCATGTGGGCAAAACTGCAGCTCAGGTCAGACTAGCTGATTTCATGGGCTACTGAACTTCTGAACATAGGGAACTGTCATGTTAAGAACTGTGTCCATGTATGGGTGGGCAGGTCAAAACCACAGTTCATGAAGCAGACCTTTTCATTCAAAAGAGCTTGCAGATGCTGTGGTAAGCAGAGGATGTTTTACGGCTCGTGGCGCTTACCCAGATTTGAAATCAAAGGCCCGGGTCTCATTCACCACTGTCCCACCATTTCCGATTACCTCCATCTGTCTCTCGATCTCGTAGTCTGCAGAAAAGATCCCACCATCAGTGTCGCAGGTGGCCTTCTGGAAAATGAGCATATAGCTCTTGTGCTAAAAGGCTACCATCTGTTACATCACTTCCAAGATTACAGATGAACTGGTCCACTTTTCATTAGTGTCCAAATTTTGGATATCCGTGCCAAGGAAGGGGAATGTTAAATTACAGCAGTTTCCATCATTGCAGTCAAATAATCACCACATTCTGCTCCTGAAAAAATGAATGTTTTAAAAAATAATAATAATCATTTTAATCGAATTCTTCCAGCCCTCAAATTCAGCTGAATTGGCTGCAGATATCAGGAGCTCAGGAATAGCACATCGCTCCTCAAATTCACGCAATGCCAATGTAGTTCCTGCCCCTTGTAGGCGCCAGGTCTGGCCAGGTGTGGCCGCTGTTGAGCGATGAGATCACAGAACGCTCACTCTCCCCGTCATTCTCTGGCGAAACTGAGCCAGTTGTTGCCTTGCCAACTCAGATCTCTGGCCTGTTGCCTGGTGCAAACTAGAGCAGTGCTTCTCAATGTCAGTCCTGAGGACCCCCAGTGTATACTGGTTTTCACTCCAACTGGATCTCCGTCCACAATTTTAAGCACCTGCTCATTTGTTCTAATTGAGCTCCTTGTTATGTTTAAAAGGATTATTTACCCTTTTTAGCCAAATTGCCAAAAGCAGCTAATTGCCATATAAAAATTGCAAAATGGGATGCACATTTTTAAGTGACCAAATTAAAGATGATAACAATCGGGTCCTAATTACATTACTGCCACACTAGTGACTTTTTCCCCCATTTTACACAGTGCAGGCTCAGCTCATAATCATTAGCGTCATTTGTAAATACATCATTATCTCCTAAATTGCTAGTTTTCAGTGGCCATGTCTCCACGCTTTCATCGATGCGGGACCCATTTATCCAAGTCAAATGCAATCAGTCATATTTTTTCCTCTTTTAATGAAAGTCTTTGCAATAAATTAAAATGTGAACACAGGAGGTTTTAATTTCAGACATAATGTGTCTTAAGAGGGTAAATAATCCCTCAGAGTGCTAAACACGTCAAATTACGAAAAAATTAACAGCTTGTCAAAGTTCCAGGATCGCAAATGAAGTTGGAACAAAAACCAGCATAAACAGGGGGTTGTCCTGAACAGAGAATTACTGCAATAAAGCATTTTCAAATATGATCTGCTTTTAAAAATGCAGCAAACCACAGACATAATGACAAATTTAACCAATTTTTCATCCTCAAATCATAAGAATGCACAAACCAGAGGGCTCAGTCATGAACTAGGACCACATACTCAGCGTTTATATAAAAGGATGTCAGAGAGACAACTCCTGGGTCCAGGGATGTCACTGAAACGGGTGATCAAACATGATTTCAGAGCAAAATTTGGAGCAAAGATGTAGTGTATATGAGGCAGAACATCAGCTGGTTTATGCTTTTCGCTTACATGAGCTATGCTCTGGACCTGAAAATCAAAATGACATTGGTTGGAAATGGTAAATGGCTTTAGGTGAAAATAAAGTTTTATTTTTTGGTAGACTCCAACGGTACTTGTGCAAGCTACTGCTACAAGCTAATGTTAGTGCTACTGTATTTTCTACCCAAATGGAAAACAACGGCCAGTCCTGGATGGCCAGGCGCATGAAGCTGTAGGAAGGAACTACACTCTGACTGCATTATCCTCCGATGCCATAAGTAGTGTGAGATTAGCGGTGCGATAGCATGGTGTAAAAGAAGCAAGGCTTCGTCATCACTACTCAGTGGAATAACATGCTATGGCATCTCTCTTCTGAATCGATAGGAGAAGGTCGCTGCGGCGGAATAAACAGGGGTGCATTTCCTGAAAGCACAGATGATAACTTACATAGTTGGAACCATTGACTGTGAATGGAGGAACTATGCAAGTTGCTAACTTAGTTAGCAACAATGCTTTTGCGAAACGCATCCCAGATCGCCTGTATTCAGAGTGGAGGAACCCCAGTGTGGCAGGGTGCATTATCCTGTTGAAAGAGGCCCCTGCCATTAGGGAATACCATTTCCATGAAAGAGTGTGCTTGGTCTATAACAATATTTAGGTAGGTGGTACATGTCTAAGTAGCATTCATGTGAACTGCACAACCCAAGGTTTCCCAACAGAACATTGCCCAAAGCATCACACTGCCTCCACTGGCTTTCCTTCTTCCCACAGTGCACCCCCGTGTCATGTCTCCTTTAGGTAAGCAATGCACACGCAGCTGGCCATCCACATGATGCGGCAGAAAACGTGACTCATCAGACCAGACCGCCTCCTTCCATTGCTCCTTGGTCCAGGTGTGATGCTCAAGCGCCCAACGTGGGCACTTTCGGCAGTGGACAGGGGTGAGCATGGGCACCTTGACTGGTCTGCGGCTACGTAGCCCGACACACAACAAACATCAATGAGCCTTGGTCGCCCATGACTCTGTCGCCGAGTTCACAAGTCTTCATTCCTTGGACTACATTTGGTAGGTACTGACCACTGCAGACTGGGAACACCCCACAAGAGCTACAGTTTTTGAGATGCAAGATGTTCCGACCCAGTCGTCGAGCCATCACAATTCGGCCCTGTTCAAAGGCGCCCAATGAGTGTAAAATAAACCCCTCTCACTACAGAACCATTCTGACAGATAATTTATTACAATGTGAGCCCACAATAGTCAATAGGGGCGAATCGGGCCTAAAATCGGCCTGATTGTCCTCCAAGGTGGGGCCAGCACTTGTCAGCAATGGCGCAACTGGTTAGAATGATTCATAGTTACACACATAGGTGCACCACAGTAATTACAGGATACCCAGTTTTCATGATTATGCTACATGTTTGGTCTGCCCAAAGCTGAGCCCTTTGTCAAGTTGTTTTCTAGTCTGAAATTCAAAGTATGAGCTAACACATGAACACAATAAGTAAAAATTTTAACATAAATTTCTTTCCCCTTATCTAACAAACGAAAAAAAAACTTAACCGTCACTTTATTTTCAAATTAACACCTAAATTCGAGGCAACTCGGCAAAGAATAAATCTTATGCTGGCAAACTACTTAGCCCCAGTCACAAGAGACACTTAAGATTTCAGGACTTTCTCAGCTTAAAACTCAATCAAGCGAGACGGAGATTAATTTCCACAGTGGCTGAAATGCTTCAATGTGCACAGGTCTTATCTTAAAGTTACAGCTGAACTTGAGGCCCATGGATAATCACACATCAGCAGGCAGGTTTGCTGAATCTTTCTGGACGATAGTTTAAGAAACCAAATGACAACCTGAGAAAAGGGAAAGCGTGTGTGTGTCAAAGTTTATAAATCCGTGTTCTTCCATATCTCCCTGAACACTCCAGAGCCGTCAGCCTTTTCCCAATACACTCCCCACTTCAGTGCTCGCACAATCCACTTCAGCGCCGAGGCATGTCAATGATGTTATTTCACTGCGATCACTTCTGGTGAAGTGGCGAGTCTCAAAACGGCTCTGCCACCAGGGGGCGCCCTCACCTATGGCCCTGGCCAGGAAGCGAGCGCTGTTAATGTTCTTCACCTCCGTCCTCACGCCTAACGGCTCTCCTGGTCGATGGACGGAGACGTTGGCATCAACCCTCAGCTGACCCTCTGTTTTGGGAAAAGACACAGAAATTCATTCCAAACTGCATGTAATTATGTCGACTGATTTTGAAATACAATTTTAAATTGGCTTCAAGTGAGCTATGATACGTAGTTCAGGTACATATTTGAAAATCCACTCGTCTTTAATCACGAAAAGGATCTTTTTTGACCATTCCCACGCTACGTGCTTGGGTTATGATTGAATGATTTTGTTGGATTTTTTTTATAACTCTACAATGGCTACAAAACTACTTGATCAAGAGTCTACGCTAACATTACTTCAAAAAGCACTCGTGTGCTTAAAATTTTAGAGGATGCTAATGTATTCCAATGGGAAGCACTCATTAGCTGATAATCAGTTAGAAATTAGACCCTGAATTACTTTTCCAACCAGTACGTAACAATTTTATGGCATACATGTTACTCAAAGGTAAGTACTGTCAATCCCTTACAAATTGAATCAGTGAATTTCACTCCCTTTAGTTTTTTTCTTCGATCGCCTGTTTCGACTGGTAGCCAAATCACAAATGACAGATGTGCCCCTCCCATTTCCAGACCACACGACTCCCCACCTCTGCTCTGAATACAAACTGAACTTGGCGTCAAAAAATTATCCAGGGATTACGCCATTTGTGCCCAAGTCAGATCGTCCCCCAAACACCAGTCCTGGAGCTCCGTCAGCATTTTTACTGTACTTTTTTTTGGCCAAAACACTCTGTGACCAAATAAATACAGCACAATTCTGTTTTTTATCTCTCTACAGAAGCAAATCGTAAAGCCTCTAACATTATATTGTGATTGTCTGCAGCAGATTTGCAGGCCTTTAAACCTCTGATAGGTTTGAGGGTTGCGTTGCTGAGGATGTTGGTGCTATAGGGCTAATGCTCACAGGGCGCAGTAGAGCGTGAGCTCTAATGAAGCTGAGCAGTTTGCCATTCATCAGGCCGCCACTCACCCGCCATGTTGCCCATGCAGGTGCCCAGGGTCTGCAGTATGAGCTGGAGCTCTCGCACTGCCGCGGCTGCCTCCTCTCCACACTGCATGTCCGGCTCCATCACCAACTCCATCAGCCCCACGCCTGCACACGCACATACATGTCATTTATGCACCTACAAACTCTCAGCACCATAATTCATTGGACAGTGAGACATTTTTTGTCATTCTGGCCAAGTCAAACGTCAGATCTGAGTCCAACTGTATGTGCCAGCGCATGCCCATACATGTAATTTATTTACCTACAAACTCTGAGCACCATAATTCATTGGACAGCGACACATTTTTCGTCATTTTAGTGTGTTACTTTGGCCAAGTCAAAGCGTCGGATCTGAATCCAACTGTACGTGCCTGCACACACCGATACATGTAATTTATGTACATACAAACTCTGAGCACCATAAATTTTTGGACAGCGACACATCTTTTTTTTTATTTTGGTGTGTTATTTCGGCCAAGTCAAACGTCAAATCTGAATCCAACTGCACATGCATCCTTTCAAGCTCAAAGTGCTTGAGTACAGAAACTAAATAAATCATGCTACAGTCAAATGAATTGTGGTGCTTTCAGTACATTCTTAATTCATCCAAACACTTACATAATTCATTTACTCACATACATGTAAACAATAAAACAAAAATTATCAACATAAGCATAAAAACTTGCTCAAATGCATACATGCTGATTACTCCAATCCAACCACGTAAACATGAACAGACATACCGCTTACACACAAGCGCCACAGCATGCACACACAGACAGGTACAGTACTGTGCAAAAATCTAAGGCACCCTGCCCTTCTTTAAATTTAAATCTGTATTATATGTTTACTTTTTGATTCCATATTAGAGTTCCTGAGGATAGAAAGTGAGTCTAAAATTCCAAATGCTAATTTAAAGAAAAGTTTCATAAATAAATGTTTGTATTCCATTAAAAATAGTCGATACAGATATTATAGTCTTGACAGAGCCGTGATGTCAACTTCATCATGGCTGTTTGTAATTTCTTGGAGGAATAGACGCAAGTGAGACAGTCAGTCTGAAGTAGAATGGTGGCAAGTTCTCCACTCTGCTTAGACCAAGCAAATGGCAATCATCTTGTAAAACCACAGCGCAACAGGACAGCGTCCCAAATTTTTTGGCAAAGGGTGGTTGCGCCAAATATTGATCTGATTTAGGTTTTAACAGGTTACAAGGCTCTCTGTATAGTACATTTCTCAGTTATTAGAACCTTTTTATTTCATCATTTTTTCAAGCATATTTGCCCAACCAAATTGCTTTAAATGTGCCGAAGACTTTTGTACAGTACTGTATATGTACAGATGCACAAACAAAGACATAAATGTGTCCCAGCACATATATGTGCATGGAAACACACACACGGACACACACTGACCGGCTCGGTTGAGGTCGATGAAGGTCTGGCTCCGGCTCTCGTCATGCAGGCTCTTCCCGCTGTCCTGCTCCAGCTGGATCTGCTTGATCCGAACACTCTTACTCACCACCTGACCCTGCTTTCGTCCAATCAGGTGGCTGTAGTGGAGAACCCCGTCCACTGCAATGGGCGCCCGTTGCTGTGTGATCTGGTAGCCGGCCTGGCGCAAACACAATTCACAGTTTACCGTTTAAACAGCTTCTCTTTATGTTGAAATGCACCATCTCATTTGCACCGTCTCTGACGCTGGGCTGAACACACTTGCCACAGAAAACTTTTGACCAAGACAAGGCCAGAGGACAAAACCCACAGCAATCTTAGAAAAAACCTCAAATCTATATCACTGCACATGATACCAGAATAATATGATGGTTACAGGGTCAAAAACATGCATTTCAAATCAACTACCACCAATAAAATTTCTTCAGCATGACCTGCTTAGCAGCCAGAAAGAAGAAAAGGAAAGGGCCATTCCATGCCAACACCAGGAAGTAACACACCACTACATTTGGATTTTTTATTTACATTTTATGGTTTGCTAGTCAATTATTGTGGGGCATCAAATTCCTGAAAATTTGAGCTTCATACTCAACGGTAGGCCCATTTTTTTCCAGTATAGTCAGTTCAAATTTGCTGGGCATGATGATGACAAATGTACTGTGGCTTGAAATTCCATTTTGAGAGGTTTGTTACTTACTTAAGCCTTAAATCTTGAAAATGTGCAGGAGCAGGAAATTTTCACAGAAGAACATATATACTTGTTTTTAAGTGTCACTAATTGTAAAAGAATCAAAGAGCTTTTCCCTTCGTTAAAAGATAGTCACATTACCAACAACATTTGCCAAAATAAAGACCTACAGTGCTGTGAAAGCGTATTTGCCCCTTCCCAATTTTTTCTGTTTATGCATAAAGATGATCAAACTAATTTTAAGATTGGACACAGATAACCCACATCAACATAAAGTGCAGTTTTTAAATGAATAATTCACTCATTGAAAGAAAAAAGCTATTCAACCCCTCCTGGTCCTATGTGAAAAGGTAATTGCCCCCCAAGTAATTAAATCAACCAATTAAACAAATTTTATTGATAACTGGGTTTAATATCTGTAGACACCCCCGTGCATGACTACTGCCATCCCTGTTGAATTTTAACATCACTTAAATAAAACCTGTCTGGCAAGGTGAAGTAGGCAAAAGCAGCACATGAGGCCACAATCTAAAAAAAATAAATTGAAGAACAGATGGGAATCTGTCTGATTCCATAAGTCTGAAAAGGGTGACAAAGCCATTTCTAAGGCACTGGGACTCCTGCGAACCACAGTGCAGGCCATTATCTACAAATGGAGAAAACCTGGAACATTAACAAACCTTCCCACGAGTGGCAGGCCTACCAAAATTCCTCCAAGAGCAAATCGATGACTCATCCAGGAGGTCACAAGAGAACCCAGGCAAAGATTTGAAGAAATGCTGGCCTCACTTGCCTCAGATAAGGTCAGTATTTGTGACCCCACAATAAGAAAGAAACTGGGCAAAAATGGCATCCAAGGGAAGCTCCATGTAAAAACCACAGCTGACCAAAAAGAACACAAAGGTCTGTCAAAAGTGGAACTTTTTAGAATACGTGGGTCTCGGTACATCTGGTGCAAACCCAACACAGCATTCCACAATAAGAACATCATCCCAAAGGTCAAACATGGAGATGGTAGTGTGATATATGGGGCTGCATTTCTACTTCAGGATCTGAGCAACTTGTCATAATCGATGGAACCATGAATTCTGCTCTCTACCTGAAAATCCTGAAAGAGAAAGCCAGGCCATTCATTCATGAGCGAAAGCTCAAGCATATTTGGGTTATGCAGCAGGACAATAATGCAAAGCACGCAAGTAATTCCACCTCTGAATGGCTCAAAAGAAACAAAATGAAGGTTTTTGAGTGGGCTGACTTGAATCTGACTGAGATGCTGTGGCATGACCTTCAACAGGCAGTTCATGCTAAAAACCCTCAAATGAGGCAGAATTAAAACAATTCTGCAAAGAAGAATGGGCCATAAGTCATCCACATTCATCTAAAAGACTCAATGCCAGTTATTGCAGATGTTTGACTGCAGCTGTTTCTGCCATGAGTGGCACAACCAGTCACTAGGTTTAGGGGGGCAATTATTTTTTCACATGGGTGATATATGTAACGCTTTACTTTCAATAAGTGAAATGATTATTTAAAAGCTGAATTGTGTTCACTCACACTGTCTTTGTTTCATATTAAAATAAGGAGGATAATCTGAAACATTTGAATACAAAAAAAGCAAAAAAAAAAAAATCATGAAGGGGGCATATACTTTTTCACAGCACAGAGTGGAAAATTTCAATATTAGCACTGAAAATCAACAAAAGAAATTTAGATCTCAGGATATCTTGGATATGTTGAAATTACAACTTTGACCACATTTGAATGGGACATTACATGGCTCTGTCGGCAAAACAAAACAGAGTAAAAATCTCAATTTCTAAGAAATCTAATATTTCCTCATTATCTGCCAATAAACTAAAAGCGAAAAAAAAATTCCAGTAGATGCCATTTTGCACCCTCCTCAAACTGACATGAAATGGCTCCAAAATATTTAAGAGAATTGAAATGACACTTAATTTATGTTCAGGGGAAAATCAATTAGTTTGCAGTAATTAATTTACCATTATAATACTGACATTTCTTTGCAGTTCAAAATTTCACAGGCAAGACAAACACATCTCATTACTGCAGCACTCACTCAAAGTATGCCCAGGTAGCCTGAAAACTTTGTGTGTTGCCATGGTGATGGAAAACCAAGGGAGAATAAACATTAATCAAAGTTACTGGCATGGCATGCGAAGAAAAATGCAATTAAACGTAGCCATCTGTGTGTTGTGCTTAACCAACTAATTCACCACCGGCATGAAAACAAATACAACTTAACTCTGGAGACGGCTCATTTTAGTGGAGGTCACAGACAATCTTCCGATATGCGTTGCCCATCTCACAGCTTCTGTTAGTTTCAGGGGTGTGAGAACAGTCTAAAGCCAAAACATAATTGTGACAAAGCCCTACTACTTACGAAAGGTAACAATGTAAATAAAATTCCATCACAACAAAAACTATTTTTTCCACAACCAATCCACTCCTTGTTGAGGGTGGCAGATGCACCATTTGCAAAGTAAATTTGCCCCTTTCCTCAAGAGGACATCTCTGGCTTCTGGAAAAAAAAAAAAACTATGGCACCTTGGAAAAATCAACACTACCATCACAGATCGAACTCACACGGCTGCCTGCTGAAAATCCCATTTCTGTAACCGAGCCTCATAGCAAGCCGCCGGTTTCAGATTAGCTCAGAGTTGGCTAGGCATGGCATTCAACAATCCTACTACTGAGGGCGATCATCATTTTCATTCAGAAGAAAAATGCTGGCCGGGGTGATAGCGTGAAGTATTGAATTAGCTAATGAGGTGTTAATTCAACAGGATGATCGCAACAGGATGAAATTGGAGGGTTTTTTATAGAGCGTTGATAATGGAAAAATACATTTCTGATCTGGCATGTGCCTTTTCTTTGCCCGAGGCGTGAAAGAACCTTAACAGGCCCTATAGGAAATCCAAAATTAATGTTCAGGATCTGGCAGCTCATGAACAAAATCTTGCCAAGCTCCAGTTCTCTCGGGGCTATGAGGACCTATTCAAATTCCTGAGATGTCTGCAGATTGTGCAGAATGTTCTGGTACTAGCCATTCCACTATTAAATTAGCGACCCAGTCTCAACTAATGCCTGATCACCTACAGGCATATCCTTTTATGGCTTATTTATAGCCCTCATTTTGTAATCACCAATACTCTACTCCCAGCTTTTCAAAAAAGCGCAACATTAAGCCAGACATGCTAAACAGATTATAAATAATGAAAGTCACTATGTACAAAGATCATCTTCACATCTTGGTGATGTGAATACCCTGAAATTAAAGTCAACAGTTTGCATGCCAACCTCATCTTCATGTCAATTTGCTCAAGTACAGAGCAAAAACCAACAAACAAAAAAAAAAAAAAAAAAAAAACAGTTTCACTGTCCAAATAATTACACTATGCCGCATTAGGTTTAATGTTTTACTGCCAGAGCCCATCTACAGTGAGCCTGTCCACTGGCTATTAATCCCATTATACCACAGTTAGCTGCAATTCACCAAGAGGGTGTTTGTGAGATGGTCCTCAATGAATGGGAGTGAACGGCGCCAAACAGCTAAAATAATTATTTACACCTCCTTCAAGACAAAAAAGCCAAAATTTTACTTCAGTTTTAGCAAAGATAGTATAGATAATATATCAGAATTGAAATAAAAAAATACCAATCTTTTCAGTTTTTCTTACAGGGTAGGTGACTTTGCCAATAAAATGCCTGCATTCTGCTAATGTATTACTTAACGACTGATTGCAACTGAACAGCCTCCCTTGACTGCACCAGAGGTCATCACTTAGATAGGAATATTATCTTAGTCTAAATTTAAACTTATTTACCTGACAACATTTATGTGAACACAACCACAGAAATTGTGTTTTCGGCTTCAGAGTATATTATATTGCTTATGTATTTTCCAAACGATAACTACAACAGACTTCAGAGGCGCGTCATTAAAAAAAAAAAACAAAAAAACTTGCATACACTTTGAGGCCTGCTCCTATCGAGAGACTGGGTGAATGCCATGACAAGGCTCATGGTGCTTGATGTCACTTATACTTACAAAATCGTATTTTACGACAATTGAAAGCCCGTAAAAAATCTAGAAATAGAACTGCATCCATATTCTCGACTGCTTATATAAAAAACAATGAAAATTGCCAAAAAAATTCCCCCCCATATGAAGGTTCCAATTTTGGAGCAACGACTCCATAGGCCGTTCATTCTGGACTGTCTTGCGAGCGTCCGTGATAAAACAGGAAGTTCTGAGAGCGGGACCTCTCCTTTAATAGAAACTATATGATACTACCTTGAAAGACCTGAAAATAGTGAGCAAGAGACTGAGACATTTGGGAGTGAGCACTGCCCCTAGTGGTCTCAGCGAGTAGCATCTAGATACTAAGCCAGCTCAAACACCATAGTAATCCATCTGCTGGCAGCAGGGATTTTGTGGACATCCAATTTCTGTATTACACAAAAAATCCTCATCCATCATGGAGAGTAATTCACCTGACGGGTTCCCAGGAAACCCACACCATGCAGGCAGGCAGTTAAAAGCAATCAGATATCCATCGAGCCAAACAGTTAGCCCGCAGCACAGAGCATTTAAGATGTACTCAGACTGCCAAGGGGTTACAGCCTTGCTTTTAGCCACCCCAGCTGAAAGTTAAAAGTTGCCCAGAGGTCATTGAGAAAAAAGCAGTATTAGAAATGGCCGCCACATCTCTGCGTTTTCTGCATTACCACCCATCCCATTTGTGGCTCCCTACCAATATCTAACCACAATGATGACAGGTCAAGTCATAAAGGGGACCATTCATTCAGGTGTCACACTGACATACATAATGTGTTGGGGAGAGATCTACACCCCACCCTGGATGCCTAAAATAAAACCCAACCATACAACAAAATAAGAAGCCAGCATGCCAACTTGTCAAGCAAAGCTCTACCCCTCTGCCTCTCTTTCTCTACTCTGAAAAATTATGGAAGGGATGGAAAACATTTGTAACATAATTTAAATGTGCTTTGTTCTGGGCTTTTTTTTTTCCATTTTAACTTCCTTTAACGAAATCGTATGGCTCGCATCACACTTATTGAATAACGGTTACAGACATTCCTGATCGGTGCCTTTTTGATGATATCATCAAGTAGATCTGTGTAAGTAACCAACCCTATTATTTACTTTTCAAGCTACACTGGATAAAACAGTGCAGGAAAGAGACTGTAGTGTAAAAATCTTTTTTGAAGAGGTCTCCGATTAGTGAAGGATTGGCAAGCCTGTTGGAGTCTTGGCCCTACTAGCGAGTCTGTTTTCAGTATATCTATTCATCACAGAGCAAAAGCAATATTTGACTGCCATAAATTAACCCGGGAGTATTGAGTATGGGCAAATAGAGACACAGCGAGATTCCATTACGGGCAACCTCTCCACATCAGGGTGAAAATGACTTAGCCTTAATTTGGCAGTAAGTGGCACTTACAAGCAAGCCTGTCATTCGACTGCCACTGGTACCAGCGAGGGTACCATTATTAAGCAATATGAATGCATGCCTGCCTGGTCAACAAGATTTGTAATCACAGCTCAATTACTGCCTCGCAAAAGAAAGACATTTATCTTACATAAATTGGTGGAATGTAAGCTATAAAATATTGACAAGCTGAAGGCAAACAACTACAAACAGTAGCCAGAATGGTTTTTGGAGATGGTATGCTGGAGATATGACGCTGCCCACTCACGGGTAGATCAGCATAGAAGTAGTGCTTCCTGTCGAACAGTGACTTCCTGTTGATGGTGCAGTTGAGGGCCAGCCCGGTCATCACTGCCGCCTCCACACACCTTTTGTTCAGCACCTAAAGAGAATCGAATCAATCCATCAGATCCAACCAACGTTGAGTACTAAACTGTCGCATCAGCACACCAGCAGTTTTTGGCGAACTGCACAAGTTTGAAAGCGTTAAAGCATAGCGACACGAGTGAAATTGTTGCCTGCAAACCCATCACTTCTGAGGCAATGTCAGTACAAATTACAACAGGACAGTGATTCAAAAAAAAAAAAAAAAAGTTTTATCACTTGGGCGAATGTGGGGGTGTGGAAAGTACAAATGAATGGAACATTTTTAAGGTATGGGTCATTTATGGCAGAATATCTCAACACTTGCTTTCAATTTCAATTCTGTAATAAAAAAATAATTTCAAGGATATTGAAGGGCCGTGGGAACCATGCACTTTGAAATTACTAGAGAGCGCTTTACAATCTAATTTGTGACAATAGAGTACAGGCTTTACTGGAAAAGGCACAGAGGTTTCTCTAAAAGGCATATGAAGAGGGCAAGGCTACCCTGTGTCCTGTTAATAATAATGAGGAGCAACACATGCAGCTTCAGTCAGGCTAACAGCTAATTTGGTTTTTGTTTTAAAATATGAACAGCCATACACCAGCAAATAAGCATTTAATGTACAGAATTAAACAGGTATGTGGCACTTATGGAATGGTATGCATGCTTACCTAGGCCACAAAATAAATATATCTACAAAAATTGTGGTAAAGTGTTGTAAAATGGCACATACACGTCTCATAGATGGTTGAAAATAATCATGATCTGTGTTTATAGCCTTCACTGTGTGGGAGAGTAAGAGTTTGCAAAAACGAAGAGTTTACAGTGATTGCAGTTTATAGTAAGTGCTGCATAGAGTCTGAAATTTATTTTTGATATATTATGTCAAAGCAGAGATTGCAACAAAATACATCTGATTTTTTTTTTTTTAATTTTAGTTCATTTAAATGCAGCGCAATGTCCTGATCAATAAAACATTCATGAAGTAACTGAATTTTCTACATCCAGTTGGTATTATTATGCTGCTTTTTTTTTTTTTTTTTTTGGAAAATGCATCATTGTACTTGTCGCCACACTTAATTTCAACTGTGTAAACATATAGTCATATAGTATGTCATATTGTTCTTGAGATATTTGGCACAATTATTGAGATTTGAAATTTCTTCCATATCATGCAGCCCTACTTCGTAGCGCATCATAAGTTATTAGGAATTACTGGTCACAGACTGACCCATCAAACTAATCGTGTTTTTCTTACTTTTAATACAATAATTAAAGAGCAATAACTTTTTACAAGGCTGTTAAATTAATGGTTTCAATTGACCAGAACAATTTTACTGTACCAACCAAATTCCAAAAAAGTTGGCACATCATTGAAAATGCAAATAAAATCAAAAAGGGCTGATTTGAAGTTCATACACCCTCTCTACTATATTGAAAACAGAATACCTACATGTTGTTTGATGTTCTAATCGCTTATTGAAAACATATGATGCAAGGACTGAAAGAGTTCAAAAAAGTTCACAGTCGATGGTTTTCCATTGTGTAACATCACCATTTTATTAAATCATATTCATTCAGCATTAGGGCACTGAAGACACTAGTCGGTGAGGTCTAGGGAGCAGAATTTTCCCACACTCCTCCATGATGCAGGGCTTCAGCTGCATAATAGTGTGGGAAATTTGTTACTGCATAATTTGCTTCATAAAGTGCCATACATTTTCAATCGGACACAAATCAGGGCAGCAGGCAGGCCAATCTAGCATCTGCTCCCTCTGCTTAAGCAGCCATGCACTCACTTATTTGTGGTCAACAAACAAAATCCTGATTGCGACATATGTCGCTCCAAAATTCATAAATGTCTTTCTACAGTGATCGTACCATGGCAAAAGAGTAAGTTACCCATTCCACACACACTGACACGCCTCAACACCATGACAAACGCTGGCTTTTGGTCCTGATGCTAGTAAGTAAGTAAGTAAGTAAGTAAAATTTATTTTTAAAGCACATTTATAACAGTTCACACTGACCAAAGTGCTGTACATAGTGAAGGTAATTAAATAGATTAAAACAAAGTAAATAGAACAATATTAAAATAAGAGACAGAATTCACAAACATCCACAATATGAAGTTGCAATAGACAAACAACAAAAGGTAAGATAATTAAGTGGAGGGGAAAGCCAGGTTGTAAAGATGGGTTTTAAGCCTTGATTTAAAGGAAGATATGGAGGAGGCGTCGCATATGTGTTGTGGGAGCTGGTTCCACAAGCTGGTGCCGCAACAGCGCAGGTGCGGTCGCCTTGCTGTTTGAATCTGGAGCGGGGGATATGGAGAAGGCTCTTCTTGCAAGATCTTAAGGACCTAAGGGCCGAATGGGAGTGTAAAAGGTCAGAAATGTAGGATGGGGCCAGGCCATTGAGGGCTTTGTAAACCATTAAAACAGTTTTAAAGTGGATCCTGTAGTGTACTGGCAGTCACTGAAGGGATGCCAGAACAGGTGTGATATGCTCCCATTTTTTCAATCCAGTCAACAGTCTAGCTGCTGCATTCTGGACCAGTTGGAGGCGTGATATAAGGGATTGGGGGAGACCAAGGTATAGGGAGTTACAGTAATCCAGCCGAGATGTAATAAAGGCATGAATAACTTTTTCCAAATCCTGGTATGACAATGAGGGTTTGATTTTGGAGATGGTTCTGAGCTGATAGAAGCTGTTCTTAACTACAGATGAGATTTGTTTATTGAAGCATAGCTCGGAATCAAAAATAACACCCAAATTCCTTGCTGAGGATTTGATGAACGGTGTGAGACTATCCAAATTGGTTATGGTAAATTTATTGGCTTTGGAGGGGTTAAAAATGATTACTTCAGGCTGCCGAATAGCTCACTCGGTAAAGCATCGCGTTGCAAAGCAGAAGTGACTATCACGTCGCGGGTTCGAGCCCGCTTTGTACCAGCCGCAGTGGTCGGCAGCTTTTTTTCAGAGTAGCGCACAATTGGCTATTGCGCTACAGGGTTGCAAATTGGGAAGGACTGCGGGAAGGGATTACAATAGTTGCCTTGTTCGTTGCTCAAAGCGCCTCCTGTTGGCCAGACGGACGTCAGGAAGATTCTAAGCCTGGTCATGTCCGGGTATCCTCCGCCCTCGTTCTGAACTTGCAAAGATTCAACCAATGAGTGTATAAGCGGTGGTTGACAGGCGCGCGTGCTTCGGAGGAGAGCCGCGAACTGTCTACACTCTCCTGAATTGGCAGCAAGGGGTCGACACGAGCAAGCCTTATGCGTAGTTCACCAATTGGGCATTCCAGATTCGGGTGGGATTGGAGATGCCAAATTTATAAAAAAAAAAAAAAAAAAAAAAAGATTACTTCAGTTTTGTCATTGTTTAACTGAAGGAAATTATCCCCCATCCAGGCGTTTACGTCCTTGAGACACTCTAGGAGTGTCTGGATGGAGTCCCCAGATCTTAATGGGAGATATAGTTGGGAATCATCTGCGTAAAAGTGAAAGGAAAAGTTTATATTTTCTAATTATATGACCTAAGGGGAGCATATATAGGCAGAATAAGACTGGGCCTTGGATGGACCCCTGGGGGACCTCACTAGACAGAGGGGCAGATGATGAAGAGTGCTGACCAAAAGACACAGAAAACGATCCATGGTTGAAATAGGAGGAGAACCACTGCAGAGCTGAGCCCCTAAAACCAACCCACTGATGGAGACGGGCCAGAGGAGTGGGGTGGTCAACAGTGTCAAAGGCAGCGCTAAGGTCTAAAAGAACAAGGATGGCATTCTCACCTGAGTCTAGTGTAAGGTGGAGGCCATTAGGCACTTTCAGCAAAGCTGTTTCAGTGCTGTGGCGTGCTTTAAAGCCAGACTGAAGGGGTTCTAAGATATTAGCAGAATTTAGAAATGGTAGTACTTGGGAGAGGACTGCTTTTTCCAGAATTTTTGAGATGAATGGTAATTTGGATATGGGACGGTAGTTTTTTGGACAATTGACATCAAGTTTGTGTCTTTAAGCAGTGGCTGGACAACCGCATGCTTAAAACATGAGGGGACAGTGCCAGAGATAAGGCATGCATTTATGATGGCTAAAATGCTTGGACCATCGGTCCCAATGGTGTCTTTGATGATCTGAGAGGGGAAAGCATCATTCGAGGATGTAGAGGGTTTCATGGACTTCATAATATCTCTCAGTTCATCATGGGTCATTGGTGAAAAATGATCAAAGGTTGCTGTAACAGCTAGGGGGCACTGTAAATTGCTGGAAACAGGGGGTAAAAGACAACCTGATGCATTCGATTTTATCCATAAAAATTTCAAAAAAGTTTCACATATATCTGTGGATGTTTCGACCTCAGGGGAGACTTGGGGGTTAATAATTGAGTTAATTGTACTAAAAAGTATTTGGGGTCTGTGGGAGTGTTTGCTAATGATATCAGAGAAATGTTTGGCTCTGGCTTTTTTAGCTGCTGCCTGGAAAGCTGTTAAAGCATTTCTAAAAATGTCCAGAGAAACAGAGAGCTTATCTTAGTTCCATTTCCGCTCAGCCCTCCGACAGGCCCGCCTGAGAGAGCGGGTTGTGTCATCAAGCCAGGGTTCTGACTTAGGTTTGGATTTTCTAAGTTTAAGGGGAGCAATGGAATCTAAAATGTTAGAGCAAGATGTGTTAAATAGAGACACTACGTCATCTATGCTGCCAGGGAGGTCATTGGCAGTAGAAATGGAGCTAGCCACATCGTAACCCAGAAAACATTCAGAAAATTGGCGAGCAGTATGAGCATTAATAAAACGGGAAAAAATGACCTTGGGATTTAGCTACAGACAGAGTGATAGGCAGGTTTACATTGAACACAATGGGTTTATGGTCAGAGAAGGAGGCCTCCTCAATATGTACATTGTCCACAGAAAATCCATTGGATAGAATTAAGTCCAGGCTATGGCCAAGTATGTGAGTAGGCTGATCAATATGTTGAACCAACCCAAATGAATCTATGACAAGACAGAAATCCTTAACCAGGGGTTTATCTGGACAACATAAATGGATATTGAAGTCCCCTAGAATCAACAAGCGGTCGTGAGACGTAATGTAGTGAGATAAAAAGTCTGAGAACTCTTTAATGAAGTCTTTGTTTGGTTTGGGAGGCCTGTAAACCAAGGCACACACTAAAGGGGGTGTAATGGATTCCATTTTAACGCACTGAATTTTAAAAGTGGAATAAGTCCCAACAGGCAGCGTTCGTAATTTAAAATTGTTCTTAAAAATCATAGCAATGCCGCCACCCCTTCCAGACCTCCTCAGCGTGCTAATGAATGAGCAGTTCGTTGGACAGAGTTCACTAAAAATGGAGGACTCACCCACTCCGGCGGCTATCCACGTCTCAGTTAACAACAGTATGTCCAGGTTTCGTTGAATGAAAAATGAAAAACTTTCAGAATTAACGTTTTGGAAAGACAGACCTCGCGTTGAGCAGTGCTAGCTTTGCCGCGAGGTGATCTTGAACTTTTGGGCGTCGGGTGTGTTCCAAGGGGCGGATGTTTTGGAAGTTTACTCCACTGCCTCTTACCAGTGATCTTGGAGAAGCCGGGCTGACAGGCATCGGCGTCCGGGAGGGAACGATGAGGAGGTGGCAGGAGTATCTCAGGTCCCATGATCGTCGGGCCAAGTGAAGGTCTCTGCGCCCAGGACAGGAAGGCTGTCAGCACCATAGTTGCACAGCAAAAACCCCTGCTTCTCTCCTAATCCTCAACCGAACGCCACCGTGACTGCCTCTCTTCCTGCGTCGCTTCTTCCGGTAAGGGATACAGCAGGGTAGCCGGTGTACGCATTCTGTGTCAGGGAGGATAAACGTCGGGTGGCCTCTGTCAAATGATCCAGGGCATCCGCTGTTTTGGATCACCAGTGACCCTCGGATTAGCAAAAGCAGTTGGCGATCGTAAGTCCGTAATGCAACGGAGCAGTTCCACAGGAAGAGCAGAAAAAACGTAGACAGATAGAACAGCGATCTAACAGATAGGAGCTGAACGGGTAGGAGCTGACGGCAGGCCGACCAACACGCTGGCGCCATCTTGGACCTCCTGAAAATTTGGCACTGCACAGTCAGCACAGATGCTGATTAATAGCTTGGATTATCCTTGTCTTCTCAAGTCCAGAGGACATCCAGGTTGTTTTTTTTTTTCCAAATACAACTTGAAATGTTGACTCGTCAGTCCAGAAATCACACTACCACTGTGCAACAGTCCATCTCAGATGACACAGAGCCAAGCGAAGTTGGCGGCTTATTTGGACAAAGTTAATGCATGGATTTGGCTTTACATAGTACAGCTATAACTTGCATCACTGGATGCAACAGCAGATGGTGTTGATCAACAAAGGTTTAACAGAATACTCCTGAGCCCATGTCCTGATATCCTTTATGGTTGCGTGACGGTTCTTTGACAGTGACATCTGACGACTTCGGCGATCAAACACATTCAAGAAGTAGTCTTCGGCCTTGCCCCTTATGCTGTAAGATATGACCGGATAACGTCCATCTTTTCATTATTTTACACCCTGTAGAGGGTGAAATGCCCAAAAAATTGTCCCAACTTCTCTCCAGAGAACACTGATCACATATTGATCAGCTTGCACATCTGTTGGCCAACAGCTGAGCCTCACCCCATCTTTTTCTTTGAGGGACTATGCCTTTTATTGGGACTCCTTTTATATAACAAAATGATAAAGTCACCTATTTAATGTCACCTTAGTACTGCAACTTGTGACATCAATATTAGACCTCAGTTGCCCCAGCACCAACTGTTTTGGTGTCTGCTGCACTTATCAGATTTGAAATAACCATACTTAACCATATTTTCAATAAACAATTGAATTCAAGAGTTAAATCATGCATTCATCTGTTGCATTGTTTTCAATATAGGAGAGGGTGAATGAACTTTTCAAATCACTCCTTTTAGGTTTTTTTTTGTTCATTTTCCATAATGAGCCAGTTCTTTTGAATTTAGGTTTGCAAAATAAAGTCTATGTTTGACACTTAATGTTTAATACTATATTTTGGAGTGACAAATATAGACTTATTTTTGACTTTATAACCTGCATATGAACACCTGTTCAGTTGACGAATTAATCATTTATGTGGCAACAACTTGACGAGCAAAAGCAAGCAGACATGGTCAGGAATTTCAGTAGATGTTCAGGAAAAACACTGGAATGAAAAAGAAATGTGATCCAAGCAACATTGACCATGTCATACTTGTTGGCGCCAGTTAACATAATGATCTCATAAACTGCTGATCTCCAGGGATTTCCATTCACAACAGTCTCAGGAGTTTTAACAGAGAATAATGCAAAAAACAAAAAAGACCCAGTGAGTAACAATTATAAGGTTAAGAATGCCTGGTTAATCGGAAAAGCATCGCGTTGCGAAGCAGAAGTGACCATCAGGGCGCGGGTTCGATCCCCGCCTCGTACCAACCAGCAGTGGTCGGCAGCTCTTTTCAGAAGTAGCGCGCAATTGGCCAATGCGCTACAGGGATGCAAATTGGGAAGGGTCTGCTGGGAAGTGTTATGTAGATGCAGTTCTTGATCTACATAACCCTTCCCAGTAGGCGCCTCCTGTTGGCCAGACGGACAGTCAAAAGGAAGATGCTGAGCTCACCAATAATCGGGTATCCTAAGCCCTCCTTCTGAGTTTGCGAAGTCACAACCAGTGACTGTATAAGAAGTACTGACTAACGGGCACGTATGTCGGAGATGAGCCGCGAGCTGTGTACACTCTCCTGAGTTGGCAACAGGGGGCCGCATGTGCGAAAAAGCCTAAGTACTTGTACATAGTTCCCCAATTGGATATTCCAGATTTGTGTGGGATTGGAGATGCCAAATTTCTATATATATATATATATATATATATATATATATAATATAAAAGTCTCCTTAATGAGCAAAGACAGAACAGAATTGCAGCACTAGAAGTCCAGCCAAGATAGTAATGTTAGACACCACTAATTATTTAAAAAAAATTAAAAAAAAATGCTTCCACTTCCATTTCAGTATGGTCCCCTAAACACCATATAAAATAAGCAGGTTAAACTCCACCATAATAGAAATTTATATTTTCACAGTGAATTTGCATACAAGAACCCAATTAAAACAAATAAAGTGTCCAGACCAATGTTTTCAGGGTCAGTGTACATGATAGACATATTAACATATCCATATTTTGAAAATACTTTGCATATTATGCAAATTAGCTTCCGCCATAAATTCTATTTTCTGTAATGATATTTAGAGTATTCAAATTTTTTGTTCTAACTTTGCATCTAAGTAATCGCTAGAAACAAATTAACGGTCCATTTCATGTTTTCAAGGCCAATGAACATAATAGACGCATTTACAAATTAATATTTTGAATAAAATGTGCATATTATCCAAATTAGCTTCTGCCGGCAAAGAAAATTCAACTGTTGAGCTCAAAATGTTGAGCAATGCATCAAACTTTTCTTCTCTCACTCTCCTTTTTGTGGAGCATTTGGGGAGTGGCTCATGTATCGGACTATTGATGTCGGCAAGTGGTCTGCCAACTTAACCATTTGTTAGAATTCACCATTCGTGAGCTAGTACCCTACTTTATATATCCTGGCATTTCTTTTTCCGTATTCCATTATTAGAAAAAAATGCTGTACGTTGTTGAGCTTTTAGTGCCTTAGTATATGAATTTTCGCTTAAGGCTGACGCTTATTTGCATAGTTTGCAAATTAGACCACTTTCCCATGCTAGGATTTTGCGGGACTTTTAGTATGGCAATTAGGGGACCTTGCTGAAACGCACTGCAGTAGAAACAACACTTTTGCAACTAGTGGTGGGTTACCCCTTCAGATTTTCTAGATTGACTGTACTATAGTTCAAGGTGAAAGGAAGGAAGGTGACTAAACTGGTATCTGAAAGGCAGGTGTGAGAAAACTTGGCTGAAAGCTGTTCACATTCCACAGCTTGGCCCCTGCAAGGTTCCAACCCAGATTATTTATGGCTTCGGACAGTACCTCAAATAATTAACAAATCCTGAAAAAATAGGCAGATGCAACAATTAGTCTTCATTTTACATCATCTTGAAAGTGAATCAAAAAATGTGGGCAATTTGGGTGTACAAGCCCCGTTTTTCAAACGCCCATACAATTTGGACAGATGGAAATAACAATCTGAAATAAACTGCTCTCCTCATTGGGCATACAGCACAAAGCAGGTGGGGCAAGGCACATCTTATCCAGTCTGAGGAATAGGTTTTAGAGCTTTGGGTATTTAATAATCTGGGAGTCCCCTGACATTCAACTACTACGGCAAACGAGCCTAATGACGTCCTGCAATAGTGTAGCATTGGGTTGGAAGCTGAATTTAAAAATGCTTGTTTTGAATCCAATTAAAAACTAATCGAAACAGATTCAATGAAGCTTTGGTGAAAAAAAAAAATGTTTTCAATTATTCGGAGACCTTGAATTTGACCCAATTAGATCAAAAATTTAATCGGATTGTCCTTGGATGATTTTCTGAAAAAAAGTGTAAATTGATCAAACTGTTTTTTTCACTAAACTGCAAACAGACACTCAGAAACAAACAATTATACAAACAAACGCCATAGGACACAGTATCCCTCCCCCTTCAGCCAAAGTAACAATACCAATAATATACTGTGCATTCGCTTTTAATATTTTTGTGGTTTTGTGAGAGTGATCAATTATTGTGTATGTTCAGACACAGTAAAGAAAAAGTGAAGGCAAACATATCAGAGGACGATTCAAAGAAAAACCTACGCACAAATAAAAATTCTAAATCAGCCCTTCCAACCTATATTTTAACCCGTATAACTGGAGGAGGACACAACTTACCGGCAAAGTGCCCGGCAGAGATGCATCAAAGAAGGACACCTGGGAGTTTGGTGGAGCAGAGAACCCGACTTGGGAACCCGAGAACAACTTGGAGTTCGAATTTATTTGCGCGTGGATTTCCAAACCAACAACTCCAACCAGCTCCTGAACAGCACTACTGACAGAGAAAACGCACAAAGACAAGACACAGACACACACCACGCAAACCAACATTCAGACAACAGTGAGACTGTTAGCAATTGCAACAATTACACCGGCGCACCGAACTAAGTGGCACATTTTTGTGAGCTTACTAAGTTTTCAAACTGAATGAAATTCTGCACATCACCGTATGTTAATTAAAACGAACCTTTTCTTCCGCATTTGTGGCTGACTGTAGTTACGTGGAGCTGAAGTCCATAAACTCCTAGAGCAAGTGTCACTGCACACATGTTGAGTATTTATCTTGCGAAAAATAACTGTAAATTGTCTATTCAGACTCCTAACGACAGTACAAATTCCAGCTGAGGAGGCAGCCATGACTGTTGTATTCCACGGCATTGAGGGAGTTGTAGTTCAGATCTACAGATTTTTGCCTGAATGTTATCCATGATTGAAATATATAAACTACAAGTCCCGACGTACGCAGCACACTGTGTTAAAATATCAGCGCTGATTTCCGGGGTGGCAAACTTCTGTGGCGGGAGTTATTCGCGTGTGCTGACGCTGTCTGGCAAGGTGAACCAAGTTCTGTGGAGGATTACGCTCCTCTTTTGTGATTTTCTGCGTAAAATGATGGCTGAAAGCAGGGAGGAAATCGGAGATTCGTGCAATAGTCAGACATCCCCGACCAGTGTGGCTAATGGTACTCTCAAAAGTGCACCGACTACGCATGGGGCCTTCGACACATGTTCTCTGCGAAACGGTCTGAAATCTCCTCAGAGATTCTCGTTCAGCGCGGAACCGACCATGGAAGATATACGACGCCTGCAGGCGGAGTTTACGGACGAGAGAGACTGGAATCAGTTCCATCAGCCACGGAACTTGCTTTTAGCCTTGGTGGGAGAAGTCGGGGAGGTGTCCGAATTGTTCCAGTGGCGAGGGGAGGTAGCTGAAGGTCTTCCCGGCTGGACTGAAGCAGAGCGTGAACAGCTGTCCCATGAACTCAGCGATGTATTGATTTACCTGCTGGAGCTGGCGGAGAAGTGCCACGTTGACCTCCCGCGAGCAGTACTGAAGAAAATGGCCATCAACCGGCTCAAGTACCCGGCCAGCAAAGTGCATGGTTCGGCTAAGAAATACACGGAATATCAGGACGAATGAACGTAGAGCTTTGTACGTAGCGTTAGCTACGTTTTATCAGCCAAGTTTATGGTTTCCCACGGACGCTGAGGTTTAATTCGACATTCGTTCTTGGACATGCCTTCATTTTGAACTCCATAGTTAAATTCTTCACGTTGTTACGGCAAATTGCACACCTTTTTTTAATTTTCTTATTGTTTTCCCCAGCGAGAGCACTCGGAGGCCTATTTATTTTGTAGGCTGCATTGGTCTTTTCATGACTATTGTTGGCCTTTTTATTTTTTATTTTTTAATGGAAAGTTGTCTTTTCTCGAGGAATCTGTTCTGTTTACTTGGCAAGACAAACTTTAATTCTACAAATTCTAGTCCATTTCTTTGTGGTTCTTTTTTTAGCTTTAGCTAAGTGTTTCAATCAGGACTTGATGCACGTGGTAGAATGTTAACTTGTTTCTTTGCCAGTTCCAAAACAGAAACCATGTTTTAGAGCATTCAAATTTGCTTGCATTATTTCATTTTATTAACCTTTTGATTTGTCTTAGTGGAACGTATGCAAATTTTACATAAAGAGATTCCTTCGAATTTGCTTATCCTGTGTCGTCTTGGAGGATTTGGGCTATCTGGGTTAACCACAGATTAAGTGTGGGACGAAAAGTAGTACCATGTGATGGGAGGGGCAGTGAATATGTCTGCCTGGTTGTTGGGAGGCTCTGTTATGGTTTGGCGTAATGAATCTGGGAATGAATCTATTTTACCCTCCCAGTAAGATCCTGTTGAATTTATTTTTCTTCAAGTAAATGGGTAAAAATTGTGATTATTTTACATTTTCTTTTGTCGGACTAAAATACATACTTTAAATATGAAAGTGCTCGTCAGCCAGAGAGCTTTTTTTTAAAGAATAAAGGGGTGTGCGCCAATTTGAAATGCTGCTTGTATACTACCCTGAAAAATACAAAAGCAACACTTGGAAATTTCAAAAATGTCAAGGAGTTCAAGTGTAATTATTGTAAATCAGTCAACTGAAAATGGATTAATTTGGCACTTATTAATTTAATGTGATTGGAGATACAGATGTTTATTTGCTGGAAACATTCCTCAAAAAAGAAGGTTCCCACAGAATATCTGAGTATTTTGTTTGAGAACCATCTCCTCATGGAATTGATTGTTTATTGCAGCCTGTGGAGTGTTGTCGCACTCCTCTTCAATGGCTGTTTGAAGTTGTTGGGTACTGGCGGGAACTGGCACTCCCTGTCATCGGCACCAGTCCGGAGCATCGTGCCATGCCCCTCGATGTTTCACCTATGATGGTTGAGTCTACAAGGTTCTCATGGTCAGACTTCAGTCAAAAACCTGTTTCACTGATTTAACCTTTAAACACAAGGCTGCTCTGTCTGATTGGAAACATTGTGTTTTACGTGTAGATAGAAGTAAAAGAAGAGAGAACAGCCAGTAAGGTAACCATGCAGGCTGTATTTTGTAATTATAGCCCCTGGACGAAGTCGGGAGGCTACTATGGATTCATGCATGTCGTCTCCGGCGCCTCCAGAGACACTTTCTTGTGGATGCTGTGCAGGCTGTAATTTTTGACCAACTACTTTCATATTTGGTATGGACATGTTATACTTCAGTTATGACACCTATTGATTTTGGTTGCTATGGCGACAGTATTGGCCAAATAATGCACAAATGTAATGGCAAAACTTTGAGATTTCCTTGTGGATGCAGTACAGGCTGCAATATTTGACCGATTATATTCATATTTGGTATGGACATGTGTTACACTTCACTTATGACACCTATTGATTTTGGTTGCCATAGTGACAGTATTGGCCAAATAATGCACAAATGTAGTGGCAAAACTTTGAGATTTCCTTGTGGACGCTGTACAGGCTGTAATTTCTGACCGATTACTTTCATATTTGATATGGACATGTGTTATACTTATGACACCTATCAAATTTGGTTGCCATGGCGACAGTATTGGCTGAATAATATGCAAAAAAGGGGAGAAGCGGGCTTTCGGGGGCTACGTTCGTGCGGTCGCGGCTGACCTGACAGTCTAGTTTATTCAGTTGACCATTCAGAAATGGTAATTATACCACATGTAACAAATGTGGTGGATGGGCAGATTTTTAAATTTTATCACACAGGGAGAAAATCAGCAGCACTGAAACTCCAGGAAAATGAGAATCTCTGGCAGTCATTGGATGCAGAATTGACTATTGAAAGTGGTTTCTTGAGAAATTTGCTTGTAGTGTGCAGAGAAAATGGACAGCTGCACGCTCTAGCCGTACTGATGGTTTGCTTATGTGTATACACGCTTCTGCCTATAGGTGTGGTGGGGGCTCCGGTTTATTAAATTGCTCACCACTAGCTGCTGCCCATATTTGGTTTCAGTTAATTGTGTACAGATCCTTGCAACATGGGGCCATCGCTTATCATGGGGGCATTCCTTGGCATTTGCGACATGGCTCCAGAATTTTTTTTTTTTTTTTCCAGAATTTTCATGAAATACCTGGTAGATATGTAATTGACATCCAAGAGTTTCTGAAAAATTTATTTTTGCTTATTGGATCATTGCAGTCATTATGCTAATTAGCAATTTATTTGTAAGCAGTGGGTTTTTGCGTTACGGACAGGACTATGTTTTTTTTCCAATTATCACCAAAATAATGTATTCTTTGCCAAACTTTCTTGGGGGGACAAAATTGCTGTACCTAGAGTTACAATAGGCTGCAACTTTGATTTTTTTTTCTTAATGAAAAGCCAGCACTACAAAAATTGCATGTCACAGACCCCATGTGTCCTGTCCGTAACGTTTTTGGCTGAAAAGTTTTAACTATTTCTACAGAAGCTGGATTCCGAAAGTAAGAATTATTTTCCTCTTACTAGAGGTCTAAACTCTCCATGAAAACCCTTCATGAAAAAAATTGGATCACACCCATGACGGGAAATGTGTTTTTTTGTTAGACTGGACAAAATGTTATGGGCAGGACTGTTTCAGGACAGAAAATGGATAATATCATCATTAACATGATTTTTTTTTTTTCTGCATTAACTTTCACGTGTGGGGTGTTAACATTTTTTCTGGGCCTAATATTATCACCTGAAGTCACAATATTTTTTGGAATGATTGAAATGCATGAAAAAATGCATGCTACATTACTCTAGCCCTGTCCTTCTCCCCAAATTGTCTGTAAAAGCTGGTCTTCGAGGCTAAGATAACTAATCCTAAGAAAAGCTTATGTATAAAAAAACTTACAGACATCATCACAGGATCGTCTTTTTGGATAAAATTAATAGAGCCACCAAACTATCATACTTGTTGCAGTCAGTGTCAACTCAGATTGACAGTTTACTTAGCTTGGGTTGCAATGTAGGAATTTAAGGGTTTAGGTTTGCCCTTCATACCTGGAAGACACAAAGACCTGAAGTTGGGGCATCAAGTGAGAAGTGGTGTCATTCCATTTGAGCAAGGAGCTTGGGTGGTGATAAGGAAATGAGTACAAATGAAAATGATCATTTTGTATGTTTCCATAATTTGGTATACTTCGTTTCTGGCGACCCATTGTGTATGCTGGTTTTTATTCCAACCTCAATTGTAATCACAGGATTTTTACAAGCTGTTAATTTGTCTTAAGTGAATTTAATGTTTAGAGCAGTTAGTTGCCGTCTTAACTCACAAATTAACAAAAATATTTCATGACTGTGACCGGCATCAACATGGAATTTTGTTTAAATTTACATTTTTCAAGTTAGTCATGCCAGGCATTGGAATTAGATGGATGAATTTACGTTGTATAACAGTTTTGTACATGCTTATAGATATGAGACTGTAAGTCTTGATACTTTAATTTAAAATGACATTTCTTATTAAAAGACATGTAGCTGTCTCTCTCACAAAGCAAATGTATGATATTGATCAATACAAGTTTCAGTGGTAATTAATTTATATTTTTATAGAGTGACAAAAGTGTCCTGTCCATAACATTTTGCCCTGTCCTGTCTGTAATGCACATTGACACCCCTGTCAAATTCATCTGTTCAGATATTTTGACATGAATGACATATCATCGGGTGTCAAGATTCAAGGTATAGCTGCTTTTGAATTTCCATGGATAAAATGCACTCGACTTTGCTGCTGGTAGGTTACACCTTCCCAGACCTACATCCAGCCACTACCAGGGGCCACTTGGCTCAGAATGTTGGCAGCAAATCGCTCACCCACGCGCTGCCATACACGCTGCCTGCCATCTGTCCTGTACAGGTGAAACTAATTCAGTTGAAGAGGAATGTTCTCCCACGCGCCAGTGGCCATTGAAGGTGAACTCTTGCCCAATCACATCGATTTTAACATCGAGCTACAGACAACTAAGGACGTAAGTTCATTGTCATTGTAATTTCTTCAACAAAATTGAGTTTGGCAGTCTCATAAAGGCAGCAAGACACAAGACTGAAAGATTAAAAGTACACTGCGACATATAACAAAACCTGGATAAGAAATAACATGCTGGCAAAAAAAGGACAACTGTAATACATAGAATAAACAAAAATTAAGACCTTGTAAAGATGTTCAGCATGCAAATGAGCTTCCCTGAGGCGATTTCTGACAGCGCCGCAGTTCTTCGGCTGTGTAAACCAACTGCTTTGTTAGCTGTCTGTTTGGCTAGTCCCAGACAATCGCACAGATGAAGGGGTCAGATGTGGTGGTCCAATGCTGGCATGAGTACACATAGTCTGCAGTTGAGAGGGTGGCTGGATGAAATTCCAAAACAACGCAGAAGGCAGCTTCTGGCGTTGAAATGAACTTATATTATTCTGGCATCAGCTGTTGAGCACATTTCTGTGGTCATCATGCCCACTGCACTATCTCGTAAATCTGCTGTGGCGTGGTGTTGTGCAACAAAAACTTTATTTTCAGCCTTTTATTGACCCCTTCAGGAGGAAACACCTCCATTGCGATCATGACTTTTTATCAACATCATGATGTGCCATACTTGTGCAGGAGATGAATTATCTAGACCAAGGAGAAATGCTAACAATGATGTCTGGGCAAAATTTGAAATAAGATTATCCTGTGCTCAAAAAAAAAAAAAAAAAAAAAAAATCTATTATTTCAATGCATAAAGTTGCAACAAAAATAATGTCAAATTTATATTTTTGTTCAGTGTAGTTTGCAATAACTTGGCTTGAATATAGATTAAATTTGTTCTGTGCAGAAGACATCATTCGAAGTGCAGGTTAATTGGTCTCTGCTTAATACGTTGTGGTTTTAATTTTTTGAAAATTGGCTGTTGAATGCTCACTCACACAGTAATGGTAAGATTTTTAATTATGCAGCTTTGACTTTCCAAATAATGAAAATAAGTTTATCTCTGGCATTAACAGCTTGCAACACTAACAACTGTAATGCGCTTTGTGGTGTATTAAATTGTGATGCACCTTTCAATGATTAGTTTTCCACGGGATATGATCTTAGGATGTTTTTGTTTCATAGAACTGAAACTGGGGATGTGTGGTAGTGTTAAGGCATGTCTGTTGCTACGTGTACTGAGAGGCATTAAAAACGCAAAGTGGTTTTTATCGTCTAATTTGAAAACTAATAGTTTTTCCTTTTGCTGGTTGACATGATGACCATCAGGTATGGTAAGCATTGCAAAATGTCAAGTGTCTGGGTTCGAATCCTTTCTTGGTTTAACACCTCATTATGATTATCTAAATGCAGCACAGTTCCCTGGATCATGGTCATGAATCACATTGAGAAATCATTTTGCACATGAAAAGTTGAAGATCAGGGCCAATAGAAAAAACGCATAAAGTCACATCATTCCCGCTTCAAATGCCGCAAACAAATGAATCTTGGAAGAATCAAACATTTGGAATGTTGAATGATGGCCAGTCTCAAAGAAAAGATTCTGGTCGCATTAATGTCCATTAAATGACTGTATCCAGACTGCAGGGATGACAGAATGACCAGATGTGTCAGCTGTCGTCCCCGACAAAGTGTGTCATCTGTGACGCCACAAAAACACATTCCATAAAACGTCTTCTGCCAGGTCAGATAATGCATAAGAACTGCTGAATTGACTGCCAATGTAAAGATAACAGTGAAGGCAAGTATCACTACCAAAAGCACGGTTTCCTGAGACCGTGTTTTGCAACTATGAAAGAAACCATTTACCACCACTTAAAACAGTATATTTTATTATGCGTTTTTAATGCCTCTCAGTATATGTAGCCTGGGAGGGGAGGACACTGTAGTGCTACAGATTTAAAAGTCCAAGTCACCAATACTTCATGTACCTGGGTCTTAATTCTCAACGAGAACTACCAATAAATCAAGCTTTCATTCGCTACTCAGTTCTGATATTCAAATAACCAGGTTATGTTAAAGGGTGGGTTATGATGTAGGTTAAACTGGGTAAATACTAAAAAAAAAAAAAATCAGGAAATAAAGGCCATTTAGGCACAGTCACTTGATTTGCAAAAAAAAGATTGCCTTATTTTCACTGGTTGGATTATCTGAGGCTTAGATTTACTCAGTATCAGGTGATTGTGGCAGTTGCCGTAGGTTTATCTCTTGTTTTGTGACTTGATCCTACTCACAAAAGGGATTAATTTCATAAATGTCATGTAATATTGGGTTCAGGCTTTAAAAGTACTTTCTAAGCCGTTCTATTTTTTTTTTCTGAAGTCACAGTAGGACTTGGCTGCAATTCTCCATTTTTGTGTCTATTGTACAACAAGATGTATAAAGAAGTTGACCACTGTTAGGGACCCTATTGACCACATACACGCTTTATAACCATTCTGCTAACACGGACTCCAGAGATGAACTCGGGCTCCACTGCTATCTTACTCAAGTTTGGTGCGTGAAAACTGCCTGCATCTCGACTGCTTCCTACCAGATGGATTACATCTCAGCGCGTGCACATGAATCCCGCTGGAGTGGTTGCCAGATTCGGACCAGGTTACTGGTGCCTGTGCTGCTGACGATGCTAAGCGCTAAAAGGAGACTCAGCAGGCCGGGAAACAGCGAGTCATTATGGGAAACTGCTGAAGTCAGAAGAGATAGGAGAGGCACTTGCTGTTTGGAGCTGGAGAATTGCACGACTGTGCTTGTGATGATTTAGAGAGATAGAGTTAGCAGCTTTGATGAAGGTGCATCTGTGCCTATAGTGCTAATGTGTGCACAATGATTTTAAAAGCACCAATATACTGCAATGAAAAAAATGAGAAATTTGATGGCATCCACTGCCGGCCCGTGCTTTTAGTTTCTGTGCAACTCCATCTCAGTATTTGACTGTTTCTCCCCCTACCCCCACCTTTTTTATATTTAATTTGATACTCACCACATACTCAAGGGATTATTTTCTGAAAACTTGCTCCCTGATAGTTTTCTTGAATCAGAGTCTGATTGGACATCACTCAGGAGTTCTTACCGCATTCCAGAAAATCAGGAAATTAAATTGTGATGAACTTCATACACCTTAAAACACACTACCAATTTTAAATTGATTGTACACAGGTCAAGTGATGAAGTTAAATTCTGAGCAAGTTTAACGTTCTTTTCGGTGGAGGAAATGAGTGGAATGAGTTGCAAGGATGTGGGCCTTGTGTTGTTAAGGTCTTCTTTCATGGTTATGGAACATCAGTGTTGCAATGCTGACCCCTGCAGATTAAAATGACCCTAAAAAATGTGACGGGCTGAGGTTACACTGAATTACACGCGCACCAATCAGGGCATTCTCTGCGTTATGCCCGTATCTCTCTCTAGCAGGTACTCATTCTTCCTTGTAAACCATCCTTCCAGAGACCTAGTCTAGTGATGTCAGAGACTGAGGTGCGTTAATTAGCCCATGAATGCGGCACCACCAGGCCTATCAAGGGAATACATTAACAAAAAGGTCAGGTTTGCTTTACCGTCTGTGAAATTAACATCTTGGCATAATTATTGTAAGAGTTCAGGAGAAATTAGCGATGGTGTGTCACTCAAATTTGTGTAATGAATTAAAAAAAAATATTCATGGCTTCATTCATGACAACAGCCCCTGCTCAAATATTCAAACCCCATCCACTCCTCTCCACCTCTGTCTCAGTCTCCCATGCACCCCTCCCACAACGTAAAGGTTTGTTCCTCAATGTCTTGATTAATGCCCCAGAATTGATATATCTTAGCTAGTTTTCCTGGCATTCGGGTAGTCGCTAGTTTTTTTTTTTTTTTTTTGTGTTAATTTCAGCACATCTCACTAAATGGATGCTATGTGAAACGGACATCTTTTATTCTTGTTATACACGACCAGCTTAAGTCCTCATTTGAATGCCCATGCTGAGCTACCCCGACAAACACAACAAATTTTATTTGCAAATACCCCAGAGGAATGTGGAATCAATCTTTCACAGCTGAATGACAGCTGGTGTCATGGCTGATTAGAAAAAGACATTCTGCCAACCAAATGAGGTTCATTGCTATTCAGACAAGCAATGCGGCAGACTTGGTACCTGAAACGTAAAAAATGATTTTTTTTTATACATTAAAATGTCCTGTCTGTTGGATAACGTTTTTTATATAGTGCTGTAGTCCAGGGCTTCGTCCTCATGAATTTTCACTCATTTGTAATTAAGTAAAGCGTATTAAGTAACACTACCTTCTTATTGAGTCTTCTCGAGAATTGACAAAATGCCTAGCCAACATCTTATTAGTGGACTTTTTGTCAATTTTGTACCATTTACTCTGGTTTCCCTGAAGTCCCCAAAGTACATACTGATGTCCTCCTCTGTTTGGTGACTGCAGTGCCGTTTGAACCTGTTGGAATGAAAGCTCTTCTTGAAGTTGCTTGGGAGAATTTAATTGGCCCATTTCGCTTTTTCTCTCTTGCTCTCAGAATATCTTACTAAACCCCCTTCTGCGGTTTCAGTTTAGTTTCCAGCAATTTGCCATGATTTGCCACTGAGCATCTATTTCGATGCAATTTTTTCCGTTAATAGCTTTAAAATGGCTTGCAGAAAAAGTAAAAAATTGGTTTCGTTATGTGCAAACATATTTCAGTGTTATATTTGTATAAAACTGCAATACTGGCAGGTGTGTTGTTGGATTTAGAATTATTGGTGCGTAGGGCCAACTTGCTTGACTGTGCTTTTGTTTACACATATCTGTTAATTATCCGCTATAAAAAAATATCTGTTGATTCCGGCTTTTGAGTGGCAATCATAGTAAATCAGATCAGATGTGCGCGTACATCAGTCTAGAGCAGCTACATGAATGCTGAGGTAGTTCAAAACTATGAACACAAGACTTGTGTGAATTATTGCAGAAGGCCTCTCACAGACAAGAGAATATAAACAGACACAACTATGTGGGATATTTCACACCCTGGAAATGCTAGTCAGTGCTGGCACAGAACAGAAGTCTACACATACAGGTTTACGCCACAAGACCAATGCCATGCAGTGCATTGTGGTCTCCCCTCACGAAGCACAATATCAGTGATCACTCGCTATTGACGAATATTGCTCGAGTTATATTAGTGATTATGATTGTGATGTTAATTTTTAACCTTATAAAGTATTAAAGCATCTGCCACAGTATGGGAGAAAAAAGAATAAATGAACATATAGTTGAAAACTGTAGTCTGTAGTTCTGTAAATAATGCAAACTTACCGTGCACATTTAAAATATCCTGCTGAAAAGTGGAAAAGGCTGAAATAGAAGGAATTAAAGTGATGATCTTGATTTTTGTTTATCAAAAGGTAGAAGAGCTACTTGGATATTTACTTCCTCTGGTTTCATAAGTAAATTGAGGATGACACCAACTGGGAAATGAGAATTGAGACTTTCATGCCGAGGTCCGCTAGACAGAATCAAAATCCACTGGGGAGAAGAGAGAAATTGTTTTGAAACACCTGCTGTGACACACATGTCATTATAGAGATTGTTTTGTTTTACCGTTTGCCATTATAATGGGAATTGAAATGTGTTTGATGGAAGGTTTAATTCAGAGCCTGAGGCATTGATCTACAACCTTGGTCCTGGAGAGGCACATGGTTTTGGTTGTCACTCAGCTATTAAATTTTCCATTGAAACAGTTGATTATGCAGTTAACTTGCTTCAGTTGGTCTCTTGGATCTGACATAGTGTCTAATTTTTTGTGGGAAAACAGAAACTAGCAAAAACTTTGGCTGTGCTATAGTCCATGGTTTTGACCAGGGGTGGCCAAACCAGGTCCTGGAGAGCTGCAGTGTTGGTTTTTTTTTTCTTTTTTTAATCATTATGCAGTACTTAATTAAAGAATCAAAGCAGTTTATCTCACAGTTAACTCACCTCACCTGGTTTCTTGGGTCTAAAGTGGTTATTTAAAACAAAAACACACCCTGCGGCCCTCCAGGATTGGCCATCCCTGTCTTAAACCTTGACCAATTACCTGTCTTTGTCTCTCAAGGATTACTTGGGTTTACTCAGTCACATGCATGAAAACCAGGGTGCTCATCTTGGAACTGAGGGGCTACAGTATGTAACAGAATCAACCCCCAGTTTCTGTGTCAGCCATTGACTTACTAAGATTCTTCAATGCATCTATATGCATGAAACTCTGAAACTGAGATGAAACTCAGCAGAACCAACAGACACTACAGTCCTTCATAGCAGAAGACCAACAGTGCAAACTAGAACCATTCAAACTGCATAGTATGCTTTAGATTTTTTTAATTTAAATGCCATTACATAAGTTCTCAATGAAAATTGCAAAATAGGCGGCTATGGTAAAGAAAAAGGAACAAAAGGAAATGGCATAAGAAAAAGATTCAATTTAAGATTGCAAATTTATTATCGTTTGAATGTTAAAACTATGATGAATAAAATAAATATCCAAGTAGTAATATTAACATAGGCTTTTTGCTTAAAGGCACTGCTTCAAAAATGGTAGGATTTGTCAAATGGGAAGGAGCACCCCTTTTAAAATAAAGAAAGGAGTTTAAGAAGTTCAAAAAAAAAATAATTTAACAATGAAGGGGTTATTTCCATGAGTGCTCAAGTCCATATTTATTGAAAATCAGATTACACTACAAATCCATTCTTTCATTGATGAGGAATAAGCCACATAAGCTAATTTCGGCCAAGAAGCACTCAAGTACAATATAAAATGAGCAGTGAATTGGAAATTCCCCTAGAAGCTACTTCTAGCGATGACCAAGTCCAGTCTACAACTTCTACAAGTATGCAAGTCCAGTCAGCCAATCAAAGCATCGCTTAGAAATTTGGTTGGCCAATAGCAGCCACTGTAGCTTTCTTACCTAACAAAAATGGCTGACTCTACAGGCCAGGACGTGTGTGTGTGAACTCAGCCCAAAAGAGCTAAAAATTTTTTTAAAAAACCCAGGCAACCAGAAACATGGACTAAAAACAAGTGAAAAAGAAGTCTGGCGAAAAGCTATTGAAGGATATTTTTTTGGCTGCTCTTTGCCTGAACTTTCTAATTACCATGCCACATCCCTATCGATGACAAATGAAGTGTTTAAACCTGTTTGGATGATGGTACTGCCCATTCATAATTTATGGAGATTGTTTTTATTGTGACCTTTGTTCAGCTGCATTTACTTTCCATTCCACTGCATATATCTTACGCTCATTTTCTTCAGGAAGATTTTTGACATCCATGACTATAGTATAACGGTATGACAATATTTGCTGTTCATTTTAATTAGAAAGTGGCATGTTTTGTTTTCAAAAAGATGCTCTGTTTTAGTACACTGAAATAATAAAATTTAATTCTGTTAATTTTTTAAATTGAGTTCAATTTTTGTTATTTTGAGGCATTTGCTTCTAAAAGTACTCAAGTCCGCAGACTGGTGTTTAAAATATCTGGGTCAAGAATCAAGAGGCTAGAAGGTCTCCTAATATGTTTTAAGACATCTTTTCTTTTATTTCATTACACTTACATCAGCTTAACACATGTAACATGATCCCCACAAGTTGTCGAATTCTTAAAATCTCGTTTCTCTAAAAAAACGAAAATGGACTTTCGCACTTCTGGAAATCAGCCCTTCAAATGGACATCCATATCCTGTTTCTGCAGTCATTCTCTAAAGAGAACTCTTGGTACGATTGTGGAAACGTAACTCAAAGCAGTCATTGTTAAACTACAGTGCGAGTCAAAAAAAACTATACACTTTTTAAATGTCCAATTACAGCATAGTATATTCTGTAGCAATGTATACAACATCTTTTTACATGTACTTTTTCAGCAGCTCTTTCTGCTTCTTTTGATACCAGTCTGCACCTTGTTAGATTAAACCCATGACTGCTGTGGAACAATTTAAGGAGTTAAGTGAAATTTCACTTGTGCCAACTGATCAGGCTCTGATACAAAGCAAACAAAACAGAATTCCCTCTGTGAAGTTTCAAGTCAACATAAAACATTTATGGTACGTTAGGAAACTGACGCCGAAAACTCTGTGGCACATTTGTAACGTTCCATGTCCTATGATATTCAGTGACCAAGAAGGGCCCTTGCCTGGGGGTAAACCGTGGACGCACCATGCTTGGCAGTGCCAGGTCATTACGACCAATGCACAGGCAAGATTCATATGCCTGTTTTTAAGTTCAAATGACTATGCAACCCATTATGACATGAATGGTCAATTTCATATCCAGCCCTGGTCAGTTGGCACAAGTCAGATTTCACTTGAGTCCCTTAATTGTCCTCTGTGCAGTCATGCCTGAAACCTAATGAGGTGTAACTGGTACCAATATCAGTGGAAAGATCTGAGGCAAAAGTACAAAATATGTTGTAGATAATTGATTGATTAATTAATCTATTCATTCATAAATATGTGCATACACAAAGTCTTTTACAAGCATCGCAAGCACAATTTGAACAGCTTAGTAAGCTACATATTTCATAGGAGGAAAATATTGCATATAGTATCTCCCCTTTTAGAACAACTTAGTTGCTTCTAGTTTAAGAGATACAAGATAAACATGAAAAAACCAGCAGTGTCTTCCATGTTTTATATCAGCTTTCTCCAAATTGCGTCTCCATGCAGGCCCAGGGGCTGCACAAATGAGTATCTATCCAAGGAAAAATCTACAGCCTGATCAGTATTTGAATGTATCAGGCTGACAAGGGTAATGCACCCTTTGTTACAGTGTTCCCTAAGCTCATTTGGAATTTGAGTCCTGCCCGATTCTTTTCTGAGAAAGCACAAGGAGGGAATCCGCACTCAGAACAGTCTGTAGAATTGTGCTTTGGGGGGGGGGGGGGGGTTATTGATTTGCTCTGCAGTTAGAAATACAATATGCTCTGAAAGACACTCCGTTGTGTTAAGAGATTTCCCCCCACAATGCATTACCCCCCCATTTCTGTCTTAGACGATTATTTTGCAGGAAGAGCAGAACAGAATCTTCCTCACAAACCAGTAAGGACAATACTGCAAAAACATTTTGAAATATCAGTACGAAACAATGTTAAATGGAGTCTTTTAGTAATTATTTTTACACGTGATATTTCATCAAGAAAGGCATACACCAACATTTGCTGGGAAAAAAGGCAAGCCATAGATAAGCAACCTTGTATGCAAAGATTTGTTGCTATGTAGACACGTTGCTATGGAAGAGGCTGGCAGCAGAGTACAGCGCCTCCCCTGCAAGCCTTACCGATGTCACCACAAGGAGGAGCTCTATCCCCCTTCAGTCCACACACTGTATTTCTTCACTATTCCAAGGAGTATTATCACAGAAAATCAGAATAGATGGATATCAGTAATGCCAGGGACAATTTTGGAACAAATTTTCATAGTATTTGGCACCTATAGGACTCCAAATACTGGTATGGATACCAAGTAGCTAGCAAAATCGCATTGTTGTTGGGGAAAGGAGCGAGAGAAAGAGAGAGAGTGAGAGAAACAGCTGTCACAACCATTTGAAATACTCCCTCTGGACATGAGATTGCTTCCCATTGCTTTGTAATGTGAATGATTCACACACAAAATTATGAGACCACACATTTGGATAGGGGCACGATCTTCCCGAGAAACATTCCTCCCAGCAGCAATGAAATGAAAATTAAGGTGATCAGTTCATCTTGAAGTACTCATTTGCACTAACCTTTCCTGCTAAGGGTGACTGAACTCAATACCATGCCAGAAAATGCTCCCAATACCATCACCTGAAGGACGTCTCACTGTCAGAATCAAGTGTCCAGATCTGTAGATTTGTTTACATATTCCACAGCGCGCATGCAGTCATAAATTTATTAAAACCATTGTGATTGATGGCCGAATCACATTTCTCCAGTGTTTAACTATCCATTGTGATCTTCACACTTGTGTACAAAAGTGCATTGCCAGGTGTAATGAGCGGTTTGTACACTGCACCCTCACAATGCCAACCTTCTCCATTGAGTTTGTACCTTCTTGTCCTTTAGGAAACTACCTTCTCACATCTTAGATAGAAATTTGCAGTCAGAACATAGCAGAGATTTGGAGTTGCTCACCAGTTTAAGTTTAGCCTGAAGCTCAAACTGCAGTGTGGACATTCTCATCCAGGAGTTTGAGGGTCCAACCACAGCTACCCTTTCTTTATGATATCTTTCCTCAGAGATCCATAGCACCATCACCATCAGATACCGCCTCTTACTGAACCAAAATATAACCCAGCAATCATCTCTATTGTCTAACAATTTTATCCATAGTCATGGGCAACAGGCCTGCCCAATAGTCCTGCTCATGACCTTGAGCATGCTTGAATGATTACCGCTTAATTACCTCAGGAACCACACTTTTGTGGAGGCACCTGTTTTCAATACTTTTGCTTTGTTTCAGCTAGCAGTTTAGTATCTAATGTTTTTCACATATGCGGTATGTTCCCCGTCTTTTTCCTGCGGTCTAAACAGAAAACAATCATTCAAAATTCCATTTTATCAGCAACAATTTGTACCACATTCCTACAGGAATTTGAATTTTTGACCTTTGCTGGGTATAGAGATGCAAAATAGTGGCAGGTTGAATTCTGCTAGACCAAGGCAATCAGGGACATGCTTAATGATTAGGATTACATTGCTGAAAAGCAGGTTTTTCTTTGCTTCAATTTTGTTTTCAATCTGTTGTTTTAATGAATTCTTTTTTAGCAAAGTCACTGTAAAGAAGAAGTTCCCTCATCTTTCTCAGACAGCTTGTCAGTTTGTGCTGTCACCCAGCTTGCTAAAAGACTCCAAGTCAGATCATTCACATCTTCCTGTACCTGTCAATTCTGTTTAGCCCAGGGGGTATCACACAGCATTAACACTAAAGAGAGAAAAGAAACACGCTTACGTAAACCTCCGGCTAATCAGAGCATTCAAGCCAGGTGCATAAGCCCATTTAACCAGCCCTGGATTTCCGAAGTTCAGCAAACATTTTTATTCATAATGAATATTTCAAGGTAATCTCTAGGTGAGTTGAGAGCATTAACAGAAATTATTCAAAAGCGACTGATTACTTGGGAATGTTGTGGATTTTCCTCTGGCAGTGAATGCGGTATTATACAAAGATATGGATTACTCTGCTACGTAGTTAGTGTAAACACCACACCGGTGTTGGTATTGTGAGCTGACAGCTGTGTGTACAACAGTTCATTCCTTCACCCCTGGTGAAGATTCCAGCTAAGCCCCAATGTAGCAGGAAAACACAATGGCAGGAGAAATAACCAGACAAAAGCTCCAGCCGCAGAACTTAAGATTTATCTTAATGCCTTTCTGCTCCTTTCCTGCTTCGATGGAACATCTGTCGTGCGGTCCCACTGATTTGGCATTTATTTTGGACAAACAACACAATTTTATTGCACATTTTATCTGGGAGAATACACAAAAAAGTCCATGAATACCAAAACAAATTCATACATTTTATAATATAATAAAGTATTTGGTCACAGTAGTTCTCTGCTTTCAGACAGAACTTTCGCCGCTCCACACAGAGCCTTTCTTCAGAATGAATTAAGGTAGTTCTTCAGAAACCGCCCAAGGCCATCACTCTTTATCACCATTTTCTTCTGAAAAAAAGATTAGAGATCAGCTTTTTAAGTTTGAGTCATGAGCAAAATTCTTGAACCAACATATTGGACAAATCTAATCATAAGACAACACGTTTTCTTGAAAATTCCTGCCAATCATTGTTTATCTTAGGGATGATCCGTTCCTCCTTAAATGTATTGTGTTTCCTCAACCGTCACCCATCTCAGTCATCCAGATGACCCAAAATTATAGCTGTCAGCAAAAGACGGTAAAATGCTCTGCTGATCACTCAACATCACCGTGAGGGCAACCTCCACGGTCTCATCATTAAAGCCCAACTGTCTGAAACAGATGCATTCATTCACTTTGAGACCATCTAATTCATGCAATTTATAGGGAGATGCTCCTTGGCTGTTTGCAGAACACAGGTAGTATATGCTGTCTCAGGTGAAGCTGAATTCTCAGTAATACAGCATTTGTAGCCTTCCAATGTGATTATTACCCCCACTGTTGTGCAGTGATCTTGCCATTGGTCAGGCACTGTCTTGATACCCCACATCGGATATTTCCTGAGTGAAAGATAGGGGCACACGTTTACATAATGTACAATGATTTATTTTTCATGCATCCTCATATCTACCCCAGTAAGGACCACTGCCCTGTTCTTTGTTTTGCCTTCAGATATACTGTATGACATCATAGAATGTCAGCTGTGCATATCTGCTCTGTCCAAGCGCACAATACCCTGACCTCTCCACGGTGTCACTGGGCAAAGGGGCTAATTGGGATATAAGACCCTGAGACAGCCGACTGGCTCCACAGAGCTGCAAAATGCCGCAAGATGCCAATTCATAAAGGCTGCCATGTGTGACAATGGGGGTTGCTGGCACTATACTCAGTGCATTGGGTTGTTCTTCTACACTATAGCATGCGGGCTGGGTTCCTATGTGTAAAAAGATGCAATGGCAATTTGGCATGAAAATTTAATCGGAATCTTCATTTGTTTGGCACAGAAAAAATTCCCTGGAGAGTAATTAGGTAGGTGGGTGGAAATTTTTGAGTTTAAAAATATTGGCCAAAATGGAATGTTTCCTCAGTAAACTCATAGGTTTGAATGGACTTCAGTGGAAAATAGGCTTAATAAACTGTAATATCACTGGTAATCTCTGGAGCTTGTGAGCCTCCAAAAGAGCATCAGTGCCTAGTCCCCTGTATATGAGAGGGCAGCTCACCTGCTCATCTGAGTGAATGTCTTTCGACCCTTGAGATGCTTACGTCCTCACCAGCTTTTTCACTGTGGGTAGCGTGACCTGGGTCGCAAGGTTACCGCCTCAAACACACTGCTGAGGTGACCTGGGCAGAGGCGATGCAGATTTTCCTGAAAACAGAGGCGCATGTGTTCTCTCATGAATTATGCATTGTAGGTTGCGGTATCGGATATGCTCTGTAAGACATCTCATACAAGGACAACGCCTTTTTCTGAGCAATATGATGTTTAGAAGCTAATCACATTAAATTATAATGTCTGTGGGCTCAGGTGAAATTATGCAGATGCATTGTAAATTATGCCAGTACGCAGTTTGATTTTCTGGCTCGCAATCAACCCTTGGATGAAATACCCTAGTGGTTTAAAATGTTACTGCAGGCATTTGATCCTTAAAAAGAATGACTTTACACTACCAACATAATAGTCACTATTGTAACATGGCAATAGAGAGAATTCTAGGGGAAAAAATGAAGTACATCTTTATTAAAGTCAGCATATGTGACCAATTTAGTTAGAAAAGAAAATTTTAAATTTTTGTAATGCGTAGAAAGGTGAAAGGAGTTTGTTTGTACCACAAATTTCCATAATGCTGACTATACCAGTTGATGTAACTCTGCACCAGCTATTCTCTCCTTCAGCTACCATCTGTCCCATTATTACAGTTCCAGGACACTAATACAGATGTTTTGATGTTCAATAAGATCTCAATAAGCAATCTAAAGGACAGTAGCTACTCTTTCTGGATTATTGACAATTCGGTTTTATGAAACAATGCACCACAAACTACACCTACCATTGATTGCTTTTTGCCATTGATTACCACATTGATGACTTAGTACATCATGCAAGCATACATAAACAAACAAAAAAAAAAAAAAATTAAAGACAGCTGTTGTAACAGATATAATTCTACATACCTAATCACATCAAAAATTATAAACTGTTGTAACAACAGACTATTTTATATTCAGCCGTTCATAAACAAAAAAAGTATTCCTCCAGGAGAGCTCTGTTCACACTAGGAGCAAGATTCCTTGCCTGCACTGTTATAAATTGACTGAATTTAACAGTTAAATTAACGCATTGTCTCCTTGTTACTTTAACTGTAAATAGAGTCATGCGCGCATTTAACTGTAGTTTACAGTTAACATACATGGAATCTCTGTTATAAACTGATTGTGAAATTATAGTTAAAATAACTGGCAAAAAAATGTGTCAGTTAAAATAACTGGCAAAAAAAGGTGCCAGTTTATAACAGTGAGGGTTATAGGCAGTTGAATCGTTTCATATCATCAGAAAAACAGACCATGACAAAAGCGTCATTCGGCCAGCGTTTTCTCTGCAGGAAGCAAAGCTTGGAGGGGCTGGCGGGTGTATGGCCCACTTGGTGCGGATCCAAATCCCTGGTGGTGAATGAAAGTTAGCTGTGGGATGCCAGGCTTAAGCAGTGAACGATTCGAGTAATCTCCTGAGATTTGTCTGTGAGCGCTCTAGTTTTCTTGTTCTTTGCTTGCTTAGTTTACCGATTGGAAATCAGCGGGTTTCGCTGCTCAGGAGAGCTGCGTTAAGAGTTTTTCCCACCAGTTGCTTCGGCTGTTTTCTGAGACTCCGACCAGTGGCGGTAGCTACATAATGAATTACCAATTCAACAACTTACTGCCGTAGTAACTAGAGGCCTTTACGATAAAGGAGAACACTGTGCAATCAGTGATCTGATCAAGGATATGTTTTTTTTTATACAAGTGCTGCTTTTAAGTAATAGTTACTGTGACATTTAAAGATATACAAGCAGTGTACATCAGGTCTATGGATGAACAGGGCAAGAAATTGCACTGAGCTACAATGCCCTTCAATGGTCTTATCTGTAAATGTGAGCACTCAGGCACAGAGAACTGCAAGGTAGAAATCAATTAATTTTGTTGAATTTTAACCTGAAAAAATAGATAGATTCCACGAGTAGATGGTTTAACAAGTCTGCTACATGAAATGCTAATGCATTACTCAAGAAATCCCCCTGATCACTAAGTTAAGGGATTAGATAGCTATGAAGATCGAGTATTTAAATCTCCAATGAGGAAGATGAGTCGATCGACTGTCAGTTTCATCAGTGCACGTGATGCACAGGCTCAGATGTCTTTTAAAGAGAGAGCTTCTGAATTAAACCAGAGCGTAATTAAATAGACTTTGCATTAGGAAGTGCATTTCCATTCTGTACACATTACTGGGCTCTTCCCCAGAATATGTCATATTATTTGCTGCTACACCAGGTTTCAATTTCTCAATCACAGGGATGAATATGCAGCACAGTCGTGGGTATAACCTTTAAAAATGAGTTTCATTTGTAAGGTTTAAAGAAATGTAATTGTAATTGCCAGGTGCAAATGAAGCAGTAACTGAAACAAATTTGCTGCCTTTAAAAAGTGTACTGCTGTTTGGCTTTTGGATGCTGATAATTTTTAACTTACGTTGTATAGAATTTACAAATGTGAATGTGGATTTACAATTGACCTATCCAAAATGTGTATAAAACTCGCCAGGGTTAAACTTCTACAATCAAGACTGGAATAGCAATTAATAGGCTGTTTTTGATTCAAATTGTAGGGCACCCTCTCACTCATAACTTGAATAACTTTACCTTTGAAGTCGAACCAACGGCACTGATTGCAATGAACAGGCCGAAGAAAATTTTGGATAAACATTTCTAAATGTCAGTCATATTGATTTCTGCTGCAGGCAAATAATTCTCTGTGGCCGAGCCTGTCTCTGCCTAGAACCAGGACAGTTCAACAGAGAACATGTAATTGCAGGTAAGCTGGCAGGCAATTACGACAATTACTTAATGTTTGATCAAATTCTTCGAAAATTGATATTGCAGCACTTCAAAGAGAATGAAACATGCAGAGTGGTTCTACTCAGTGGAGAACCAAAAAGTCTATCGTTCAAAACAGGCATCCGCAGAATGAAAAATGCATTAATACAGTCACATTTCGCCCAGTTATAACATTATATCTCAATACCAATTTCTCAGATTTTATGCAGCTGTACAGTATTTGTTTTCATGTATCAAAGGTTAAAATAATATTGGAGGATGCTGCCTCTATCACGGCATTGGTGTCAACACAAAAACTTTTTCACATACCAGCACAATGTTATTGGGCACAAAGGGGTTTGAATACATTTTATTACTTGTGGAGTTATACATTCTGTACACTCGGTAGACAACTGTGACATTCAAAGGAGTAAATAAAGGAAAATAAGAAAAAAATGCCTGTCATGTCTCAGTGGACAGCTCTGTTTTTACATTAGCCACCATTAAGCTGCTTTCACACCGGACGCGAAACAAATTTTTCGCACGACAGATTATATTCAAAGTCAATGCGTGTATTCACGTCTTTGAATTGACTTTGAATGTAATCTGTCGTGTGAAAAATTTGTTTCGCGTCCAGTGTGAAAGTGGCTTCAGGTTGGCTGACACACTGGTTGAGCCGTTTACTGTCAGAAGCCTCCAGGCTCTATGTCCTTTTTGCAATCACATTAATTAGATGACACTCCAAAGCAACTGATTTGCCCTTTAGACATATTTTAGTTACAAACATAATATCTTGGCAGGTTGAGCAGTCGCCAGAGCAGTGTACAGGTGTCTCTGATGGTTCTGTTCCTTAATTTGACAGTTTTTGAGACATACACACTGTCAACGCACTGAAAGTTTTTGGATTCCACTAACTGCATAACTTGGACTTGAGGGAGAGAAGTGTCAGGTGGGAGAAGTGGCTCCCACATTTCTTTTGGGCTGTTTCCTGACATGTTTCATATCCTCTGACAAGGTATTCTCCCAATCGATCTCAGTGTAATTCTGCTTTTTTTTGGAGGCATTCTAGGTACAGTTCAGCAAAGGAGCAAGCAGCAGTGCTATAATGATTTCAGTTATGACCCTTGCATATTCTGTATAATTTAAGTTTTTGCTGCATTCCAGCCTAGTTTTCGCCCGTTTTTCTGGGTCGCCATTCCTTATGTTCACCCATCCATTATCCAAACTGCTTAATTCCTTAATTAGGGCTGGGGTTTGGGGGGGGTATTCTGGAGTCTAGGTCCAGCAGCACACAATAGCTAAGCGGCTAGAACACACCCTGGACAGTCTGCCAATCCGTGGCAAAGATCACACACCATTCAGTCGCACTTGTACTTACAGGCACTTCAGAGTCCCATTGTGTTTGGAACCATGAGTACCCACAGGAAACCCTTTTCAACACTAGGAGATCATACAAACTCTACAGGGAAAGACACCTGACCGGATTCAACCTCACAGCCTTCTAGTGAGGTAACGACGCTACAGAGCAACGATGCTGTCAAAACTGTCCACTGAAACACAACAGACATATTTTGTCTCATTTTACCTTATTTGCTCCATTGACAATCACAGCCGAGCCTTTGACAGCAATATGTGAAGTGTGATATAATACTATTCACATCACTGATGAACAGGCAAATACTGAGAGGCAGTATGAAACAAGTGAAATTGATAATGGGATAATGAGATCTGGTAATCAGATTATGTGTATGCACTGTGCTGACCCATTCCATATAGATCACCAAAATGGAAAATAACTCCTCATCTATAGCATATTTCTCATCATGACAGCTCTAGGCCTTTGCCACGATGGCATGTAGTCTGTACCTTTCTACATATGTCGCCTAAACTACACCACTCACCACTGCAACAACTAATCAAATTCACTCGTCATTATAACACCAAAGGTAACTATTATCACTTCATATACCTCTCACTGCTATAGCTCCCAACCTATACCATTTTACCCCTATATCTCCTCGGTGAAAACAGCCAATACTGCTATCTAGAGGGATTGGTATTGTATCACATTATTTAAACTGTGAAATAGTTTTGAACTAACATTCGCATTACAGAATTATTTATTAGGAATAACTCAATTGAGATGATACTGCATTGCCACATGGTAAATTATTTGAGAACTTGACAGTAAACATGCATTTACTGGCTTGCTTTCAGTTCAAAAGATTTATTTTGCAGAGGTGCAGAAGTCTAATTAGGACAAGATAAAGGTGCGCGCTGCTCCAATGAAATGATCGTCTAATTGTGACACACCAATTAGAGCAAGATAAGTTGGTGACTGAAAAAAAAATAGGGTAGTATTGATAATATTCATTTGGGAAGGTGCCAGTCATAGTATGAAGAACAGAAACAGCTCAAAGAAGACTGAGGGGCAAATTCAGTCATGTTAATACTCTGGATATCATGGCCTATGCTGCAGTGGTGATGGTGATTAACTGCTCCGCATTTTACCCTATGAGACTGATCAGCTCACTTGGCTACTTCAGTTTGATCAATTAAATATAGACCTATAGGCCAAGATTCCCCAATCTCTAAAGCTAAGAAAATGTAGTACCTCTTCGTTGATTGCCTCTGTGCAGGTAAAAACCTGAAACATAATTCCAATTTTGGGGTGTATCCAAAACTTTTAGCACCACTGCAGATGTTCTATTGCTCAATGTTCAACTGGGCAAGTGGTGATGTAAAAACATCACCAAAGTCTTGTTCCAGGGGAGAAAATGTGAAAAAAGTGACTGACACCACATGGGCAAAATATTGAATCCACCCTGTCTCTACTACCTTATGGCCACTAGTCTGCATCATATGAATGCTAAATATTGCTAAATGAGTGTTTCTTTCAAGCCACTCTCTTTTGTTTACCAAAGATTAGTCATGGTAGAATGTCTCCTTGGGGCACAAAAAATAATTCACTTGATAAGCCTAAGATTGCTACTTTATAGTTTGTTACTAACAACCACTGTAAAATTATTGCTTTTCCGATTGGAGTTATTTTATTCAAAATAGCTTTCATTTTCAGCTCGAGAAACCAAAAACAACTGGGTGTAAATATTAAAGAAAAATAGTGGGTTTATCCAAAAAAGCTATTTTCTAGTGTGAGCCATTCTCCATTATTATTGTGTTGATATTATTTAGTTGTTGCTCAAGGGTTCTTAGCACAGGCAGAATACAGGAAGTGCCCGGGCCCCAGATCAAGCAAATCGGTCCTAAGTGTCCACCTGCCAGCTACCCTGGCAACAAAGCCCTCTCTTCTGGGTGCAATGCATCCAAATCAGCCCCCTTGGACTCCTGACCCCAGTCCCATGGGCAAAATCAGGATTCAGAGCATGGAGCTTGTCACTGGAATGAGAGCAAATGGTTCCCTCTACGCTTAAATACCTAGTGAGCCATGACCTTCATCTTTAAAAGATTAAGAAAAATGTGTGTGCAATACTGTGCATACATTATCCTTCGAATGAGCGTTTAGTGCTGAGCTATTCTTTGGGAGAGCAATGTGCTGCCGGTTGCTGCCATCCCACACTGCGGCCCAAGGAACAAGGTATTATACAGTGGCTCGGTCAAATGACAGTACACTCCATTACAGTCATTTAGCGCGTGCTCTGATCCAGAGTCACTTACTGCACAAGAAAAAATCAGCACCTCAACCAGAGTGATATAAGCAGCAGTGCCTGTAATACTCATATGTAACTCAGTGATTAGTGTGCAAGTCAGCTAGAACTTTGAGTTTTACCCACTTATCCAACTGGGCATTTAGTGTACACAAACATTGCATTGCAGTATACAACAGTTATTTAGCAGACACTTTTATCCAAAGCAACTTGCAATTAATTTGACTGACCTGTGGCTAATGCCCCCTAGAGCAATATGAGATTGAAGGCCTTGCTCAAGGGCTTAACAGCAGCCAGAGGTGGAAAGTCCAGCGATAAAGAGTAAGTCCTCCCCTTCCTTGCTTCCACCCAGTAACGGAACCAGCTCATTTAAACTAATTAGTTCTACCTCTTGGTCGGACACAGGTGCCAATGGGCAATGTCAGGTGGGACAAACACAATAGTGTATCTGAATGTGGCTTGTAGCTACAATGGGGCTTGAACCACCACCCTTAGTTAAAGGTCCCAGACTAGCATCTTAGGCTAAATGCAGGCTGCCCCTGCAAACGTTTTAAGACTGGTGACAAGCCCAAAGAAAAAATGTGACATTTAGAGCTAACATTCATGACACTGGCAGGGGTCTGTTATTGAACTTCCAATAAGATCCCATTTCGATAAACGAGGACGACTAAGGATTGGTCACTGAGGTCAATCATTCAGGGAGATTGGATTTCTTGTTTTGTTTCTCTGCTCTTGGGTCTATTCAGAGTCCATGCTGAGCCTTATGTTTTCCAAACAGTGGCTGCCCACTGCTGGAATTGAGATTAAATGGAAAAAGAAGTGAGAAATAGGGCCTGTGAGCAGGCCCTCTGAGAGAGGAGAGGATAAAGTGTGGCAGCTCCTATTTTGCAGTTTCTGTTATTTTTATGGTGTAGATCTAAAGGTTCATGCAAGTGCAGATTCACTCTCGTAAGGCATTATGAATCATAGAACTTGATGTAAAGTGCCTCAGTGGCAGATAGACCCATATTGCCACACCATGTAAAAAGACTAATGTAGACTATCCAAATCCAGCTGAGCTGTAATCCATCTCAAAGCCATCCCAGCTAATAGTACTACAAGCATAAAATAATAGGAGGTAGCATTTGCTTGGATGCCTGCAGTCACTGCAGTGCAACCTTAGCCATATTACTAACCCTAACACTTATCTAAAACAGAAATAGCGCAAATAATGTGTTACACAACACAAACCAGCAATACAGTGCAAATGAAAGGCTGTTACTGTGCGATTCGGAAAATGTGTGGGTGTAAAATGACACACTAGGAAGCGAATGCCGAAGAGACATTGTTTGGCCGTCAAAGCGCACGCTAAAACGTGCTTCTGCAAACAAAGACATGCCTTTGATGCACAAAATGTTTAAATGATTTTTATCTGTAAAAAGACAACTGCTGCTGCCAGCTGGTCACAATGCCCGCATTCCCTGGCACTACCCACCTGTTCTTTCCTCCTCTCACCTGTTCATACCTCCTCTCACTTGGTCATGGACGTCCCCGCTGCCACTTTGAAAACTACGCTTCAAAAGATCAGCCACCCCTTAAACCTGCTGTTAGTAAATCCATGCCAGTCGTTTTCAAAGAATGCCTACAGTTATTGATAGCCTCTCATTTAAGAGTCCTGTGAAAAACCTGGTCAGAATGCTGGCTCTTGAACAACTCTTCAGGGATACCAGTGCCGAAAGGAGAATGACCACCCATTCATCCAGAGCGCCAGTAAACACTTCCTGCGTGCCAGTCACCGGTCCACAGTTCCTCATATTTGGCAAGCAAGGTAATGTTTGTTCCAGGGATTTCAACTTAAGTATGGCCCTCAACACATAACCTTTTTACACTTACGTATATGCCATGTCTCATGTAATCTGAGACTGTATTCCCTGATGGTGATATGGTTATGGATGGCAAATGAATTTGCGTGTGTATTCCAAGACTTGAATTCCCCAAGGCGCCAGGAGGCCACAGGGGAAAAAACACAATTGTCCAGAAGTGACATGAACTTAAAAAAGTTGCAGGTGCATGATGATTCTTTTTTTTTTGTTTTTGGACTTTAATCCAAAGCAGTAAATAGGGGCTGGACACCTAAAGTAGATGTCAGAATAATAATCAAAAGTCTTTTGTGTCTGAATTTAAGTATTGGCATTAAACAATAAAATTTTTTGAGTATGCTTATTGGTAAAAAAATAAATAAATAAAAAAATGGCCGAGCGGGTATTCAAGCACAGATCAGCTTGGAGGAAGAGGTTTCACAGTCCCCATTTGAATCCTGTAGAGAATATTTGGTCTCACATTAAACACAGACTAACTGGGAAACTACTAATAAACCGTTTTAAGCCATCAGCATTGAATTGAATAGCATTGACTTTTCTGTCTGTAAAAACCATCCACAAATTTTCCCACACAGCTCAAACATTTAACGGAATCAAGGAAGAAAGCAATTCCATGATGTTATCGATTTGCTAAACTCTTGCAAACTGCCTGACGAATGATTTGTTGTTATGACTGTTGAAAACTTAATATTTTGCCATTTGGGCTTGGTACATACTTTTTTGCCAAGGAATGTACAATGCAGCCACATCTTTTATTTTATATGGCTTCCTTTGCGCATATTTTTATCAAGGGCATGAGTATTTGGAGGGCACTGTACATAAAAAAGGAATATTTCCCTCTGTTGGATTGTTGCAGTCCTGTATATAAGTGTGTGAGTGTGAAAGGAAACGTTCAAAAACAGTGAATTTATGAGTGCTGACTCTCTGTTCTATTTCCCTCACACAATTCCCCCTTGGCTTCTAAATCCTCCATCACATTAAGGTCGTTGTTTGCTCAAGGAGGTACCTTCGCTTTTTATCTTTTTTATTTTTGTCTTGCTTTCCCTCCAGAAGGGTAATTGCCACCCTTCCTCACTTGAGCACGGAGGAGAAATTGGGCGATCATAGCAGCTGCGGAGGCTCCGACTGAGGCACGTGCTGCTGGGCACGGGCAGGGCATATGGAGGACCCATGTTGTGCCCTTGGGGAACACCGAAAGCTGCAAGCACTTCAGGGTATGGCTTCAATTCCTTATGTTCAATAGACACACCGCCCCTTCTGATCCTTGAGCAGATGGATCAATGGGGTCCAGGCTAGTATTATTGACTCTGTGCCCACATGATCTTTCAGGCTCCCTTGATGACAGCTACATTGCTTGTGTTTTTGTTCCCAGTTCTTGTAAAGCAGTTTTAAGTCATGTAAATAACCTCAAATTACACAAGGCAACACAGAGGCAGTTAAAAAGAATCTGTTATTTCACTGGATAAGTGCCAACATTTCGGAGTTACTAAAAGAAAATTATCTGGCAAAATTGACTGGTAAATTAGTAATTTACATTTAAGAGCAAAGGATGTATAAAATCGACCAAGATTGACACAAATTTGAGAGGAAAATAAACAAGGGGCCTGTCGGCCTAGAGAGCTCCGCTGAGGATGACCGAAATGTCCATGTCATAACTTAATTTCAGAAATCCTTGAAAACTATTGCGATATTAACACATATGACACATTAATGAAAGACTGAAAAAATGAGCATAAACACTGATTTTCTAGTCCAAAATGCTGGATTTCTCAAAAACCGGGATGTAGAATTTTCTCATTTTCGCAAGGGATATTCAGCACATCATAAGAAAGGCGCACAGCAAATTAGACAAAAAGTTATCAGACAGTTTTTGAGATATTAATGAAAAACTGAAAAAATGAGCATAAACACTGATTTTCTAAGTCCAAAATGCTAAGTTTCTCAAAAATGGGGAGGTGGAGTTTCTAATTTTTGCAGGGGATAATCAGAACATCATAAGGAAGGCTCACAACAAATTAGAGAAAAAGTTATCAGATGGTTTTAGTGATATTAATGAAAGACTGAAAAAATGAGCACAAACACTGATTTTCTAAGTCAAAAATGCTGAATTTCTCAAAAACCGGGACATAGAATTTTCTCATTTTCACAGGGGATCATCAGAACATTATAAGGAAGGCTCACAACAAATTAGACAAAAAGTTTTCAGACAGTTTTTGAGATATTAATGAAAGACTGAAAAAATGAGCACAAACACTGATTTTCTAAGCCCAAAATGCTGAATTTCTCAAAAACCGGGATGTAGAATTTTCTTTTTTTCACAGTGAATATTCAGAATATCATAAGGAAGGCTAACACCAAATTAGGAAAAACGTTATCAGACAGTTTTTGAGATATTCAGATTTGAAGTGAGAAGTTGACGCCGGACAGACAGACAGATAGATGGACGACGGACAGACAGACGCCGGACGACTCGGCATTAGAAAAGCTCCGCTGACTGTGACTGTCGTCATAGCGGAGCTAAAAAGTAAACAACAAATACTGCACATGCTCAGAAACTTCCAGCAAAAAAAAAAAAAAAAAAAAATTTCATGAATTTGCAAAACAGTTATTATGGCAAAAGGTGGCCACTGTGATCAATTTAAGTTTCAGATAGCTTTTTGTAAAACTAAAAAAGCATTTAAATTTCATTCTTCCATCTCTGACTGCTTAAAAATGACTAGACTATGAAAACTTTTGACAGGTGATGCACTTCTGCTGGGATCCATCTCATCAAAGTGAATACATGATAACCAAGCAATACCACAAATGTAGGAACAAGCAATAATTTAATAATTTGCGCTGCATAGCTCTGTTCAGGAGGTCCCTGCATGAACTTCCCAGGGACAGAGCAGAGCTGCACAACGATGGCATTGATATCAAAGACGTGGAGCGCTGCTTGGATCACTCAAGTACTAAACAGGAACAGGTGCTCTTGGGGAAGGGTTAAGGCAATGGAGAAGAAAAATCTCTTTTAAGTGTGTTGTCCTTCTTAAAAAATGTATGTAGAAAAAAATGAACGGCACACAGAGAGAGGATCCAAGGCACACTGTTCCAAGTAAAAAAGTTAAAAAGCCTTTATTAGGACATGGCTAGATATAAAAATACAACCAACGCGTTTCAGCACTGGGCCTTCAATTTTTAAGAACACACACACTCAAAAGAGATTTTTCTTCTCCAATGGCATTGAAATAGTGGGTTATGTTGGCCAGCAGCCATACTGCTACTCAATCTGCTCCAGCTACGTGGCTCAAGCTAAGCAGCTGTGGGCTTGGTAAGAACTTGGATGGGAGACCACCTGGGAAAACCAAGCTGCTGCTGGAAGAGGTGTTGGTGGGCCAGAAGGTTGCCATTCCTCCGCTGGTGGAATAAACCCCAATGCCCCAGTGCAGTGATGGGGACACTGTACAGAAACAGATGCCATCTTTCGGATGAGACGTTAAACCAAGGTCCTGACTCACTGTGGTCATTAAAGATCCTTTGACACTTTGCGACAAGAGCAGGGGGTTCCCCGATGTCATGGCTAAACTCCCAGCCAGGCTCTTTCAACCTGCCACCTAATCATCCCCCGATCCAATTGGCGATGCAACTTGTCCTCTCCCTCTCCACCTCAACCTCCCAGGGCTCCCTTGAAAAAGAGATTTCAGCGGGACTTCCCTGGTTAAATAAGAGTTGAAAAAAGTAAATAAATAAAATGTTCCAGAACGGAGAATCAAATGCGGAGACAGAGTACAAACCAATGCCTAGGTTTATTGACTGCAGTACTGTAATATTTGGGGATGGAGCCTCAGAAGAAGAGGGCACAGTTTGGCACAGATGTAATAGGCAAAGCTGGGCCGCCAACCGCCGGCCAGTGGCTTCCGGGTTACAGCCAGGTGGAGTGCAAACTCTGCGGGAGCTGAATTATCCCGCAGGAGGATGTATTAACTTGAGGCAAAGTTGCATCCAATCCTGAAGACAGTAGAAGGACTGTGAGCTTGTTCCTAACAAACTGGACAGAGGAAAAGATTGGAAGGATTATGAAGAACGCGGTCCCAATGCTTGACCCTGATTAGGCTTGGAAGCTTGTTCAAGTTAACTGAGCAAATTTGTTAAATTACCAAGTAAATTACTGTAAATTCGTAATTAAAGAATTGCTGTAATAAATAGCTACATTACACTTAATAAACACAAAGAATTTTAACTAGGAATACTGACTGGTTTTAAGTACAAATAGCAAACTTTGTTCCAGCATCCTGCAACTCACAGCAGGGGGTCTAAATATACGTCACAAAGCCATTAGGAAATAACCATGAAACGAGCACAGCCAGGAAAGGGAAAACGCACAAGATGTAAAACCAATTAAAGGAAACATACTTCTAATAGACATGCCAGTTGCTGAAGAGCAAGAGAAACTAAGGCATTCACACAAGGGTAGTGACAGTAATGACATTGCTATTGCATGCCAAGACAAGGAAAACAGTTCTAGCATTCAGTGACCGAGTAAAAACAAGCAGTTACTGAATGGAGTACAGAAAATGAGACTGAAGTGGTTCTGGGGTGCCCGTGATGTTGCAATAAAGGCACTGAAGTGTAATGGTGTGAAGCATTTGGAGCTTAGATTGAATGATTTAGCAATGAGCAAATGGCAGTCAGAACTTGGGCAGGCAGAGTCAGGTCAGCAGCCAGCTGAGTATTGTGTGGTCTAAGTGGCTGGGAGTCAGCACCTTAGTGGAGCTAATTGTGTGTCCTGTCACATCTATGCTTGCTGCTGACTACCTCCATGTGTCGATTGCGGTTGGGAGGTTATATTGATATTACAGTCAGGTGACATGATCCAATGAAAGATCAGGTATCCATGGTTTCCTTCAAATAGAGCGTAGTTTTCCTCAATTTTGATTTTCAATCTCATAAATTCTGACAAATTGCTGGGCGGAACAGGTCCCAAAGGCAGATTTATCTCCCCAAGCGCTCGGTAAGCACGTATTCAGTGAGCAATGGTACTGCGGGAAATCAGTTAAAGGCAAAAAAAAATCACAAACATAAAAAATATTAATAATAGAACACTTAGGTTAGCACCATGGCAACAGTGACTGTATTTTCCTTCTGTGACTGCTGTTTGATTATATGAAAGGCAGAGAAACCTGAATTCTACCCAAACACAAATAAAGACGCAGATTCACAAATGCATACCTGCGCTAATAATGTGTGTATCTTTGTACGTTTGTTACGCTTGCATTTTCCTCAAAAGTTGTCTTGAATCGAGTGATCTGCATCTCAAATGTTTACTGAATGTGCAGATACAGACATACCTCATAGGTTAAAAGATAACACAGCGTAAGATTTAGAAAAAAAAAAAAAACCTCATTAATTTAGGCAAGAATTATATGCAGGGAAGGGGATCTCCATATGAAATGTGCTAGCTGGGGTGGGATGGTGGGGCATCCATGCGGTCCCAGATACGTTTGTTTGTACGCTGTTCCTTGAGTCATGTGAGATGAGTGTCCTGCGTGTAAAATTTGAGAAGTCTTGTATGAAGCAGTGAGATCTGGCCCCAGTGCTTGATTCTCAAGCATGCATGAGATTAGGGCAAGATCTCATAGTCTCATGCAAGACTTTCCATAACTTGAGAGGTACAGTATGTACAGAGCATGCGTCCTTTCGCACTGCTACAAGTCACAGTGAAGGATTGGCACTGACCGTAGCATATAGCCCAACACTCATTCTGCAATGTGTGCGGAATAATAATATGACAAAATATTTCAAAACTGAGCATGCACCACTCTGTCCGAACATGTTTGTCTCTTAGCATGAATACATGGATAGCATGCTAAGTTCGGACCTCTAGCATCATCCATTTCCTTTGTACTGAGAGATTGTATAACACCTCCCGCATTCGTTGTGAATAGCTGTGTGTGGGAGCAAACATTCTTTAAAAGGTCTTCACTTGGAATTCTGTGACACTCGCTGTTACAATCTTCACAATTACTCACAACCACGCTGCAGCGAGAAAAATACCCAGCAATTATGTTATGAAGCTTCAAACCCCTTGACTGATTCCACAGGGAGAAAATATGTTCTGTTAATGGACACATGCTTTGGCAGAAGTGTAAACCAGCAGGCGGAAAGATGTATTATATCTTAAGAGTGTGAACAGTGATGAAAGCCCTTTGAAATATTACTACGGTAAAATCAACCTTTAGCAGTTTCAGATGAAGCAACATGCAGTGGCTGTAATGAGGGAGAATATAAGATTAAAGCAGAATTTTTTCATATGGGGCTTTTTTAGTATAAAGAGCTGTAAAATATATTGGCCTTCTTCCTAATTTTTTTCTATTTTTGATGCAATTGGTTCAGATCCTCAAAAAAAATCTAAATTATGACAAAGACAACAGTGAGTGAACACTACATGTATACTTGAAATTATCATTCCACTCCAATTGGTGTTGGATAACCTTTTTCCGTCATTAAATGAAGCGCTCATTTAAAAACTGAATTTTGGGGTTCCTAATGTTCTCTTTCTCTTGCATCAAATTTAGTCAGGAGATCTGAAACTATTAAGAGTTGCAAATATGAAAAACTTGAGGAAGAGGCAAATACCTTTTCATGGCAACATGTATTTATCATTTCGATTTCAGTGTATGATTTCAGTTGGCCCTCACAAATCAGTGAGCGAAAGGATTTTTACATGTTTGCTGTAGTTCCTAATAAACTGCATGTTTTTTCAGTGACAGGTGTACATATGGAAAATTTATTTATTAGTGGTTTCAGTAAAATAAAATAAAAAAGCAATAATAGAATGTATACTTCACGTGGCTCCAAAATGTCTTCTATAGTACCAATCCCCCTGTCGGGGCTAATGTATTACAGAACTTAACTATGTCCTATGGTAGGGGAGACAGGGGCATAACCTTACCCAGGGCATGTTGATACATGGCAAATTTGCTTTGTTGTGTAGCAGGCCGAAGGAGGGCCCGGGCGGGGACTTGAACCTCCAGACTCCCGGGTAATAGTCAAATGCGCTGGCCACATCGCCAAAGAGCCAGGCTCCTTGGCAAGTTAGCCAGGGCGCAGACTCATTAGGAGGCATTCTCGTGACAGGACCCATCAACTGTCACATCTCTCCCCCTCTTTCGGGAGCGTGTCCTCACGCTCCATGCCTTACGCATGCTGCTATCCATTCGGATCCCCCAGATCCTGCCGATTACGCCAGAATGTAGCAGGCTGAAGGAGGGCCCGGGCGGGGACTTGAACCTCCAGACTCCCGGGTAATAGTCAAATGCGCTGACCACATCGCCAAAGAGCCAGGCTCCTTGGCAAGGTAGCCAGGGCGCAGACTTATTAGGAGGCATTCTCGTGACAGGACCCATCAACTGTCACAGTTGCATTAATCAAGAATGATTTTTTGTTTTTCCAAACATATTTATCATACTAATGTAATGTTCATGTGTGAGTTGCAGACTGACTATGCAATGCTGTAACTAACACAGCATAGGGCACCTTTCAACATTGTGTTACAACATTCCCAGATCTATAATAAATCCAATGGCAACAATAACTTTTCATGTATAATTCTACATCCCATGTACACTTTATGCTGTTATATTCTGTGCAATACAGGCAACAGTATAGAGGAGGACACACTCTTATCCATGTTTTCCAAGGCATTTCAAAGCAAATTAATAGTGTCACATCCGGTCAGACATTATATTGACAATTTCCACAAAACAAGTATCACAGATGAAAATATAAATGATAAGAAAAATTGGATCTACCAACCTTGGACTCACATTCAAGCAAATCGTTTTCTTTTTTCTGAACTTCATATCACCAGCCCAGGAGCTGTTACATCCTTGAGTTGGCACACGTTCTCAAAACTGCACTTCTGTCACTTTCGGTTGAAATCTATTTACCAAGAAAGTCCAAGAACTGCAATGATAGTCCTCAGTCATAGAAGATGCATTGTTTATAAGTGAGAAATATATTTACTCAAACTCTGCACGTGAAGTGAGTGTCAAAATATGTTATATTGTGCCACTATGTCCCCCACATGCAACCTGAGACTGCTGTGTTCAAGGACAGAATAATTACTGTACATTCTGAATGAACACAATAAAATGTATCATTAAGTGCTCTATTGGTAAAAAGTTTTTGCACACTTTAGTCATTATGTGTTCATGTTTTTGATGAAACATATAGTGTTTTATGTTATTTGAACAACCTTTAATGGCACAATGTAAGACTTATAATAGGATCTTTAATCTCATGGGATAGTTGCCCAAAATTTTCAAATTAAAACAGAAGCCATAATTCATCAATAAACAGGTCAATTATTTATTTCCATTTTTTCAGCAAAGGCACTATGGCAGTAAAATTTAAAAAATGTAGGACATATAGAACTGAACGATCAAGAGGGAGCAATCCTCAAGTGTGGCACATCCACAAGTGTAAGTCACAGAGTTAGGTGTCAGCTTCCAGAAACCCATGACTTTCCTCAGAGAAAAAAATTCTTTTGAGCAACATAAGTTTATTTCTTTTTCTCATCTTTAACAGCTTGTAATGGGTGGGTGTTCTGAAAAAACTTTTGACCGGTAGTATTTGTACAATCTCTGGAAACACAATTTCAAGCTACCCTGGAGTTACTATGAGAGTTACCATGATTCCATGATTCAGTGGGATATTATTTTTATATTTATCATTAATATTTTATGCGATTGATATTTTGCAATTAAATATGTGGCACTAAGCCGATAACAACCGGTCCTCAGGAAGTCCAGTTCCCAAGACTGAAGACTCACCATATGGGGACAAACGCATCATATTATTTTCACTGAAATGCAAGTCATCCTGGATAATACAGAATAGGTGGCAACCATACTCTACATTGCCATAAACCTGGTTTTATTGTAGTATACATTAAACGCCCTTCCTGCTGGGCCAGTAAAGTCTCAAGTTTAGCTTTTATATTCAGGTCTTGCAGGCAACTTGTAAGGTCAAAGCTGCAGGCTATTTTAATTCCAGGCGAATATTATCAGCAGTGGCGGTCCGTCGGTAGAAACACAGGGCCAGAAATAACCTCAGCTTTCACTGCTTAATGACCTAAACCTCTCGCAGTTTACCTCTCCCGATTAGCACCAGTTGCTCAGACTAATTGGTAGAACCGACGAGAGTCTAATTTATTTTTGAAAGCCTTGTTATACATTGCACTATGAAATTATATGCCGTTATCTTCCGCACATCAATGACTATGAAAAATATCAATATGTCTTTATAATGTCTGCGCTAGTGTAACTCGTGAAACAGCACAGATTTGCGTAAATTAGTTTGCGAGGCTTATTGAGCAATAAGCCACGAGAATCCGTTCTATAGTCTGAATGTAGTGACAGCTAAAGGGTGTTGTTAGGTAGGATGCACAGCTGAGCGATGGCGAAAATAATTGCTGCGAAGTCAGCAAAAGTTTAGGATTTTTTGCATTTATGTTTCCATCCTAACAATGTTGCATCAATTATATAAATGTTGGCAATAGGCATTTGTTTTTTCATTATCATTTCTTATTATGAAAAATGGATTGGTCTTGGTCGTTCAGTCGATAAATTGTTTGATTGTTAATCAGGGGAACTTGAATGAGAACAGCGAGAGGACAGTCGAGCAGTAAAGGGTAAGGTTACTGTAGCCCCTCTGAACATGCAACCGCATGCCGCTGATTATCAGACATATTCTCACCAACACACAGTCATGGGGCTCAGTAAAGCATGAAAGGAGAGAATCAGAACTGACCCTCAGGGTTAGGGTCCATTCCAGAATTGGAATTGGGAGTGGAATTGATAAATCAGGGATGGAATTGAAATTGGAACATATTATTTGGAATTGAAGTGGAATTGGAATTGATAAAATGGAATTCACCCCAACCCTGCTGACCATCATCATCAGAAACCCATTACTGAGGCACTGTATAATATACCATCAATTTGTAAATTGCGCACTCCATACAAAAGTATACTAACATTTTTTTCACGGTGAACATCGGCCAAAGGAGTTTTGCAGGGTTGGTTCTTAGGTTGCAGGCAATGTAATGCAATGCATTTTGGATTTCATTGAACTCCTTGGGTCCATCCAAATTTTCCAAAGAGTGAGGAACCTTCCCTGATAACGGACATGGACTGGAAATAGTTTGGCTTGTAGTCATAACACAGATTGTCTGCATTGTCTATTTCATGTAAGAACGGAAGCAGTTAGTGTCTTTTTTGCTTCCCTCCAGCAAGGAAACAGCTCAGATCAACCTTGGAAGAAAGCAATCATACATGAGGAACCACAATCCTTCGCAGCTGCGGCGAGGGGATACGTCATTCATCCTAATTTTAATGTAGGATTAGTCAGGTCACTGGGTGCACTCTATTTACTGCCCGGTTTACCCCGCTTTAATGTAGGCAGGCGAGGGAGTGGCAAGCTCCAAAACTGAGTATGAGCTGTAGACAACTTAACCTTAAAGTGAAAACGGCATAAATGGAGCATGACCTGGACGATTTTGGTGTCTAAATAAAATGCTTACTCTGTCCAATCGCTGAGCCACCAAGGCATTTGGTGTCTAAGTAGAGTGCACCCATTATCAATCGCCATTGAGTTATGATATCTTGAAGGAACATGGGAGTTTTCTAAACACGTCCCAAGGCAACATCAAAATCTTCCAGCAGCCCTCCCCAGTCCCATGTGACATTTTCTAGCCAGGTCAAGAGAAAGTGAAGAAGAGGAAAAAGCCTACCTGTTTAAGAGACTTTGGATGCACCCCAAGCTGGGGACGTTCACCTTCATCTTGGAATTCAGTCAGTATACGCAGCGTGTGAATCTCAACTTACACCTTAACAACAACAGGGCCATTGTTTGAGCCAGGTTTCTTTCCCATAATTCTGTCTGATTTAATGCAGCAATTATCCTCAGGGCTATAAGCAGTAATTTACAGGAAGGTGTTTCTAGACTAAATTATAAGCATTCCATTATCATGCAGACTGAAGTCTTCATCCTTCACTGAACCTTGTTTTTCTCAGAGGCTAAGATGTGTAAGAAATACTCTCTTCAGGGCAGTGCCACAGCCCTGTCTGTGCCTTGCATTCAATCCAAAGGCAATAATTATGAAATTAAAATTCATTAGCAAATTGCAAATGGTGCAGATGTGATTAAATCGCTGTGAAATATTTTCTAATCGCACCCTTTTGAGATAAACACAACACTTAATATGCCTGTCTCCAGCATTACTTACAAATGGATTGGCATTCTTTGTTCATTTACTTACCAGTGTCGGATTTGAATAAGCAGATAGATCAGTTTACATTTACAATGTAAAAAGTGTTAATTAGGCCTAAAAAGAGAAGTAACCCCCTTTCATTCATCTGTTAATGATTTGTGTGTGTACAAGGGATGCAGATATTTCCCTCTCTGTGACATTAAACCCCCTTTTTTATCGAGAGTGATAATGCAAATGGAACAAAGAGGAAATGCTTTAAGAAGTCATGGGATTATGAGTAAGAAAACTAATCTTTCCCATGCTGCCTTCGGAGATGGAAAATGACACTGCAATAAAAAAATGAATGCATCACCTACAACAAAATCATAAAACTCACAAAGCTTTACCTTCAATTTTCCAGAGTCGTTCAGTCCCGGTGTGGACTGTCTGGCTTCGCCTCCTGTTATTGTCGTGACTTGACCTCGTCCCAGGATAACAAAACTGAATGTCAGAACACATAACAATGTAAGAGAAAACCGAAAATGCTCACCGTTGACACAAATACCTTGAATATTGAACTCCCTACACAATCAGCAGGTACAACTATATATATATGACCATCACGGGCTAATAGCTATTGTGTTGCTAAATCCTATGAAAACAGGCTGCCAAAGAAATGGGTATTTACTGAGAAAATCTGGAGATCTTGACGTCTAATTTTTTCAAATAGCCTCCCTCAGCGCAATTTACTTTGGTGTCACTTTCCAGTTGAAAATGTGTCACTTATGATTGCCTTTTTTTTGCACTGCAATCTGAATGCTGAAATTTGGAATTGAATTTGACTAAGAAGGACTGTTGAGTGAGATTCAACAAGTCTGGAGCTTAGTGATGCTTATGCTGCCTGTTGATTGGATAGGGCACCACAGCTTTTTACAGACCTTTCAAATACTGTATGTACACAGATGAAGGAAGTGATAGTCTCCGGCTCAACAAATGGAGAGGTACCAGATGCAAGTTCACAGTGCACTAACGAGATATAAGTATTATTTTACCACCCAAAGCATTCTTGATAACTGTTAAGAAGTGATGTTTGTATGCTTGGTTTTAGTTGGTTTTAGCCCATTCTAGCATATTTCTAGTGTATTTATTGTATTTATATATTTATTCTGAGTTACATGTTTCATGTTTAGAGAATGAATGCTTGCAGTCTCATGTCTTACTTTCCTCTTGTTTCTTTGTGTGGTGTCTTTAAAAGATTCTCACTCTTTCTTTTCCATTTCGGTTTGGTAATTCCTCTTCCTTCTCTCTTGCTGTTCTGATTGGACTATCCACACTTAGAGCAGTTCAGTTAGGCACGGGTGATTAGTTAGTTCAAAGTTAGGATCCCACCTACTTCCTCTCTCTCTCCTATCACCGTCCTTGCTTTTCTAGATCCGCCTCTCCTCTCACCTGTTCTGAGTTTAGCTGGGCCTCCACTTAATTTGTTTGTGTATAAAAGACCCACTTTCCTGCTGCTTCTTGTCGACTACGTTTCTTCCGCCCTAAGCTCGCTTTGGTCAAGTCTTGTTTCTGCATCTTTTCTCTCGATTTCTGCAAGTTTGAATTTCGTGATTTCTCCGTGAGTCTTGTTTACGTTGTTGTTTTGCGTTGTGTGATTGAGATAGTGATTGTGAGTACCACGTTTACCCTTTATTCCCATTGTACCAACTTTGCTAGAGATTTCCTTTGTGCTACCCTTATCCTCTCCAACTCCCCTTTTCCTTCCCCATCCAATCCCTTTAGTATTTCCCTGTGTTACTGTCTTTGTGCGGACTGACATCCTGGTTTATAGATCTTTCTGCTTGTCCCTTGATTTACGATTCTGCCTTGCCTAAACCATTCCTGTTGCCTGGCTTTGATTTCTGTTCTGTATGACCATGAGCTCACCTAATAAACGCCCTGCCATTGCTGAACTGCATTTGGAGTCTCAAGCCATTCCTTTCAATAACAGTCTTGCTAACTAAATTTGGAGACAAAAAACAGGACATTTCCGCAAAGAAATGTATGTAATATATCAATCCACTGTTAGTGCACACTTAATTGTAGGAGAAAATACCATGTACCTCCAGTTATGGGTTACTGTGGAGACCTCGCATGACATGAGTGGGTGCGACCCTCTCTGCTACCAGTGTGTAAGCTATGTATTCCCTGCTGCTGTTGGAGCAGAGGAGTCACTGTGACAATGTCACCTGCTTACTCCTTTATAATAACAGCCAAAATACTTTAAAGTAGATGCTTCTATGTGAAGAATTTTTGAAATGTCGTTCAAAAGTTGATGTACTCTTAATAGTGAGGACAGCAGTATCACTGGACTGTTTAAGCATTTAAGGTTTTGTCAACGTATATGAGCCACCATCACATCATTAAATTTTGCCACATTGTCATGAATATGAAGAAGAAGTGCGCAATGTGCATGCTTGTTAATGTTTGTGTGCTCTGAGAGGTTAATGCATTGCACTCTGACGACAGTGAGACGAGATAAGCTGCTAACAGTATGTTAGGCAGTGCACTCCTGTTTTGCAGATGATATCCTTCCAGTGAGGAAACCACTGAACCTGAGTGCATCAATCAGCACCTCAATCACATACCTCTGTCTTATCAAAGGCCAAGCGGACAGTGAACAGTGAGTCAGTCAGAAAGCGGTGGAGGTAGAGTTATTTCAAAGAAGAGGGGCAGCATATCAGGGGATTTTGTCAGTGTTTGAGTGGATCTGGAGATTGGGGGGTCTGGAAAGGTTTATCAGATAGCAAACAATGGCCATCCTCGTCAATGATCTGGAAACCTCATCACGACACTTGCCGAAGGCTCAGTAATGTTTTAGTCTGCTTTCAGAACACAGTCTCTGAATATTCCCATTTGTGGGAGCGCCATGTAACCAGGGGCCTGTCCATTTCTAGTTCCCTTGGTTTCCGCTCCCTTCCTGAGCTTGAATTAAGCCTGCTGCAGAAAGATGCTTCTGGCTGCATTCACCTGGGAGCCAAGGACGTGCATATCAGCGTCTGCAGAGTTGTTTCTTGGGCTGTTATCAGCCAAGCAACGCGGACTGGCTTCTACGTTCCCAGACGGCCCATCTTTAGAACAAGCAGACATGAAGATGTCTCCCCAAAACGAGATACTAATTAGACATTCAATCATGGCTCGCAGCAATGTATCAACTCCGGTATGTTCAAAAAAAGAGACGTGTACCATGCATTTAAATGCCGCTGCAGTTTGATTTATATGCTTGGCTTTGCATAAGAATTTATGCAGAGCAAATCGATGCAGTGCTGAAGATGCACGCATATTGAGAATGCACACATTAAAAGAATGAAGCCTACCTGAAGTGTTTGGTGAAGGAGAAGTCTTCTCAGGGAGAAGGGAAGATGCTCTTAAGATGGTTGACTGGGGGACTATGGGAGTCATGGTTTTGGGGGGGGGGGGGGGTGGTGTCTTTGTTAATTGGAACTGTGGAGAGCACCACGAGAGGGCAAGAGCCCTGTCTATAGTGCATTACACTGCCATCTATTGAATATATCTCTTGAAAAAAATTGAGAGAATTTTCTTTGAATACAATGGTATATGCAGTATTCAGAGAGCATCATAATTCATTGGACAATGACATATTTCATTATAGGCTATCTGAATCAAGCTCAATATGATTTTGGACATGCTGAAGAGGAAACTGAAGGCCAAAAGTCCCCCAAAACAAGGTTGAACTTAAGGTGGTTGCATTACAGGTCTTATAGAGCATTACCATGGAAGAGATCCAACATGTGGTGATGTCAATATGTTGCAGACTTCAAGCAGCCATTGCATGTAGAGGACATGTGACCAAATGTTAAAAATGATCACTTCATTCTACATCATGTTCAACTGTCAAACACTTTTTGATGCACACAAAATTTGTGGTGGTGGGAACGAACAGAATATGCACAAAATGTGCTGTCATTTATTAACCGTTCATCCGATCAGAGTAACACCCTCACACGATTGCTCTTTTCCTCATCCTCAGTATCTCTCAGAATGTTTACATGCATACTAATTTTCCACTATTATTCTTAAAATGACTATATTCCTTCTTTGATAAGGATCATGCAAAGAGCATAATCCATTTGTATTTTCCAAATTAGGCCTCATTCTGTATGAAGAATTTTCTCATCAAGAAGTGGGATATATCATTCGGATTTGAAGAGCACTGCGGCAAAAAACAACAAAGTTTTTGCATGTGCGGTGCTGTGAAAAAGTATTTGCCTCTTTCCTGTTTTCCACAATATTTGCATGTCTGTCACACTTAAATGTTTCAGATCATCAAATTAATTTTAATATTAGAGAAAGATAACCAGAGTAAAGGCAAAATCCAGCTTTTCAATGATTTAATTTATTGAAGGAAACAGGTGATCCAACCCTACATGGCCCTGTGTGAACAAGTAATTGCCCTCTTAGTTGATAAATAAACAAATTAAATAAATAAAAAAAAATTAACAATTTTAATTGATAATTGGGTTCAACTTCACTAAACACACTTAGGTATGATTACTGCCAGCCCCATTGATGCTATTCATCACATTTATGCGATTTATTTATTTATAAATAAAACCTGTCTGTCAATGTGAGGTGGATGAAAACCAGCATATAGTGCTGCAAACTAAAGAAATACAAAAACAGATGAGAAATAAAATCACTGATATCTATCAGTCAGGAAAGGGTACAAAGCCACTGTAGCAAATTACAGAGATTAGAATTGCCATCAAATACCCATAGAAACCTTCACAGTTAAAATGTAAATGTGTAAAATGTAAATAAAAACAGAATGCAATGATGTTCAAATCATTTGAACTATATGTGTATTTGAAAATAGTACAAAGACAATATATCACATGTCAAACCTAAGATATTTTACTGTTTTTTGGAAATGCGCTCATTTTGAAATTGATGCCTACAACATGTTTCGAAAAAGTTGGCACAGGGACATGTTTACCACTGTGTTGCATCATGTCTTCCTCAATCAACACTCTAAGCATTTTGGGACTAAGGAGACCACCTTTTGAAAGTAAATTTTTTTTTCCCATTCTTGTTTTATGCAGGATTTCAGCTGCTCAATACTTTGCAGCCTCATTTGTCATATTTTTCATTTTATAATGTGCCAAATATTGCTAGTGGGTGACAGATCTGGACTGCAGGCAGACCACTTTAGCACCGGACTCTTTTACAACAGAGCCATGTTGTTGTAATATGTGCAGAGCATGGTGTTTGCTATGGTTTTGCTGAAATGAGCAAGGCCTTCGCTTAAAAAAGTATCTGGACGGCAGTAAATGTTGCACCAAAAGTTGTATATATCATTCACCAGTAATGGTGTCTTCACGGAATCACAAGTTACCCATGCCATATGTGTACTAATGCACCCCCATACTATCATGGATGCTGGCTTTTAAATTGTCGGCTGATAACAAGCTGGGTTGCCCTCTACTCTTTAGCCAAGAGGACATAGAATCCATGATTTCCAAAAAGAATTTTGCATTTTGATTGTCAAACCACAGGACAGTTTTCCACTTCACCTCAATACATTTTAAATGAGCTCAGGTCCAGAGAAGAAGGCAGTGTTTCTAGATCTTGTTAATACATGGTTTAATCTCTGCATGGCAGAGTTTTAACTTACATTTGTGGATGCAATGAGAAACTGTGTTTACTGCCTATGGTTTGCAGAAGTGTTCCTGAGTCCATGCTGTGATTTCCACTACATAATCCTGTCTGTGTTTAATGGAGTGCCGCCGGAGGACCTGAAAATTGCAGCCATTCAAAACTGGATTTTGGTCTGGTCCCATTCATACAGAGATTTTTCTGGATTCTCTGAATCTTTTAATGATATTATGTATCATAGAGGATAAAATCTCCAAATTCTTTGCAATTTCAAGTTAACAATGTTATTCTTAAATTGCTGAACTATTTCTCCATGCAATCTTTAAAAGAGTGGTCAAGCCCTCACCATATTTACGAATGAAAGACTTTTTTTTACCCGATCATGTTACTGACCTGCAGCTAAATAATCTGTGGTGCGTTACCAAAAGAACAACGGAAGTTAGCATTGAACCACTGTGGTACAATGCATCGTTAAACTAACCAACTTCCAAATTACGACCATTTCCAAAATGCCATCGGAAGACAGCGGTTCGGACTATGTTAGTTTGAACAGTTTCAAAATGGTAACTGTTTATGCATGTAGGACGTAAACCTTCACAGATGGTGCAGACTGTCAACCGGAACTTGGTGGTTATCAATGACACCCACCTATCCTGGTAAAAAAAAAAACTGGGAATTTATTAATTCAGCAGCAATTATTATTGTAATTTTTTTTAAACTGTCCCCAAGTTATTAAGAGTGATTATCATGATACAAATAAGGACTAAATGAACTGCTGGCACAACAATATCATTACTGCAAATAAAATTTGCTTCTAACAGTTGGCTATTCTTAATACAATAAGGCCACTGACGGGCTATTAATACTAATATAACTGCTACATTCAAAATTTTGCGCTTAAGAATCTAAAGAGCGCAATTTAGCATATTTTGAATTATATGGCACCAATCGGTAGATATTTTTTGCATTTCTATTAAGTGCTGGGTGGGAGGAATTATATTACATACCCTCCACTAGTGTCACTACTAGCACATGGCTCATCAGTTCCTAGTGAGGCGATTGGGTGCAAGCGTGGTAATCTGCAAAGTATTTTCATCCCAGGTTCGAATCCCCTGCAGTGCATTTATTTAATGCTCTCAGGTCAAGGAGATCATAGCTGTGGGTGAAACATTTTGTTTCATGATATGATTTTAAATGATACATTTTTTATTTATTCCTTTATTCTGCATTCCTTTATTTGCCTTGGCATCTTGGGTATTCACCTTCTGTACTCAGCTCAAGCTCAACAGTATCAAAGCTCGTCTCTGTAGCCCCACTTTCAAACAATGAAATAAATTTGAAGCAAAATAACACAAATTGTTACAAACAATATGATAGTATCCGAATACACATCAACATTGACAGCATATTGGACATAACATGGTAGACAAATTCAGGCTTTCGGTTGCATTTCCTGCCAACAATGACATAAAAATACAGACCCACGCTGCTAACTACAGCTCAGAGTCTGTAGTGTGAACCATGGAGTTTAATGATAGTGCTTGCGAACATTCGTTCCAACCATGCTTTTAGGAAACACCTGTGTCATCTAAAGATGCATCGTACTATGTAAGTTCACACTATGTAGCTGGACTGATGGTTTCTGGAAACACCAGCATCGCAACTGCATTGTTCCAACTATATTAGTTACTAGCACAGTTAGCAACTATGCTTTTTGGAAACGCACCCCTGCTTAGTTGTGAGATGCTCAGCCAGTTGTCTTTTTTAGCACCATACAACTTTTTCAGTCTTTTATCGTCCTGTACCAACTTTTTTATAACATAGTGTTGTCATCAAATTCAAAATGAGTTGATGTTTTTCAAAGAAACAATAAAATGTATCAGTTTCAACATCTGATATATTGTCTCTGCAATATTTTCATATAAATATAAAGTTCAGATGATTTGAAAATCACTGAATTCTGTTTTTGTTGTACATTTTACTCAGCATCCCAACTTTTTTGGAAATGGGGTTGTAGTTCAACAATTTAAAATGACATTTCTTAATGTAAAATTGCAAATAATTTGGGGATTTCATCATTTACAGCATATAATATCATCAAAAGATTCAGAGCATTCAGAGAAATCTCTGTGCACAAGGGACAAGACCAAAAACCAATATTGAGTGGCCATGATCCTCAGGCCCTCAGGCAGCACTGTTTCAAAAACAGACAGGATTCTGAAGTGGAAATTACTGCATTGGCTCAGTAACACTTCTGTAAACCCTCGTTAGTGAATACCATTAGTCGCTGTATTCACAAATGCCAGTTAAAATTCTGCCGTGCAAATATTAAACTAAGATCCAGAAATGCTACGGCATTCGCTGGGCCCAAGCTCATTTAAGATGGACTGAGGCAAAGTGAGAAACTTTCCTGTGGTCTGACGGATCAAAACTGTGAAATTTTTAGCCTCTAGGCTAAAGAGGAGAGGGACCATCCAGCTTATTACCAGTACACAGTTCAAAAGCCGGAATCCATTATAGTATGGGGGTGCATTTTTGCACATGGCATGGGTAACTTGCACATCTGTGAAGACACAATTAATGCTAAACTATATATAGGTTTGAGAGTGTCACGGTTCTGGATGTTTGTGTGGTTAAGGACTTCTCTTTGTGGCTCTCGTCCTGGGACGATATCGAATTCCTTTTCCATCGGATTCTTTACCCAGCTGGCTGATTGAACTTGGGTGGCGTCTTCCCACTCTACATAAGCCGGAGGTCCGCCACGCCTCCTTCGCTAGAGTGTTGTTTGTAGTAATGCACTATAGCCGAAGATATCTGTAGTCAGGATTTATTTGACTATGTTTATCCCTTTTGGCGGTCATTCAGAGAAGATTTGTTTTTTCTTAATCAATTCCCCGGTTTTTCCTGTGGTTTTAGGTCATTTGTGGTTGCTTAAACATAGGCCACAGATCTTTTGGGGCAGTCAAAATAACTCAATCATCCAGTGGGGCTCTGACTGTAGGTCTCACTATAGTGAGATTCTGGCAAGTCGCCCCAAATTTCAACCCATGGGGGAGGCGTCAGGTTCTGGACAAGATTGGTGTGTAGGAGCCGCCCTGAACCTTAGTTTACCTCCCAACGTTCCAGATGATTTTGTTGATCTCGTTGAGGATTTTGGCAAACAACGAGCTTCGTCTTTGCCTCCGTCATGATTACGATTGTGAGATCAAACTATTCCCTGACAAGGTGGCAGCGGTTAGGAATTGGCCTACCCCTCAGAATGTTAAGGAGGTTAAACGATTTTTGGGCTTTGCTAATTTTTATAGGAGGTTTATTCGCAATTTTAGCACTGTGGCTGCCCCCATCATTGCACTTTCTAAGAGGAATTCCTCCTCGTCATTTGCGTGGTCTCCAGCAGCGGAGGCTGCTTTTCAAGAGTTTAAGAAATGATTTAGCTCTGAACCTATTGTTGTTTTGCCCAACCCCACCCTCCCATTTGTGGTGGAGGTGGATGCGTCAGAAGTCGGGGTTGGTGCCATTCTGTCCCAGCGCCCCCTTCAGGACAATAAGTTGCACCCATGCGCCTACTTCTCCTGGTCGTTGTCGCCAGCTGAATGAAATTACAGTATTAGTGACCGGGAGTTGTTAGCTGTTAAGTTGGCGTTAGAAGAGTGGCGCCATTGGTTGGAGGGGGCTGAACATCCCTTTGTGGTTTGGACGGATCACAGGAATCTCCAGTGTGTCCAGCAGACTAGGCGACGTGATTCCAAGCAGGTGCGATGGGCATTGTTTTTCAATCGCTTTGACTTTATGTTAACTTATTGCCCCGGCTCCAAAAACATCAAGCCTGGCGCCTTGTCACGGATTTTTATGACCGCTCGGGCCATGATCCCATTTCTGAGCCGGTTATTCCGGCGGCTCGGATTGTGGCTCCCATGCAGTGGGATACTGAGTCTGTGCGGGAGGCCTTGCGGCCCGACCCTGCTTCTGGTGGGGAGCCGTCGGGCTGTTTGTCTGTCCCCATGGCGGTGCATAAACGGAAGGCTGCCGCTGATATGAGGCACCGTTTTGCACCTGCTTATCGGGTTGGCCAGAGGGTTTGGTTTTCTGCTAAGGACCTTCCGTTGAGAGTGGAGTCACGGAGGTTAGCCCCGTGTTTCATTGGCCCATTTGAGACCATGCGTCGCGTGTTGGTCGTGGGGTCCAGTTTTTGAATTGGGAGAGATGTGGTCCTGAGGAGCGGTGCTGGGTCCCTTCTCGGAATATCTTGGGTCCCACCCTTATTTCGGAGTTCAGTGCATGGGGTTCTTTGGGAACGTCTACGGACATCCCTTGGGGTGGGGGGGGGTCCTGTCATGGTTCTGGATGTTTATGTGATTAAGGACTTCTCTTTGTGGCTCTCGTCCCAGGACGATATCGAATTCCTTTTCCATCGGATTCTTTACCCAACTGGCTGATTGAACTTGGGCGGCGTCTTCCCACTCGATATAAGCCGGAGGTCCGCCACGCCTCCTTCGCTAGAGTATTGTTTGTAGTTATGCACTATAGCCGAAGATATCTGTAGTCAGGATTTATTTGACGTTATATCTTCTCGTTATTTGTGGAGTTTCTATTTCTCTAGGGTTATTCCCTTTTCCTCTCTATTCTTTGTATCGCCCCATTTGAGGTGCTTTATTTATCTCGGTTCCGAGATACTTCTTCTTTCTCTCTTTCGCTTTGCTACCGTGTTGTCGGATGGTTGGACGTCCTTTTGGAAGCGTGAGAACTGTTCCTGTCGTGTGGTCTGTGTTTGTATTGAGTCTGTGCTGCTCTGTTTCCCTCTTGCCGCTGCACTTGGCCTCTCAATTCAATCGGCCATTACAGAGAGTTTCATATACTGCCATCCAGACATCTTTGACAGGGAAGGCCTTGCTTATTTGGGGAAAAAAGATGCCAAACACAACACTCTGCACGTATGGCAACAAGTTTTTTTTTTTCATAGTTCTTCTTGGGAATCATTGACATGGAAAACAAACCAACAAGCAAAGCATCTAAGAACACTTGCTTCACGTTTAAGCACATTAGTATATTCCGATGCAAATCTTGCACCATTCACCCTGTCTTTAATTTAACTTCTTGAAATTCTTTTTGCATTCCTTTTTTCACAGCTTTAACAATCCCTTCCAGCAATTTAATTTATACATTGGAAAGGAGATGCACTTTGCAATTTAATTTCTTAAACCACAAGGTTTTCTACTGCATTTAAAAATGTATTACAAAAGCCAGCTTTATGTTCTGTGAAATGAAATTGGCAGTGCATATATACATATACAACCCCAATTTCGCAGAAAGTAGGCACAACATAGAGTATGCTAATTAAATGCTAAAGGACTGATTTGAAAAGTCCATTCACCCTCTGATATATGAAAATAGACTGGGATGACTGCAACAGAGTCCAAAAATTAGAAACAATGGGTTGTTTCCCACTGTGCCACATCTCAATGGGTCCCTAATGACCTGAACTCAGTCGGGTAACACCAGTGACAACAGTATCGCAGATCAAAACTTGGCATGTTCAACTCCATTTTGGTAATTTCATGATACAAGGCAATGGGGCATCTATCGTGCTGTCGTCATAAGAGCTGGTCAAAGACAAATTTATCACCTGAGGGGTGTGGGGGGGGATTTATTTCCATTAAAGCCAATCAGATCAACTGATGTCATTTACTTTATAACTGATAATAATAATAATAATAATAATAATAATAATAATACATTTTATTTATTGGCGCCTTTCTAACACTGAAGGTCACCGTACAGCAGAGTCGAAATTGACAACAGACAATGCAACACAAACAACAATTATCAAAATGTCTACAACATCTGAATGGACGGGATTGGGATGAGATAATTGACTTTCAGACACAATATGCCACTTTGAACAGATGAGTTTTGAGCTGGGTTTTGAACATGGGAGAAGAGTCAATGTTCTGGAGGTCAGGAGGGAGAGAGTTCGGGACGCGAGGAGTAGAGCGACTGAAGGCTCTGGACCCCATGGTGGTCAGATGAGCTGGTACGACGGTGATGTGGATGGATGAGGTGGACCTGTGGGAGCGAGTGGGTGTGTTGATATGAAGGAGTTCAGTCAGATATGAAAGAGCAAGATTGTGGATGGCCTTGAAGGTGAGAAGCAGAATTTTGTAGTCCGTCCAATATTTGACTGGAAGCCAGTGAAGAAGTACCATAGTGATGTGACTGGTGGAGGGAGTTCTGGTGATGATTCAGGCCGCAGTGTTCTGAACCAGTTTGTGAATGGACATTTGAGGGAGACCAAAGAGCAGGGAATTACAATAATCAAGGCAAGATGTGACCAGAGAATGAACCAAGACAGCAGTGCTGTTGGGTGTCGGGGATGGATGGAGGTGATTAATGTTGCAAAGATGGAAGAAGGCAGACCTGGTGACATTATTGATGTGGGCTTGAAATGATAGATTAATGTCTAGGATGACACCCAAGCTCTTGACCTGAGGGGAAGGGGAAACGATGGAGTTGTCAATGGTAATATTGAAACTGTCCATTTTAGATATAGTGGATTTTGAGCCAACAAGAAGAACCTCGGCTTTGTCACTGTTGAGCTTGAGAAAACTGGAGGAAAACTAAGATTTGATTTTTTGAAGACAGTCACAGAGGGAGGACAGTGGAAGGGTCGAGGTGGGTTTGGTGGAGACATAGAGCTGGGTGTCATCTCCGTAACAATGGAAATGGATGTTAAACTTTTTGAAGATATGGCCAAGGGGGAAGAGATAGATAATGAATAAAAGTGGCCTCAAAACAGAGCCTTGGGGAACACCTGTAGTAACTGGAGATTGCTGGGATGTGTCACGGTTTTGAGTTGAATGAACTGAGTGCGACTGGAGAGGTATGATTTAAACCAGTTTAGGGGAGTATCAGTGATTCCAATGGATGCAGGTCTGTCAAGGAGGATGTTGTGGGAAACACTGTCAAAGGCTGCACTCAGATCAAGCAAGATAAGGATGGATAACAGTCCAGAGTCAGCTGCAACAAGGAGGTCATTCAAGATTTTTACCAGGGCTGTTTCTGTGCTGTGGAGGGGATGGAAGCCAGATTGGAACTGTTCATAAAGGTTATTGTCAGATAGATGAGTATGGACCTGAGATACAACTGTTTTTTCAAGAGTTTTGGACAGAAAGAGGAGGTTAGAAATAGGATGGAAGTTATTTTGACTGCACCGGGTTTCTTCAGGACAGGGTTTACTGCGGAAACTCTGAGTGGAGAGGGAACCAGACCAGTGGAGGGGGAGGAGTAAATGATGGCAGTTATTAGGGGAGACAGAGAGGGAAGGCAGGCTTTAACCAGTGGAGTTGGGAGAGGGTCCAGTTGACAGGTGGATGGCTTAGATTTCCTGATGAGGTCACATATTTCAACAATGGAGGGAAGTTTGAAGAAAGTAAGTGGATGCAAGAGAGGTGTAGGGTAAACCATAGGAGACACAGAGATGGGAATGAGCTGCTGGAAAAGAGTGTTGATTTTGGTGTTAAAAAATGACACTAAAGAATCACAGGAGGCTGATGTATACAGGTATGAAGGCAGAGAGTCCGGTGGGCGCAAGATTTTGTCCATTATGGAGAACAGGGTCTTTGTGTTCCCTTCACTAGAGCTGATCAGATCTGCATAATAACTGGATTTGGCTGTTGAAAGTGTCCTTATAATGACAAATATGGTTATTGTATAGTTCTTTGTGAATGACAAGTCCAGTTTTCCTGTAGAGATGTTTGAGTTGGCAGCCTTTCCTTGTGAGCTGGCGGAGTTCAGGTGTATACCATGGGGCGGAGTAGATGAAAGAGAGTCTGAGTTTTTAGTGGAGCCAGGGCATAAAGAAGACTGTGAAGATTGTCGTTGTAGTGAGAAACCAGTTCATCTGGGGTGGATGAAGAGTTAATGCTGGAAGATTGGTAATGCCACTATGGAGAGCCAGTAAATTAATGTTGTTGATATTTTGGAATGTGATAACACGGGACAGTTTAGTTTTGGATAATGTTAAATTGACTTTAAGAGTTATTAGTTTATGATCAGAACTGGGAAGATCAAATGCAGCACATTCAAATGGGGTGACACCAGAGCAGCACAGCAGATCTAGTACATGTCCTTTGGAGTGAGTTGGGAAGCCATATATGTTGTTAAAGACCAAAACTATCCAAGCAGGATGAGAAGTCCTTTGTGAGAGCACTGTTGAGCTTGTCCATATGAATGTTAAAATCTCAAAGTACTATTATAATGGGTTAGTGGGCAGAGATGGGCGAGAAAAGCAGAGAATACATTTATGAAATCATTGTTAGGCTTTGGTGGGCAATAAACAGTTGCTATAATGGTCAGTGTGGGTCCATTTAGCTGTAAGGCATTGGATTCAAATGAGCTGTGAGCAGGCAGAGAAACAGGCGACATTTTCCAATTCTTGCTGTAAAACATCGCGAGACCTTTGCCTCTGCCGGTGACACGAGGTTGAGAGATGTAAACAAAGCCTGGAGGTGCGGCTTCATTCAGCTGAGAGTAGTCATTAAGTTGTTGCCACGTATCTGTCAGACACAAGAAGTCAAACTTTCGGTCCGTCAGGATATCCTGGAGGAGATTCCCCTTGTTCGTCAAAGGGCGGATGTTGAACAACGCGAAGTTGACAACGTTCTGCTGGTGAATGATGCTACCGTTAGTCGACCTGGATAGGTTGGCTAGGGCACTGTGGTCGACTCTACAGCTGGAGTTTCTTGGAGGATGATGGGCTGACGACCAGATGGAGTTTATTGAACTGGAGTCATCAATGTGGAACTGGAAACTCCGACGAGATCCTCGATGGATATATTTCCGACGAGGATGATAAGCGATGTTCGGGTAGGAGCGCAGCACTGGTGGCAGAGTGGACCGAAGGGAACGCAGTTGCAGCAGTTTAGCAGCCGTGTATTGAAGTAATGCTGCTGATGGATTTATTATGGAAGTGCAGGGCTGACCAGATGAGTATGGCCCATAGAAACAGTTTGTTAACCCACATCGTTGCCAGTGGTGATTCAGATGCGGACTCCAGGTAGCAGAAGCAGCCAGGTGAGGAGAGGGAGAGCAGCACTCCACAGGTAATGTGAGACCAAACGTAAATCACGAAGAATCTGATTGGAGAGGAGCTTTGACCAGATTAGGAAATAATATTGCAACGTATATTTAACTCTTTCCCCCTCACAGCCCTAAAGATAACACAGCAGTGTATACTCTTTGGCTGCTGCAACCTTATCTCCACACAGAGCTGCTGATGTGATAACACCCATTTACTCAGGCAATTTCAGAAATAAACAAAGAAATGATGGAACATTCATTTTTATTATTACAAATAAATAATTACAGAATAAAAGTATATAAAAGTATATATTTTCTTTTTCAGGATAACCTCACCTTAAAGACAATATTTTTTATATCCCAATATTCCAGTTAGAGAAAGAGAAATTTCACTATCAATATCAACTCATTTTATAAACACAAAGAGTCTTTATATTTACAGGTCCAATAAAGTTCAATTTATGCTAATGTTTTTTATTTTTATTGACCAATCATATGCCTTCAATTATGCATCTACCCTAAAACTGTTGATGTCATAGTCTCGATCTCATATAAGCTTAAAATAGAGAGTCGTCCACAGACGCTTATGGGGAAATCCTGGTGAGACGTCGAGAGTCGCTTGTGTGGTGATTGAGACCGTGCGTTGAGAAGCGCTTGTGGGGAAATAAGGGATAGGCGTCGGAGGCGCTAGCGAAGGGGAAAGAGTTTCAGAGGGAGGCCTAATGCTTGGATGAAAATCAGTAAAAACAGCAGAAGAGGACAAATGAGCCAGAGAGCAGCGGCAGCCGAACGTGCCAGCGCTCACTCCTGTGCAAGTCCTGTAGAGGCTCTGCACTGATGCATCAACACTATAGCAAACTGGCAATTTCATCATGTCAGGTGAAGTACAGGCATCAAACTTTTACAGGGTCTGCCAGGAACACTTCTCTCGATAAGAAACAGATCTGCTTGTCCAGAAGGTGCAGACTTGCCACACGAGAGTTTATGGAACATCAAACAAGCCTCCCAGGACAGGTGCAGTGAAGACCATTTGGGAGGAGGTGACTGTTTGCATCACTGCATCCTCCTTTGGTCCCTTGAGATCCGAGCTCCAATGCAGGAAGAGGTTCAACGATATGCGGCGAACATTAAAGTGAAAACTAACATCAAGCGTGGGGGTTATTCCAGTGGTGAGTTATTCCAGTGGTGAGTCCCACACTTCTGCAGAGGACAGAGCATCTTTCTTTATGTAGCATCTGTGGATGCAGCGGCAGATTCTGTTAACTGACAAAGCTTTACTGGAGTATTTCCAAGTCCATGTCATGATATCCATTATAGTCACTTGATGATTTTGAAGAAAGTGACATCTTAGGGATTAAAGATCATAAGCGCTAAGAGGCAGTTTTTGGCTTGGTCTTTTATGACCACAGATTTGAGCAGATTCCTTCCAACCTTTTGTTACATTTTTCACTATATAGAGAAAAAAGCCAAAAATCCATCCAGTCTGTCACTGGGGAACGTTGTCCACAAAGTAATTGATTATAAGCTCACGCATCTGTTGGCAAAGTAGTGGGCCTCGACCCATCTTTGCCCTTGAGGGATAAGGCATTTTTTAAAGCCTCCTTTTTATAGTATAATGTGATTAGTTTACCTGTTTAATACCAGCAGTTTCCCATCACTTTATTATTGCAACTTGTCAGATAATCATTAGACTTCATTAACCCCTGCACCAATTTATTTGGAGTCTGCTGTATTCATCACATTTGAAATAAGCATACATTTTCAATCAGCAATTGAAGTTAAAGCATCTAATAATGTGTGATTGTTTCAGAGAGTGAATTGACTTTTCAAATCACTCCTTTTTGATCTTATTTGCATTTTCAATAATGTGCCAACATTTCTGTAAGTGGGGTTCTGAATATTTTGAGTCATTTAATTAACATTTTATCTACAAAATGTTTAGCATACATTTATAATTAAATTTTCAGTTATCTTCAGTGAAATTCCGCAATTATATTTCCGCGATATTCTTTAATTGAATTGAGAGTAAGTTTGCAGATCCTGAAGTATTGAAAATTGTCAGTTACCTTAAGATACAACGGCAGCAAAGAGTCATAGTGACTAAATGAACTTTTCCTCTTCCCTGCATAAGGATACCACGATGGAAGTGAAGGTGATCCATTACTCTTCCCACAATTCTTTGGGCCATGTTCCAAGTTGTATACCTTTGCATTCTATCAAGAACAGTCAGAAGTGCAGATCTTCTGTGGCTGATATAGCAGGTACATTTATCAAAGAGTGCACTGCCATGCCCATGTATAGTGATGTTGTTGAAGATACTGTTGGTTTTTGAAATACTTCAATCACTGGAATCAATGGACTCATCATTTGTATTGAGTAGCACCGTAACACTTTTTGTAGTGATGTGAGCATTCGTGCACAATGCATGGCAGTACTTGTAAGTTACAACTGATTGCTAATATACAGTATGTAGTCAGCACTCAAGGTCATGGAACCTCAATTCAACTGAAGTTATGCATGGGAAAACTAATACCAAACAAATGCTATGATCCAAAACACATGAATGGATTCTACCTAAAATGCAGAGAAGTACAGAGGTTTCTGTGAGTCCTTTTTGATTCTGTGCCAAATCTCCAGCAGCATATGACTTTGAATACAAATGGAAATTCTAAAAGAATATCTATTTTACTGGTAGGGATAAAACAAAAAAAAAAAAAAAAATCCCAGCATCCACTGTATCTTATCCTTACTTGCTATTCATAGTTGTCCTTACTACTGGATGCAAAGGACAGAAATGCAATGAGAATAAGACATAGACACCATGAATTGATAAGTGTGTGTACTGAGTTAGGGTAGCAAGAATGATGTGTCTCTTTTTGAATTTTTTTTTCAAAAACGTTCTCTTGAATACAACAAATCTATTCAACATGTCAACAATGGAAACAATTTTGCCATGGTTTTGGCTTAAAAGTTAGGTGGAAATCTAACCAGGCTTGTACATGGTAAAACTTCACTAATGTTCTTGGTGGAACATGCTACCAGGTGAATTATGTAAACACGTTTTGGAACATAATCACATGGGGCTGTATTCAGCAAGCATAAGTAAACATAATAGATGCCTAATTAAAAATACAATTGTTCTAAAAAAAAGTCACTAATTCTTGAATGAAATATAGTTCTAAAGTAAGAACATGTGCAGATATCCACCTAAGTATAGTTTTAAATCTGTCTTTTAATCACACTTCATTTTCCAAGACTAGGGGAAATTAAGTTACTGATAGATCCTTTGTTCCCTCCGTATATTCCATTTACATGTGAGGAAAATTTCAGCATGTATTGGGGAAAAGGTATATATTTCTATGAGCAGAGACCAATGTCATCAGAGTTATGCAGGCAACATATAAGACCTTACTCTGCTCACTACCTTTTTCCCTCCTGTTGGCGAACTTATTTGCCCACGTGGCATAATGTCACTGCAGTTCAATGTAGGTAGGTGAAAGAATCAGCTGTAAAATGAATGGGAAAATGATTACCTTCAGCATCTTGGATTACTTTTACTTTAAATAAACATAAACTTTGTTAATTTCGCAAACATTGTTCATGGCGTTAATCAAATTATGAAATGATGTTTAGGACAAAATGAGCTGCAAATGAGAAGAAACCTTTGTGTGTCAGGCTTCAAATCCGATTCTTATGCCATTATTGCTCAAAGATTTTTTTTTTTAAATCACCTATGATTCTGGGGGATACATTAGGTTGGAAATGAAACTAATGGTTTTGCTCACAATATCTTTAATAATTGTGTTATATAAGCATCTCTTGTTTTGATTAATATGAGATAAAACCATCTTTCCTGATACTTGAATTCTTCTGAAATAGCATTATGTGGCTATAAATATCCAACATTCCTTGCTCTTGGGATGTTTTTTTTTTTTTTTTTTGATTGAGGGAGGCCCCTATGTTCCACTGAAGGAGACTCTTGATCTTCTCCCAACAGCTTTGGGAAGGCCCTTTGCAGTTTCAACATAAAAATGACATGCATAGACTGCAGTGTCTGTAAATGGTATGTGAAGATTGTCATTGGAGCTGGGCTTATAAACATGATCTGCAAATACTGATTAATCACAATAAATAAAATGTCCTCAATAGGAACACTATTCTCAAGACACCATTTAAGGAACCCTAAGATAAGCTGCACACATTAAATGTCTGAAAAGTCTAAACTGGATGTATTAAAAATGCCATTCACGAAAATTGAGGGGGTTTTATACGAAGAGGTCCGTGGCCCAATTCTGGTGTGCCATGTTGATCTCACGAGTAGTTTTGAACTGTGAATGAAATATTGGGCTGGGGCAAAGTGGGTGGAGTCCTTCTCTCAAAAAATGGGGACCTGTGACAGCATGATAATTGTGCTGTCAGTCATAGAACAATCCGCAATAAAGAAATAGGCATAATAAGTGCATAATACAGACAAGAATCTCTCATGTCATCCTTTGTAATAATAGCATCAAGTCAACCAAATTGACGGACTGAAAAAGAATGAGCAAACCATTACATTGTACACATTGTACACCCAGGACAGGAATCCACCCTAATGTTTGAAATGGCATGATTTGTTCACTTGATCTAACACTGGAGTGCATTAGGCACCACAAACCCTCAAACGTATGTCTTTCATTTCATATAATTGATATGACTCCATGATAGTATACAACAAAAGATCTGCAAGAGATAGTAGTGAAAAATGAATTTACTTGAAATGTACTCCTTAATTTACAAATGGGCTTAATAATAGCTTATGGTCATTGCAGAACTCTCACCGACCAGCAAAAAAAGTTTTTCACTAACCAGGAGTTGAACGTTATAGGAAAATGCTGCATGGTTAATTATGGAAAAATGCAGGTTGTCATAAACTTCAAGTTATGAATCAAAGAATCAAAGAAGATCACACTCAACGCTTAACATTTCTGCTTTAGTCTCATTTTTTCCTGATGAAATGGAAGAAAAAAAAAAAACATTGTTCCCCGCTAGGAGCCTTGCTATTCTGACTTTCATATCTCAAGGAGTAGGAAATGTTCATAAACAAGCGAATGGACCAAGTTGCACTTGTAGCGGGAAAATTCTCGAACTACATCAATTTGCGTTATGGGCTTATCCTTATCTGAACTGGTTCGACAATCTACAGAACTACCAGGACATTGGAAAATTAGTCGTAGACTTCTAGTGGGCCAGTGAATGCTTGCTGCCAGTTTTGACTACCCCTGAAAAATAGAATTTTATTTCAATGTGCAAGTAGTATACTTGTAAAAACAAAAATATGACGGTATGCTTTTAGCTCACTTTTTATGTAGTACTTATCAGAGATGTACTTAAAGCTGTGCAGCCTTTCATTTTTTCATCATTTCAGTCATAAAAAGAATTTTCCTTGGCACCACTATAATTTTATTTTTCAGTATTCAAATAAATGATTCGTAATATTACATCGACAATTTGATCAGAATTTGCACTGTGTTGAAGAATTTTATATTTTAAACACTTGGGTGGAAAAACAACCGGCCTGAAGAACGTGACCCATATCATGGGGTGACGTCATAGATTGCGTGGAGGCTTCCCCCAAGTTGCTGTACATTCTGGGAACAAACTTCAAACCGGACTGACAGAATGTCCGATTGAGTCAACAGAGAATTTCTATAAAGATAACAAATTGCAGCGTGTCGTGGGCAGTACTGTATATTTATTTTAAAACCAACATACCTCGGTCTGTTGCGGCAAATCCATCAGTTCGGCGATAACTCAAGGCTATATTTTCAAGATTGTGTAGATCAAGTTTTCCGAATGAACAGAAATTGGTCTGCTCAAAGGTCAGCTTCGAACTTCACGCATGCCTCCTTCTGCAGTTCGTCTGCATGATAGCCTATGAACCGAGGGAGACTTGCAATCGAATTCTCCCCAGCTAAATATGTTATCGTGATTAAAAAGGGTTGTAATTCTGCAGAAAGGCCATACAGCTTTAAATTGCTGTATACTTGACTTATACTGAAAATATATTCAAAAGTCTAAGTAGCTTGCACCTGAGCTTAATCTTTTGATTGAAATACACTTATGAAAAAAAAGTATAATGATGTAGTCTTTTTTGTTATAAGTTAAAGTGAGCTCTTTTGATAGAATAGCCTATTAAGTACTTTAAAGACTTAAATGCTTTTTTCACATATTCACTGACAAGTAAGCTTCAGGGTCGAATAACAGAGTACACTCAATTGTCCATGGCTGGAACCGAAACAGCTTTTTATGTCCACTTCTATAAAGCCAAACTGAAACCAATGAACAATTTTCTTATTTTATTTGAAAATTCGATAGACAATTATTTGAAATTGTGAGAGCATCACAAAAGACTTGATTCATACTTTACAAAATTATAAGCAATGATCTCAATATATACATGCGTACTTTTTGGTAACGGTACGTAAGAATCAGATGTCTCATGTCATCATGATGTTGTGCATCACAAGCTAGTGAACTCCCCACAGTGTGCAATATCAGTGGAATGTCAACTAAACCAATTCAGCTGAACAATTACTCCATGGGATATGCCTGAAGAAAAAATAATTTCAGCATTCCCATTTAATGCCTCCAGCTAAAATCCAGGGTGCACAGTTGGCAATTGAAAAAAAAAAAAAAATTCCTGCATAAAAATTATAATGGTGAAAAAATAAATGGTATAATTTCCCAATGCTGATGTGCACTGAGTGAAGGATATCTGTATACAGAACAGAAATATTTTTTCTTCATTTTTGCCAATAAATCTAAATAAATTTGAATAAGGTGGAAAAATGTTCTAAATAATGCATTTGTATATATTTCATCAGCTCAGGGACTAAACGGTGACGGACATCAAACGGCAGTTCAGTGCAAAGGAAATATAATGTTTTCCCATGGAAGGACATTCAGCCATAACAATATACTGTCAGTTTGTGATGGTGGTAATATATTTGGGTGGGACCATGCCAAAAAAGTGCTCCATTAGGACATCTAGTGCACTGTAAGCAGCACATACCCTTTATGACGAGGATCAAGCTTGGAATTATTTCAAAATAAAATGTAGCACTGTTTTTGTGAAAAAGACAAATGCCAAAGCATGCCTTTGGTATTTTAAACTGGCAGCTGACAAGCCAAAGTGCAAATTACAATTTCTCCTTCAAGCGGAAAAATTATCTTTATAAAGTTTTTCCTCAAAAAGTTTCCTCGCAGTGTCTGTATAGGAGGTCATGGTGAGATATCCTGTGATGCAGCTTGGCAAAGTACAGGATGTCTGTTTTTACCAAAACTACTCCCTCAACACTCAAACCTTGCTTTTCTTGTATCATGTCACGGCTCTCCGTTGATGCTGCAGGATATTGGTCTAAAGTTGAGTCACACCGCATACTTCGGGGCAGTTTCAGCATCTCATGCACATTGCTAAATAAACTAACATTTTTTATGGTAAAGGAATGAAAAGCAGACATTTCTATAGGCAATGTGCAGAAGACGAAATGGCAACCAGACCTTGGGTATTTCTCTCAGTTGCCAGCAGTTTTATAAAGGAGCTGGTGAGAAAGCAAAGGTTTGTGCCAAGCGGCTGAAGGAGACCAGATTGGGATTTAGTTTGTGTGTGTTGACACATATGAGAAAGAGAGTGACAGAAAATTTTATCACTGCGAGGAAAAAAAAGGAGATTAACCGCCAAAAACAAGACAACATCAACATTTTACGTCCTTGCATCGCACGGTGGTAAAAATCATCGTTCGCTCAGTTCATATTATCAAAATAAATCAAAAAGATCATTATCCAAACAGCCTGCAGTCAACGGGTATCTGAACCACTGTATTGAGAAGGCATTCTGTTTTGGTCTCTCGTTCTGCACCGCACTCTCATCTGCATGAGAGTGAAATGTGATGTTTGCTCTGGGATGGTAATGTTAGCAGTGAGCAAGATTTGTTTGCCTGTCATTGCATTTTCGGGTTTTTTAATGTGACAACCGATAAAACAATGAGTGATATTTTATACCGGTCCATCATCTGAGGAGACCAGTTAAGAAGAAGCAGCTCCTTTTTCATGATTTATGTGAAAATGCTGCTGCTCTCTGTCTAATTGATGCACCTTTGATTGATCAGGCCATTAGCAGAACCCGTAGGGTTTTTTTTTCCCCTCCTCTTGTTGTGTTCACCCCTGCTGGTAATTGCCTGTGTCTGTAATCAGGCTCCGCGGTGCGACTGCGGCACAGCCATGGAGACCAGCTATAATAAGAAACGTCTCCGTATACGTGCTGAATGATGCACGCTGAAATCAGTGAGAGACAGAGAGTAGCCCATCAAATAAAGGCAGGGTTTGGTAAGCTGCCATGGTGAGAGGGAGATGCGCATCTGCATGAGTCCACTATGATAAAATGTGTTGGTAAGAAAATGGCTCCCTAACAGGGCCATACGTACGGATTCTGGCCCACTGAATGAAAATCACCCCCCCCCACCCACCGCTCGTTTTACTGAAGCTTTTCAGCTCTGTCACACTGTGGACAACCCAAAGTAATGAGCACATATGTGAACATATCAAGTAAAAATTGACATTTCGTGACACTTTATGATTTTGAGATAAAGGCAGTTAAAGTTGGGCACTTCTTACTTGATCTGCGATAGCAGTTTACTTCTTACCCAATTCCACAGAAACAAAGAGATGAATCATGCTAATTTTTCTGACGTCAAATACTTTATAGGTACATACAACAAACTATGGCAAAAAGTAAAAAAAGTCCAAGTGTCATGAAATGTCAAATTTTGCTTTACATGTTCGCGTATTTGCCTCTACCTTTCACTGTCCTGGGGAAGGCCCAGTGTTATTGACCCAGGAGTTAAAGGGAATGAGCCGATATGTCCATTGCACTTGGTTTGTGCTGTAGGATTGTGGGCCTTGTTTCTGTTATTCCCAGGTCATAATTTGACAGCCTGGACACTATTACTGCTGTGGATTGTGAGGCTGACAGAAAGTCAGCGAGTGATGCGAGAATATAAACCTGCTGCAAGATAACGCCTCCATCCCACTACCTCCAAATCCAGACAGCTAGTCAATGGCATCTTGAAATCTCTCATGATCTGAATTGGTCTCAATGCTCTAATGATGAGCCTAGTATGCCCACCCAAAAAAGAATGAAAATCTGAGTAGGTGGTAAGGAGAAGTGTCACACATTGAACTCACATCTAATCTCATTATTAAAATGGATCCCACTGTCTCGTAATTCATGTTTTAATTGCTGGTTAAGGTTACTGGATCACTACCTTTGCAGAAGACCAGAGGTAACCCAGGGAATCTGGGGGGTAGACGGGATGCAACAACCCCTCCCCCTGTCAAATATGCAATTCTGGCCTCAAAGGTACAAAAGTAAATGTCAGGAAGCAATGTATCTTGCAAATGCATAACTACACACTCCCATATCACTCAACTGTCCCCCATTTTCAAAACCACATCTGCACTCGTGGGTAATCAATCCTGTTCCTGGAATCTACCAACCATTTAAACCCCAAATTCGCACATCTGATTTATTTATTAGCAATGAAAAGAGATCTAAAGTTGTTGAATGAGCTTCAAGGTCCTCAAAATGATATTAGGGTCTGAGAGAAAACTTAAGGAATAGTAGAGCAGCAGGAACAAGGTTGGTTATGATTACTCTAAACCCCCTGTCATGGGACTGATGGAATCAGTTATAAAATTGGTCATCAATACAAAAGTGGTTTTTTTTCTGTGGTGCCCAGTTTGCATCAGGCAAATAAAAGACATTTCAAGCCTGGCATGCAAGGCTAATGTCTCAAGCACGGTAATCCTTGTATCCCATCCACAGTGCAAGCTGCTTGTGATGCCCTGCCCTGTGTCGCACTGCGACTGTGACCTCACTCAGTCGTGCAGTGACTCGCGGCCATCGACTGACACGCTGGCTCTGTGCTGCTGCCAGGCCACTGTCCCCACTCTCTTTCTCTCTTTGATCTAGTGCAGCTCAGTCATGTGAGGTCTAACACCAGTGAAGTCCAAAGTCAGACCACTGTTCAAACACCAGGCCCGAAACCCCATATACTGTGACCTGTTTTCTCTGTATGTCTGGCAGTCAGTATCTGTTTCCTGTCCTCAGTAGAATAAGGGATGTGCAGTGTGTTTGTACGTGTGTGTGTGTGTGTGTGTGTCTGGGTTTGTACGTGCAGATGAACACCACTAATGTCACTGAATAGCTGTATTATCCATGCATATGACTCATTTATGATGTACTACTGTAGCCTGCAATATTGTATCCATCCACATCTGTACAACGAAACAAGACTGTGATGTGTCTGTATCCTGCATGTGCTGGGCAGAAATGTTGATAGGTTTTTCATTTTAGTTTGTAGTTGTACATAATTGGAGACATGCCAGGGAACAAGGTGTTCTTGTTATCATTCTTCAGTATAATGGTTAATCACTGTGAGGTGGTGCATCTTTAGGACAGAGTTAATGTAAGGATCCATTTCTGCGATGGTTTCCAGACGTGACTAACTATGGAGACTTAGGATGGCACTTTCAAATGAGTTGAGCCGCGTCTGGTCACATGAGCATCTTTACTGCAGCCATTTGGTTCACACAAACCCAATGTCCTCAGACCATCAAAACGGCATTTAATTTAGCATTATTTAACTGGGAGGACAGTGTCCCTCTGGGGAAACAAAGATTATGTCAGCTGGTAAACAATACATCCAGTCACATGGAGCACTAATCCTATAACAAACTCACATAATCGGATTTGTCTTAAATGAGACAAATGACAAATATGACCTTAAATGATGCAATGTCCTCATGAGCCGCCAGCTATTTTCATGGTACAGAGTTTCTGTGTCTATAACAAGAATTCCTCCCGAAGTACATTGAGCGAATGTATACATTACCTCCATTTTGCTGTCTGCTCATAGGCAGGTGTGTAACAGAACCATTGAAACAGGGACATCTTCATCTGTGGCGGCCCATCTGCTGTCACAGTGAATAATATGCACAGCAGTGCCAGCCAAACCCAGGAATTAATTTACAGTTACAAAACTATTATCATTATATTATCATCATTGACCAGACTAAGTGTTTGCTGATGTTAATTCAGTGCGCAGCACATCCTACCTCAAGCGTGTATCTCAAATGGCAGAAATAACTGAATTGTGAAAATTCCACTGAAAATTGAGTGACTAAACTTATTAAGAAGTACAGGAGGCCTCTTTTCATAGATTAGACTCCACCATTAATGGTTAATATAAATGAGTTAAGTAATGCTCATTAAGGCAGTCTAATAAAAATATGTGCTTTTTTATATTAATTAGTCTATTAGTGCAGACACATGGATGCCTAGAATTTCTGAGGAGAAAGGTGACAGAAAGCATTTGCCATGATTTAGAGCATACGTTTTTTTTTTCCTATGCTCACTGTTTACTGTGAAACCTTTTTATAAAAACAGGTTCTGATTACTTGTAACTAGTGCCATTCCCTTGCACTGCCATCTGTGTATCTTAACCAATTTGTAGCAGTTCAGACATAATAAAAAAAAAAAGCTCCTTTTAAAGAATAATTCTGAAAGGTGGTCTTCTGATCTGGTACAGTGTCACAGAAAGACATTAAAGTTTCTTGTAAACAAGTAGAGAGATATTTTAGCGTACATTTGGAATATTGTCTCTGGTCAGCACTTGAATAAAAATGTCTGCTTGTCGCATTAGTGTATTTATGTATTTCAAACTCCCATTCAGATACCCTTCAAAACTAATGCAGATTACTCAACGATTCTTGACAGCCTCAGCGTGTTGCATTTCTCAGAGTGCGTGTACGCAAAGGATTCTGCCATCAGTCGTAATTTCAGTAGTTAGGCAATTTGCTTCACTTTATCATAATCTCTCTGCAAAGTCCCTGAGACTGGTGTTTTTAACACCTTTTCATTCCCACCTCACAAACACAATAATGACTTTACTGAACTCAGCACTATCTGTCACATAAATGCTAAATTATTACCATTTTCCATGTTCAGTATTTCATGATCACACCGGAGTCTTTTGTAGGCTAATTATGTCTGTGAGCAAAGCTTCAAAAATGCTGATTTAATGGCGTCTGGGTAAGATTTTATGGCTGTTTGCTCAGATTCAGAGGCTTCAGCTCAGTGGTAGCCAAGCAACTATTAGCCCCCTCGCTTTTACCTTCCCTGTATCTCCGCTAAATCCCAAACGTCGCAACACTTAAGGCAAAAAAACACTGAATGCATTCAGGTACACACTAGATATTTCATAAAATAATATATAAACACAGAAAAAAGAAGAGTTTCCATTTCAATTAATTCAATGAATCGTAGAAAATTATTCTATTGTTTTGCAGTGCTGGTTAGTTTGAGCCAAACTTGGCATAGGCTGATTGTAATAATGTGCTTCTGCAACACAATCAAAAGAACTGAGTTATAAAGCCACTTTCACACTGGACGCGAGACGAATTTTGCGCACGACAGATTACATTCAAAGTCAATGCAAAGACGTGAATACTCGCGTCTTCACATTGACTTTGAATGTAATCTATCATGCAAAAAATTCATTTTGCGTCCAGTGTGAAAGCAGCTTTAGAAAGCTGAGTCAAAACAAATCTACAAAACCAAATTTAAGTCAGCCTGAAGAGTCAGTAAATGGTTTTCAGCCTATTTTTCAAGAAAACTGAGTGGTGCTCAAAAATACAGCTGCACAGTATCTCAACAAACTGGAGCAGAAGTCCTTGAAATTCTGTCATTATTCCAACCAATAAAAAGCAGCAAAACATTTGTATTGACAGATGAAAAGCATTCACAGGTAGGCTGCAGGTTACTTTTGCTGTAGCAGTCAGTATAACCTGGTATCTCAGGCAAATAAAGCCTACCTCTTTCTGAGACCCATGAGGTCAGAAGATAAGAGTAAGGAGCAATTAAAGTTCTTGCTGAACTTCTGTATTTAAAGCACACTTCATTCTGTCCAGTTTCCAACATTGCTGCTGTTTTTAATCATTTTTTAACAAGTCCTACAATTGTAGTTCCAGCAGAGAGAACATTTTCAACACTGAGTCTAATTGAGAGCTAGGCTATAGCCTACCTCTTAAGTACTATGGGCTCTAATTTCTTGGCGCAGCGCAGGGTGGCGCAGTGTGGCGTAGCGTGGCGCAGCCCACGTAGTGGTAATTTCGTCCAGTGTAGCCCGCGCAGTGGTAATTGCGTGCGGTGCAACACCGTGCGCAGCCACTTTGGCAATTTGGTAGACGGACGTGTGCCGAGATGGGTGTGGCGGCGTAGTAGGGGGAGGTGTCACATATTCATCATGACGCAGTGACAATTTCGTCTCCGCCGAAACTGCGCAGAAAGCTCGCCAGCTCCAACCTGGTTTACTTTCTGTGCAGTGGTAATTTGGCTGACTAGCACACAGTGCGCACACGTCACCGAAACCTTACAGGCAGGTTTCCAGAATGTCAGGCACATTTCAATGCAATGAATAATTACAGCAAGCACTATTTAATGTAACTATCTGAATCAGCACATAAATTATAGTATCTATATCGATTGTCCTGATGTCAGATCAAAGGCGGTTGGCACGCGTAATGGAAACTCGACCTGACAGCCCTCAGAGTGTCAGTTCATTCTCTGTGGCATGTTGCATGCTACACAACATAGCTGTACGCCATGGATGTCACTTTGACCTCACGCAGGAGACATTACAGGACTTGAGACAGAGAGAGGCCGAACTGCATGTGCCTTAGCAGCAGGGAGAGCAGCAGCGCGCACGGGAGAGGAGAGACCACCTGGCTGCACAGCTCTGTCCTTAACACTAGATGTTAGTAATGCATGGTATTTCATGTCAGTAAAAGATATGAGTCCATCCGTCCATGACTTTTTCTAAATATGTGTATTCTATGTTATGTGAAACTTTTGAACTTCTGTTATAAAACGTAAGTGAGTATTGATATTAAATTATTTTGAGCGCCGTAGCCACTTTTTGCGGCAGTGGCTTTGACCGCAAATACCCCTGTCTGCAACGTACGAGAGAGAGAGAGAGACAGAGATGTGCATATGGCCGCGTGAGTGCGTGTGTAGGCTATGTGGGTATGTGTCCTTCAGCTGCTTTCACACTGGACGCAAAACAAATTTTTCGCACGACTGATTACATTCAAAGTCAATGCAAAGACGCGATATTCGCGTCTTTGCATTGACTTTGAATGTAATCAGTCGTGAAAATTTTTTTTCGTGTCCAGCGTGCAAGCGGCTTAATACTATTATTGTCACTTAGGTTTTATCGTTTTTAGTGGGGGAAAGGAATACAGCCTGACTGCTATGATCTCGTACTGAGTTAAGATCACATATTGAAAATAAATGTGTAACGTATCTTGCATTGTTGTCCATGCATGTTAATCCCAAAATTTTAAGTAGCAACAGGGTGTAATAATAGGAACACGCTATCCACTGTTTCTCTTCCCAATGATGCAGGCAGAAGAAATAAATGAGCAACCGTTGTATTTCATTCCTACTTCATAAGTTTGAATGATCTGACGTAGTTTCGTTTTGAAATTCCATTCAAGTTCGCTAACGGTAATAATTCGCGAATGCCCTAGCTAGCCAGTTAACTCATATTCGTAATGCTTAATATAGACGTAAGCGGTGCAGAAAACATGCCTGCAGCAGCAAAGTAAAATGCAACATTAACGCATCATGCAGATATAGGACAGAGGCTTCTTTATTCCAACATCTTAAAGGTCAGGAGAGGAGCTCATTTGATTGGTGAAGATTTGACTCGGCTGTGTTAAACCCACTCATGCCTTCTCTCCTCCCTCTTTGCCACTTGCGCCGGCAGGAGGGACAGAGGCGGGACAGAGGAGTACTTGCGCCGGGCTGCGCGGGGCACGAAATTGCAAAATACGCCTGGATACACCCCGTTGGCGCGGCGCTCCCCCCATTCGCCGCGCCGGTGCCGCGCCTGCACCTAGTCAACGAATTTAGAGCCCTATGCCTCAAGTTACCCTGCTATGTTATGTATGTGATTTACAATGACATGCCAGTCATTATACGAAAATAACTATTTGTAAGTAGTGTGTTACAGCCTGGCGCAAAACTTATCGTCCAGACATACATGTTTTTCTGAAGATGTGCAAAAATTTCATTTACATAAAACAATTTCCTCTCTGCCACCATTAACTTATTACTTGGTTTCTGCCAAAACTTAGGTACTTAAGTGAAAATTGAAAATGTGCATTTATTATACTGACCAAAAAAAGAAACACAATTTTCTATTTCTTGATTTTATCGAGTGTAAATGTTATTAATCAACACTTCATTGGTATCAAATGAAAGAGGGAATCTCAGACAATAGATATAACAGAAAATCGGGTTGGAATATCGCCATGTTGGCTTTTATTGAACAAGGTGAAGTTCAACATTACGAAAAACAAATGACACTATCAGTATCTCGTATGTCCCCTGTTAGCGTCGCGTGCGGCGGTACACCTGCGTCTCATAGACATCACCAGACGTCTGATTGTTGCTTTGGCGATCGGCCGTGTGTCCAGTGGCATTAAACCTGGTTCTGAGGCGACTAATTGTCGCAGAATGCACGCCAAATGGACGGGCAACTCCATCTACCCGACTTCCGGCCTGTAGTATCCCAATTGCGCGTTCTCGTTGAACTTCCGTTAGTTGTGGCGTTATAACCCGTCTGATTTTTACTCATTTTTGGTCTGACTTTTATAGGCCCCGGTGTCTACGAGGAACTCAAAACAAAAATGAGAGTGTTAGGACAATGGTAGTACTTGAACCCAAGCACTGCCGATTGTTTGGTTCTGGATGAATGGCGGCTCAAGAATACGCGCTGTGACCGCAAAAATTTGTATGGTAGAAGTACTCACCTCCAAAAATAACTCAGAACAAAAGCATCTTTCTCAATGGGTTTGACGAAATTTGGCACCGGATTATGTAATTGCGTTTCTTTTTTTGGTCAGTATAGTTCCTTATCATTTTATTGCCAATCAAGAGCTGCAGTCACAAGTTCCACGCTATCATAGTTCCACTCGGGCACTTGCTGTGGCATTGCGCTTTCTCACAGTTGTCATAATCGCAGTCTCCAAAGATATTGATCATTATAATGGAAAATTCATATTGTCTGCATCAAATTTTAGCCTTGACTACTGACATTAAGAACTTCTTAACACAACGTGACCTCTTAACTTGGAATTCAAACATGGTGAACTTACTGTGGAAAGACTAACATTCTTAGAATTGCATCATAGCTGTTTGATTCTCCCGAAATCAGGCACATCTTTTGATCATCTTTGAAACAATCACAGCTGAGTACTACACAGAGCTGTGGTATTAATTAATTTAACAGTGGCCAGTCTTGGGACTTGAACACAAAATGATCCACAGAGAAGGCGATATTCATTATTTAGTCATTCCATGTGTCCTCTGTGTCGCATTGACCTCGTTAATCCAGCAGTTAGCAGCCATTATGAAACATGTTGAAATAATAAAATGTATATGAATTACAGATGGCAGATGCCAGCATGGTCGTTTGAATTAAAGAACGGATGTGAAAAACTCACATTCCAAAAATAATCTGAAAAAAAGCACATTAAATATGGAGGACTGGCTCCTGGGCAGCATGTATAGTTAGACTCTTCTCTACTCTTTTCTTCAATACTCCAGAGGCTGAACTGCTCCTAGACCAATGCCGCCAAAAAGTGATGTTTTCCTTCATATTGATGTTTCTCCTCTCTTAACAGTTGGTGCGTTTTCCCGTCAGAGCACCGAGCCCAGTCTCATCGCGACGTGCCATATATTGGCGCTACCTGACCAAGCGTCGATATACGAGGGAAAAGGTCGCTTTTAGCGTCCTTTATTGACGCCAGTTTAAAACGAACCCTAACCCCTCCCCCGTAACCCCTAACCCTTAACCCGAACCCTAACTCTCAAATAATGACGCCAAAAGCTTCCTTCTGCCTCGTTTATTGACGCTTGGACAGGCAGCGTCAATATATGACGAGTCCGGATGAGAATGTGTTGGAGCACCATGTTCTTCATCACGACTGGTTTCTTTGGCTTAAAGTTGTTTACTACTGCTCCTGAATGATGTTTAGGTATTGCGGCAAGACGTATGATTCAAGTTTTATTCGTTACCAAATGTAGATCAGGGTGGCCAAAACATTCATAATTTAAAACAAATATAAGTTTTCCGAGGCAAAAGCTGTAGCTTTAATCCAATCTGATGGTTCAGTTGTTTTTCTGTATTGTAATTCTAACGCAGAACCATGAGGTAAGGCATAATTGGCTTTAGTGAGTCAGGGTTTAGTGAGTTGATATTCCAGCCTAAACATCACTAACTGATTGGGTGTCTTCAATGTACAGTACCTGCAATGACCAAAGATGTGCAGGGTTTCAGTACAGCCCAACTAGCAGATTGCTGAGAGAGAGAAAAAAGCAAGAATGAAGGATAAACCAAAATGATGGAGGACCAGTGGCACAGAGGGGACCAGATTTCAGTTTTGATTTTAGCTTTCATAATTGGGGCATAAACAGAAGGGGAAAACAGAAAAATGAAAAGTTGTTCAAACACTTGATGGGAAATTAATGAATATTCCGTCCCCAAAGACACTCTCGTTACTTTGAAGCTGTCTTTATGCTCTAAATTCAAAAATAAGTTGTCTCCATCATTTGAAAGTGTTTGCAATCCCCCCATCTGTCATTGAGACCTTCTGTCCTGAGATGAGTCTTGTGTTTGTCCAATCATGGCTCTGAACAGCTGGCCTAAAGGACCAGTTTTATTTTTGGACTCGAATAGCACTCCTCTTGAAGTGGAGCGGTGCACAGAGCACACAGACAGAAAGATAAGTGTGGTAAAAAGAGGAAGAGTAACTGATTGAGGTAGCTGAGAAAAAAAGCCCACGCTGGTTAAAACTGGCATCTCATTCACTAGCATTAACACATTATTATCAATCCAAGGACACAAAGGACCTGTCTGAACTTGACATCTTTAACGCCCTCTTAAGAAAGACAAGAGCCTTGATTGCCTTCCTATCAGCTTTAGCAATGTTTTAAGGAGGTTAGAGAATGAATCAATCAACTCTAAGAAACAAAGAAGTGTGCACACATCCCTCCGGCCCATGAAACCCCTACTCACGACACACAGCTTCCATAATTGGAGACTAAAATATCCTGGGTGGAAATCCTTTGATTGCAGCTGTTGCATGGTCATATTCCATACTAGCTGTAACTTAACGTGGATTGAAGCACAATAATGGCACCTGTTATGACAACATAGGTACAAACAAGAAACACAACTATTTCCGCTCCTGTTTAATCATTGGGAACTTCTTTTGAGGAAGTCTACTTGATGTAAAGATCATTTTGTCAATCAACTCACATGAAATCAGTAATTGCAGCATTAATGAATGGATGAAAGGATTGTTTGGTGTCTTGGCTCTGACCTCGACTCACCATGTGACCTACTGAGCTTGAAGGGAAGAATGCTGAACGGATCAGGAATTCAGCCCTGACAGGTGGATGCTGGGCTGAAGATTGGATCTTAACTAACAGCAGGCGAGAGCGATGCAGCGCAGCAGCAGGCAAGAGTGATGCTGCAGCAGAAAGTTATGGTGTGCAGCAGCAGGCAGAGGCATGTTTTGCCAGAGAGGCAGAGCAGGAAAGTTGCTTGAATGGCTCACCTTACAGAGGGGTGGAGCAGTGTCCACTATCGATGAAGGATGTACACTGTTATACACTCGCACCTTTTTTGCCAGTTATTTTAACTGCAATTTTGCAATCAGTTTATAACAGAGGGTTTGTGTATGTTAACTGTAAACCACAGTTAAATGCACACAGGACGCTACTTACAGTTAAAATAACAAAGAGACAGTACATTAATTTAACTGTCAAATGCAGTCAATTTATAACAGTGTGTATGGGAATGTGGACATGTCTGGAGTTCACTCCCAGATCCAGCTCCACGAGTTAACCTCATAATTGACACAGCTTTGAGGGGCTAATAAACCTCTAGGTTTCAAGGGATATCACCAGCCCTGATGAAGAACATTGGCTGTCAACAGACAGGCTTTAACTATAAACCCTACCAGAGAAGCAGAGGTGTAAAGTCCGGGTTCAGAAAGTAAAAATACTCCCCAGAACTTTATTCCAACCACCTGGATTTACTTCGGACAGGAGATGGAGCTAATATGAATGATCAGCTCATTCTGTGGGAGGGAGAAAAACTTGGCAGAACTTTTACTTTCTGACCCCTGGATTTTACACCTCTGCAGAGAAGCTGTAGGCTTATGATCAAACTGTGCTTCCACACAATAATTTTAGGAGGCATTGAAACATAGTATTCTAAAGTTAAAGGGTGGATACTCCCAGCAGATTATGGACACTCATATACAGTATTGCTCTCAACCCCAGGGCCTCTTATAGTTTTAATTTATCCCCATAAATCAACACTTATTCAAAGTTAGGACACCATGTGAGTTCAATATTTGACTAATGGCATTCATAATAAATTATACATTACACAAACTAGTAAACTCACTCCTGGCCTTGCTGGCCTAATTTCGGAATTCCATTAATAGATGCTTGAAAAAAACATAGCTCAGCAGATTTTTTGAAACGGGTTACGAATATTAAGAAAATTGCCTCTAGTTATCAGATTAATTAAGCATCTAAATTGACTTTGAGGTGAACTTTAGAGCCAATATGACACCATAACATTCCATTGCATTAAAGGGATCTACTGAGGCCTGTTAAGCTGTTTCACAACCATATGCCGATGTGAGGTATTCTGCCCTACAAAGGCTAAGTGTAGTAACTACAAAATAATTCAAGAAGTAAAAAATGGCTTCAGTTTGTTTGCTGTCCCAACAAATGAGTAGGTTGCGTATTTATGATAGATTATGGTTAACTGACTTGCCATGATATTAATCCTAACCCTCAAACTTCATTTCATTATGAGACTACAAAACTCACATTTTACCCAATAAGTAGTCACTGCACTTAGGCTTTGTAGGGCAGTATTGTTGTAATGATAGTATCGAGAACAAAAGTTCAAAGACCCCATAATCACCAGAAGGCTTTGGGTCTCAAAGCAGCATTCCTGTGTACCATGCTGATGTGTGCATGGGGAGATGAATAACCATGTATTAAGGTAAGAGCACAATTTTCCACTGCCTGTTATCACGGATCTTTTGGTGTGCCAATCAACACGTCAGCATTCTCTTTGTAACAGACACCTCCTTCCTGTTTATCCCTCACCATGTGCATCATCGGGAGCTCCACTTCATGAAAAGGAGTTTTGTCAACAATGACACTGACAAGTGGGCGACAGAAACTTTTACCGCTAGGGAGGGGGACACTGCTGATGATGTCTGCACTGGCTAAGATCTGTGAAAGAGCACACTCCATGCCATCAGGGTTGAAGAGTGGCTGTGACAGGAGAGAACATTTCCACAAAAGTTCTCTCCCTTTTCCTTCTTCTATTTCCTTATGCACAATGTTCTTAAAGTCCTGAGATTGATTCGTTTGACACTTAAACCAGAATGTTTGTTTGAGTCAATACTCATAAGACAGAGTGTGAGAAAGACAGTAAGGCAGAGAGAAACAAGAATACAATATATTGACACAGGATGTTTTTTGTAGTTTCTGTTCGGCTAACGGCCAGTTTTGGCACTGGGACTCTTAAGCCCATCAATGACTTCAATTAATCACTTGACTGCTAAAACACATCAGAAACACTGCTACCTCTGCCATGAATTCAGAGCGCATTTAAGGTCATTTTTTTCTCCTCTTACTCATCTTCTTTCTATTCTCTCACTGCAAAAAAAAAATGAAAAGAAAAAAATGCTAGGTAAGATGAATTTACTTATTTTAAGATTTAAAACACTTATTTCTATTACTATTTTTCTTAGTAAGACAAAAAATTTGTCCTTGATTTGAGGTTATTTTGACTAGCTTGCCAATGGGGTAAGTAAATTTTCATAAATTTTCACTTGTCAAGTCAAGCAAATAGTGGCTTAAAACAAGTTACTATTTGCTTGACAAGTGAAAATGTATTTATCCCATTGGCAAGATAGTCAAAATAACCTCAAATCAAGGACAATTTTTTTTTTTTTGTCATACTAAGAAAAATGGTGATAGAAATAAGTGTTTTAAGTCTTAAAATAAGTAAATTCATCTTACCTAGTATTTTTTTCTTTTTATTTTTTGCAGTGCTCCCTCTTTGCTTTCTTCCAAAAAACTGTGGAGACCCGTCCTTAACTCTTTAACCAAATCATTTGGCGTTCATGGATGGATTGTCAATGTGGGTTTATTTTTGCTTCTTTTCTTCTACAGGCAGTAAAAACCAGTATGGGAAGCTAACAAAAAAATACTGACGTGATATACGGGCCCTCTAATATTCTACCAGCTCCATGAGCAAATACAACATTTCTGTACATATTTTTAAAAATGGCATACAGTAACACTAATTTTATTTGAGTTGCGAATGTGTATTGACTTATACAGTAAGCACCACAATTCATTGGACAGTGACACATTTTTCATGTTGGATGTGTACTCTCGCACTTCAAGTTTGAAAGGAATCTTGACGATGAGGCTGAAGAGTAGACTGCCTGCATTAATTTGAGTATGTTTTCATCCCTATTGGATTAAACGTTTAGAAATGACAGCATCTTTCAAACATCTTTGTAGAGTAATCATTTTTCATCACAGATTCTTTGCAAACATGGGTATCCCCCTAATGACGCTCTGTCTGGTTGTTTTGGAGACTTTGTTGCTTCCCCGTTCAACTAGTAAATTGCAAGTACATTCGAAATCAGGCCTGGTGATTATGTTGAACCAAAAAAAAAAAAAAAAAAGTGTCACAGTCCAATGAAATATGGTGCTAATTGTTTATCCTTCTGACACCAAAGTAAAACTATTTTAATTTTTTAAGTGTGCGTTTATTAAATGCAGTGAGGGTTTATGGAACTAAAAGTAAAGTAAAATAAAATACCATATTTTAACCATCACTCAGTTGATGAAATGTAATCTTAAAATGAGTCTTGGGTGAAACTAACTATTTGCAAATAGAATACTTTCAAAAAAATTTTGCATTTATGTACTGTATTTTTATGAACTATCTCTTGTCGTGCAGGTTTCTGCATTGAAATATTCATGTTTTTTTTGAGAGACATGACAGACACCTGTGTCTTACAGGGAAATAGATCATTTCCCGGGGTTTGAGGGGTTGTTCAGTTTGAAACTTGATCCAGAAAAGTAGAAGGTGACAGCAACGATATCAGAACAACATCTCAAAAAAGGTTCCTTTCATCAACTGCTGACCAACCCAACCACTTGGCTGATTGAAATCATGTTCATGCCTGCAACACCTTCGGGCACGTTTCAAATTGCAAACAGATTGTGTTCGGCAGTGTATTTTGTAAAAACAGCAATTACACTAGCCTGACAGGTAGGTCTCCCCCATTGCATTCTCTGTCTGTCCAGAGGCATAGATCTCTGAAAAGATAAAGGATCAGTTTCATAATTATAAAGTTGCTCTGAATCATCTCGCTACAAAGACCCATGAGTAAAGGCTTACAACTGGCAGGGGAGTATCATTCAGTGGTGTAAATGAACTGAGTGTTGATTGAACAGAGTTGATTAAATGACCCCATTTCCTGACAAATCCCCCGTTATTCAGTTGATGTAACTTAATCTTAATGTAAATCTAAGCCCTGATTAGACCACCGGCTTTTCAAAGTCACTTTAAGTGTCAAACATTTTATATTTGCATTTCCTTATCTTAATTACAATGCAGTTGAAGAACAGCATTTTCACGTGAGAAGGGAGTAGCAGTCATAGATTAGGAGTGAGCCATTGTCTTTTATCCTCACAGTAATGAAAATTGAAGCTCAAAAGTTTAACACCTAACTTTTTTTTTATTTTATCTAGGACTTATTTCAGTAAATTCACACAAAATAAGAAAACGGAAGCCCATTCAAACTGGTTTTGGACTTGAGCCTTAGTTTAAAAAAAATTGCACTCTTTTGATAAGTTCATTTCAAGGACTCATCAATTCATCATCCCCATGTTTTGTTGAAATTGTTTTCTGTAATGGTGCATTCATGAACCACACGTGAGAGCAGGAAATCCAAAAATCGTATGCCTTTATTGATAGCAGGGTCAGGACCAGAAGACACAAGAATTGCCAAGCCAAAAACGAAATCCGAAAAACAAAGTCGACTAGACAGGCCGGGGTCAGAACCAGAAAAGCAGAAGTGCGATGGTACATAGACAGTAGGCAAAAATCGTAGTCGAAATCCAAAGCAGTGGGTCATACACAGGGCATCCAAACACAGTAGACGTGGTCGTACAGAAATGGGTCAAAATCCAAAAAGACAAAAACAAGAACAGAAGGGATATGGCAGAATCAAGGTCGGACGAAACAGTCGAGGAGAAACAATAATCGTTTGGCATACAAGAGGCTCTGCACAAAGGAATATTGATCAACATTCTGACAAGGGCTAAACAGCAGTGAGGACTCTAACTAGACACAAGGGAAGTCATATGCTATGCGGGGAACAGGTGAATTGGATAAGAACTAATTACAAAGGAAGGTACACATGGGGAAGTCCTAACCACAACAATTGGCAAAAGCCAAGACACGGATGGGATTCACGCAGACAACCTATGACAGATAAACAGCTCGGTCAAGGAGTTCTAAGTGCACAGACAATGAGTGCAGGAGAGCAATTAAGCACGTGCGAGAGATCTCGCAGAAACGTAGGGAGAGGCAGGGAAAGCAAAGCAAGAGGCGGAGGCTAGAACAGGGCGATTGCTGAGATTGGATTAATAATAATTAGTAGAAGTGCAGCTTTACAAATTAACCAAAATGCTCATTAGTAAGTTAGTAATATATACATGGATTAGTTGGGTTCGTAGACTATGATACAAAATATAAATGTTAGTATTATTAGTAATCTAGGAAAGCAAGGCGAAGGAAGTAAACGAGAATTGAAGTAATAATATGAAACACCAGAAACCATTGAAATCACCCGAAGCAGGTGAGCACACAGACTGGGGAGACGGACTGAACCAACTAGATCACAAGACAGGGGAGACAAGTGCAATGAAACTTAAACTGGCAGGAACTGAAAACCGGAGAAAACAAAAACCAAAAAGAATAAAGAAAAGACATGACCATGAACATAAAGCATGACATCAAACACAGAACCCTGACAGTTTTCCATGATTGCACATTTCTGGGGGTCTTGAAAAATCATCAATACTTACCAGTTGCAATTCAGAAGTTTTATTCATTCAGAGTACTTATCATTTTTACACATCATCTGCCATTATAAGCAGAGCAGCAGTGTGTCATTGCCAATAAGGAAAAATACATACCAGGGTCAGCACTGCGGAGCATAATTAATTCTTGGAGAAAGTGTCTAGGTCTTATTATCTGTCTTTTTCACTGTACCTTCTCTCCTCTGTGGCGCACCCTTTTCTATCTGTGGGCATGCTACAGGCATAAATTGGCTCATAAAAAATGAAAACTATAGTACCAATAGACAAGGGCACTGACTCATGCACACACCACATTTCTGGGAGGAACAAATGAATGCCTAACACACTTCCAATTTTTCTTCGTTTCGGTTCGATCACAATGACCTTTTTTGGAATCAATGTGGCAGAATAGTTTTGCCATGGCGCAAAAAATTACTCTGCAGCACTTCCTCAAATTTTTGGCATATCAAGATAAAATACTAATGGCTGTTTATATGATGCCACAGATTTGGCTCAACATCTTGTAACCAGCAATGCTAGTCTTTTCATTTTGAGAGGTACAAAAATTTGTCAGAAATAGTTCACCATCTCAGAATTGTTTTACCTCCTGAAAGACCTACTTTTACAGGGAAACTTCTCTCTTCAAAAAGCATACTTCGTATAGCATTGCAGTATTTATGTCACACATTTCGGTTCAACACAATACTACAGAAGACTCAAAAAATTTAATAAATATAAATTTTATAATTTTATAAATAAGGCTAATAGTCTATACTTTAACCCCATATTCATTGATTCATTTCAAATCTAATGTGATGGAGTTACCCACATGGGTAAAACAAAAGTCTCACTGTCCAAATATGCACAGACTGCACTGCACATGCAATGTATTGCTTCTAAGATTGCCATACATTATTCAAATTGAGGTATTTTTCTCTTGCGTGTGTGGCACTATATTATTTCACATAACAATCCCATTTTAAATCGACCATTTCCATCATTTTTTTTTTTTTTACTGTTTAAGTCCAGTCACTCATAATACTAAGCATCAATTTAAGAAAGGCATGAATACAAGATGAATCTCATCTTCAGAATAAGTAAGTTTCGTAAGTCCAATCAATTCTACTGTCGACGATGCAGAGAGTAATGGAATACGGTGCTGTAATTCTCTCCTGATCAGTTGCATTGTTTAGCTATGAACCAAATTTTTCTATTTAATGACATTGCTGTGAGTAAGATTTAGCATTTCACTTGATAATTGGAAAAGGGGTAGTTGACTTCTGAAGAAAGGTGAGTGTTTTAGTATATCTTGACATGATTGGCTGCTTCAATGCATGCCTCAATCCTTGGCGTTAAATCTTAGCGCACTAGGTCTTATCACATTTAGCGTTCAAAGAGCTCTGAGAAATTTAAGAGGTTTCCTAGACATTACCCTTTTCACACAACAGTTCTCACAAAGCCAGCCTGCGTGAGATATAGGAGTACCTGAGGTTATTAAACAAATAAATTGAGCTTAATTTATTTTGGGACCCGGTGTCAGCAAACCCCCCGAAACACTACGTGAAGGTTCGCCTGTAGAAAAATAAACTGTGAGGAAATATAATTGTTTTATGAATACTGTAGTTACAACACAGAGAGGTTACACTGAGGAGCTGATGAAAAACAACCCTCTCGTGAGAACAGTAATCTCTTTCAAAAGATGTGACCTCTCACAGATCGTGCATCCCGTGGTGGTATTGGTGGATGATAATAATTGAAGTGAATAATAACTTCGAAAGCTGAGCCTATTTCAGGATTTTTAAAAAAAGGGATATTAAATTTGTGCTCTACAACTATAGGTGTACCCCAACAAGAGTAAATGAACTGGCTATTGGAACCCTTACCTCGATAACTTACTGGCCCAATCATAAAGGCCACAAATATAATGGAGCTGTAATTATTTTGTGATTTCCTAGTAAAAAATTTAAGACAATATTCACACTGCAGGCCTTACTTTTCATCTGAACATTTTTTTTAGATCATTTTTTCATATGGAGTTGTCACAGCCCTCGTGTGAATTCCTTGGGTCACCTCCTGTCCAGCCCCTCGTGTATCAATTAGAAGTATTGTCTCTTTTGATTGTTTCACATCCTGCGTGCTGTCCTCTCAACCTGTGCTCTATTCTGTTTCCCTTCCCTCATATGTGTGTTGTCATATTTATAACCCCTACTTTGAGATTGCAAGTTGCTGGATTGTCACCTGCTATATGGCCTTTAGCAATCAGTCAGTATTTGCTAGTGAAAGCTCTTTGTCTTTGGAAATTATTCATGACCCTGAATGATAGTGATTTACAAACATTTCAGTTAATAGAAACTCCCAAGCCTTCTAGAGTCATCAGGATTGGGACCACATTCCTGATAATTCCTCTGTCCTGCCAACAGACAGTTTGGCTCTGGGAAAGTGTGCAGTCCTTCTGGAGGCTGGCCCAGAAAGCCACCGGCCAGGCACAGGATACGTCCACGCACCCTTGGCTGTTACATCTGAACTGAACTATGTCATTCTGCTCTGGGCTCTGTCCCTCTGTCTTACCGTATTACTATCAATAAACCCAATTTTGGATTGTAATCTGCCTCTGCATTTGGTTCCTGGTCTGGATCATAGCGCAGAGTCAGTATATGAGTTTTTGAAGGCAACCCAACAATAAGCCCTGCCAACTTCTCTGGGCTTGGTTTCATCGGAGATGGACAGCTGCTCAGTGGACGCATGTTTTGTGATCTAATGATGCAAAATTTCAAGTGGGTATTGGAATAAACAGCCACGGTGGTCTCCAGACCAAAGAAAACAACACCAACCCAAGCTGTTATCTATGTCAGGTTCAAAAGTCAGCATCTATCATGTTATGGGGGAGTGTCAGTGTACATGGCATGGGTGACTTGCACATTTGCAACTTTCAAGTTCACCATTATTGCAGAAAGATGTACTAATTTTCCTGCAACAAAACACCTCCATCTAGATGTGGTCAGTACCGTGGACATCCCCGCAGTTTTCAGCAAGACAACACCAAACTACATGCAGCATGGATTAAAAGTGCATGGCTGCATAAGAAAAGAGTGCAGGTGCCAGATTGCACTGCCTGCAGTCCTGATCACTCTCCAATTGAGAAAGTGTGGCGCATCATGAAGAAAAATATACGACAACAATGGCTCTGTACAAGGGAGCAGCTGAACAATTACATCATTGAGGAATGGAGGAGAATTTTGCTTGTTAAACTTGACCAACTGGTGTCTTCAGTGCCCAAATGCTAAATGAGTGTGATTAAAAGACACAATGTTGTGACACAGTGGTAAACAATCCACTGTGCCAACTATTTTGGACTCTGTTGCAGTCATTAAATTTTATAATCTCAATAAGCAATTAAATTCATATGTTGGAACACCAAATTATGTGTTGTTCCACTGTTTTCAGTATATTATGGCGTGAACTGACTGTTCAAATCAGTCGTTTTTGATTTTATTTGCATTTTCCATGATGAGTATTCTTTTTTGGAATTAGGATAATAGATCTTCGGGAGCAGGATTGGGAACCACTGGTTTCTGTGATGATCTTTGGGAATTGGAGTCTTTGGATGCATGTAAATAATGTATTCTCTGACCACCACAAGTACTGTCACTTCTGTTAAGTTTTTTTTAATAGTTTCCGGGGTTTTTTGCCAATCATATGATTTGCCACAGTTCTCCCACACCCATGCTGATCTCAGACGCTACTTAAAATACATTGGCAATATGAGACCAACTCGATGGCTGTTATTCTTCAGCGCAGTGACCTCCACTGGCTCAGTCCGGAAACATTCCTATAAACTATGATGCATTTGCTGCTCAGGTGAAAATCGTTCACTCCTGGACCTCTGTGGCTGGCTCTGTCTGCATTTGCTTGTGTGAAAACTTATTTTCATTTTCTAGGAGGGAAAGTGTCAGAGTGACTGTTTCTTTATTGCCGGTGAGCCCAGAAAACAATGCAGTGGCCCATCCTACTGTGTGAATGGATGTGATGAGAATTTACACTACAGGAACAATTTTACAGCAAACCAAGAGAAGCAACTATATTTCATTGTTTCTATAACTCTGCACTCGGAGGTTCGGTCTTTTTTATCAAAAAGGACATGAATCAAAATTGAGACAGATATGACTTTGCCATAGAATGAGAGAAAACTTCACAGGCAACCATCTGAAAACCACTTGAATCCGTTTTAAAAAATCAGCCACCCATAATGCCAAGCTGTCTGGCGAAAGCCAGACACCAACAAAAAACCACCCACCAACTGCTCAGGCAGAGCTGAGTTGCCTCGGCTGAGCAGACAGAGGCAGATTCATATGCAGCACACCAGATCGGCCCAGGCAGGGTGTTAGATCCAGCCAGCATTTCCATCCAGTGTCCATAAAATACAGGCCTGTCAGACTGCGACATGTTCCACAAAAATTTGTGAATTTTCTTCATTTTGGACCCTTGTTTTTGGCTGTCTACCACCCCGTAGGAGGCCCAGAAATGCGGGGATGAGCTGTAACGACAGGAAAGGTAGGCAGTCACAAACATCGCAAAGGCATCACTCATTCAGTGCACAGAAAATACTAGCACATGTATTGCGATGGACTGAAAGTCTGTGGTATAAGGTGATTGATGGGCACAGGACTTGATTACCTTCAGGGATTTATCCTGTCAGACCCTTCCAAACGCACTTCCTTTAATGTTATGTCATGAGCATAAATGAGTGAAAGAATATCATGGTATTTAGGCTAAGTCTATGGCAAAATACTGGTTACAAGACTCTTCGTCCCCGGACTTTTCATCCCCGAATTTTGCGTCCCCGGATTTTTCGTCCCCAGACTTTTTGTCCCCATGGACTTTTCATCCCTGGACTGTTTGTCACCGGACTCTTCCTCCCCAAGGACTTTTCATCCCCGAACTCTTCGACCCTGGACTCTGCGTCCCTGAGGACTTTCATCCCTGGACTTTTTGCCCCCGGGGACTCTTCTTCCCCATATTTTTCGTCCCCAGACTTCTAATTTTTGGACCTTTGACTTTACGTCTCTGGACTTTTCGTCCCAGGATTTTTTGTCCCCGAATGAGAAAGAAATGTGTTACCATTGTTGACAGAAGGATGGACGGACGGATGACGAACAGATCATCATGATATAAGGATTAGGGTTAGGGATAGTGTTATAATGCAGGAAGAGGACAAAGCATTATTGGGGACGAACAATCCAAAGACAAAGTGTCCGGGGACGAAAAGTTCATGGGGACGAAAAGTCCGGGGATGAAAACTCCACGAGGCCGAAAAGTCCGGGGACAAAAATTCCTCGGGGACAAAGAGTCCAGGGACAAAAAATTTGGGGACGAAAAAGTCCAGGGACAAAAAGTCTGGGGCTGAAGAGTACAAGAGCCCAAAATACTTCTGCACTATTCAGAAAATGCGCTGAGAAAATTAGTCATATTCTTGATCAATCATACTTGATTAATTTTAGTTTTGTTCTCTTTTTGCAAGTTCAACCATGCATGCCATGCCTACCTCTAATTCACCTGCCTGATGGGACATTGAAAGTACAGATGTTTAAAATGCAAAGCTTTAAGAGTTGGCTGTGAGCACTTTTTTGATCCTCCCCTTGGAAATTACTCCTCATTTCAGGAACTTTCCTGTAAGTATTTAATCTCTACAATCTTTTTTCCTCACGGTTTAACCTTAACCTAAGCCTAGTGATTCAAATTCTCCAATCTGAACTAGGTATTTCACAAATTCCTATGGGCGCCTGATGCATTTCCCTTGTATACAGCCAGTATACCTTTTGAGTATGTCTAAGGTGTGTCTGAATACATTTTACAGTGCGTAATTCAGTGTTTCTCAAACTCATTCCTAGTGCCCCCTCTGTATGTTGGTTTTTGTTCCAAACACAATTGCAATCAAAGGATTCTAATAAGCTGTTAATTTTTCCTAATTAGGTGCATTTCATTTTTGGAGTAGTTATTTGCCGTCTAAAGCCACATTTTGACAGAAATATCCATGTGTGCCATGAAGAATAGACCTCTTCACATTGTGTTTATTTTGCAAGCAATTTCAGGTAATTACATTTTTAAACAGTTCAAATTAGATACAGAGAAAATCAGTAAGCTCCAAATTAGGTTGCTGAACACAGGTGTTTAGAGTTCATTCAAGATAATTTGCTTGAACTTAGTAAAGTAAATATGACTCTGAACTTGTTTGATTTTATCATCTGCTTTCCTGATAAATTGTTAGTTTAACTACTTTAAACATGAAACGCACCTAATCACCGCCATTGCCAGCTATGAGGTTGCCGAGGTCTGGACCTTGGTAATTTTTTTTGCCTCCCAGGCTGATGTTTGCATTATGTATGTGCGTGTTTGTGTGAGAACGAGAACATGAGTTTGGGAGCGAAATTGTTTTGACAAACTCCTCCTGCTGTCGTCAAATTTTGGCATATCACTGTAGATCTTTTATCAATCCACCAAACAAGATGTTTTTTTTCAGCCAACTTACTCCTCAGTGAAAAGCCACCGTGTTTCCGTCAGAGCCTAATGTTACCTGGAGTGGTATGAACAACTAGAACCAGTGACTAGCCTAACATTTTAGAATGGGATGAGGAAAGAATTCCGGATCCAACCTCCACCTTTGTCGCCTTTTTATTTTAAAAGGGGTCGTCAATATATTTTGGCAGGGGTTTTTTGTGAGAAGGGGGTTTAGAATTGAATATCAATATTTAATATTGTGAATGCATATGCTGCGCATGCCCTAGCAACCGAGTGTCATCAGTAACATGGCTGCCGCCGTTATATACCATTATCACGTTTAGCAGCACCAGAAATTAAACTCAAAATTTTCTTGACTGGAAGTATGATTGATGTTTTTACGCACCAGAATGTTTCTTTAGATACCTACATATCAAGGTAAGTGGAGGTTGAATACGGAATTCTTTCTCATTTACATTGATTACGTTGAACTGGTCAGTGATCGTCTGTCCGCTACCTGTGGGGCACCAGTGCTCCCAAATTATGTTTTAGGCTTGCTAGCAACCCTTTCTTAGGGAACAGAGCTTACTGAGTGATTTTTAGTCTTGGAGCTAACTTGTGGCTACATGTGGCCACTTCTTAACGTTAGACTATGAACAACTGCAGAGGATAGCAGGCTCCTTGTTCTAATGCCACCCAACCATGATCGCCACAATGACAACATGGATTGAAAGCTAAAATGAGCTGATAATGCCAAGACGAGTTTGGGGGAGATCCCAATTAATTAGCCTAACTCTTTAAACCTGCCTGACAATCTAAAAAACATTGTGCATCATCTTCAGTCCAATAAATAATCAAAAACATGGGCAGACACAACAATATAGGCTAATTAACACCACACACACAGACACTCACCGCAGCGAAGTGAAGGATAATCGCCGCTTGTCAAAGTAAAATTGTCTGTCATAAAATCCATTTGAAACATGCTGAAAATATCAGTTCATGTAATTTTAAGATATCGCGTGATAAAATCCTTTCTTCTTGTTAGTTTCATCACCTGTGGGCAGTTTTTCATACACAAAGTAATCCAAAGTCATTGTTATGGTTTCAGCCAACTCTTTTTGACATGCGCGCTGTAACCAAGGAGCCATAGCCACAGCTAATTACTATTAGAGGAGGTCAGACCACTTGACCTCAGATAATCAGATCGGCCTTAAAGCAGTATGGGTACTTGAGTCCACATTTCTCCCGTAATGGGAGAACACAAAAACTTGATTATACTTGGAAAAAAGAAAAGAAAAAATGGCACATGAAGAAGATTTAGTGTGATCTGTTACAGAAAATTAAGTGGAAATTCCAGAGAAATGTGAAAATGAAGCATTTGACAGTTTTCATTGACTAAATCCAGTGAGGTTTCACTAACTAAAAATCCTGTGATCTTTAGTTGCCTAAAAATAAAAAAATTGGTTAATCCATTGTGTTTTACCTCCATTTCATCATAATGATAATTAGTAGGCTACAATGAGACATTTGTCTTGTCTCACATTGTGCCAAAACACAAATAATAGATGTGGTCATTAATAAGAACTGAAGCAAAATATAAAAGTAATGCCAAGGTTATTTTTCCAAGTAACTAATTATGGGGTCTACTAGCCATACCCGTGCTCCGCAGGAGGTTGATCGTGACCAATAATCCTAACGAATAGTGATGTCACTCGTTGTCATGGTAATCAAAGGCAAAAACAGATAAAATGGAGCAAATTTCAGTAATGGGGCGAGTTGGTTCAACCCCACATGGTGGAACACAGAGGCAGGCTCGTCTGAACGCATATGCCAGAGGGCTTGGGGATCCGTCGGGCGTTTAGGGAGGAGATACGTTGCAAAGGCCGGGCGAACTGAGAATTTATATATAGATACAGGGATTTGTAAGGTAATTCAATTACTTTTAAGATAAGTAACAAGCAATTAATTTGCCATAACTTGCACAATATTACAGGTGCATGTATTATTAATTTGCTCTTCACTTTTATTGAAACAGCATAGGGAGTCATAACATGTCAAAGAGGTACAGCTAGAGCAAAACCACCTGTTTTTTGCCAGTGTTATTGTTCTTCTTCTTCCAAACATCACCAGAACACTTACAGTACAAACGTACCGTTATAAAATGAACCTCCTGTACTTGCTTCTGGTCCTTGGTTGAAATTTTGTCCTGGCTACGGCCCTGCCCCTAATTAGGACAAATTAACAGCTTATTAAAATCCAACAATTGCAATTGTTGTTGGAACGTATTAATATTCATATTTTAATGCATCTACAGTGTAACCTCTGAATTGTATAATGTGTTACCTACAAATGACTTGGGAGACTAATAGTACTGCCAGTATTCTTGAGTACTTTATAAGTAGCTGACTGCCTCGTATGTTTCCACTTACCTGGTGTGTCAGGTATAAATAAGTCCCTAATAAGAGGGAAAGAAAACAGACGTGCCACTGTCCTCCAGGGTGAGATTTGAGTATTCCCCAGAGTTTAACATCTGAATTTAAATGAGTTTTAAACAGGCTGTTGCACATTGGTGTGGCTTTTAACTTTAAAATCTGAGCGCAGTCTGTTTGTAATAAAATATGTAACGACTTTCTTCCACTATCAGCCAGCTGTGTCCTCCCTAGACACCTGAAGAACAGGAGCACGCGAACCACCCACTGCATTATACACCTAGAGCTGCGCCGCTCTACAAAAGTACATGAAAAAATAATATTGTTCTAACCTAATGTACTGTACCAAGGCTGCCGAAAAAAAGGCTTGCATTCTCCATCTACATCAAAATACACCATCTCTGCCAATCTCTCCAGACGATTCGCGCTCCCAAAGTACTCATACAAACAATGCAAACCCACAATACATTTACACAGGTAAAAAAACGCAATGAAATCGTCCTCAGCTTAAACTCATAAACTACGCTTTCCTTCTGCTCTGGGTCTCCCCACTCACTTATTTTTATTTCTCAGTCGCCTGAAATCTACTCTAGTCTCAACTCTGAGAGACTGCTTTCAACTTTAATAGTCTATATGCTGTCCTTATCTCACTCCGTTAAACTCTGTACGAGAGGATTTATAACAAATAATTTTTTGTGCACCTTCTCCCTCCCACTCAGTACCATTTCCAGTCCACAGGCAAGGCAACCTGTTGCCAAATTCCTCTTTTTCCTGAGACCAATTCACCTCCAAAGTAAAGTGCTGTTGTTTTTAGGTTTTAAATTTCTGTGTAAATTTGTAGCTGTTTACAGGGCCCAGAGGGGTGCTCAGTGGTACAGATAACACCGGAGCTAGGTTCTAGGATGATTCCTTGTCCAGAAAGAATGAGAGGTGTCACGTTTTGATCCATCCCAAGGGTTGACACTGATGCACTCTAAAGGAACTGCTCTAAAGGAAATATGCAAGTGTGTGTGCGTGTGTGTGTGTGTTTGGAGGAGGGGGTGGTACACACACGGACACGGGCACACACACGCACGCGTGTACATACCCACACGCCAGCGTATTTACTCTTTACCGATCTCTTGACAGGGTTTTAGGTTAGAGCCACATGGCACTTCAATGGACATTAGTTGCTTCAGATTTGCTCTGTGACAATGGAATTCAAAACAAAATGGAGGAAAGCACATTAGTATATGACCTGCAGTGTAGAGTAACTTGCTGCTATGACTGAATGAAGCTTCCGACCACCAATTCGCCAAGCTGCGCCTCGGGTTTGCATCATCATGATTATACAGCAAACAGTGCTGTACTGCCATTTTTAACTCCCTTAAGAAGCCTCCATTTTGTAACTGCCCACGCCATACCCGCGTCTTCTTTGTACGGCACCTTGAGGACGGCTTCCTTTTCTCCTGCCCACCCACAACTTCCACACACCCTCTCCCTCTCCAGCAGCAGACGTGAAATGTTTTTAAAGACTGAGCTTTGCATGGAATCTGTCCGTTGCCCTGGAAACCCCAGCCACTCTAGCGCACAGTAGGGCTCTCAGCTCTTTGGACTGGAGTGGACTCTATTTACAGGCCCCAAAAAGGAAAATAGGTTTTTTTTTTTTAATTCCTCTCAAGGCATTCAACAGATACATGGGAGATTACACTGTGACAAAATTTGTCAGCATCTGATCACATCTTCATTAAGGGTGAGTATAATTAAATTATGTACTCACACAGCGCATTTTATTTTCTTCAAAATATGAACAGGTTCAACAAAGCTCTGTCAAGTAAATTTATTAGGAAAGTGATTGATTAATTAGCCCGAGAATCTTAAGTTTTGAAGAAATCCCAAAATTCAGTTATGAGGATTCAACTGGCATAATGTATGAAATTAAAACCAACATTTTTCAAGTGAGTTGGTTTCTACTTCAGTGTCATATGTAGGGTTTTTCAAAAAGTGATAACTGGCAGACATTCTATTTTTTATCAGAATAAATTTGTTGGTTGCTCTCTGAAAATACATCACAGAACCGTCCCAGGTTAGTCATTATAGTACAGTGTTTGTTGTATAACCATTTTGAAGTTGCATTTGTGGACCTCCTTTGTTGACTTATCAATTTTATTATTTTAAATGAGTCAAAAGTTATGCTATTTTGTAAATTGCACATATTGCAGTATATTGAAAAAGGTGCACCGATCAGCCACATGATTAAAACCACCTGCCTAATACAGTGAATGTCCCCCCGGTGCTGCCAAAACAGCTCCATCAAACTGGTGTCACTTGAATTCCCAAACGCAGGGTTTCCCAGCAGAACATTTCCCTGAGTATCACACTCCCCCCACCAGCTTTTTTTTCTTCCCACAGTTCATCCTGATGCCATTCCTACCCAGGTAAATGTTGCACACGTACCCAGCCAAAAGACATGATGTAAGAGAAAGTTGGACTCACAGGACCAGGCAACCTTCATCAAGTGCTCGAAGGTCCACCTCTGAAGCTCAGGTGCCCATTGTGGGCGCTTTCAGTGGTGAACCAGGGCTAGAGTGGGCACTTTGGCTGTTCTGCAAGCTGAAAAGTGCAAAACACAGCAGTTTATTATGCACTGTGTGTCGTGGCACATTCTTAAATATTACTGAAATTCTCAGCGACTTGTGCTACAGTCGCCCTTTGGTCAGTTTGGACCAGACGGAATGACCTTCAAAGCCCTCATGCGTAGATGAGCCTTGGGTGCCCAAAACCCTGTCGCTGGTTCATGGTTTGTCTCTCCTTGAACCACTGTCAGTAGTTACTCACATCTGCTGACAGGGAGCACCCCAGAAGTCTTGCTGCTTTGAAGATGCTCTGACCTACTCATCAGGACATAAAGATTTGGCCCTTGTCATTCAGTTCCCATTTCTTCCACATCCAACAGGTTGAATAAGAGAACTAATTGTTCACTTACCGTCCAAGATCTGTCACCTTGATGTGCCGTTTTTATGCGATAATGAACATTATTCACTGCATCTGTGAGTGGTTTTAATGCTTTGGCTCATCAGTGTATATAATTAATGCTTCATTTCATTTTAGGTCATTACTTTATCAAACACAACGATAACCCAGCTCTCAAAAGGTATTCATGGAGGACAAAGTGGTAAACTAAATAAAACAGTGAAACTTTTGAAAGTTTCAAAACTCAGATTGTGTCTTAACGCCAGGTCCAAAACGAATAATAATTTCTTTTCCTCCAATTTCAAACTACTGGTGTAGTGCCCGTTCAAAACATGCCTGCGATCGCTTGGCTTCCGGCATTGCTGCTCGCAGCTATCTCGAGAATCACTCAGCCGAAAAACTTCACACTCGATAATGCTCTTGTTTTCGTGCTCAGCAATACACCCTCTACGTGTGAACTCGATGCTATGAACAGTAGTGGGGAAAATCTGAGGACAGTCACATGCACGTACATACATACAGAGGGACCTTCTGTTTTAGTTAGATCCTGAAAAGGAAAAACTTTGATCATACACCAGAATTTCCGTACCACTGTTAAGGGGTTACTCAGCGCTAATAAAAACGTACTTCACATCAAGCTCTTTTATTTACCGCAAATTTCACGCTCGTGGTTCCCCTCCAGATTTTCCTCTCTGAATGGGATGCACCAGCGGGCCAGCTGGAACGCGCCAGACTCCGGCTGAGAAACACATTGTCAACAAGTCATTAAAAAGTATTCACAGTTGTAAGAACACTCCTCACGTGCGCTGGGTAATGGCATCAAAAAACAGGTTTTAGATCGTGAGACTTCATTTGGAGCTCTCAGCAGCCACCTGATACGTTTGTGTCTGCTTTCTTCTTTGCGGATTGCTTGGAAGCTGTATACGAGCCAACCACCTGAGACGAGTGTGTCCTCACGACCGCTGGGAAGCCTTTTCTAACATTTCAGCTGTCATTAGCTCCTCTTAACAGGTTTGAATAGCTTTGATACCATTTAAATTCATTTGTAAACTCGATCAAACAGAATGTTCGGTTTTTTTTGTAGAGGTGTTAAAGCTTAGCCTGCCAGTCTGAATGCACTTTGATGTAGAATTGGCAAAATGAATGGAACGATCAGTTCTCATCTAAATCACTAAAACTGTCACGTCATGCACTTTATGTGTGGATCTTGAATACAAAGAAAGACTGCTAATAATTAATTATGGTGAATGAACACTTAAGAGGAAATGCATGAAATAATTAATTTCCATGCAAACATGAGCTAATGCAGGTGGACAAATGTGGAAAAATTCAACGAATATCAGTACTTTTACTGTATTTTGGGATATATATGCATTGGAAATTAAACATACTGTATATGCAAAATACAAACAAAAAATCAGAGCAATTACCCATATAGAAAAGGGTTTGATAGCATGGTACTGTACACTTAGCCTAATTGACACATCAGTTATGTATTAAGAATTCCAATAAGTATGACTCATTAACAAGGCTAATATGGCTATAGATGTAACATAAACATTTTTGTCACTGTTTTTCTTATATTCTCTGAATGAAATTAGTGGTGTTTGGTGCACATGACACAGAACGTAGTAGATTATAACAATTAGCAAAATAAAAATAAATCAAATATATAAAACTAAAAATATGCTAAAAAGATAAAGCACATACCCAGTTTATTTTTTCAGTGTTAAATTTGGACTGTTTTTCAGTTGTAGGTTTCAGGCCTACGAGTATACAGTACTCTGTCAGAGATTTTATCACGTTGAGCAGTAGCATATTGTTCCCCGTACCCAGTATATTCTTTTCCATTATCGCCCTGTTAGTCTGTGAATGTTAAGTGAAACAGAATACAATCGCAGGAATGAACAGATGCAGTAAAGTGGGACTGTTGCTACAAAATGCTGAGAAAGAGGGTTTTACTGAGCGCCTGTGCTGTCCTGTTTATCTAGGCATGGTCCATAAACCCTGTGCCATGACACTGATGTTTTTTGTCGTTTCTGATGTTTTTACTGAGTGCTTATCTCACTCAGACTCCCGTATTTGCACAGTTTGAAGCGAATCGCACTTATTCTTATCACCACAGGCAGCTGGGCCAGCAGGCAAGAACCATGAGGTCACCGTTGTCATCTCAGCACACTGACAGAGATAAGTAGCTCATCTTAATTAGTGAGCACTGGTTAGTCCAGCTGGCCCCCAGCAGCCTGCACATCAGCTCTCTGAAACAGTGCAATGCTGCAGAACTCTTTCTGAAGCCAGCTACACGCTCTGTTCGTCATTATCTTGGGACTGGTTGTTGCTAAACTGAACTTAAAGTTTCATCATGTTTCTCCATTCCCATTCGCTTTGATGGCAAGATAAAATAATCCTTTTAGACGGAGTTCCACCTTTATTGTTATTTATACTGACATTCAGCATTGCCCTGTTTGCTCTACAGATACTTCAAAGTTGATTAAGAGGCTGTCAATGGCGTGCTCAACCGCTTACTGCCTGAATTTAAATTCATTCTCCTCTATCTCGGCTGCCAGCAAAGAAAAACTGAGATGGTGAAAATTTGTCTGTGTACAATAATGCAACAGATAGATTTTTGCTTTCGTCTATGTGAATCGTGGACAAACAAATACTGCTGACTCCTATTCAGCCTCCAGAAAGGTTGAATATTATATTCAACCTTTTTGATGAGGTAACTTGTCTTTTTAAATAAAGAATGAAACTTATTTCTGGATCCAAATTCGTTGAAAAACATAAATCATGGGACATTTACCTAACATCAAATACCAAATGCTTAGAACTGCTTTTTTGTATATTTAAGTTTCAAAATCACTGAAATTAAGTGTATGCATATGAGGGGAACAGTGTAGGACTTACGGCACTTTTTAAATGTGATCCCCTATTTTTAAGGTACCAAAAGTAATTAGACAACCAGCTGCTCAGCTGTTACATGGCCAGATGTGTCTCTCATTGTTTCATCTACAAGTAAGCAGATTGTTTTGGGTTTATTTCCGATATGAAATTTGCATTTGGTATCTGTTGCTGTTAACTCACAACATGAGATTCAAAGAGCTGCAACTACCACTGAAGCGAGCCATAATTGGGATGAAAAATATAAACAAACCCATGAGAGGAATAGCAAAACATTGCACATCTAAGGAATAACAAGAGGAAAAGAAGACCATGGATGACAACTGCAGTGATTTTTTTCAGAGAAGGGAAGAAAATGTCCATGATTTGAAGCATACCACTTAATCTATGGTGCATGGTCAAGATACTGTTATGGTTTGGACATGCATGGCTGCCAGTTTTGCTGGCATTTATTGATGATGTGATGGCAGACAAAGGCAGTAAGATGAACTCTGAATTTTAAAGGGCTATATCATCGGCTCTGATTCAGCCAAATTCTTCAAAACTCATTGGGCTGCATTTCCCAGTGCAGATGGACAATGCCCAATAGCATACTGAAAAAGCAGGCCAAAACTTTTCTTTTGAAGCAAAGAAGAGTTATTTTCTGCAAAGGACTAGTCAGTCACCTCTCCCGAATGCAAATGAGCATGCAGTTGACTTTCAAAAGGCAAAACTGAGGTAAAAAAGTTTTCATAATTCTTGAGGAAATCAATACTGAGCGCCCTTGATGTTTGGTCCTCCAGATGGCTGTAACTGAATTATGCCCGTATGGATATAAGCACATGCTTACTTCAACAAGACACTGGAAAGTCGCCTACTGCCGGCATTACAACAGCATGGCTTTTTTTAGAGTGAGGCTGCTAGACTGGCTTACCTGTCGACCAGACCTGTCTCTCAACGACAATATGCAGTTCTTTGAGAAGTGCCAAATGCAACAATGAAGACTTGGAAAGTTTGAGCAGCTGAAGACATATATCAAGGAAGAATGGGAAAAACTTCTTCAATGCTGGAACAGCTGGTGTCCTTCATTCCCCAATCACTGACTTGAAGGACTGTTAAAAGGTGATTAAATGAGGTGGTCAATGCGCTTCCATACTGCTTGATCGGACACTTGCATTGGTGAGGCAATAATTGGCCCAGTCTTCCCGATGATTATGGCATTAGATGCATTGTCTCATCGCTATATAGCAGCCACTCCTGGTTGCCTTGGCACTCGCAGGTGCATGATTCAAACCCACATTGATGGCATAAGCAGTGTGTGATTGAGGGTGCACCTGCATTGTATAAAGAATCCAGGGCTAGCTGCCACATGAGTCAGAGGAATCACGTGTCACGGCCCCCTCCTCTGGATTTTTTGGGTGGAGGTTGCTGCAGTGGGCTACAAATTTTGGCTCAGTTTAGGGCGGGAGGGAGTGAATGTTTATTGTGTGTTGAGTGGTTATTAACAATAAATATATAAATTTATAAATAAATAGTAAATGGTAAGTAAATAATAAATATCTTGTACTTGCAGTTTAGTACATTTCAACAATGATTTACAAACTAGAGGGTCTGGTCGACTGCAACCGCATGGGTGTAGCCCCCAAAAGGCCGCTTCTCCCCTTTGTTGCGCATTATTCGGCCAATACTGTCGCCATGGCAACCAAAATCGATAGGTGTCATAACTGGAGCATAACATATGTCCATACCAAATATGAAAGTAATCGGTAAAATATTGTAGCCTGCACAGCGTCCATAAGGAACTCTCTACGTTGCAGGACAAATTTGTGCGTTATTCGGCCAATAATGTTGCTATGGCAACCAAAATCGATAGGTGTCATAACTTGAGTATAATACATGTCCATACCAAATATGAAAGTGGGTCAAAAATTGCAGCCTGTACAGCGTTCACAAGGAAGTGTCTACGGACGCGGACGCAGTGGCAGAGACGACAAGCATTTTTCAAGCAAAGAAAGTTTCTTTTCTTATTGGTATTTTATATTTCATCCCAAGTGTTAAAATGTTTGCAATCCCTCCATGGTTCTGCAATACAAAATGTTTTGACAAAACCCTCAAATTACAACTAAGATTCTGCTCCATTATTCCATTTTAAATTCTCTGTGGTGGTATACACAGCCAAAATTATGAGAACTGTGTCACTGTCCAATCACCTATGGATCTGACCATATATTCCTGTGTGTTCATCTCTGCTCTTCAGAAGCAGTAGTCCAATTTGAACCCATTGAATCAGCTACAAGGAATGTATTTTTGAACAACATTTGAATAATACACAATGAAAATTGTTTTTCAATGTGTTTCATCAGTTTGCTGAATAATATGTGACACTGTTGTTTTAATGATGCTTTAATTAAGATATTAATCAAATTTTCAATCCATTTCCTCAGATTTCGAGAGGTTCAATCTTCTGCTGGTAATATAAACAGAAAACAGGAAATCTGATTAGCACACTATTCCTCATTTTGCACGATCACGAAAAGCAGTAGAATACTATCAGAATTCCAGGCATATCGTCAGTGAAGAAGCCTTCCTGCATGACCAATAAAAAGTCAGCATTTTACCGAATGATGGAACCCATTTTCAGAGACACCTGCTCTATATCTGATATGTACAATTTTTTGGGATTTCTGAGGAGGCTGACAATATTTACTAGTAGGCAAGGAATGGTGAAGTAAAAGTAACAGTCTGAAAGGGGACTTCAGTCTAAAGCAGTTCCATGGAACAGTGAATTCAGGATTTATGGGAAAATTTGATGCCTCATATGGGCTTATGCCTTGAAAAATATCTTTTTGTTCAATTTACTCCTACTGGCAGTTCTTAAACAGCAAAACTGGGAAATACACTTCAGATAATATCAGGCTGAATTAATGGGTGAAATTTACTAAAGTATGCCCTTATCATCACGAGTGGTGTCATAACACATTCTCAGACATTCCTCAGCTGCATTATGTATTGTTATAAAATATAACAATAAATGCCCAGTGATTCAAGGAAGTTTTTTTTTTTTTTTTTTTTTTTTAATTCTTACAGTTTGTCAGATCGAGCCCACTTTGAACAAACTGTATTAGAGTTGAAATACCACTGGGAATTTGGCTGGGTACTTCAGATCAAACCAAAAAGCTGAGGTGACTCACCCATGCAATTCAGTGCAATTCACATCCTATAACCTGCACTTGAGTAAGTTACTGTGTAGTATGTTGCCGAATACAAAACAGCAATCAAAAAGTAATTGATGAATTCAAACAGTTAGACTCATGAAAAAAAAATCATCAAGACTGGGAAATAAATGCTTGAGCATAGACACTCGATTGCAGACCACAGGATGTTATAAATCATAAAAGTTGTGGAATGACATGCTGCTTGCAGTCTCTGGTTTTTATGCTTCAATGTTGTGCTTCCATATACAACTTATTACTGCACTAGTAGCTTGCGCTTCATGATTATGTGATGAATGAGATCCCCAGTAATCTTTAAAGAAATGTACATTTGTTGAGCAAGTTACATTTAATTACAGACAGAAGTGTGTTTGTTTCCTGAAATGCAAATGATCTGCATTTCCATTTTAGATGTTAACACACTGTTTGCACTCCTTTTTCACCTCGACCTTGGTATGAGGTTACATTCACCTCATTCCCCTTGGTTGACATGGAAACAATAAACAGTACAACATGATTTCAATCATTAATATCTGACTAATAATATATAAAGCCCACTTTATATTGTCAACTAAGCTATCAACTGATGCTAGACGACTTGGTAAAATGACCTTATAAATAACCATGAGAGAAGCTCATGCAAAACAAATGTTGCTGCATTTGATAATAGCTTGGATTACATGATTGTTATCACTTTGTTTGTACATGTTACGAATTTATTAATGCCGGTTCATGGAGTCTAATTGAAAATCACCTTGCAAGTCATTAAACATACAAATAATAATGATTCAATTATTGTTCAATGACATAGTTAATGTTATTGCTGTCACTGGCTGTCGATTATTTGACAGAGAGGGAATTTGTGTTTGCTGCTGAGCTGTGTTCAGATTCAAGCAATTTCAAGCTTATGCCCATCTTCCTACACCATGCTTTAGGTTTGCTAATTTCAAAATAAAGGACTTGATATTGATCCATCAGTCTTTCTCAGTCTCAACAAAATTATCCAGTGTTTGGATGCACTTTCAATTACAGCAGCTGAACACGAGGCATGAATTTCTCAGTGGATTGCTTCAGCAATCACAACAATTATAGATAATGTAAGTTTCCATCACAATATGTTTTCCATATAGGTTTTGCGTGCCTTCTTGCTGTGGCTCAGGGTTTTCCTAGAGACAATCTTACCACTGCAGCAGTGCAGCTACTTTCACATTTGCTTCATTGTTGCCAAATATTGTTAAATGAAAAGCCCATAGATGGAAGACATTTAGTGCACATTCTTATAATGAGCAGTTGTGTCACTATTTTTCTCCGCAACATGCAAAATTGCTGCCGTGGCTGATGCATTGCTAATTGTGTTCACTCAATCACTCGTTCACAGACATTTAGTTGGGACATATGTGCATAACACAGCATTGGTCCACACGGTTTTGTGCTGTTTAAAGTAATCTGATGCTTCAGTAACTTTTGAATGTAATATATCTAGCCTCTTTTACTTCTTTCATTCACCTGGGTTCTAAATACAGTAGATTATATATTACATACAGAACAAACTTATTAAACTGTTTGTTGGAGAGTTGTAAATGCCCCATATATACAACTGTAATATTTGACCGTGTTTCTTCAAATAGTAAACCAGTGCCTCAAATTCTGGAACAAGGAAAATCTGGGCTTCTCTTTCACAAAGAGCTTATTTTCAAGTTGATCCTTAGAGCTTGCCCACATTTCCATTTGTATCTAAATGTCAAATTGATTACCACAGGTCCTTCACTCACTCAAAGGCTTACAGTAACAGGGAGATTAGGCACGGTTCCTAAACTATTCATATCATTCACAGACTATTGGATCACCCACAGATGCTTCAACTTCCACAGGGTTGCATCAGGATTGCATGTCCTATCTTCAGGCGGGTAGCGTCCGCTTGTCATGCAATATTGACACGGCATTTTTCCTGATAGAGCATGGTACAATGTATCTGGACAGGAGAGTGAGTATCAATGTCAGACTGTAAAAATTACAAAAGCAGACACGTCCTGAGGACGCCCTGTGTATGCTGCTTTTTGTTCTAACCAAAATTGCAGTGAGGTTTAAACTATTGTTAATTTTTTCTTAATTAGGTTCTTTTAATGATGGATTATTTACCCTCTTTTGCCACATTAAAAAAAAAAAAGCTACAGCTGTCATTTAGGATGAAAATCATGCTTTGCTGCAAACTTTTGCGAAGAGGGTACTCATTTTTTACTGACAACTTTATAGAAAATGGTAAATAAACAGAGTCCCTATTACATTGCTGAGTTTTTTTTTTTTTAACTCACTTGGTCCAACCAACTGAAGGGAGGTTATGGGATCACGCGCTGGCGTCTGCTTGAACTTTGATCTTCTCCTGCCCAATCACAGAATGGATCAATGTGAAATTTGGTGCGGAGGTACATATGGATGCACAGATTAAAATATGAGGCATCGAAACTGGACATCAAACATGGCGGCACGTCTTAACAGATGGATTAGGACATTATTTTCCAGTCGCTGTCTGGACACCCCATAGAACTGGGTATGTTGTTCAATTATCAAACACTGGTACATTTAGCAGAGAAACGCAAAAAAAAAAAAAAAAAACTAGCCACACACGCTGCTGATATTCCATGGTTGTTGTTTGGGTTGTTGTTGTTTCCCGGGGAAAGAAGAAGAAAAGCCCTTTCCTTTCCGGGTAAGATTTCTGACCAGTGTTTGTTCGCGCAATTTGTTCGTGCATGGCATTCGTTTACAACTTCTGACCGGTAGAGACTGTTGCCGTGTGAATACAAACTCGTTGAACGAGCCAAAGGACAAATGCGAATGGGACAAATTTTTGCCCCTGAATCGGAACAAAGCAAGCGAACCACGTGCGTGAATACACCCTTGCGAGGTTATATAACACAAAGCCTGAAATAAACCAAGTGAGCCTCGATGCTCATGGCACTATTTTTTTCTATTTTGGCTTGTTATCATGTGCTTTGTGTTTTAATTTGTCATGATATACCAAATGGCTGTTTTTAAATGACCACATGTCCACACTTTCATCAATTCAAAGGCAATCTATTCTTTAATTTCCTCACTAATAATTTTCCCTCCTTTTTATGCAAAACAACATTTAAAATGGAGTAGAATATGAATATGGAACTCTTCAGTGCATGCATGGCTGTTTCTGACATAATGTGGCTTATAAGGGTAAATAACACTTTTAAACATGACTAAGCACAATTAAGAAAAATTAACTCCTTGTTAAAATTCAGGGATTGCTACAGAGGCTGGAACAACTCATAATGAACCAATTTATGCCTGCATTGGGTTCTGGCAAACATAAAATGGGAAAATGGCGATAACTTTGAAGTCATTTGAATGCTAATTAGCAGCAAATGTTTTCTTAAAAGAGGTCCAACCAGCAGAAAAGTTTCTGTACTGTACTCTGTTATTGCTGAAAATAATTGTTTTTACTTTTGTAAATAACCTCAAGTGGCACAAGATAAAAAGTAAATAGTTTTAAATAAAAGAAAAATTATGATTTATGTCACAAAATAGTGTCCAAAATTTTGGAAATGACAAAAATAAAACATAATTGGAAAAATACACTGATGAACAAATTTTAAACATTTCCAAAATCAAGCTAATTTGGGAATTATTGGACAGAAAATTGTGAGATTGTGATGGAAGCAATCTAAAAATCTAAAAGTGTCGACAAAACTGTTGGAAACTGTGTAGCTACACCAGAATGAATGCTCAGCCATATATATATATATATAGGCGCCATTTGTGGGGGGGCATTGGGTCTCCTGCACCTCCAAAGTTAAGGTTGGGGGTGCAAAAACCCTGCAATATTAAAACCGCATGTTTCCGTAGTTCGTCTGCCCCGTTCAGTCAAGCTACTGATTGTGGTAATGCGGGACCTTAAAAAAAAAAGGCTAATGCAAGCCGTCTACGACTGCAGTTGCGGGTTTAGAGGCTAAATCCATATTGGATTAATATTGAATTAACATTCATGTCCAGAAAATGTGTGTCCTTGATTCGTTTCCGTGGCCTACTCTAAAAAAAATCTGATACTGACTAACACATCGCCTTTAGCTGCTGTTGTATCCAAGCAACTCAGGAAGATTGTAACAGAATGTGGGCAACCGTACTGCAATTTACTGAGCTGGGGTTATGTTTCCCAAAAGCGTTGCTATTTGCTAACTTTCAGCAACTTCCATAATCCAGTTCAAACCAAGGTTTTAGGAAACGTACCCCTGAACGGTTACTTTCACTGTACCTTGGTTCGTTTTAATGCTTTCGCGTAGGCTACGTAAATACGTTAATAATATGCAATCGCCTTAAAAAAAAAAGTGTTCCCCACTTCCATATGAGCGCAGGCACTAAAAACGGTACAATTTCATTTTTTCCCGGAAATGAGGATAAATAAATTCGTTTTTCAACATGATAATTTAGACGTGTGCTTTATATGAAGAACGACTTCTTGTAAAGTAAATTTTGGCGGGATTCATTGGTTTTGGCAATGCAGTAGACAAATTAAGGTTAAAAAAAACAGGCTATTTTTTAACATAGGCTAAATGTGTAAAAAAAATTACACCCAAAATAATCAGAAAACAGTTCCTTAATTGGCAATAATAAAATACACGCCCTAATTTTTTTTTTTACTGAAGTGTTCCGTTTTTCGTGTCTTCGCTCAAATGTTTTCATCGCAAACTTGTATCTGGACCTCATTTTCATCGTCCAGCTGAATACATATTGGAAATGAATTGTGACGTTGGCTACAGAATTTCCCTTGATGAGATTAAACGCAGTAAAATATAAAGTACCGTTGTTAATTAACATAATTTTATATTTCCGGAAAATGACATGCAGGCTGTATCATGCAATTGTATTTCTTAAACTAGTTCATTAAAAAGAGCCCATTGATATTGACAACTTGTCTTTTGTTACCCTGTCTGTATTATGTTATGAAGCAGTAGCCGATTTAATGAATAAGCCTACTGCCAACTTTCGTGAAATTTTCTGGACTTGAGTATTAATTTCAATATGCATCAGCTTCTAAACCTGCAACTGCAATCGTAGACGGCTTGCATTAACCTTATTAAAAAAAGGTCCCGTATTGCCTTAATCAGTAGCTTACGCTTCAGTTCAGCGCTGAGGTTATATCGGCTTTTAGCTTGCAGTTTGGGATTTCATTTTCATAGTCGAGAGATGGTGCACTATTAATCATGCATCTGCAGCATGCGGCACTATTTAAACACAGCAGATACGTGGATGATTGAAGATATATAGCCTATAGCGTTGTAGTAGGAGTAGCGTTAAGAGACAGCAGCCTTGGCCGATGAACCACGCGTTGCATGCATAATTATTGTGCGCATATTGCGTGCGTCTTGAAGCAGGCTGGAAAAAAATGCGACACATGAGTATCCTATTGGCTAACGCAATGTTTAAGGTCCCGTTTGCAATTTCAAATCCTAGGTTAAATAAAAAATGACTGAAAACAGTTTAGCCTACTTCCATAAATGCGGGGATAGAAAATGGATGCTCCCTCCGACATTCAATTCGTGTATGCCTTCATACATTGCATCCATTCAGCCTATTAACATTATTTCACTGATCACAACCAGATTTAACATTAATCAAATAAAGTAGCCAACTGATATTTTCTAAATAAACCTTTCTAACATTCTAAAAAGCTGGTCTTTGGACAAGGCAGCCTACCCTTAGGGATACAGTAGCCTGATAAAAAAAATATTGTGACCCCCCAATGTTGACCTGAAGTTGGCGCCACTGTATATATATATATATAGTTATATATGGATGCTCAACAATTTTAATTGTATACTATGGCTATTTTGAGAAAGCTAAGATTCAGTTTTTATTTTTTTTTTTTTTTTTGGAAATTAGAATGTGTTTACTTTTTGCTTTTTTGAATCTCTGATTTAATGAAAATGTGGTCAGTCCAAACTTTTGACTATTACTGACTGCCAAACCTCAAATCACAGAAATGGCAAAAAAAAAAAAAAAAAAAAAGAACTGTTGCTAACAGCGATGGGGAAAAAATTACCGTCACTAAAACTGTTCGACAGGGACAGATGGGCACTTGGTAGCATAGCTGCTAATAACCACAGAACCAAAACCGTAAAAATCACCATAACTGAATCAGTCTCAACAAAAATAGCACGTTGTCACCTTTGCAAAGCTGGTATTTATGGCAGCGTTTCAGATGATTCGATCACCCCTCAGCAAACTTGTCTTTGGAAAACTTGTTGTTTTAGGTCCATGAATCTTTCCCACACTCATTTCAACTGATTTGGTACTGGATTAGTATGTTTATAACAGTGCTGAATATACATATCTTCCAATGAGAGCCATCATGCAGCAATTTGAATGATGCACTGAATGTAATACCTAGTTCCCTGGTGGTTTTAGCGGAATTCTAATGCCATGTTATACTCAATATGCTTTTAAGCGGTATAAAATTTTCTTTAAATGGTTTATCACTTGCTCATTTCCATGTTTCTGGCCAACAAAGCAATCCAAGCCTATTCATCTAGAATGAATTGCATTACTTGTCACTGGCAATGCCAGGAAAGTGTTAATACCCTTCTTTGAAACTGTTTAATCTGGGTACAATGCATTCAACTGTGACTGAACACAACTGACGTATTCATTTGAAACTATCAGCGGCATGAGACGGTCTCGGTGCTCATCAAAACGTCAAACTTGCAGCTCGCTCAGCAGTTTACAGCTTACGGCTTACAGCTTGAGGCTTATAGCGTACAGCTTGTGTTTAACGGCTTGCTCAAAACTCAGCTGCCGACCCACGTACGCCTCCCACCTACCACCCCCACCCCCCCAACACACACACACAGACACACACACAACTGTCAAAGGAATACATTAGTATCATCTTGCCCAGCCTGCACCACTGGCTGCCCATTCCACACAGACAACTTCAGGATCTCTGCATTTACATTATGTGTATCTAATCTCCCGTCTCCGGCTTGCAAATACTTCTGTTCGAAAGAAGCAGGATTGCTTGTTGTCTCCAGTACATATATCATTTTGCTTTTATCTGTACTATACCAGCCCGTTTTAATGGAGCACAGTCTTTCCTTCAAGACACATTTAAAGCAAGCCTGGTTTAGATTCATGACAGGCCAAAGGGAAAGAAATTCATTCAACATTTTATTTCATGAGCTTTAAATCATAGCATACTTCACAATTCCATATGTGCTGTAAGTATTCCTTATTTAATCCATTTCAAAGTTCACATTTTCACAGTTTTTCCTGGGGATGCTGGTACAAAACGGGTATGAATCTTTGTATACTTTGCGCCAAATTTGGGAAACTTTTCTTTGTTATGTCCAATTGCGCAAACAAGCCTGCCTAAAAACTATGGGGGAGCTACGTATTAAATGGGCTGCGATTCAAATGCTGTTCACTTGATATAGATGAAAATAACCTCAAATTAGAGATGACAGACTGGCCTTTAAATTCATATTCATCATTTCATTTCATTTCCTCTGGAACAAAGGTTCTCAAACTAGGCCCTGGAGGACCCCGCTGAATTTACTTTTTTATTACAGCCAATATCTTACTCACTCGTGGATCCTTAAAATTGTTAACCTAATCCAGATTGGCCAGATATTGTGTGCTTTTTCTTTGAACTCTTCATTACCAAACAAAAGATTAGTTTTAGTGACTAGGTCTTTACACTTTCACCAATTTCTGGCCTATGTATTAACAGTAGTCTTAAATTTGGTAATTTATTTTTTACAGACCATAAAAATTGGATTTTTGTTGTTGTTGATGTTGTTTTTGTCCTTGTCCCCTGCCGCAGCGCAGGACATAGTATTTACGACCATCCATCCGTCCATCCCGTCCGTCTGCCAGTCAACTTGTTGGCACGATATCTCAAGAACCACTGATCCAAACTTGATCAAATTTCACATCAAGATCTAGTATAATAATATCCCGACACCAGTCGATTTTGGTGACCTTGACCTCATTTTCAAGGTCACAGCGTGGCCCCCAGCGAGGGACATTGTCACTCTGTGATAAATACTTGTTTTAACTGTGTTCTCAACATCTAATCAACAGAGCAAGTTACAGACATACAAGGTTTAAACTGGGCCTTACATTTGACCTCTCTGGTGTTTTTTGCCATACAAGGGAAAGCATGGAGTCTGACAGCACAAGATCAACTCAGCACAGTAAATTCATACCTGTTCCACTGCATCAAAGAAAAGACTGTGAGGCAGATATCGTGAGAATCATAACTCATTGAACAGTGACATTTTTTATTATTTTGATTCTATTGGCTGAGTCAAACATTGGATCTGAATCCAAATGAACATGTATTTTACGTGCTGAAGCGACAATCGAAGGAAGAAGTCCCTGAAACAAACAAGCACCAAATATGGCAGCAGAAAAAGCCTGGCAAAGCATCATCAGGAAAGATAACCAGCGTCTGGTAATGTCTATGTCATAGATGTCAAGTAATCATTGCATGCAAATAATTTGCAATCAAATATTAAAAATGATTACTTCTTTGTACATAACATTGAGCCATTCAATATTTTTTGATGCACCTAAAACTGGGAGGGAACTATGTACAAAAGATGCTGTCATTTCTGGATGGTTGATCTGATATGGATGGAAAGAACCTGAAATTAAAGCAGTCTGACAGTCTGTATTCTAAGCTCATTGTTGTTGTAACCTATCAAAGTCTGAGCATTAGGGGTACCAAGAATAAAACCGAAGTTAAAAATGTGTCCCTCTCCAATGAGTGCTCACTCTAGACAAGAAACCATAAATTTGGAACAGCTACGTTATATTTTATCCCATCATAGCAGGGTTTCGCTGGCATGTCAAGCATACTGTCTTTGCATGTGCACTCTCTGATTTGTCTGGAAGTGGACTAGGTTATTTTGGGTTCTCATGCCACTATTTTGAAAGGGATGACTCTGCACATCAGTTGGAGTGTAGTCAGAGTGATATAACTGTTTTTAAATACCTATTGTTAAACTGAATTTAAAGTGTTAAGGTATTACTATGCTATGAGTAAAAAGCAACTACTTTTTGTTGTATCTCTAAGAACAATCAAGTACCCGTCCATTGCAGAAGGCAGCACTATCTGTCAATCTAGAAGTTAACTGAACAAGACTGTCATCACTTATGATTACAGCACATTAACTGTATTGACTGCTCCAAGCAATAAATCCAAATTGTATTTCTTTTAGAGGCAATTAGAGACGCCTCCCTCTCTAAGTGAATTTACTCACTGCACGGACACTCTTTGGCATTAGGTAATTTGTAGTAGACTGTAAAAATAACAAGAGGGTAGGCCTGCATATTAGCTGTCTTAAGTTTTCTAATATTTTCCACTGGCGAGCACACTATAATACAGCCTAATTGTCAGCATTTCTCTGTTCTGTTTTGTTCTGTTTCAGTAATCATGCATCCAGGCTATGGGCGAGTCAAGAAAATAAAATTTGTGACACCTTTCAATTGTTACAATCCCAATTCCGAAATAGTTGGGACAAAGTGTAAATTGTGAATAAAATCAAAACGCAATGACTTTCAAATCACATCAGCCAGTATTTTATTCACAATAGAACAGAGATAACATAGCAAATGTTGAAACTAAGAAATTTTACAATTTTATCCACACAATGAGCTCATTTCAAATTTGATGGCTGCTACAGGTCTCAAAAATGTTGGGACAGGGGCCTGTTTACCATGGTGTAGCATCCCCTCTTCTTTTTAACACAGAGTGGAGGCGTCCGGGCATTGAGGAGACAAGTTTCTTGAGTTTAGCCATTGGAATTTGATCCCACTCTTGTGTTATACAGGCTTCCAGCTGCTGGAGAGTTTTGGGTCTCCTTTGACGGACTTTTCATTTAATTATGCACCAAATGTTCTCAATCGGTGAAAGATCAGGACTTCAGGCAGGACAGTTCAGCACATGGACTCTTCTACTACAAAGCCATGCTGTTGTAATAGCTGCAGTATGTGGTTTTACATTGTCCTGCTGAAATACACAAGGCCTTCCCTGGAATAGATGTCATCTGGAGGGGAGCATATGTTGCTCTGAAACCTTTATATACCTTTCAGCATTCATGGTGCTTTTTAAAACATGCAAGTGTCCCACTCCATATGTACTAATGCATTCCCATACCATCAGAGATGCTGGCTTTTGAACTGAACGCTGATAACAGGAGGGGTGGTCTTTCTCCTCTTTAGCCCGAAGAACACGACGCCCATGATTTCCAACAAGAATGTCAAATTTGGACTCGTCTGACCAGAGGACACTTTGCCACTTTGCTACAGTCCATTTTAAATGAGCCTTGGCCCACAGAACATGGCAGCGCTTCTGGATCATGCTCAACAATGGCTTCCTTTTTGCATGATAGAGTTTTAGGTAGCATCTGTGGATGGCACAGCGGACTGTGTTTACAGACAGTGGTTTCTTGAAGTATTCCTGGGCCCATTTAGTAATGTCAATGACAGAATCATGCCGGTGAGTGATGTAGTGGCGTCTGAGGGCCCGAAGATCACGAGCATCCAGTAAAGGTCTTCGGCCTTGTCCCTTACGCACAGAGATTTTTCCAGTTTCTCTGAATCTTTTGATGATTTTATGCACTGTCGATGATGAGACCTTCAAAGCCTTTGCAATTTGACATTGCGGAACATTGTTTTTAAAGTATTCCACAATTTTTTTATGCAAGCCTTCACAGGTTGGAGAGCCTCTGGCCATCTTCTCTTCTGAGAGACTCAGCCTCTTTAAGACATCCCTTTTATAGCCAATCATGTCACAAACATGATGCCAGTTAATATAATTACTTGCTAAACGTTCTTTCAGCTGATGCTCTTATATATTAATTGCTTTTTCAGCCCTTTTTTGCCTGTGTCTCAACTTTTTTGAGACCTGTTGCAGCCAGAAAATTTGAAATAAGCTCATTTTGTGGATAAAAATGTAAAATGTCTCAGTTTCAACATTTGAAATGTTATCTATGTTCTTTTGTAAATAACATATTGGCTCATGTGATCTGAAAGTCATTACATTTTGATTTTATTCACAATTTACACTTCATCCAAACTATTTCGGAATTGGGGTTGTAATTCACCAGCTAGGCATCTCATTCAGCTGCCAATCATCAGAAGCGAGTAGGCAGGCCAAATTAGCGTTGAAACAAAAATCTACATGACAGTAGCACTCCAGGGTTGTAATCATGTCTCATGCCAAAAAAAGTTGGGAACCACCATTGCAGAGTTTACTAATAACGGTGACATGAACAAAATCATCAATAAACTGGCAGTTCTGTTGACTAAAAATGCAAAATGTCTCCGTTTCAACATATGAAATGTTATCTATGTTCTACTGTAAATAACATATTGGCTCATGTGATCTGAAAGTCATTGCATTTTGATTTTATTCACAATTTACACTTCGTCCCAACTATTTTGGAATTGGGGTTGTATAAAAAATTGATGTTTCAGTTTTTTTGTTTATCACCCATATTTTTACCCACTATACTTGCAGGGATCTTTTTTTTTTTTTTTCTCATTGCCTGTTATAGAATTTTTCAAACATTTTCACCAAAAAATTATAGAGAAGTAATATATTAGGATCCCTTTTAGATAAAAGTGGTGGTGTATATCATCTCTGCTGTAAGGTTTGTGCTTCATGCAAAGTTCAGGTGCACAGAGGACAGGAAGTTGAGGACTGGACTCAGGTGCAAGGATGGACTTGGTAGTTTTATTATGCCTGCTGTGCAACAGAAGGCACGAACGAAGCAATAAAAAACAAAGAGGAAACGAGGTTCATTGATAGAGACTATTAGTAATACAAACTCTGGGCTTTAGCTGCAGTAACAATGTATTACAAACAAGAAAGCAAAAGGGAAGCGAGGTTCCCAAATATAAAGTGCTGTCATTAAAAATAACAAAGAGTTTAGAATATTTTAATGTGATACGCGGAGAATACGTCTATACAAGACCAGTAATGCCACACAGGCATGTATTTATGAGACTTCACAATGAGTGAGTGTGAGTCTTGGCCACACTGCTACCACCCAGTGGCAATTACACACAGATGCAAACAATGATGAGTGAAGTGAAAAATGCATTCTGGGTCTTAATAGACCGGTGAGCTGGATGGCTGGAGGCATGGCCTGAAAACTGCACACTACTATAAATCTTCTGAAGTTCTAAGAACAACTTTGATTAATTAAAACAATACTTGATCAATTTTAGTGTAATGTAATGTAACCCGCACATTCAAATTTTCAAAATAGATTAGCACAAATCAAATCTCAAGGCAGAAACTGAATTTGTTTTCCAAACTGAAGAGCTGTATTGTTCATTATTGTTATTGTGAACCTAACACAATACACATAATAGTAACTGAGGAATGCGGAGAAACATGGCTTCCCTTGATTCACCACACATTCAGTCAGTTATGACCTCCAGGTGTCCACTGAAACATTCAAAGGAAATTAACTGGGCCCCTCAGCCTGCCCTACCAGGGTCTGGCTCATTCACTGATAAGTGCCGCAGGAAAGGGGGGGGGCATTTCAGAGCTCTTTTTTGGGGAGAATGAAACAGTCCAGTTTCTATAAATGTGCCACCATTTTAATTGGTCTCCTATTAGGTTACAGTCTAACTCAGACAAGCAGAACAGACGCTCAGACATTCATTAAAAAGTCATGGAAAGACTGTGGAGCACATACTGAAATACGTTGTACACTATAAGTTTCAAGGTAGAGGTCCTTTGATTTCAGTTCATTTTCATGTTTTTTCTGAAACTGGGCAGATGCCATTAGACTCAATGACTCCAAACTGTAAAGGAAACCATACAGTCCAACAGGTAACTGTATAGCAAATGGAATTCTATTTAATTCAGCAAAACACTAACAGCAAAAAAGTTTGCCATGGTAATTACAAAAAATGTATTATACGACTGTGTTTGTAATTGTTACATCTACAGCCTGCTATTGTCAATTTAACAAGACTGCGTGATTGCAACATTTAATTGGTTTGAAAATACTTTATATACATTCTTTTTCTACTCGTGAACTCATTTAATTTGCTGGGGTTTTTTTTCATATGAAGTTATTGGCTTTTTCCTGTAAGGAGGAAAGATGGAATCGAATGGAGATCTGTTGATGTGTCCAGCTATCATTCATCATTAGCTTGCAGATGCATCGATTTGTCTTCGTCTTAATGTTTCTTCCACAAGTTTCAAGCACACCTCCGTAGCTTTTGAGTCCCTCTGTAATTTTCCTCGTGCCATGATATCATAGTGGGACTGTGTTTTTATGGGCGTAAACAACATTTCGTGCCATCCTGTCAGCACTACCTCAGAGCGGCAATGAAACGGCAAACAATGGCCCCAGCTGCTCGGTATACCTGACGCTGACCTGGGACTTAAGGTTCTGCTGTTTTATACCGTTTCTCTTCTCTGTCTCCCATATCACCTCAATGGGCTGTCTATTGTTTTTAATAGATTATATTTATACATACTGGCCTGCTGGTGAGGTTATTAGTCATAACCACAAAATACGAGTTGCTCTGAACTTTTCATTTGTTTCTCCATAGTTTTTCCACTGCATATTACTTTAGGTAGCAACTTGAAGCGGTATGATTCATGATATTCTGAGATGATATTATATTGCACAAGCATGATACATATTATAGTGAAGGAAAAATTAAATAGCAAGAGTGGTTAGCAGTGAGAATTACATAAGCAACATTTCCTCTATTTTGATAGGGTAGTGAAATGACGCGGATTTGCAAAGCTATTGTCTGGAATGTGCGAACCATTGTACAGGTATGCACAGACCACTGAACATGTGTACACATTATAGCTCTGGCATAAGGTTGTTAAACATTAACACGTAATGACAATGATAAACAACCCCAATGGTGCAAATATGTTGCACTACAACCATGTTGAAATCTCACTGGTTGATTCTTGCAAATGAATTTACAATCACTGAGTTTTCTTCAGCCAAAAAAAAAAAAAAATATATAGGGCACTGGCGGCCCCAGAAGCTCTCGCCGTTAAGATAAACAAAATGTCGAAGATTTTGTTGCCGGACGCACGCATGGTCGGACACATGCACAGATGGAGCCCGATACCATAGCTCGTGTGCCACTCGGGCAGCAGGAGCTAATTAGGAGCCTGTCACTGAAAATGTTGATAAGATAAAGCAAATTGTCGAAGTTTTTGGTGATATTTTTTTTGGCCAGTGACCTTAAAAAAATAGGCCAAGGTCACCTCTAGGCATGTCATTTGTAGGCCTTCATGAGATGCATGTCCAGTAAGAATTAGGAGCCTGTAACTGAAATAGTTGATGAGATAAAGCAAAATGTCGAAGTTTTTAGTGACATTTTTAGGCGAGTGACCTTGAAAAATAGGCCAAGGTCACCTTTAGGCACGTCATTTGTAGGCCTTTATGAGATGTATGTCCAGTAAAAATTAGGAGCCTGTAACTGAAATAGTTGATGAGATAAAGCAAAATGTGTTGGCAGATGCAAGCACACACACACGCATGCACGGACAGGGCCCAATACCATAGCTCCCACACCATGAGCGGCTGGAGCTAAAAAGGATTCTGCAAAAACACAGTAGATCCGTGAACAAACCTTGGTGCCCACCATCAAACATTGCCAACTTTTCTATACTGAATGGCATAGCAACAGCATCAGATTCATTAGGATTATAAAATATTTAAAACGCCTAATAGATAAAATTTATGTATAATACATTTTAAGTTGCTTTTAGTATAGTTTACTGTCATGTCCCTACCCCTTGGCATTCAGGATTTTGGCCACCTGCCTTCACACAATTATGCAATTATCCCTTCTGCTCTTTTAGTTAATTATCCCACCTGTTTCTCCTTAGTCAGTTATCATCTCCTTGTTTATTTAAACCTTAGTCTTCCCCATCACAGGCAGGTAGCCTTAATGTGTAACATCCTTTTGTTTAGTGCACTCCCTTGTTCGTTGTCCCTGGAGTTTTGTATTAGTTTTGTTATGTCACCTTTCTTTATTTATTAAAATCACATCCCTGCATTTGGGTCCTCATGTCCCATCACTCTCCTGCCCCCCATAACACTTTTCGGCGCTAAGGCGTTACATTTACATCAGACAGTAGCCAATTGTATCCATTACTAATATTTGTACTTGTCTCGCTACGTCAGTTTCTTTCACTTTATTGTGGCCTTAAATTTCTGACCTAGTTTTTTTTTTCTTAACCCATATCTTAATAAGTGCTAGGAAATAATGCAGATAAAGCATACATTCAAAGTTAAGTGGGAGTTTTTATCAGCTGCCCTGCAGCCATTTTCTATGAGGAAATGAGGTCAAAAATCAGGCAGTGCAGAACTGCACTCTTGAGGGAACCTGTGCATATAATATTGAAGAAATATTCCTAGCTCAAGTTTTCACAATAATAGCTTTAAAAAACCTTTATAGCCATAATTCAAGATGGAAGCGTGGTGCCCATTTTGAATTTGCAAATTAATCCCAAATATAGGGGTACAACTAAATCCTAGATGAAACCTGCATACCAAATTTGACAATAAAAAAGGATAATAATAATAACTGTAAATAAAAAAATACATTTTAAATAAGCCCTACGGCAGATTAACAGGAATTGGCTTAACAAATTAACTTAACATGGCAATCTGGCAGTCATGTTAATTTAAGGTTAAAAACAACATGGTGTACAATTACACCTTAGGGGGAATTCTTATACGACATTTGAGAGATATATCAGGGGGTTTTAGGGGAATACTGATAACAAACTTCAGTGTTAAAATTCAAAATTGAGGCCTGCCATCAATTTTGAATTTTCAAATGAAAAAAAAAAAAAAAAAAAAAATTTCCTTGGATCACAACTAAACAGTAGTGGGAACCTGATTTGGTGAATATCCACTGGGTAGTTTCCTTGGGATAGTGATAAGAAATTCATTTAACATGGTGAGCTGGCATTTATATTGAACATGCAGATCGGGTTAAAAACCTCATGGTGCTCAATTTTACCTCAGGAGAGAATCTGTATACAATATTTGAGAAAGATCCTCTGAGCATTTTTACAGGAATAGCGATAACAAATTTTAGAGTCCAAAATTCAAAATAGAGGCCAGGTGGCCATTCTGAGTTCACAAATGAGGCCAAAATTTCACAAATTAACCACAAGGAGGACCTGTATGTTAGGCGCAGCGATGGGAAACACCAGACGCGAGACATAAATCCAAAATAAAGGGGTTTTATTAAATAACACACAAATAAAACACGGCACAAGGGGCAACAAAAAGCTTCACTCAAGGAGCTGAAAATTTGAACAGAAATGGGGGAACTAAAGGGAACACAAAGGCCAACGAAAAACTACACTCAAAGAGCTGATAAAAATTGAAGGAATAACAAAGCAATAATAAAATGGCGAGGACTAGACACAGACTATGGGCAGATTCCACAGAAAGTGTGACCAACTGACAACTTTTATTTTTGAACCTATATAAAATGTTCCATCTGTCTGTATTTTCAATAAAATATGTCAACAGAATAAAGAATGTTTTACCTGTAAAAGCATGGCTATTGTTGTCCTTTTGTTACTTTAGCCTAAAAAGATGATTCTCCCAGAATAGATGATTCTATTCTGGAATTGGGCGATATCAAGACGGAAAATTGTTCCAGTCAATGAATCCAATGCATTAATCCAGTTGTGAACGTTACACACATTCTGTCCAGTCCCGTAACGTTAGCAACAGGGCCACTGTGAAAAGAACAGTACATATACTACTGAAGGTCTGGCCAGGAATATGTTCCCGATTCTTTATTTTACCATGCTAGATACCGTTTTGAAATATCCTGAGCCCTATTTCATGCTGTGAAGCCAGTTCTGGCCACGAACGTAATTTCTGTCCGATGTGTGGTCGTAACGTTCGCTCTGCTTTCCGCATTGAAGTCCCTATTTTATAACATCCGGTAGTCTGAAAGTGGGGTAAAGTGAATGCGCGACGGGATGTTTACCTCCTGGCCTTCTAGAATTTTCACCAACTCGCGTTTGTGTCCCTCATCAAAAAGGTAAAAATTTCCGTCCACAGTAATAACGTTAGCAACAACCTATAATCTTAGAACAGCACTGCTGTGAATGAGATTTGGCAGCTGCTGGCAGGGTATTTAAACCCCTTTGTGCAGATGTGTCCGCCAGTGGACACGGAGCTGCAGATTTATGCACACAGTTACAATATTCTATCACTAGATGGCACAACCGGATCAGTTTTTGAATTTTCACAAGCAAGCCGAGTTCGAACACGATTTATTGTATGGACGAGTTCACTCCAATCCCTGGATGGATCAAGCCAACCTTGGTTTGACTTAAAGGGATTGGCACATCCATACTACAGTGTGGCCCAAAAAAGTGTCCCTCCTTCCCCTCAGTACTCCAAGGTGGATGAGGAACTACTAGTTACCCTGGATGTAACTCCAGTTCTATGAGTACGTGCGTAGCCCTCTAACGGGCTTCGCTATTGGTTTGGTGCCTGAGAAGAAAATTGAACTCACCTGCTCCGTAGGAGTGGGTGGCACCCTCACCTCCCATAAAGCCTCGGTGCTGCCAATGCTCATCTCCCTTTGAAACTCAGCATCTCACACTCGGGGCCATCTGGAGGGGCCGTTAGAGGGCTACGCACGTACTCATAGAACTGGAGTAACATCCAGGGTAACTAGTAGTTCTATCTCGTACGTGCTCCGCCCTCTAATGGGCTTCGCTATTGGTTTACACCTAAGGCGAAGGCCGTTAGGGATGAATGTACTCCCAGGTGGCCCCGCACCCCAGAGTTCTATCTAGAAACCAGAGAAGCCCGTGCACTCCCTGGGCCGAGCACCGCCAGGCTGCGTACCCCGACCCAGGTCGTAACACACTTAAACCGCACCACACCCAAGTTGGTGCTAGAGGGCCCGTCCTGATAGGGTCCCTCCCAGACTGAAAGAACGAACGCATGGGGGGGCGCTTGTAGCTGACATGTCTTGCCGGCGAGCCCCCTCGGCCCCCTGCCACGCCTTCCGACAGAAGCAGGGCCGCAAGTTCCGCCCCACCCTGTGAGGGAGGCATCCACAACTACATGGGTATAGTGAGCCACGCACCCCATCTGAACTCCCTCGCGGAGCCGGCTGTGTGAGGCCCAAAACGCCAAGCTCTGCCATGCTTGCATTGGTATGCGGAGCATGCACTGCTGGTCTCGCCTCGGCTCCAGCCGAAGGCGTACGAACCAGCGCTGCAGATTTCTTATGTGCAGTAGCCCTAAGCGGACAACTAGATGGGCAGCAGCCATCATCCCCAGTAGCGACATGACTGCTATTGCCGGCACCGCGACTGCGTCCCGTAATCCCTGGGCACAAGACAGGATCGCTTCTGCCCGCTCCACAGACAGGCGTGCGGTCATAGTCCGCGAGTCCAACAGCATCCCTAAGTACCGCGCTGTCTGGCTCGGCTGCAGGGTGCTTTTGTCGTAGTTGATAGCCCAGCCCAGCTGCGCAATATGTTGCATCACCAACCTTGTATGGGCAGCTGCCATCTGTTCGGAAGGGGCCAGGATCAGCGAATCGTCCAAATAGGTCAGAATCCATATCCCTCTCCGCCTGTCCGTCTCCACACATTTGGGAAATGTCCATGGTGCCAGGGAATATCCAAACAGGAGGCGGCAAAACTGAAAGATCCGGTCCTGCAACGCAAAGCGCAGGAACTTTTGATGGCGCGGCAGGATAGGGACATGAAAATAAGCGTCCGTCAGATCTATTGACGTCATCCAGTCGCCTGCCCTGACACATTCCAGCAGCGCCCTTACTGTCAGCATTCGGAATGGTCTGCGTGCAATCTAACTGTTTAGCTCTCGAAGATCCAGAATGGGCCTCAGGCCTCCCGACTTTTTGGGGATCAAGAAATAAGCGGAATAGCTTCCAATAGGGGAACAGGCCTCACGGCCCCTTTTCGTAGAAGCGAGTTCACTTCCTCCTTCAAGAGCGTCTTCTGGGCGGAATTGCGGAGGTTCGTCCACACAATGCCTTTGAATGGGGGAGGACGGCAGCGAAACTGCAGCGCATATCCCTTCCGTAGTGTTCTGTCCAGCCAGACTGGGAGGGGGGCGCACAAGCTCACCCACGACTGATAATGGCTCGTGAGTGGCGAAGCAGTCAATTCTATGCTTTCCGCTAGTCTGGGCCCTCCCGCGACGCCTCCCCTTGTGGGAGGGTTCGACCGGGGGGCCCTGCCCAAAATGGCTGAGAGGCCAATGGCAACAGCGCATCCGCTGCAACCCCAAGCACGTCACCTGGTGACTCATTCACCGTGGGTGGCGGGGGCGCAGCCATTTCTGAGTCAAGCGAAAGCCCTTCCTGACGTTTACCCTCAGAAACATTGGCATCCATACACACCTCGAGCTGTGGGCAGAACGAGTGACACCTTCCTCCACTGGTTCGGAAGCCCCAACACCAGAATTACGTTTGCGTATACAACCCGTCTCTTGCCACTGGGATGCATAGTGAGTATTTTGTGACACCTCAGGAGCCATGGAGCCAAAATGGCGGGCAACCTCGCTTACGTGTGACCTGGAAGCAAAAGTCAGCTTACGTGTCCTGACCAAACTGCTTGAGGAAGCTGCGTTAGCAACATGCTGGCTTTTGGTTTGTGAACGTTTCTTCGCTGGTGGCACGTCTGAACAAAGTGAGTTCCTCGCTTTTAGGGATTCGTTTTGAGCAATTTTAGCACTGAAAGTTAGGGGGTTATCAACCTTTGGTTTAGCCACCAAGTTTGGTCGAGTACTACCACCATGAGTAGTGCGACGCAAACCATGCCGGCAGTTAGCTAGCCAGTACCTCATAAACAGGCTATTAGCCGGAGAAGCCCCAGTTTTAAGAGCACGATTTAATGGAGGCGGTGAGGAAACACGAGCTTCACGCCCCGCGTCCTCAATAACCATATCCACGGCAGGCAGAGCTACCACTCTGTCTCCGGTAGGTTTTTGACGCAGTTTACCTTGACTGCTACCACCTGAAACAGCTAGCGTGTCAGTGTGTGCCGTGTGGGAATAGAAGGACTCAGAGGCCAAATACTGAAAACGCCTTTTATTTTCTGTTTTCCCCCAGGCTGGCTGCCGAGGGCCCCCACCCCTGGTGCGGACCTGGCGAGACTGAGGCTGTGGTCGGTGCAACTCCAGGCTTGGCTGGCTGGGGCCAGGGAGCGGCCGATCATCCGACCTCCGGCGGCGGCGGCTGGGTGGAGGTTGAGAGTAGCGGGGCCCGGCGGCGGACTGCTGTGGGCATAGGTGGGAGCCCAGCTGTTCAGCTGCCTTCCGGGCTGCTTCCAACCGATCCACCATGGTTTGGACGTCCGGTCCAAATAACGAAGTGGTGGCAATGGGCATAAATTAGCGCCCGCTTTTCCCGCTCCTTTAAGGACGACAGCCCAAGCTACAGGTGCCGGTGACCCACCTGGGCTGCACACATGCTCCTTCCCCCGGTAATGGCGAATGCTTGAGACATTAGGAGCCTCGTTGCGGCCGTGGTCTGGATCTCCTCGATCTCCTCCAGCGCCAACTCCGCCTTTTGGTGCGTCAGACGATCCAAGGAGGCAGCCAGGAAAGCCAGATTGTTAGCCAACGCGACTCCCTGGGCAGCGTTGGCATAACAGCGGTCGAGCAGGCTCGCTGTCATCCTGTCCCTCTCGGACGGATGCAGCGGCCTACCGCCTGGCCACATGGAGGCGGTGGGGACCAGGCACCACCTCGCCACGTCCTCAATGGGCGGGACGCCCGTATCCCACTCCCAGCCCTCAACGGTGAAATACGGTGCATACATGACTGCTGGAGACTTGGCGGCGACCGGATTCCCCCAATCACATTGGGCGTAGCCGATGATGGGCAGCATCTGGGGGCAAACCACCTTGGGCCGCGGCTTGGATTTTGGCTGGGCCAGCAGGCCTATGGTGAAGTCGTCTCCATAGGTGTTTGGGGGCTGCGGAGGCAGGGCCATTTCCATCCGCACCGCCGCCGAGTGGAATAACCCAGGCAGGTCGTCCAGCGGGTAGCGGTGCTCTGGGGGAGGCTCCTCGTCACGGAAGAGGGCTGCCGGATCTTCCTGATAGACGCCAAGAGGTCATCCTCCTCATCATATTCGCTCCAAGGCTTGAGCGGACCGCCCGCCACCGGCTCTTGGGCTGGCTCGAGCCAGCCTGGAGGGTGCGTGCAGCCAGAAGAACTGCTGCTGCCGGCGCGCTCCTCCCCAGGAGGCGCTGCGCGCAGGCAGCACAAGAACCAGCCTCTACCTGGTGACGCCAGCCCAAACACACGAAGCAATCGTCATGTTGGTCTTCGGCCACCATGGGGGAGGCGCACTGCAAACAAGACTTCATCATGGATGCTTTCTCGTGTCCAATTTCTTCAGAAGGTTGAGTGAAAAAGGGAGACGAGCATTGGCAGCACCGAGGCTTTATGGGAGGTGAGGGTGCTACCCACTCCTACGGAGCAGGTGAGTTCAATTTTCTTCTCAGGCACCGAGGCAGATCCTTGGAGGGGTAAACCAATAGCGAAGCCTGTTAGAGGGCGGAGCACGTACGAGATAGAACTTGGAAATGAGTGGGCAGGATTGACTAATTATCCAGTGTATGAATTTTATTGCCACAAAATAATCCATGGTAAAAACTGTGCATTTCAGGTCACTGTTCAAGAGTAGATATACAGGCTTTAACAAAGCCCTGCTTATTGTGGATTAGCGGGTTGATCACTGGTGTGCCTTCCCTTTTCTCTGCTCATCGTACCATTATTGGCGCAGACAATCTTGTCACCGTTTGAGTTCCGTCCTGTGAAAACCAATTTTCCGTCCATGTAACATTAGCAACAAGACTGAATTTTTAAATTCACTTTTTTACCAAAATTGCGGTGATACAGGTCTAAAACTTCCTGTAAACATTTGTTTTTATGTTATCAATGAAATAAACCACGTATATACCATTAATTTATAATTTCATCCTGTTAAGTACAGTGGGACCTGTTGGTCACACTTTCTGTGGAATCTGTCTATGGCAAAGAACAAGAACTAGATAAGCACTGAACAACACATGGGCTAAACAGGACTGTGGCGAAACAAGGATCCGTCTGCCAGATTAGAGCTCCACCTCAGAATATATGGGCTCGGGGCGGGATAAGGGAAACAAGGAACACCTGGGCAAAATGAGAGGGGCAAGGCACAGAGGCATTAGACATGGGACAAGCAGTAAGACTTAACGAGCCCATTAAGAGAATGGGCATGTTCAGCTTAAGTAACAATGTAAGATGCAGCAGAGAAGGAAGGGTGAGACTGAAAATAGCAAATGTGGGAAATCATGCCAATCGACACCCTATCTAAATTAGTCAGGATAGTGTGTGCCTGTCTAAAGAAACACCTCCCATGTGAGTAAGCAAATGTTAGTGATAAGTAAAAACAATCAAGAGGCAATCAAGCTTAGAACAGCCCCGGATTCAGAACAACTGTGGAGGAAGTAGAAACACCACCAGCCAAACCAAAGCAATGAAACGTGCAGGCACGCAGGAACAAAACATGGCATGGAGCACGGACTGGAGATGTGGATCCCAACTGGCAGACCGGACCGGTGCTAGAAAATAGAAAGACACATGAATAAACAAGGACACATGGCAAGAACTATGGGCATGGCTAAGGCAGAAACATGGCAGGAACTAAAAACGCACTAGACAGGCAGACACACAGAGCAAAAACACAACACCGTATGCATACTTTCCTCAAGATCCACTGAGTTGTTTTCTTGGAATGGCAATAACAAATTAATTCATCATGATTACCTGGAAACCATTGTGAATATGCAAATGGAGCTGAAAACTGCATGATGCACTGTTAGCCTACCCCTCAAGGAAAAGTGTTCTCAAAATTTGTGAAAGATCCATCTGGCAGTTTTACAGGAATAATGATAACAAATATTAAAGTCAGAATTCAAAATGGTGGCCTGGTGGCCATTTTGTACATGCAGTTGAGGCAAAAATTACGTGGTGCAAAGCAGTAACGTGCAGTCGGAGGTTAGTTTGGTGAGGCACAATCCTCCCCTTTGCTTGATCAGCAATCAAACGATTAACTAGTTTAGTAAGACTATTCGGCAGAATGACGGGCCAGTTTAAGTTTCCGCAGCGTTATTACTCGGTATATAGAACCTGAAATGCTCACGAAACTGCAGATTTGCGCGTACTTGCTTACAGGAAGCCAGAGACGTGCAGAGAGGTGACGCAGTGACCCAAACCACAGGATTTTGTGAACCTGTTCCCACGTACTATGCCTGATTGACAATCAAAACAATTAAGATCAAGCCTATAGGAAGCCCGTATACTGATAGAGGAGATAATGACAAAAAGATTCATTCACGTATACGCTTCAATTCAAGACTGCAAGAATGGAAATTTGAATAATCAATTAGGAAAAATTCTCGGTTCTCGGTAATTCTGTATATCGTTTTAACATTTTGTTAATCGGATTATGAAAGAAGACTGAAAATAAACGTCCGCTTTTATTGTTTGGGTGTAAAAGCCCGTATTTAAAGGAGAATACATTGTATATTGATCAAGCATTGAACTCTGCATAAGTCTAACTGTTTTAGTATTAGTTGATGACATTGCTTCGGCTTCCTGTAAGCAAGTAGGCTACGCGCAAATCTGCAGTTTCGTGAGCATTTCAGGTTCGTACCGAGTAATAACGCTGCGGAAAGTTAAACTGGCCCGTCATTCTGCCGAATAGTCTTACTAAACTAGTTAATCGTTTGATTGCTAATCAAGCAAAGGGGATTGTGCCTCACCAAACTAACCTCCGACCGCATGTTACTGGTGCACACTAAGACAGAAAAGGGAACCTGTGTGCGGGATTTAGTGAAGATCCACAGGGTAGTTGTACTGTGGTAGTTGTACTGTAACAGCAATAACAACTTAATTCAACATGGTCACCTGGCAGCCATTATGAAAATGCAAATGCAGCAGAAAATAACTAAATGCAGACAGTTGGGGAGACCTGAATGCAGGATTTTGTTGAAGATTCTTGCAGTAGTTTTCAAGGAAAAGCACAAACAAGAACTCTTAATGTGTACAGTTGATGGATGAAAAGCAGTTTGATCAACGCAGCCTTGGTGATGATAGTTGGCTAAAAGAAAAAAAAAAGAAGTGAACTCTGAAATTCAAGAAAAGCGGTTGTGAATGATGTCAAATCAGCACTGACAAACACAATTACAGCCGAAAGCACAAGTATTCCCTGAAAATAAGTATACTTTATTTACCAATGGATTCTATTTACAGCTTGGTACAGAGGAAAACTGTTAAAAATCCAGGTGTCCATAAATAATGATAAGCCTACTGCAATCAGAAGCTGCTGAAGACTGGGGCACTGGTACAAGAAAGAAGCATATAACCTTTTCTGAGGCTGACTCTGGTCTATGCCCTTCTTCAGCCAACCTGCTTAAGCCATTTAATTTCATGTTGATCCCTTTTTACATTATAGCTACATCCAGTCCACCAGTGCATAACACCAGGCCTCCCTGTAGAGAAGTCTTTCTTTGACTGTGGGGTGGGACTCAAAATGGGTCCCGGAATGAATCTGTCACTCACTATGCAACGCTAGTGCATATGTACATTTGATGGGGTCCTTGAAAGGAACAAAATTTCTTATTCAGGTCTCAATACTAGAAATATATCTTATTTTGGTCTTAATATTAAGATGCTTACGAACCAGTGCTGTAGAGGATGGACTTCCCTCTCAACGGTAGGGGTACTGCCATGATGCCTGTTCGACGTGGAGTTTTTTTTTTGTTCTCTCACTACCATGCAGGTGTTTTTCTTCTCACCATATTTTCTTTCTCGACCCTAGGAAGCTTTTGAGGGATCTGAATCAGGCTCGGTTTTTGCTCTGTTTCCTTCCACTAATCTGGATATTCAAGGCAGAACCAGGCAGGAGTTGACTGAGATGGACCAGGTTTGCAGCCTGACTGGGCTGGGTTGTGTAGCCACGCTATCATCTCCTAGATAGTAGAGAACCTATTTATAAACTTGACGGAGGAATCCATGGAGCGATACATTATTCCAGCTGGATGCTGCTGAGACTCTCCATCTTTCCATTTTTACCCATCAGGCCATATAGGCCCGCTGGGTATTGTCGTCGTCTTTGTCTGTCTGTCTGTCTGTCTGTCTGTCCACTATCCTTGTAGGCACGATAATTTGAGCACTAATTGCTGTAGGAACCTCAAATTTGCACAAAACATCAGTCTTGAGAAGTTGTCGGACGAGTTCGGAAATGGGTCATGTTCACCTACTTTTGGGGTCACAGGGGTCAGAAACATCGCTCAAAATGGCTTGTAGGCACAATAGCTCGAGTGCTAATTGTTGTAGGAACCTCAAATTTGCACAAAACATCAGTCTTGAGAAGTTGTCAGACGAGTTCGGAAATGGGTCATGTTCACCTACTTTTGGGGTCACAGGGGTCAGAAACGTCGCTCAAAAATGGCTTGTAGGCACAATAGCTCGAAAGTGCTAATTGTTGTAGGAACCTCAAATTTGCACAAAACATGAGTCTTGAGAAGTTCTCGGACGAGAATGGAAATGGGTCACATTGACCTACTTTTTGGGGTCACAGGGGTCACAAACGTCCCTCAAAAAATGGCTTGTAGGCACAATAACTACAGTTCTAATGGCTCTAGGGGCATGGAATCTACATAAAACATTAGTCTTGAGATGATTACAGAGTAGTTTGTAAATGGGTCACCTTGACCTAGTTTTGGGGTCACAGGGGTCAATAAGGTCGCTTGGACTGGCTTTTGGCCTCAATAACTTTACTTCTAATTGACTTAGGAAGGCCAAAATCTCACAAAACATGCACCTGGATACAATTTTTGATGTATTGGAAAATGGGTCATGGTGACCTAGTTTTGAGGTCACAGGGGTCAAAATTGTCAATTCGATTGGCTTGTGGGTGCAACAACTTCAGTTCTAATTGATCTAGGAAGTTCAGTTTGGCAGAAAATATACACCTGGACAAGACATTGAATTAATTTGGAATTAGGTCATCGTGACCTAGTTTTGATGTCACATAGGCCAAAATACTCTTTTTGACAGGCCTGTGGGTGCAATAACTTCAGTTATAACATGGCCAAAACTGCCCAGGGACAATACAGAATCATTTTATGAGTGACCTACATTTGTCACGTAGTGACCTACATTAGTTCCCAAAGTGCCAGGAAAGTGCCCAGGAACAATTCTATAAGTGACCTATATCTGTGACCTAGTGACCTACATAGCCAATATTGCTGTTTCAGCAGTCAAAGTGCCTTTCTATAGTATTATCTATTTACTTAATAAAGCCCGATGGGTCCTCAGTGCTTGCACGGTATTTTTAATTTTATCAAGGGTTCTAAACAGATGCCTGGATCCTGAAAAATCTGGGCTCATAAATACTGTCCACACCTTCCTAGAAGAACGGTCACTGCTAGATGGCATACATACTGTGAATGTTCCATATGTATTCCCTTGACTACTTGAAGGTATTGTCAGGGAAATTAAGTTTAATTGAAATGGGGGCAATTTCCAAATCTAGCAGTCATAACACTTGACACCCTTGCTTCATGTCTGGCTCGCCAAATCCTGATCACTGGTGCACCAAATGTTAAAACCCCTCACTTTTCCAACATGCAAAATTATTGCATTCAATTTAATTTATTAACTACACAGTTCGGTCGCCTGCGAATGCATGGGTGTAGCCCCCAAAAAACCTGCATCATCAGCTTGTACTGCGTCCACAAGGAAATCTCTATGTTTCAGCACAAATTTGCACATAATTTGGCCAATATTGTCGCCATGACAGTCAAAATGGTTAGGTGTCATATGTGAAGTATAATACATGTTCATACCAAATATCAAAGTAATCAGTCAAAAATTGCAGCCTGTACAGCATCCACAAGGAAATATATGTTTCAGCACAAATTTGCGAATAATTTGGCCAATACTGTCACCATGGCAACCAAAATTGATTGATGTCATAAGTAAAGTATAAGACATGTCCATATCGAATATGAAGGTAATCGGTCCAAAATTGCAGCCTGTGCTGCGTCCACAAGGAAGTGTGTATGTTTCAGCACAAATTTGTGCATTTCTCAGCCAATACTCTCACCATGGCAACCAAAATCGATAGGTTTCATAACTTTAGTGTAACACATTTACTAAATATGAAAGTAATCAGTCAAATATATATAATTATTCATCTTTAATCTACGGGGAAACACTTATGGGACCGATATTGTGGGAAGTATTTTTTCCCTGTTAAGTACACCTGTTCAGTGAGACTCCTCAATATGTAACAGGCCAGAGTTATTTGACTTTGAAAACCCCCAGTTTAGCCGTGGGACCTCCCTCTCTACTCAAGCCTTTGAAACATATTATTTGAAACTTCTGCTGTTCTGTACATCAAAAACAGACCTGCTCTGTCGAGTTCATGCCTGCTGGCTCTGGCGGTATATCCTGCTCCCACCCACAGCTTTGCTCATCTGCCCCACCTCTCACTCCCTTGTAGCAGTAAGGTTACTGTTTTTGTGTTCAGCCCTGAGGGAAAGACTTTGTAAACCTCCATTTTTGACATCCAAGAATATAATTATTTGAAAAAAATCAGAATAATATGGCACTATCAAAAAAAAATTTTTTTTGGTTTTTGGGGTTTCGGCCAAACCTCTGAAAGCCAGACACAATAAGTTAATTGGTGATTACCTGTTCATTCCTGTGGTCGTTAACTTCCAGAGTTAACACCAGGCAGCTGATAAGCACTGTTGTGAAGGGACCAAAGCTGATGTTCATTTCAAGCATTGCCCCCCTCCCCCTTCTAAGTTACTGTAAACCAAAAAGTTTGGCCACACCTTATGGTTTCTCTTTTTCTCTGGGTTTGTTTTGATTTTTCAGCCAAACAATGGCTTGCTTTTCTGGCACTGACAGCTGTTTGGATTTCATATTGAGAGTTAACAGCAGTAGATTCCAAATGAAAATGCAACTTTTGAAATCAACTGTAGACCTTTTACGTGTTCACTTTTAAATGAAATTACTAGGCAGTAAAACACCCCTGGCCTTGGAACAGCCATGCATCCAATTGCCCTAACACTTTTGGTCATTATAAAAAGGACCAAAGGACCTTTTAAAATGTGTCATTTCTACACCATCTACCATATTTCAGATGTGTTAACCCTGAAACTGAAGCAGAATGTCCACATTTTGAACTCATATTTATCAGTTCATTTCAACTCCAATACTCTATTGTTAACGGCTTCAACAATAATAACATTGTCAATGTCCAAATATTTATGGACCTAATTGAATTGCAAACTTAAATACGTGCCAATGAACAGTCTGCCATTTTAAATTGGACTAAGAGATATCACTATATAGCAGTATTAGTTTGTAATATTTATTAACAATTATCAAATTATTTCTGGGAGTGTAGCAAGACTTTCCTTATGGAAACTTAAAATAAGCAAAATATTTTGCAGTTAAATAATAAGCCAGCTTATCATCCAAGCACAAAAATACACACTTTTCTGCCAATTCCAGATAATGCAATATTTAATTAATTGTAATGCTGCCATATCACATCAGTATATTTTCAAAAATTCCCCTGTATTTATAGTACGTACATCGCAGTATGTATTCTGCTCCTGCAATAGAGTGGTGCGGGCTAGTGTGATAACGCAAAAAAGAAAACTTAAAATTCAAATAATCACAAAAAATGAACATGCAAGTATGAAAATACCGTGCAAGCACTGAGGACCCATCGGGCTTTATTAAGTAAATAGATAATACTATAGAAAGGCACTTTGACTGCTGAAACAGCAATATTGGCTATGTAGGTCACTAGGTCACAGATATAGGTCACTTATAGAATTGTTCCTGGGCACTTTCCTGGCACTTTGGGAACTAATGTAGGTCACTCATAAAATGATTCTGTATTGTCCCTGGGCAGTTTTGGCCATGTTATAACTGAAGTTATTGCACCCACAGGCCTGTCAAAAAGAGTATTTTGGCCTATGTGACATCAAAACTAGATCACGATGACCTAATTCCAAATTAATTCAACGTCTTGTCCAGGTGTATATTTTCTGCCAAACTGAACTTCCTAGATCAATTAGAACTGAAGTTGTTGCACCCACAAGCCAATTGAATTGACAATTTTGACCCCTGTGACCTCAAAACTAGGTCACCATGACCCATTTTCCAATACATCAAAAGTTGTATCCAGGTGCATGTTTTGTGAGATTTTGGCCTTCCTAGGTCAATTAGAAGTAAAGTTATTGAGGCCAAAAGCCAGTCCAAGCGACCTTATTGACCCCTGTGACCCCAAAACTAGGTCAACGTGACCCATTTACAAACTACTCTGTAATCATCTCAAGACTAATGTTTTTTGTAGATTCCATGCCCCTAGAGCCATTAGAACTGTAGTTATTGTGCCTACAAGCCATTTTGAGGGACGTTTGTGACCCTGTGACCCCAAAAAGTAGGTCAATGTGACCCATTTCCATTCTCGTCCGAGAACTTCTCAAGACTCATGTTTTGTGCAAATTTGAGGTTCCTACAACAATTAGCTTTTTCGAGCTATTGTGCCTACAAGCCATTTTGAGCGACGTTTCTGACCCCTGTGACCCCAAAAGTAGGTGAACATGACCCATTTCCGAACTCGTCTGACAACTTCTCAAGACTGATGTTATGTGCAAATTTGAGGTTCCTACAACAATTAGCACTCGAGCTATTGTGCCTACAAGCCATTTTGAGCGACGTTTCTGACCCCTGTGACCCCAAAAGTAGGTGAACATGACCCATTTCCGAACTCGTCCGACAACTTCTCAAGACTGATGTTTTGTGCAAATTTGAGGTTCCTACAGCAATTAGTACTCAAATTATCGTGCCTACAAGGATAGTGGACAGACAGACGGACAGACAGACAGATAAAGACGACGACAATAAAAATGAAATTGAAAAGAATGATCATGCCTACAAATGGTACATGAACGCAACAAAGACATCTGCACATGTTTAAATCATCTCACATCTCTGTGCAAACGCAGATAGAAGCTGGCCATAATGAACATGCTATTTCAAACCTGATCGTTCGATACACGGTCTGCTGATTTGTGGGTTTCGGCCTGTGTGTCACTGGAAATATATGCTAGGAATTCAGAATGAGCTTGCAACATTACATAGAAGCAAACGAGGACAGGCTTCACTGACTTTTTCAGCAATAGCTGTATTGCGGCCTCGGACGCAATTCACAATTTGCACAGAGCCGCTATGACGGGAGCAGCCAGAGAAGTTAAAGACGCGCGGGTTACTTTCTTAAATTAAACGTTTATTTGTTTTCAGATATTTTACATTTCTCATTGCCACGGTCAAAAAACTGTGTCCCCTTCCTACTCCCGTCAGCTGATTCCAATTCACCTGTGCCACCTGTATACGTAAGGTGAGAGGAGGTGGGGTTACGTGGGAGCTAACGTGCATCTATGAACCTGTGCCCATTATTGCCCAAGCACCCCGTGACACAAACGGACTAAATCAGGATAATTATTATCATCACAGGAAATGTTTTACTTATCATTATTATCATACTAACAAAATGAAACAACAAAATAGCAAAAATGGCTCCAACAAGCTGGATAAAGCATCTGTATCTGTAAATACACAGGCCCCAAATAGACTACTCAAAATAGAAATTCATGTGGTTACATGGTACTTGAAGCATGCAGAAATGACAAAGAGAATAAAACATTAAAATCAGCAAGACACACTATCCAAGTGACTTTGACCATGGTATCATTGTTGGTGCTAGCTGTGGCAGTTCAACATCTTAGCTGCACTCCTGGGATTTTCAACAGTCTCTAGAGCAGTTTCTTCCCAACCCTGAGACGATCATTTGCACCGTGGGTTTTCACACCAGCGATGGATAACAAAGCACACCTACAAACCCAATTCCGAAATAGTTGGGACAAAGAGTAAATTGTGAATAAAATCAAAATGCAATTACTTTCAAATCACACCAGCCAGTATTTTATTCACAATAGAACAGAGATAACATAGCAAATGTTGAAACTGAGAAATTTTAGAATTTAACTGCAAAATGAGCTCATGTCAAATTTGATGGCTGCTGCAGGTCTCAAAAAAGTTGAAACAGGGGCCTGTTTACCATGGTGTAACATCCCCTCTTCTTTTCAACACAGAGTGGAGGCATCTGGGCTTTGAGGAGACAAATTTCTTGAGTTTAGCCATTGAAATATGATCCCACTCTTGTTTAATACGGGCTTCCAGCTGCTGGAGAGTTCTGGGTGTCCATTGACAGACTTTTCGTTTAATTATGTGCCAAATGTTCTCAATCGGTGAAAGATCAGGACTGCAGGCAGGCCAGTTCAGCACATGGACTCTTCTACTATGAAGCCATGCTGTCGTAATAGCTGCAGTATGTGGTTTTGCATTGTCCTGCTGAAATACACAAGGCCTTCCCTGGAATAGATGTCATCTGGAGGGGAGCATATGTTGCTCCAAAACCTTTATATACCTTTCAGCATTCATGGTGCTTTTTAAAACATGCAAGTGTCCCACACCATATGCACTAATGCATCCCCATACCATCAGAGATGCTGGCTTTTGAACTGAACGCTGATAACAGGACACCCCTCCTGTCTTTCTCCTCTTTAGCCCGGAGAACATCACGCCCATGATTTCCAACAAGAATGTGAAATTTGGACTCGTCTGACCACAGGACACTTTGGCACTTTGCTAAAGTCCATTTTAAATGAGTCTTGGCCCACAGAACACGGCGGCGCTTCTGGATCATGCTCAACAATGGCTTCCTTTTTGCATGATAGAGTTTTAGGTGGCATCTGTGGATGGCACGGCGGACTGTGTTTACAGACAGTGGTTTCTTGAAGTATTCCTGGGCCCATTTAGTAATGTCAATGACAGAATGATGCCGGTGAGTGATGCAGTGGCGTCTTAGGGCCCAAAGATCAGGGGCATCCAGTAAAGGTCTTCGGTCTTGTCCCTTAGGCACAGATATTTTTCCAGTTTCTCTGAATCTTTTGATGATGTTATGCACTGTCGATGATGAGACCTTCAAAGCCTTTGCAATTTTACGTTGAGGAACATTTTTTTTAAAGTATTTTACAATTTTTTTTACGCAAGCCTTCACAGGTTGGAGAGCCTCTGGCCATCTTTACTTCCTAGAGACTCAGCCTCTCTAAGACATCCCTTTCATAGCCAATCATGCTACACACCTGATGCCAGTTAACTTAATTACTTGCTAAATGTTCTTTCAGCTGATTCTCTTATATATTAATTGCTTTTTCAGCCCTTTTCTGCCTGTGCCCCAACTTTTTTTTAGACCTGTTGCAGCCAGAAAATTTGAAAAAAGCTCATTTTGTGGATAAAAATGTAAAATGTCTCAGTTTCAACATTTTAAATGTTATCTATGTTCTTTTGTAAATAACATATTGGCTCGTGATCTGAAAGTCATTGCATTTTGATTTTATTCACAATTTACACTTCGTCCCAACTATTTGGGAACTGGGGTTGTAATTCACCAGCTAGGCATCTCATTCAGCTGCCAATCATCAGAAGCGAGTAGGCAGGCCAAATTAGCGTTGAAACAAAAATCTACATGACAGTAGCACTCCAGGGTTGTAATCATGTCTCATGCCAAAAAAAGTTGGGAACCACCATTGCAGAGTTTACTAATAACGGTGACATGAACAAAATCATCAATAAACTGGCAGTTCTGTTGACAAAAACACCGTGGCTAGAGATGTGAGAAGTGAATGCGCAGAATGATTTAGGCTAGAAGAAACCTGTAATGGCTGGTAAAATAGAGAGGCCAGGTGCAGCGGCCAGGGAGAGAACGAGCAGCACAGAAACAATACAAACACAGAGAATCACACAGACCACCAGAAAGTACTCGCGCTTCCAAAGGACGTATAATAGTCTGAAAAAACGGAAGCGATGTAAGAGAGAGAAAAAGCATACCTCTCAACAAGTACGGTTTGCCCGTAATGGTTACGGTTTTCAAAAGCACAGTCCGTTTACGGCTGAACAAAAACAAATTCCGGTTTTTCGGAAAATAACAAATGGTATTAAAAGGGGCAATAAGCGGAAATGCATCATTTCTAGATTGAAGGAATTAAAAATCGCTATGTGAAGAATGAGAGGTGTCATTTCATCTGGAGTATAGCAGGACGTCACACACCCGCTCTCTGTGTTGATCTCCAGCCCCTTGTTTACAAGCCCCGTCCGGCTGCATGTTCATATACGTTCATGTGAATCGCCGCCTCCTCCTTCCCGAGAATGCATTCATACAGCCAGTGAGCAGAATCGCCTCCTCCTCCTTCCCGAGAATGCATTCATATAGCCAGTAAGCAGTGGCAGCGCGTATTTTTTAAAAAACGAAATGGCGGAGAGCGGAACGAAACGTTCACCTGAAGACGAGCAGTATCCGAAATTACTTCTAAATAAACAACGGTCGTTGGCAAAGAAGTTGTCGGATAAAGAAAGGGACAGAACCCGGATTAATATTGGCCTTGCATTTCCAAGGTGGAGAGCGCTGTGAGAGCTAAAGGGGCTACCGTTTGACTCGGAGCTAGCTCTTCTTCACCTGGACAGGTAAGTAACAACATAAAGTCAAATGTCTGCTTTAATTAGTGTTACAGTAACGTTAGGCACATGTCGCTATGGCGATTCAATTAAATTTAATGTTACAATCGTAGCATGGGTTAATGTGCTGAGCTTGAGTTGTTAGCGGCTCGGTCCCAGCAATGGGCCAGGTGTTACGGCTGCGTTAGGCGAGTAGCCCGTCAGCCAGCTAACATTTGCAATTAGCGCAAATCTGCAGTTTCGTGAGCATTTCAGGTTCGATGTACTGAGTAGTAACGCAGCGTTAACTTAAACTGGCCCGTCATTCTGCCGAATGGCAGAGGTTGAGGGAGGTGTGGCTCATGACACACTTTGTTTTGGTCTGCAGGCGGTGCACAACAGCAAACCAGTGAAATGATTTCGCTTTTTGCCCCTTTAAAACATAATGATAAAATAAAACATGAAACATGTTTGTTTATTCCCGTTTCTTCAACGCTAGTTTATATTTACCAAAGACGGCAATTTTGTTAAAATCCCAGACAATCTGTTGGTTCGTTTGCGTAAACAATCGGCACACCTCGCTGGTTATGAAGATTATAAGGAATCACGGAATTGGCCGAGGCGTTTCAATTGGAACCATTCCTGGCTAAAATCGGAACCGCTGCACAATGGAAAATAAGGGACAGTAACTGCATCATTATTGACGTTACTTATCAGTAACGCTTTGACAATTTATTTTGATACCAGTTGATCATTGTGGAAGTTACTAGCCAGTGACACTGACAAATTTATGTTGATATGTCTTGATCATAATTGAAGTTACTTACAAGTAGCACTGTGGCAAATATCTTTTGATACTAGTTGATTACTTTAGTTGAATGTGATGTATAATGATGATGTATTTAATTAACAGATGCTTCAGATATCTTTTGTTTGGTCACTGGAATAAGTTGCAAACTTGTTGCATACTGAAGACACATTCTCAGATTTAGTTACCCAGTTTCCATTAAATATGACCCATCTGTCTAATTGTTGTGAATTTGCTTTTCTTGGTCCTTTCACTTACTGTACTAAAGGGGTTTGGACATAACTAAATAACAATATTCATCACAGTAATCACGGGCATGTTACCTGGGCTATGAAAAGTTCTACTTTCTAGGATTTCTGTGGACAAAAGTGTCAAATTGAAGCTGAATTGTTTAGTCAAATTTCTGCCTCAAAGAGCTGGAAATGCAGTATTTAGCAGCTATTTTTTTCAAATTTTTTCCCCGGGGGAGGTCCCCCGTACCCCACCTACAGGAGGACGCGATTGCATGCTAGGATTATTAGGATTATGGTTTTTCACTTTCAAAGTTGGCAGGTATGAAAAAGTAGAAAAGGGAAAATTCCTAAAGAGGAAGGAACTCCAAAAATAACTGGAAGATATAAAGTCACATAAATACTGACTAGAGATATCTTCGGCTATAGTGCTTAGCTACAAGCAGACACTCTAGCAAAGGAGGCGTGGCGGACTTCCTGCTTTTATAGAGTCCGGGGAAGCACCGCCCCAGTTCAATCAGCCAGCTGGTTAAAGAATCCGATAGAAAAGGAATTCGATCTCGTCCCGGGACGAGAGCACCAAAGAAAAGTCCAAAAGACATGCACGCCTCACAAACCATGTCAAAACCAAAAAGATGCACAGAGATGCTAAGGCGCATCTCAAAATGCACACAGCATCAAGACTTGCAGTGGATGGCATATGGCAGTTGGAGACCATACGGGGTTCCACTTCTGTCAGTAACTACAAAATGAGTTTTAAGTACACAAATTATCATCAAAAATTGATATTTTCACAAATAACAATTTGAAAAACATTACCTGGTCCAGAAAAATCTTGATTTCTCCCAGATGGTAGGGTCAGAGTAAATTGTGTGAATTCTTAGATCCATTCCACCTTGTGGCAGCAGTGATGCCTGATTATGGCAGTGTAATGGTGTAGGTAGGCACATGTTAGGACCTAACAGAGATATCAATCCAAAGAACACACTTGGAATGAATCAGAGTGGGTCGCAGACAGAATGAATGTGTGGCTAGAATACTGTTGCAACCTAATGATTCCACTACCTGCATTGATAGTTTTCCATCCTTGTAGTAGATGCATCTCCCTTGATTTTACTTCAAGATGTATGGCAAAGAAAGATGAAGGCCCTATTTGTTTATTTGTTTGTTTGTTTAAAAGGATCCCCATTAGCTGACGCCAAGATGACAGCTAGTCTTCCTGGGGTCCAGACAATACATACAAAACACAATCATTACAGTCTCAATTACTCACAATCTCAAAAAAAAAAAAAAAAAAAACACTGAAAGTACTTATTAAAATAAAAACAATAAAATAAGGAAAAGCAACATACCCATCATGAATCACATGCCAAAACTTCACTCAATCAAATAATCAAGATGATATTATGGTGTTGAGAACAAATACATTCTTAGTCTCTTTTTAAAACCAGTTTTTCCCTTAATTTCACGAACCACAACTGGAAAATTTGTTCCAAAACACAGTTGACCTATAGAATACAGTCCTCTTCATAGAGTCAGACTTAGGTAGGGGTAAAGTAATCTGTTCACTGTTCGCCCCTCTAGTGTAATGTGAATGCATATTTGAGCAGTAAATTATATTATCATAAAAAAATTTAGGAGTCTGAGTATTAATAATTCTATGAAAGTATATTAATATATTAGCAGATAGTCTATGCTTGACCATCAGCCAAGCAAGACGTTCATGCATTTCTACAACACTAGTTCTTGAAGAACAACCAAGAACCAGTCTTGCAGCCTTGTTTTGAGCCACTTGTAATTTTCTTAGAAAACAGTTCGATGCAGCAGACCATACAACTGAACAGTAATCTAAATGACATAAAACCAATGTACAAACAACACGACTAAGCAACTGTGAATTGAGAAACGGTACACATTTACGCGTTATGGCAACAGCTCTACCCATTTTGGCAACAACTTTGTTGATGTGATCAGACCATGACAGTGTGCAATCAAGCCAAAGTCCAAGAAGCTTCACCGTTTTTACTTGCTGTACGGTTTGACCATTTACTTGTATATTCATTTTCGGATTATCTGATAATCTATACTTAGAACCAAATATTATACTCATTGTTTTAGATATATTTAGAATACGTTTATTTGTTTTGATCCAGTTATATAATTTGCTGATCTCACAAGACAGAACCTGGTTAAGCTCTGAACATGCAGGGGCTGCATAATAAAGAGTAGAATCATCGGCAAACATAGTCAATGTAGCCTTACTGAGTACATACGGCTTATCATTAGTAAAAATTGAAAATAAAAGAGGTCCGAGGCAGCTTCCTTGGGGGACTCCACAGTCCAGGGCCTTACTACAAGATAATGCACCATTAAAATAAACTCTTTGCGACCTCTCAGACAGATAGCTTGTAAACCACTTGATTACAGAGGAAGTAAAACCATAACTAATAAGTTTGGAAATCAAAATGTCATGGTCGATCACATCGAAGGCAGCACTGAAGTCAAGTAATATTGTACCCACTAGCATTGAGTTATCAATTGATGTTAACCAGCTATCTGACATTTGTGTCATTGCAGTGCAGGTGGAATGACCAGACCTATAAGCATGTTGGAACATTGTAGTTAAATCATTGTGAGAAAAGTAATCTTGCACTTGCTTAAATACAATCTTTTCCAATACTTTACTCAGAATAGGCAAAATGCTAATAGGCCTACTATTCGGACCACAGAAAGTTGATTTTGTATCTTTGGGTAAAGGAATGATCTTGCCCTCCTTCCAAAGTTTTGGACACACACCACTAATCAAACATCTGTTGAATATGTGACAGATTGGTTTAGAAATATGTACAGCAGGTAATTTCAACAGCCTACTATCCAAGTTGTCTGTACCAGCAGACCCACCAACAGTCAAAGATCTCAGCAAGATTTCCACCTGCACAACATTAACCTGATGAAATTCAAAATCGTACAGTTTATCCTTCATAATAAATTTTTTTATCAGCTCATCGGAGTTGGAATCAACAGTACAATCCATTTTCTCTTTAAGTGTAGAAACCTTATTAACAAAATAATCATTGAAATAATTTGCAATCTGTGTTGGCTTAGTCAAATAAACTCCATTCAATTCAACAAAAGAAGTACAGGTAGGTTTTTTCCCCATGATTTCGTTGAGTACATTCCACATTATTCCACATTCTCTTACTATCTGTACCACTATCGGAGATTATCTTTTGAAAATATTTTTTTCTTTTTCACTCTGTTCACCTTGGTCACATGATTCCTTAAAGTACAATAAAGTTTTCTGTCTTCAAGAGAGCCAGAAAGAACAGCAACCTTTTTAGCCTCATCCCTTTGAGCCATCAAGCTCTTTAATTCAGTATCAACCCAAGGAGCACTTTTGGCTTTAACTGTAAATTTCTTTAACGGGGCATGCTTGTTAACAACTCTCATAAAAAGATCCATAAATAAATTAAGGGAGGTATCCACATCATCAATGGCACATACCAAATCCCATTTAATGTTATCCAGTTCATTTAGAAAATTCTCCTCATTAAATGCCCTATAAGTTCTTTCATAATGATTTTAGGACATGCTCTAGGTAGCTTTGTTCTCCTGGAGACAGCAACACAATTATGATCACTGAAGCCAACTGTTACAGAAACGGGTGTTGAGCACATATCAGGATTATTAATGTAAATATGATCAATACATTTTGATGTTAAAGATCCTGTACTATTACTAGAAATTCTTGTGGGTTGATACATTAATTGAGATAAACCACAGGTGTCTGTCATAGAGTTAAGCTTATTCTTCAGAGGACAATTATCAGATAGCCAATCAATATTTAGATCACCCAGCCAGTATAGCTCTCTGTTTTCCTCAGTCACTTTGTCCAGCATATTACATAAACCATTTAAATACTCTATCCTGGCACTAGATGGCCTATAACAACAGCCAAGAACTATTGGTTTTAAATTTGGAAGTTGTACCTGTAACCATAACACTTCAACATCATCAACCATTAAGTCATGTCTCAGTTTCACAGGAAAATGATCACGTATGTAAATGGCCACGCCACCTCCAAACCTGTCTCGATCATGTCTATAAATTGAAAACCCCCCTATATCAACATCTGAATTGTCTATGAAGCTGTCCAGATGGGTTTCAGAAATCATAAGTATGTCTATTTTGTTTAATTGCAAAAATAGAGAAAGGTCGTGAATTTTATTCCTCAGACTACATATATTAATATGTGCAAGGATTAAACCTTCAGGTAGTTTATTTATGCTGGTCATCTTAATTGATGGTAAATAAGTCAGATATTATAATAATATGTATAATCTATTTGAACATCTTGTACCATAAGTTGTTTTTTCATCATCAAGTAGGCTACATCAGACTTATTGGTCAAGCACACAGACACACATGCATGTACACAAATACTACACTCACAAAAAGATAAAATTGAACTTTAAGGCTCATTAGGCCAGTGACTGACTTTTTCCAGCCCTAGGGGTGATGATCAGTTTATCATACTTCAAGCTCACTTTATCACCTCTCTCTCTGGCAGCTTTAAACTTCGGCCACAGCTCTTTCCTCCTCAGTTGCACAGCTGCAGAGAAATCTTCGTTAATGTAGATCTTAGTGCCCTTTAATTTCTTGGCAGAAGAAAGAATCAGCTCTCTGTCTTTAATGTGAAGAAGTTTGACAACAATTTTCCTTGGCCTTCCCCCCCTCCTGGTACTGACCAAGTCTCTGGGCACGCTCAATGTCCATATTTGTTCCATCTAAGCCCAAGTCTTTAGAAAGCATTTGTCGTACCTTTTTCTCTGATTCACTCCAGTTCTCTCCTTTCTCATCAGCAATGCCATCGATTAAAATATTTGTTCTCCTGCTCTGGTTTTCAATGTAGTCCAGCTTGGTGAACATTGCATCCAATTCCTGCTTGAAAGTAGTTATGGTTGTCTCAAATGCCTTTATCTTTGCCTCAATCTCAGTGCATCCCATCTTATTCTCTTCAAACTTTGCTTGTGTAAATTCCAAGCTGGTCTTCAGCTCCTGTACATCTCTGATAACGCCATCCAATCTTTTGTTAGTTACATCCATGATCAGCTGAATGAAACATTTGAAGTTGTCCTGCTGCTGCAGTAATATGTCCTTATAGATCTCTCTCTGCTGCTCCATTAACTGAGAGAGTGCACTCATTGTGACCACAGCATCCTCCTCACAAGGGGATGTTTTGGCATTTTTAGGAGGCATGATGTATCTTACCAGGATGTACCTGAAGTTGATGAAAGTTGAAAATGTTGATGGTGACAGGTCTGTTTGTCAGAGGCCTAGTAGGCCCAAAAGCCCATCAACTTGGGCTATAGCCACAAGCTCAGCAAATAGATGAGATATCGTCCACAATGTTGAGACAAAGTATAAATAAAAAGCAACTTGAGTCAGTTGACAACTAGATTTGAGAGTACCAGAAAGGATTCAGCAGATTTTTGTTAGATTCTAAGAGGCCAGATTCTCAGAGAAAAGTAACAGCCAAGAAAAACAGACTGCGTGTTAAAAAAAAGTAAAACCCGCCAAGTCAAACGTCAGTTCTAATACTAAAAAAGGCTAATATCAGCTAAACAATCGGATCCAGTAAATAAGCGGAAAATCACTTATCTCCACTATAAAATCTTTTCAAAGTGGTTTCCCACATGAGCGTCAGCAAAACTAGGCCATGAAAGAATCCATTTTCCAAATGTTGTCATTGCTCAAAACATACGCCGGATAAGCCGCAATCTAACGTCAGAAATTTCCTAAAACGTCGCTGAATTCGATTCAGGAGGTTATTCTTTTTCCTCAATGTTCGTCAACAAAATAAGGCAGAGAAGTGGGCTACAGTCTAGTCCGTCATCAGTATCGGCAATCAAAAGAAGCACGGCTCATGTAACTAATACCTAAACAGAAGCCATATCCATGCGGTTTTATCAAGTTTGTATCCATTGGCACAAGGCACCAAAATGCATTCAAAACAATCTTGGATTCACCAGCAGTGGCCAGCGCCACAGTGCAGACAGACACAGGGAGACGAACCCGCACGCCTCCCCTGACACAGCCGTCCTCGGTCTCAATTAAAGCACGAAGAAACACAAGGAAACACTCCCCCAGACCGATCCGTGCCCCCGTCCTCCACGCACTCTGGGCAGGAAATCGGAAAAACAATCAACCTCGGGAAAGCGACGAACCTCGGGAAAGCTTATGTTCTACGCAGAGCCATAGGAAGTGCGTTGTAATTAGTTTTCATCTGTGCAACATCGGCCATCTATTCCCCAGGCTGTAACATTATAGTAAATATGTGGGAATACCTTGAACAAATGCATTTTTTTTTCAGGCACAACAGAAGCGATTTCACAAAAATTGCTTTATACTTAGAGTGTGTGTTAGAGAGAATCTCTAAGACAACGAGTGCAGTGTACATTTCAGCACTCAATTTCTCACAGAGCAAATATCGCTGGTGATAAATGTGATTTGACTTTGTGGTGCTGTGAATTAGGAGTTGAGTTATCAGGGATAACTGCTTTAATCTGCACTGCAGTTCTTGTGCAAAGGCAGAACGTCAAAGCTGATGGGAGTACGGCCGATGATAAACTGATCGTGTTAACTGTTTATTGGGTGATCAGTTGGGTGAAAAAGTCTCTCTTGTTTTGGCTCAGTGTTGGTGTTCTGAGTGACAAACGTTTGGATGCATTTCACGACTGCAGACACACATGCATTATACACAAATAGCATGTTAAACAAGACAATTAATTAAACATTGGGCCCATTGACTGTATGATTAGGCCTCATGCAACAATATTCCCTTAAAATTCTCTTATATTTTGTTTTTTTTTTTTGAGTCAACTCCAGATGCACCAAACATTCTTACTATCCAAATCTACTCTTACCTGCATGTGCTGAATGATGAACCCCATTTGATCGTAAATTGGAGGCATGTGGCCGATTGTTTGTCATTAGCACAGGTAATGCCCACAAACACCATATAAGGGCAGGTGTTGCGTCTTGTGCAAATAGCCAACTTTGGCAGAACAATTGGAGAGATGCCACTGAAAAAAGTTTGTAAGAAGAACTTCAGCAGCACAAAATTGAAGTACTGTTAAATCAGCTTAAACAAATTAATGGTGATCTTCGAGAGTTTTTGTCTTAATTGGAATCAATTGATCAATAGTATTTTTAAACCACAAATTAAATAATCCAATAATTAAAATTCCTTTAAAACATTCAATTATCTAAATATGGTTCTATTATATATATGTCAACTTAACGTAACATAACATAACACGAATGGCGAGACCAGGCCGTTCAGCCCAACTAGGCTCGCCAGTTTCTTTATACTATTGTGAATATATCACTTCAGATACTCAATGGTATCCTGCTTTAAGTCAAGCCTGCTCTTGAAAACTCCCAAGGTCTCTGCCTCAACAATATGGTCAGGCAAGCTATTCCACATCGAAATTACTCTTTGGGTGAAGAAATATTTCAGAATATCAGTGCTAAATTTACCTTTGGTCCACTTCCATTTGTGACCCTGAGTTCTACTAACAACACTTGGTCGAAGGAATCCAACATAATTCACTTTGTTAATCCCTTTAACATATTGAAAGACCTCAATCAGATCACCCCTAAGTCTCCTTTTCCTAAGACTAAAAAGATTAAGGATCTTCAGCCTGTTCTCATAGCTTTCATCTTTTATACCCAGAATTAGCTTAGTGGCTCTTCTCTGAACTTTTTCTAGTGCCTTTATATCTTTCTTAAAGTATGGTCCCCAGAACTGAACACAATACTCCAGATGTGGTCTGACGAATGTGTTGTACAAAAGAAGCATCACCTCTTTGGATTTGTACTCAATACTTTTGGCAATGTATCCCAGCATCCGATTGGCTTTTTTAACTGCTACGGCACAATGGCTAGAGCCTGTGAGGGTTTGGTCAACAATCACTCCCAGATCTTTTTCGTGTGGAGCACACTCCAGTTTTAAACCTCCCATGAAGTAATCCCGTCTAATGTTTTATTACCTACATGTACAACTTTACGTTTCGCTACATTAAATTTCATTTGCCACATTTCTGCCCCATTCTGGATTCTATCCAGATCATCCTGAATCATTTTAGTGGACTCTAAACTATTTGCCAAACCTCCCAATTTAGTATCATCTGCAAATTTCACTAATCTGCTCTCAATATTCCTATCAAGGTCATTAATGTAGATGAGGAACAGCAGGGGTCCCAACACCCATCCCTGGGGGCGCCACTCCCCCACCATACCTAGCTCAGATGAGATACCAGTGACCACCAGTCTTTGTGTTCGGTCCTGTAACCAGTTTTGAATCCACTTCAGAATACCTCCTGTAACTCCAATGGAGCTCATTTTAAAAATTAGTCTCTTATGCGGTACTGTATCAAATGCTCTCTGAAAATCCAAGTATTTGATGTCATAAGCCCTGCTCTGGTCATAAGTCTTGGTGGCCTCTTCAAAAAAAAAAATTCAGAAGGTTTGTCAGGCATGACCTTTCCTTCGGAAACCATGTTGGCTATCCCTCAAGATATTATTATATTCAAGAAATAAGTCCAGCTCATCCTTTATGATAGATTCCAGTATTTTGCACTAATGCAAGTTAAACTGACTGGCCTGTAATTTCCTGGCTCAATACGGCCCCCTTTCTGATATATTGGTATTATATTGCCCTGTTTCCAATCATTTGGTATTTCTCCAGTTTCTAAAGACCATCTGAGGATGGTGGATAGCGGCTTAAAGATGATCTCACTAACTTCCCTGAGCACTCTACGATATAAGCCATAAGGACCTGCCGCCTCATCTGCCTTTAGTTTATGCAACTTGTCTAATACTTTGTTATCCCTAACCTCAATTTCCGCTAAATAATCTTGAGCATTGGACATGCCCTCCGGCCGAATAAAAACCTGCTCTGAGGTAAAATTCTCAACAAAGTAACTGTTTAAGGTATCCGCAATATCCTTGTTATCATATAGCAGCGATCCCTATTTATTCTTTATGCACTTATCCTCCTCTTTGACTTGCCTTTTTCTGCTACAGTACTGAAAGAAGCGCTTAGGGTTAGTTTTTGCTTCCTCTGCAATTTGTCTTTCATACAGTCTTCTAGCATTCCTCAGCTCTTTTTTTTGACCACAGCCCGCATTTTACAGTATTCAGCCTTAGTGTTCTCATTGTTATCCTTTATGTTCATCTTATAAAGATTCCTCTTTTCCCTCAAACTCCTACGAATAGCTGTGGTCATCCATGGAGGATTCTGCTTTTTCAGCTTACTTTTGGACACCTTTGGAATGAATTTGCATTGTGAATCAAGTAAAACCCCCTTAAATCTTTCCCACATCTCATTTACAGACTCATAGTCCAGGAGTGTCTCCCATTTTATTTCACTTAGATATGAGCACATCCTGTCCAAGTTTGCTCGCCTAAAATTGAAAATTCTTGTTTTTGAAGACACCTTTTTAACTTCCCATGAAACATCAAAATTAACAGTAGAGTGATCACTTGTCCCAAGTGGCTCCAGTCCCTCAACATTGCTAATTCTATCTGGGTCATTACAGAGCACTATGGGCCCTATCTTACGCCAGAGTCCCTAAACCCGTTATTTGGGGATTTAGCATTGCGTAAGAGGTGTTCCCCCGCAAAAGTTGCTATCTTGCACACCTGCCGATATCCCTAAAACACCTGCGCTACCCGTTATATTATGCATAGGCATGGTTTGGGCGTTACGCCAGTTAAACCAATCAGTGTGCTAGGTGCCATTGCCTTTAAGAGCAGGCTGCGCTATCCCAAATCCTCAAACCGAAACCCGTGATGGCGAGAGGAAGGTCGCACGTTTCTCCGAAGACTAAGTTAAATTGCTCGTGCATGAGGTCAAATCCAGACAGGGGAGGATCAAAATCCCATTTTACAAAATACCCACAGCTAAATAAATGCCTACATTGACTGTAACCATTTAAACCTTTTTCTTTATAAAGTGACTTTGAGTATTTAATAAAACGCTATATGAATTACATGTATTATTACACAGTGGCGGGCGGTGGACAGAGAACAAGGAGGGCGATAAACATGTCTTTAAAGTGCTTATTAGTCTTGATCTGTTTTCAGTCAATTTCCCCGGTCAAAGACACTTGAACTCTCCCCTCTCAGGTGTAGCTAATTGTCTTCGTTCAGGACGAGAAATCAAACGCACCAGTTGAACGCAAAAAAGAGCGCATTTCAATCTTTTTCAATTAAACAATCATTATGCACAGGTTTGAGGACTTGCTTAGGATGTGACAAAATTTAACGCAGAAAATCCGCAGTGGTTTTTTCGTGAAGAGTTGCCTAATAAGGCATGTGAATTAAACATTTTATAGAATTTATTATCCACTCGCCTAAACGTTTCATTATAAGGGAAACTAACATGTTGACCAGGAACAATGATTGAAATCGAGTCAGTAAGCTCATCCGTTTCAAGGGATGTTTTCCGCCCCCCTCCGCCCCCCCCAGTTTTCCGTCCACCGCCCGCCACTGGAACCCATATCTTGCCAAAAATCCTGCTTTACCCTGCGTTGTCTCTCGGGTGTCACAGGGATGCCAGTGATGTACCTACTGGCATGTCGGACTATGCTGGCAGTGACTGCAGTTATAGCCGAGCTTACGGCAGATTGGGTTATGCCTCCAATTGAGCTGAGTGGGTGTTGGAATGACCCACTAGCATAGAAAAATAGTGCCACAGTAACCCTAACAGCAACGGGCAAGGCATACGGACAGCTGGCAGCGGTGTCTACATCATCTGCAACCAGGTGACATAATTCTGTCACTGCCTGATGGGAGAGGCACAGTTTTGTCACACATTCTCGTTCTGTGGGAAATATTTGTATTATATTATTATAATTTTAGAATAGTATATATAATATATATCATTAATATATATATTATATAATGATTATATATTATTATAAAAGCGGGAAAAATGATTGATACAAAATACAAACAATATAGACTTACCTGAAAGGCCCAGGTAGCTGGTGCGCTGGCGGTACATGCATTCTGGGCGTCTTCTATTATTTAACTGGCGATCAAGGCGATTTAGTACTATCTCTGCCATTTTCTCAGGGGTTCAACTGAGGCTAAAGCTAGGTGGCTTTTTATAGGCGAGTTAATTTGGGAAGTGGAGCTGCATGTGCACGTCCACATGTGTCCAAGTGGACGCGCATTGAAGCCGCCTGGGCGCGCTCTTGTAAAAGCCCAAATGGGTAGCGAGTGGTTTGAGGACCCGCTATACGCTTTCCCTAACGTGTGTGGTCAAGATAGCAATTGTAGGGAAAGCGCATAAACACGCCCACGGGCACACCTCCAGGCGCAAATAAGGGAGTCAGCATAATGTGTAGCAGGTAGTGTGGCGGCAAGATACCGTTTAGGGATAGTGGAAGCTGCTAAATGCGTAATTCACGGGTAGCGGGTAGTAGCAACGGGTAAGGCAGTGTGAAAGATAGAGCCCTAAGTCTAAAATTGCCTTCTCTCTTGTAGGTTTATTAACATTCTGCACCAAAAAATTATCAATTATAACATCTAGAAATTCTTCCTCCCCCCTACCCTGTCCTTTCACCATTTCCCAATCGATACCAGGATAATTTATGTCTCCCATAATAATAGTACCTCCTCCTCCTCTACAAGCTTGTGTAATCCTCTTAAAGAGCATTTCATTGACAATACTGTCCAAAGCTGGCGGTCGATAGCATACTTCTATGTTTAAACCAGTCTCATGTTTGCCAATGAGCCTGACCCAGATATCTTCACAGGGCAAGGAATGTCCAATTTTAGGAATTTCCTGCACATTTATGTTTTCGTTCATATAGAGTGCTACACCCCCTCCTCGCCTATTGCATCTATCCTTCCTAAAGAGCTTATAACCTTCTATATTATATTCATCTCCATCCTCTTCACTAAGCCATGTCTCTGTAATCCCAACTATGTCATAGCCCTCACTAATCATAACGACCTCAAGTTCTGAAAATTTATTTTTTATGCTTCTTGCATTTAGATAAAAACATTTCAGGTTATCACAAACGCTCTTCCCCTTCGATTTCCCATGTGCCCACTGCTCCATGCCCCTCACTACGCTTTGTTTCTTTAAAAATATATCATCAATAGTGCATGTAACGCTGTCAGCTTCCATCAGGGCAGTCTGCATTTCCCTCTGCATAACACTCTCTAACTTCCCTGCCCCCCAAGTCCCTAGTTTAAATAACTCTGTGTTACCCTCAACATACGCTGACCCAGTGCAAAGGTACCCCTCCGGTTCAGGTGTAGCCCATCCGGCTTGAACAGGTCACCCCTGTCCCAGAAGTAGTTCCAGTGCCCCATAAACCTATACCCCTCTTTGCTACACCAGGTTCGTAGCCACATGTTAAACCTCCAGATAAAATTCTGCTTCCCTCTGCTTGCACGTGGTACCGGTAGAATCCCGGAGAAAACTACCGTGGAGGATCTGCTCCTAAGCTTTTCAGCTAATTCCTCAAATTTGCCTTGCAGAACCTCAAACCTACCCTTACCTATGTCATTTGTCCCAACATGGTTCACGACAACTGGATCCCTCCCCGCTCTGGCCAGGAGCTTGTCCGCATGCTCCAGGAGGTCTCCTACCTGGGCACCAGGCAGGCAACACATCATACGAGACTCCTTGTCGCGCGAACAGACTAAACTGTCTATTCATCTAAGTATTAAGTCCCCCACTGTCACTAACTTCTCCTTTCTGAGGGGTAGAGGCCAACAGGGCGCCCTGATGCTCATCAGTCCCCCCACTCTCAGGGTCAGGGGCCAGTTTGAGTTCCTGCAAGGCCAGAATCGGTTGGACACCTCAACCACTGGAGGAGCTGTCGCTGTACGGTGTGCACGCCCTTTCCTGCGCTGACGTCCTACAGTCACCCAACTTTCTCTTCCTGCCTGCTCTGGGGTCCCTGCACCACCCTGCTTCGGCGTACACACCATTTCTCTAAACGACATACTACTTAGTTCCTCTAGGAACTCTACTGATTGCGAACTATGTTGCACCGCCAACTGGCCCTGAAGATCAAGGATCTTGCCCTCCAGATGCTCAATTAGCTGGCACCGGTGGCAGACAAACCCACCCTGGAAATCTTTTTCCAAAAGTGCGATCATCCTGCAACCGTCACATAGTTTTGGCCACATTTTGAAACCCCTACCTAATGACCTCGCTCACCCTAGATAAAAGAAAATTACTAATGCTGAGACACAAGCTCAGGAACCACAATTTATTAATTTATTAACCTGAGAAGCCCTAAGCAGCAGTCACAATAGAAACCGTGGGGAAACTATGTAAATGGATAATAAGCCTCTTTTAACAGGGACTTAGTTTTAGTTAATAGAAATGAAATACCAAATTGAGACAAACTCTATACGTCATCATCACTCCTAATAAGCCGACTTGAGTTTATCTAGTCCCAGTACTATTAATATACTAACCTAAAAATAGGTTCGCCACAACTAAGTCCTCAACGAACTGTCCGAACAACTGCGGGGAATCAGCGCTACTCTTGCCACCGTCACTGAACGCCTGAGAGCCACCCCAGCTGCCGTTCCATCGGTGGCCGCTGCCGACCTCCAACCTGCCCCACTCAACCAGCTTCCTCCAACAGCTGTCAGCAGTCCAGAGCCCAACATACCCCCCGGCAAAGTACTCGGGCGACCCAAACACCTGCAGACAGTTCCTGACCCAGTGCCAGCTAGCATTCAACGCTCAGCCTGCCCGTTATGCTAGCGAAGCAGCTAAGATTGCGTACCTGGTCAACCTGCTAGAGGGTGCTCTGCTGAACCTCTATAACTCCCTCTTCGAGCAAGACTCACCATTATCCGGGTCCTTTGCACTTTTTTCAGCAGAACTCAAGAGAGTCTTTGACCTTCCCATCCGAGGGCAGCAAGCCGGCCAACGCCTGCTGCGGTTCCGACAGGGAAATCTGTCGGTCCGGGAATTCGCCCACCAGTTCCGGAACCTAGCAGTGGAGTCCGGGTGGAACGACAGCTCCCTGATCACAGTCTTCCAGTCCGGCCTGAACAGGGCGGTGGGTCGCGAGGTGACATTTCGGGGGGAGTACACCTCCTTGGACGATGTGATCAAGCTGGCCATCCGGGTGTCCGATCAGCAATCCCTGTGGCAGGAAGACTCAAGTCCCTCTACTGCTCGTCTCCCTTTCCGCGATCTTAGCCTGCCGGAGATTCACCAGGAGGCCCCGAATCCTGCCGACCCCGTTCCAATGCAGATAGATCGGGTGCGTCTGTCTGCGGAGGAGAGAACACGGCGCATTAAAGCACAAGTATGTCTGTACTGTGGGCAGCCCGGCCACTTCCTCTCCACCTGTCCAGTACGCCCAGCAAAAGGACAGGCTCACGGTAGAGGGGGCACTACTGGCGAGCCATGCCATCCACAGCCCATCTTCTGCTCGTCCCATCATCAAAGTGACGCTGCTCTGGGAGGGACAATCCTCTTCCCTCTCTGCGCTGGTGGATTCAGGGGCAGATGAGAATTTCATCGACCGCTCAGTGTGCCAGCGATTAGGGATCCCTACTGAACCCCTCAGTTCCGCCTTGCAGACCCAGTCACTCACGGGGAGCCCCCTGGCATGCATCGTGCAGAGAACTGTTCCAGTCACCCTCCTCCTGTCCGGGAACCACTGAGAGAGGATCAGCTTCCACCTGATTGAGAGCTCGCACGTGCCACTGGTGCTTGGCTTTCCGTGGCTGCGAACCCACAACCCTCAACTGGACTGGACCACCGGTAGCATCAACTCCTGGAGTGCCCGCTGCCATGCTGACTGCCTCCACTCTGCCTTACCGCCGACCCCAGCTCCCCTCCAGTCTCTGGAAATACCCAACCTGTCCTCTGTCCCAAAAACCTATCACGACCTCTCGGCAGTCTTCTGCAAACAGCAAGCCCTGTCACTTCCCCCCACCGGCCGTATGATTGCTCCATCGAGCTCCTCCCCGGGGCCCCCTTCCCACACAGCCGCCTGTACAACCTTTCTAGACCGGAACAGCAAGCCATGGAGAAGTACCTCCAAGAGTCCTTAGCCCCTGGAATCATTCATCCCTCTTCATCCCCGGTGGGAGCAGGCTTCTTCTTTGTGGCTAAGAGAGATGGCAGTCTACGACCGTGTATTGATTACCGGGGCCTCAATAATATCACGGTAAAGAATAAGTACCCACTACCGCTCATCGACTCTGCCTTCGTCCCTCTCCATGGAGCCTCGGTGTTCACTAAGCTGGACTTGCACAACGCCTACCACCTCGTGCGCATCAGGGAGGGGGACGAATGGAAGACGGCATTCAACACCTCGCTGGGCGACTTTGAATATTTTGTTATGCCCTTTGGTCTAACCAATGCCCCAGCCGTCTTCCAGGCTCTAGTCAACGATGTTCTCCAGGACATGATCGGCAGATTCGTCTTTGTGTACCTGGATGACATCTTAATCTACTCCCGATCCCTTCAGGAGCACCAGGGACATGTCCGCCAGGTTCTGCAACGACTGCTGGAGAACCGCCTTTTCATCAAAGCAGAGAAGTGCGAATTCCATGCTTCATCGGTCTCCTTCCTGGGCTTCGTCATCTCTCCGGGGCAGGTGAAGATGGACCCAGCCAAGATCGGTGCCATCAGGGATTGGCCCACGCCTACAGACCGACGGAAACTCCAGCACTTTCTTGGATTCGCGAATTTCTATCGGCGCTTTATCCAGGACTACAGCGAGATCGCTGCTCCTCTCACTGCCCTCACCTCGGAAAGGACCCCCTTCCACTGGACCTCTAAGACAGAGTCTGCCTTCCAGAAGTTGAAGTGGTGCTTCATCACCTCACCTGTTCTCATCCAACCTGACCATTCCCTTCAGTTCGTGGTGGAGGTAGATGCTTCAGATTCCGGGGTTGGGGCAGTGCTCTCCCAGAGGTCTCCTAATGATGGCAAACTCCATCCCTGTGCCTTCTTCTCGCGCAAGCTGTCTCCCTTGGAGAAGAATTATGACATCGGGAACCGGGAGCTGCTCATGGTCAAGCTTGCCCTGGAGGAGTGGCGCCATTTGCTGGAGGGTGCGGTGCTGCCTTTTGTGGTGTGAACTGACCATAAGAACTTAGAATACATCCGGACCGCTAAGCGCCTCAATTCCCGCCAGGCCAGGTGGGCGCTGTTCTTTGGCAGATTCAATTTCTCCCTCACTTATCGCCCCGGGTCCCGCAACACCAAGCCCGATGCCCTGTCCCGCCAGTTCTCTACCAAAGAACCACCCACCGACCCTGAACCCATCCTGCCCTCATCCTGTGTGGTGGTTGCTATCACCTGGGAGATTGAGGCCCAGATCCGCCAAGCTCAGGTCAATCAGCCAGACCCAGGTAACGGTCCCCATAACCGTCTCTTTGTTCCTGACTCTGTGCGCTCCCAGGTGCTCCAGTGGGCTCATGCATCCCGACTGACCTGCCACCCAGGGATTCATCGGACTATGGCCTTCCTCCGGCAACGATTCTGGTGGCCCACCCTGGATGCTGACGTCCATTCTTTTGTTTCAGCTTGTTCCATCTGCGCCCAAAATAAGACGTCCACCAGGGCCAGCTCCGGGTTCCTCCATCCGCTGCCAGTTCCCACCCGTCCCTGGTCCCACATCGCCGTGGACTTTGTCACGGGGCTTCCACCATCGGAAGGTAATACCACCATCTTGACCATCATAGACCGGTTTTCCAAGTCCGCCCATTTCATCGCCCTCCCCAAGCTTCCCTCTGCCAAGGAGATGGCTGATCTCCTAGTGAACCACGTGTTCCGGCTACATGGCCTGCCTTCGGATGTGGTTTCCGACAGAGGGCCCCAGTTTACTTCTCATCTGTGGAAGGCTTTCTGCAGGACCCTAGGCGCCACCTCCAGTCTGACGTCTGGCTTTCACCCCCAGTCCAACGGCCAGACGGAGCGGGCCAACCAGGACCTGGAGACAGCCCTCAGGTGCGTTGTGTCTTCCAACCCGTCCTCCTGGTCCTCCCAACTTCCTTGGGTTGAATACGCCCATAACACTCTGCCCAATGCCTCCTCCAGTCTTTCACCCTTCCAGTGTTCCCTCGGCTACCAGCCACCACTTTTCCCTGCCCAGGAGGAAGAGATTGCTGTACCCTCAGTGCAGGCTCACATGCGCCGCTGCTGGAGGACGTGGAAGCAAGCCCGGGCAGCCCTCCTCCGTGCATCTGAGACGTCCCAGGAGCAGGCCAACTGCCACCGTACTCCCGCACCAGTCTACACCCTGGGCCAAGAAGTATGGCTTCGTGCTAAGGATATACCCCTGAGGGTAGAGTCCCGGAAGCTGGCACCCCGGTATGTGGGACCATTCAAAATCACTAAAATAGTTAACCCTGTTGCTGTCCGCCTCAAGCTCCCCTCTTCTATGAGGGTCCATCCCACATTTCATGTGTCCCAGATCAAACCTGTACAATCCAGTCCCCTCTGCCCTGCATCCCCGCCCCTCCTCCACCCCTGAATATTGGATGGGCAACGGCTTACACTGTCCGTCGAATTCTTGATGTCCGCCCCGGGCCGCGCCATCAATTCTTGGTCGACTGGGAGGGTTACGGGCCCGAGGCGCTGCTGGATTCCCCGCGGGACATCCTGGACCCAGCGCTCATCACTGAATTCCATCGCCGCAACAAGATCCGGGGGCGTCGCCAGGTGGCGCCCGAGGGGGGGGGTACTGTTAAGTCCTACCAGTAGCCTCTCTCTCCATTCCCCTTTTCCCTTTGTGTTTGTGTGTCTGTGGTCTGATTGCAGGATTGAAGGCTGGTGTGCATGGCATTGGGTCGTTGAGCGCTGGCCGCTTCCCGCAGCTGTGCCTAATTATTTCCATCAGCGCTCTCTATAAAGACCCAGCACTTGCTACCAGTCTTCGCCAGATTGTAGACTCAGTTCACTCTACTGCCTGTGTCCTGCAACCGGCCCAGCTCTCAATCCCATCCAGCAACCCTACAAAGCCTGCAGTCCCGGCCTGCAGCCCACCTACAACCCTGCACCGCCTGCATTCCCGACCTGCAGCCCAGCCCAGTCTGCAGCCCAACCTGCAGCCCTGCACCGGCTGCAGTCTCGACCTGCAATCCAGCCCAGGCTGCAACCCTGACCTGCACCCCCAGGATCCATTGCCTGCCCCTGCCTGTCCTGATCAAAGAAAGAAATAAACTACACCTTTGAACTATACTCCTGCCTCTCAGCCTTTTCCCTCTGCCTTTGAGTCCACTAACCTAAAGCCTTAACATAGCTGGTTAAACCAGCGCGAAGTGGTAGCTGGTATTGGAATTATACGTTTGTGTCTAGCTGTCCGCTTTAACACAATAACATTGGAACCATTTAGATTCAACCTTAAGACATTGCATGTCACTAGCTGCAATAAAAAGAAACTTTGAGTTTGAAGACAGTATGATAGGTGAGATAGATGGTAAATCATCATTATACATGTTCAAATCAAGCCCTGCTTTAGGCAATCGCCCTGCTCTCATCATGGCTGGTTTGATGGTCTCTAGTTAGAAAAAGCTTTGAACAAAATATAAATTATTTGAAGCTATTCATTTTAATAACAATGAAAGAGCACATAAACACACCACATGGCAAACAAACAACAACCAGATGCTTTTTTTCACGGCACAACACAATTTGCCGTAGCCGTAGAGGACCACTTTTCGGAGCTTTGGCTCATCATTCGTACAGACCATGAAGACTGTATTAAACAAGGTATGGTTTACACAATCACCAAAAGTGTCATATGTACAAACAAAGAACTAATTATCAAGAAGAGCTTGGTTCCTGAGGCTGCACAGCATTGGCGGTTATTGGATGTCACCCTTCTCCCTCGTGATATACACGTGGAATGGTAAGAATATGGATCAGAGATTGGTGATTTTGGTCAAGATTTTCGGAGTGGAGTGCAATCGAGGATCCCTGACATGCCAGTGCGTAACACAAGAGTGGCAATTGTCACTGTCCTGGATGAGGCTTTGAGGTTTTTTCATTTTCATAGTTGAATAAAAAACTTTTTAAGCTTTTAAAAATATTTCAATGAATTTTTCGCACTCCATTTATAATTTCATTAATTAAAAAAATGTATATTCAAAAAATACTTTTGAAAAAATCTGATGGATTTTCTTAAGATTTTACGGATATTTATGGGAGGTAGTACAAGTGGGGACCTGAAGAGGTTAACGTACAGTATGCTATTATACTTTTTTAATGTTCCTAAAATGTAAAACATGTTTCACTGAATTGGACATACAATTTGTGGATTGCATAAAAAAGATAAGTGAAATTTATTTTTAAAAAATTATAAAACATTTTCTCTTGCCTAAGAGAAGAGCAAAAATAAGAAAACATTGGTGAATCCCAGAGATCAATGGATACTAAAAAAAGAGAAAATTGTGGATACGCACAAAAACAAGTGAAATTTTGTTTGTATATTGCTTCTTACATGAGGCCCATTGCGTCATATCTTTGGGTTTTGTTCATTTTTTTTTTCACAGCTGCCTACACAATAACACTCTGGATTGAACTTCAATCAAAATATCCAAAGGGTCAAGAGCTACCATTTTTAGTGAGCAAAATGCAACGTAAATTCAGTCCTCCTCATGCACATTTTGGGAAATGAACAGTATTCCATTCCACTTGCTGAACTTGGACTACCTTGTTTTAGGTTCTGTCTTTGCCTCTAGCTCCACCTGCCTGACTTATCTTCTCTATTTCTTGCCCACTCCCCCAATAAAAACCTCTCATCTTCAGCAAAATCATTCCAACCCAAAGCAGTTAGAAGCAGAGGTATTTTACACCATGCTCAAGATCCACCCTGTCAGGAGCCACCAGAAGAATAATGTGTTGAAGACTCACCTCTCCAAAACACACCTGCCCTTTTTTTAAAAAAAAAAAAAAAATCCACACCAACAAAGTACAAACCATACAATGCCTCTGACTGGCAATATATGTTGTGCACGTTCAACCAATAGATCTTTGGCACTCCACTGTGTTCCTTTGGAATAGGTTATCAGTGCATAAACAAAACAATTACACAGGCTGAGAATGAAATCCTCTGGAAGAATGATGCGACAAGGAATATTGACCTCAGGTGGAATAATGGAATTTATTCAAATGAAAACTAGAGGCTCCCATGAAATTTTATATCATCTCTAATAAATATTATGCCCGTGGTGATGAGCACACTTATTTTTGAAATTCATTTCTGTAAGATATATGGTGTCTGTATACTTGCTGGGCTGCAAAGTGACATTAAAATATATTATTATTTTTATTTTCTTTCCTTGGCAGAAGTTACTAGATAGGGAGGGCCACTGTCAGAAGTGACCAAGCGGTCAGCTTCAGCATCGGCATAAGCAGATTTGTGGCAATCACTGGTTTAAATGGGAGAAAATGTCCAGAAAACAATGCTCTCTCCAGTGCTTCACAGTTGTGCCCTTATTGGGAGAGTGGATGAAAGCTAGTTTCGAGAAAACCCAACGATAACTGACACCTAGAGCTTTCCATGAGCTATGTGATAGACTTGGAGATCTTCTGGATTATTGTGTTATCTGTTGAGAATAAGATTGGTGATCACAGAACACGGAACCAGAGACAGCAATAGAATAATAAAACCTATTCACTCCTTGAGTATTTGAACGATAATAAAGTTCTAAGCAGCCCAAAGTGACCACATAGAACCTTAATGCCAGCTGCCAGCTCTGATATTCCTGTGCAAAAATGAAAAGTATGCTCACCTTCAGGGTCATGTCATTGTCAGAGACATGGCAATGACTTTGCTTTGTGTCTGCAGTTACAAGAGTCAAGTTAATAAACTAAACTCACAGCACAGCAATTCATTTATTTTTGTGAATGAACTCCCAAGGTTTGTTTGATTATGAGTCGAGCAGTCCATCATACTTTCTAATCGCACTGGAGGCCAAAGTGCTCACTCTCATTTGCAGTTTCTCTCTTTCTTTCTCTCCTCACCACACCTGCACAGCGGCCCACGGTGTCTTCGCAGGTTTGCATCAGAGCGACAGTATGGAAATGAAGGTGACAGCAGCTGATGGTCACCGATTCAATTACCCCCACAGTGGGTCCCTGTGTGAATGTGTACGGTCTGTGGTAATGAACCTGCCTGGACCAGTCTTCTCACCTGTCACTGAGTCATATTTCAGCAGCTCTGGGCTTCTGTCTAATCACTGCCTCTCTAGGGGACGAGGCTGAGAAACAGACAGACAGTTACGTCAAGGGAGAAGGCAGGAGAGGTGGAGAAAGTGGTACAGATGGACATATCGCAAGAGCAGGAGGAAGAGTAAAAGAGACAGATACCTTGGGAGTGGAGGAATAGAGATAGATGCACTGTGAGAAAAGAAGGGAGAAGGGTACGAACAGAGTCATGAAGACGGACACAGAGATGGGGAGAAAGGCCAAGGGAGGGGAAAAAACAGATGGAAAGATAATGAGAATAAAGAGAATGGCCTCCATCCACTATACTCAGTACAGCTGAATTCTTTCAGCACAATGTAGTTTGCCATTGGCGCTTTCTTTGTCACTGAACTCTCTTCTTCTTCTCCCTTTTCTGTATTTTCAAACACATCACTAGTTTCGTGATGCCAGTAGAAGAGTACCGATAGCGTAGGAGGAGCTTTCTACTGGACTATTTCGCCTCCACTGTAAGCTTTCTATGTGGAAGTATTTTTAGCTTCCCTTGTCCACGCACATATTTTTCTTTCATTAACAGATCAATGTGCTGCCTCACAGGGAATCAATAAGCAGGGGCTGCAACTGCTGATGTTTCAGTTTTTTTTTTTTTTAATGTATAATGTAAGATGGCGCAAGCAGCCTCTTAAGGCAAAAAATAAAAAATAACATTTGTTGAATATGCAGAACCATTATTTCTTGTATGGCAATATTAATTACAGGCATTAGATCTGAACAACTTTCAACTTAATGGAAATATCTGCTTCACAATAAAGCATATATGGCATTGCTATGTAAAACGGATGATAAATTAATGTGAATTAGTGAGTACAAATGAGACTTTTTTGACGATTTATACATTTTAGGAGTTCATGTCCCCCCACAATTCAACTCCCCTTCTCCTTTCTATCTCTAATTCAATGCTGCATGTTGAAGAAATGATTTTCAGCACACGGCAATGTGCAATCTTTTAACTCAATGTGGCAGTCATTATCAGACAGCAACAACAAAAGAGACAGGAATAAAAAAATAAATATGAGAGCAGTGAAGATTTACCGAAAGGTTAGAGGCTGTGCTTTACTGAGGCAGAATTAACATTGCAATGTGGAAATAATAAAAAAAAAGGTCTTTTCAGAGTTACTCGACCATAATCTGCCAAATTATAAGAAAATAGTAAGCTTCTTAGCTGTTTGTGCTACTAAAATCAAAAACCAAATAGAGCCCCTCTCCAGCATAAGAGAGAGAATATGGGGGTTACATTTGTTATTGCCCCTGGCCTTCACTGATGTGTATATATCATGCTAGGAAGAATGTGCTTTGGTCAGCATGGTGGAGGAGTGAAGTAATTTATTGCCCTGTTATACTGACTGTGAAAACTCCTCAGTAATGTATCCCTCTTATTTTGCACACCTAGAGAACCATGGCACTGTAGTAACCTGGTTGTTCTGTGACAAAGTACATTCTTTAATGAAAAACGTCTGCGTCAATTTAACAATTAAAAAAAAAACAAATTTTCACAGTTCTGCAATAAAGCTCAAACACAAAATACAGTAAAAGCCTAATGTAGCTGTATAAGAACAGTCAATTTATGTTTTATTTAGCATTCTTAATTACTGTCTGTAAGGTTTTATCAGTTTATCAGCTGAGCTTGAAAAGCGATCGATAGTAAAACAATGCGGGAAGCAACAATTCCCGAAATATACACAGAGGGCTTTACTAACAATAGTCTATTAAAAATACAATCATAGATACAACCAATATGCTAAACAGTAGGCTTTACGAGACTTTGCACTGTTATGGTGCAAGAGTCGAGTATTTAAAGGCTTAATTGGTAAATTGAATAATTGATTGCAGCAATTGGTAAATTGAATAATTGATTGAGTTGCGTTCATGGGCATGGGAGCAGGCCGGTCCTCAGAACTCTGGTGATTGGGACCGTTGTGGGCACGGCATGACACTGTCGCTGCCTCCTTCACTGTGTCAGTGGAGAATTAGCATGTTTCTCTGACAGTGAGCTGTATATCTGTACCTTTATTTCAAATAAATTTGAAAAACAATACTACGCTGTAGTTCTGTTCCATGTATTACATTCTCTGGGAATTCAATCCTTTCATCAATAAGCATATTGAAACATTTTTAAAATGTTCTTACTTCTCATTGTTTTTTTCTGAGATACGGGACCACCTTGTGCATTACTCACTTGCAGTCGGAGGAATTGGTTTTGCAGACTTGACGTTCAACATCCCGCCCACAATCTAGAATCTCTTTTTTCATGTCTTTACAAGGTACCTGAAACCTTCGGGGACCCAGCTCCTAGCAACCATGCCTGCAAATGCCAGTGTATTTTAACATTCACTTCAAGTGCCAAAAGGGCAATCTTCGACCATTGAGATGTGTGAATATTTACCAGCCGGCAAAGTGGAGCCACTCATTTGAGACCATAATGAGTGTGATGGGGATGAATATATTATAATTCCATCTTAATTTCCCTCCTTTTTGGTCGAGCGCTCAGCAGCGCGAGGGCCTCTTGACTGGTTCTTTCCAGAAGAGGCCTTCCCGCCTCCTAATTGACTTGTCCTAATTTCTGAGTCTCATTAGAGCTAAGACATGACATTATTTACAGTAGAGTTTAATCTCTCAGCAGATCCACACCTCTGTACAGAGCCAAAGCCACAAAATATGCTGGAGGGGGTTTTCACGTGATGGTAATCCTCAACATGTAAAAATCTGCCTTTAGAGTCATTTTCTCGATGCGGTTACTAGGCAAAGCCAATGGGTGGAGGAGTTAAAGTGCAATTTGTTAGAATTTGGACACTGGTGAATTTCTGCTCAATGGGCATTAAACAATAAAAGAGAGGCCAAAGTTGAGTCCGTCACTTATAATACCTGCTGTCATTGTCTAAGGCTGTAAACTGAGACATCAGCTGATCACATTTATCTATACCACAGCGACATATCTATGTCATTAGCGAGTCAGGTCTCATCCTGACGCGTCATAAAGTGACGCTATCTGACCAACAGTCAATATACGAGGGAAAAGTTGGTTTTTGGCATCCTTATTTCACGCCAGTTTAAAACGGACACTACCCCCTAAGCCCCAACCCTTAACCCAAAGCCTAACACTAAGCGTCAAGTAAGGACGCCAAAAGCCTCTTTTTGCGTTGTATATCGACGCTTGGTCAGGTAGTGTCACTTTATGAGGCATCAGGATGAGAATGTGTTGCATTAGCCTATCATCTTGCTGCTGTCAGGTCCCATCTTATACTGTTTTCTGGCAAAATATAAAATTCTTGGATGTCCAAAAGGGAGGTTTACACATTTTTTAGCAAAACAAAACATAAATCCTTGATTTATATGTAATTACATTCCAGTCACTCCAAACTCTCTGAAAATCAGACTGTTCTGAGAGGGTGTCCCCTCTAGTGATGGGTCTTTTTGAACGAATCTTTTTGGTGAACGAAGGGAACCGATTCCTATTGGTGAAAGAGCCAATGGCTCTTTGGCTCTTCTTCCCAGTTAGCAGATGATGTAATGCACGTGACACTAGCTTAGAAATATACATGAGAAACATCATGTGACTAGCACTGACCGCGATAGAAACTGCCAATTCGTGCCAAAGCAGCCTCTTGTGTATATTTCTATGGGGATCGGATATGCTCCCACACCCGAGCACTATGATTGGTCTCTTGGTTAAAAAAAACGGGGTTGCATTTACTCCGGGAGACGCCAGACGGACAGGAGAGCGGCAAGAGCGGGTGAACCGGAGACCGTCGGCTATTAAAACCTAAAACGTGACAAATTAGCTTATGGAGTGGTGTAGACATTTATTTTAACTGCATGTGTAATTATTGCGTAATACAGCACATTCATCAATAAACATAGGCCTCTGTTTTACGCTAAATAAAACCACAGGCGTGTCAGGGAAGCAGTGGTAGGACTGTCATTTGCGTCTGATGCTCACAGGACATAAACAGAAAATCAAACTGCGTGTTTTTCAAATAACCGGAAATACAAGTGAATGAAGAGCTGAATGGGAGCCAAATGAACGGCTCTTTTTAGTGAACGGAGCCAAGAGATCCGGCTCCTCGAAAAGGCTCGAAATGCCCATCACCAGTCCCCTCTATTAAATGATCTCTGTTCTGATTGGCCTGCGAACAGATCCATCGGCTCCGCTGTCAATGGACAGCGAAATCTGGCAAATACAAATGACTGAATTAGTAGCTTGGTAGCTAGTAGCTAGGTAGCAGCTAGATAGTTATTAATATAGTCAATAGGAAAAGTAATGGCTCTAAAACCCTAGTGACACTAGAGGCGGAATGAGCCGGAATGCCGTTGGAATTAAAACTCTATATATATTCCTGGATATTTGAAGTGTGTTCTAAAAATTCTGACTGCATTCGGAGTGCATTCCAAATATTCGGGCCCGTTCTTGTGGCCGGCCCAAATGTTTTGCTCATGCTCTATACTTTCCAGGCGCATTCTAAGTGGAGAAATATCGAACGGCATTCGAAGTGTATTCATAACTGCTCTCTGACTGCATTAGAAATCTTCTTACGGCATTCCAACAGCATTCAAAACATTCTGATTGCATTCGAGGGAGAATCGAAATGGCAAGCCACATGAAATCCTGTCAGAATGTCCTGAATGTGCCTCGAATGTGTAATGGCCGGTAGAATACAGAGGCCAAGTGCAACGACCAGAGAGAAAGAGAGTAGCACGGACACAGCACAAACACAGAGAATAATACAGACCAAACGAAAGTACTCGCACTTCCAAAGGGCGTATAATAGTCCGAACCACGGAAGCAAAGCGAGATAGAAAAAGGGAGAAGAAACTCCAATTAGAAGATAGAAAGTCATACAAAACCTGACTACAGATATCTTCGGCTATAGTGCGAAGCTAAAAACAGACACTCTTGCGAAGGGGGCGTGCCGGACTTCCTGCTTATATAGAGTCTAGGAAAGCGCCGCCCCAGCTCAATCAGCCAGCTGGGTAAAGAATCCAATAGTCCAGGAATACGAAATCGTCCCGGGACGAGAGCCACAAAGAAAAGTACAAACGACACGCACACCTCACAAACCATGACAGAATGAGCCAGAATGCACCTCGAATGCATCTCGATTGCTGCGGGAATCTATTTCGATATTAAAACAATTCAGCTGGAATGCACTTTGAATGCCTTGGAATCTTTTGATTGCCGCTGGAATCAGTGGTGGCTGGTGAACTGGCGATAGGGAAAGGCTGAAACCCATGCCTTAAAAATAATGATTGGTCATGACCTGTTTTCAATCATTCATTTAAATTACCATTACAGAAACTCCGAAAACTCTCCACATTATCAGGTGTGGCCAGTTTTCATTTATAATGCATACCTGTTAACTCACGCATTTCGGCGTCAGTTTTAGTGGTATATTTACGTTCCCCTGCTGTAGTCAGCAATTACTCAATCAACGCATATGAGACACTCGTGTTACATTGTAAGTACATTCTGAGTATTCGAGCTGCATTCTGTTTGAATTCTTGGACGTTCCAATCATATTCGGCGGCCAATCCGGGAGCGTTCTGACTGCATTTGAGGTGAATTCGCACAGCATTCGAGGCACCTTCCAACCAGACTTCGGGTGGTGTTCAGGCAGCAATTGAACCACACTCGTGCCGCATTCGAAGTGTATTCTGACTGCATTCTAACAGCATTCTAAATATTCCTACTGTGTTCCAACTACATTCAAGCTGCATTCAAGAGCTAATACACCCAGAATGTGCAAGAGTCATTTGAGGGAAGTTCGAAGCGCATTCTAAGTATTCGAACGGCATTCTTTCAAAGCTGTAAGAATTTTGGTCAATTTGAAATTCCCGCCCGAATGTTGCCCAAATTCTTCATTCCGGCTGGTTCTGCTTGATTCCTGCTGATTTTGAATAAGTTTGACGGGGGCATAAGCAAGGAAGGTAGTTACATTCACTAAGAAATCTGGCATGCAGTCAATATAACAGTTTGACTAGGCTACATTTGCAATTCAGTCTCTAACACTAATTTGTAGTTAGCATGTCTGTAATAGCAACCATTGGCCAGCATTCAATTTAATGGGAATGCTGTATGCTAGGGGCTGCTCTATTCTCCCAAACTGAATTCACCCATTCTATTAGTTCATATCAACCTGTCTCCTACTTTGCCTCTGGTGAGACAAGACTAGCTAAGTCAAAACCTATATTACTGGACAGTAAATATTATTGCGATCACCATGATAAATTCTGTTTGCGCCTTATTGGGAATTCCAATTATATGTTAGGATTGAGCTAACTCCATCGCTGCTACTCGGTCAGTGAGTCACGGACATTCGCGTTTAGTTCTTGTTAACTTTTAACTGTTATTTATGGAAGTGGTACTTAGCTAGCTCGCTACGGTGACAACTAAGCCATACCAATTAAATTCCCATTACACTTGGAATTCAGTTTAGCTTGCTCTGAAGAAATTGGAAAAACTTAGCCACCTTGGTGCTCCATATTCTCCTTGTTCATAGATCGAAGTTGGGTAGAAGGCCAGACGTATGGGGGGTGTCTAAACAAAAACACACACATAGATCACCTGCGCATGGAGTAGCATGTTAAGTATCATAGCTTAATACCATGGCAGTTGCTACGGATTCGGCAGTTTTCCAATGCATTTCAATGTAGAGAGGTACGGCAGTCCCAATTTCAAACCCTGCCCTAACCTAACCCAAACCCCAACCCTAACCCTAACCCTGACCGTAACCCTAACCCTAACCTTAATCCTGACCCCTAACCATAATCCCAAATCCTTATCCTAATCCCTTCAAATCGACTGCCGTACCAATAAAAACTGCCGCATCTCTAGACACTTCGTAATACCATATCCGTTTCTCATTCTCTCCAACAAGGCAATTGATTAATCAACAAACCTCCATTGACTATATAAAAATTAGACAAAACAATGATGCTAAAGTGCGACATGTTATCAAGACAAGGTAACTACGCTTGACTTGAAATAAACTGTAAATGTTATCACAAAGTGGTGACACTCACCGAATGCACATTTACTGTTGTTGGGTCACTTATAGTTGGAAAGAAACCATCTTTAAGGGTCATTTTCACGGCAAAGCCAGCATTGTTCTGACCATAGTTGGTAAAGCAGTCTGTGGCGAAGGGGTTTGCAAAAATGAGCAGCAACTGCGGCTGGAATATTGTTATTTTAAATAAATTGTAACCACTGTTTCTTTTTGTCTTCCGATGCTGGTTGTGAGTACAAACATTTATGCAGGTTTCTGCAGCGAAAAACTGAACACTTGGCGTGCCTCACCCTAACATGCGACATCTCGGAATCTACAGCAGCAAAGATCAATATTGGTGGCTCGTGCACTGACAGCAGGAGAGAGGAGTGGGAGTGGTTATCCACAGCGGAGGTATCACGGAGGTGGAGACATGGGCAGGCACAATTGCTGATAGTTACACAGCAACAGAAGCCAAATCAAAATGGCCATATTGGTGCACATGCCCACCCAGTAGGCGGACTGTGGAAACAAAACAGGGGCTTTCTCTTTTCACATTTTGATAGTTTACTTGTCTGAAGGATGACCATAATGAATATGAATGGGCAAGAAAACACGTTTTACACAATAGGAGACCTTTGAATGATTTTCGGCCTTTAGTACGTTTCTGCTACTGTATTAGAATCAGAGATCAATGTTGACTTGCTGATATCCACTCGCATTTTATCGGCAAGTTAGTGCAGTGCTAAGATTGTCACATGTTGAGGATTAATGTGCATAAATTATGGAGTTCCTAAGCGCTGAGGGCATCTCACAAGCTCCAGCTCGTGAATCTTCTCAGTCCCTGATGGAGGCAACAAAGCATTTTTGTGAAAGTCAGCCATGCAAAAGCCCCTCAAGCCAAACAAAAATATGTTGTCATCTCCGCTCTTCCTGTTCTGCATATGCAACTGGCCAGCTCACCGGCTCTGGGCGGTATAACTCAATATATGGCAAATGTTTCACCAATACCAAGCAACACAAAAATGTAAGAATTCCAGGCACTCAGAGAATAATTGGATCCGAAAGAAGCAAAAAAAGGGATAAAAAGCCTGTATTAAACCATGGCTAAACAGTTAAAAAAGCCGACATGTTTCGACCTATGCGGTCTTCGTCAGGGCGTAAAAAGTGCCATAGGCCAAGGCAAACGTATATAGATATAACAACCAATACGGAAGGTGAGACATGTCACCTGATGACCTAAATAGGTACAGAGGGATGTATGGTTTGAGAAAATAATTGGACAATAAATGCACAAAAAAGTAAATACAAAAAGGAAATGTATATGTATATACATATGAACATATACAGATATGGAAAAACAAGATGTGCAAACATAAAAAACGAGAGATCACAATATAGAAAGAGAATTATAAAAAAGACAAAAAATCAATATCCTCATTTAACCCTGGATAATTAAGGGCATCAAATGTATGAATCCAAAAGGCTTCCCGTTGACAAAGCCTTTTAAATCTATTGCCGCCTCTGATAGGCTCTCTAATATGCTCAATGCCCTCGATTAGAAGAAGGGAATCATTGTTATTATGTGCCTCCGTAAAATGTCTGGCAATGGGATACTCGTGATTCTTCTTGCGAATGGCGCATTTATGCTCAACTAAGCGATCACGAAGACGTCTCTTAGTTCGGCCAATGTAAAAAATTCCCGGACAGGGACATGACAAGCGATAGACCGCATAAACAGTGTTGCAATTAATAAAATCTGTATGCGTATATGTTTTCCCAGTTTTGAAATCCGAGAAGGATTTAGTTTAGAGGATATTGTCACAATGATTGCAGTTATAACATTTAAAATTTCCAACAGGTTTACTCAGCCAATGGGAAGTACTTTCAGCAGGGAGATAACTGCGCACAAGTTTGTCCCTTAAGGTGGGTGCATGTTTAAAGGAAAACATTGGAGGTTCAGGGAAAACATTACGGAGGGTAAGGTCACTTTCAATTATAGGCCAATTGGATTTGATTATATTACGAATATGCACAGCCCGAGTAACACAAATCTGCAAAAAAACCACATTGGATAACTTTTGAGACCAGTCCTAGCGAAATTGTTTTAAGGAGCTTGCATGCACTTCCCCTCCCATCTGCATTTCGCATATTCACAGTAACGCAAGTTGCTCGCAAGCTCACTCCGTGGAATTTACAAGTGTTAACTTCTATCTTTTTTTCCCCTAGTGGTCAAGAAAGCAATAATGTGCACTAATAAAGTAGGTTTTAATGTGAATGGCTTTCAAACCAACTTTTCTGCTACTTTACAAAACCCTCCCTTTCATCCTTGGCAAATGACATTTTTTTTTTCTTTGTTTCAAGTAAGAATCTAAACCGATTCTCTGCATCTCACATTTCACATTTGGCTGTAGGAGCAGTCCTTTCATTTATTAGGTTTCAAAGCTGATCTCTGCCTAGACCGAGCCTCTCCCCTTGAATTTCTGGGCAAGATAGGGAACTGCTCAAACTTATGTCACTGGAGGCCGAAACAAAACAGTTGTTTTCTCCTTTGCCTTAAATTTGCGATGCTAATAGTTTCCCTGGTTTTGTTTGTACTTATTCTGCATGATATGATTTATCACATTCTTTTGAATTGCTCAAAATATAAATACATCAGCAAAAGCAGTGATTGGTAAAAATATTGTTGGCTTGTATGACATTGAGAACAATCATTAAAAGGTTGTTGGTTTGCCAGAAAATGTCCTCATTGCAGTATCTATGTAGTTTTGCCATCGCATGAGCATTGCTGTTCTGTTTGTCAGTGAAGCTGTCATTCTATTGGTATCAAAAGTTTTTATCTCAAAAACATGCCAGGCAGATACCAGGCAATATCTTTTTCACTGCTGTTTCTTCATTCAGCCATAATTTTCAGGTATTCTAGAGTCACATCCCAGATGGCAGTCTAACACCCATAGCGGATGCCCCTCTAGAACCATTAGCATTTTACTAAACCATTCTTACTGCAGTGATTCTATGAGCCTGCCAGGTTCCAGTTGAGAATGGATATATAGGCCTTCACACTTAAATCCCATTATATTGCTTTGAAATAACTTTGCACATTATTCAGGTAATTTTTTATAATGAGGACAGTAACTTCTGAGTGCAGTTAGGTCTATCAACAACTTGCCTTTAACATCTTGGCCATTGGATATACTCAATCTATGCATTATGAGTATCTTATGCTGCCGCTGTCATTGAAGTCAAAGATCCCTAAAGCCTTCACAGCACTTGCTAAGCAGCTGCATATGCCTGGTTGTTGGTGGCTGTGCTTTGCTATGCCCATTGAGCTGCCCTCTCTAATTTCTCATTTTCAGGATGTTGACAACTTTGGCTACGTCCAATCACTCCTGTTTTAGGTCACTGATGTCCTTTGCTTTATGGCATTCCCAAATCTCAATAATGTCATTGCTCCTTTATTGCATGTCAGATGTGGTGACCTCTACCACTGCCCCCCCCCCCAAAAAAAGTTTAAAATTGGATGTGCCTTGAGGTTTTTTATGACCAAATATCTGACAAAAGTTGGTATTGCTTCTGTTTCCTTTTCACATTTTCATACAAGATCAAAAGAGAGATTAGTTTGTATGCAAGCAAATCATGGTAAAAAAGTATTGAAAGTCAAAACCTGTGAACCTGCTCCACCAGAGAATTGCTCAAAATCAAAACGTTGTTTCTGTCGACCCATCATCAAGTCTCACCCATTCACTTTTAGTCTGATCAAACTGGGTTGTTACATTCATTCATCTTCAAAGACAGTAGCTTAAAAGGAAATTAATCAAGCTGGTTCCCTTGCAAGTTTTTTTTTTTTTTTTTTTTTTTCTGTGCTCATGAGGTTTAGACGACTTTGGCTAAAGGTAATTAAAGACCCACAGCACACCAGTAAAATGACTTCTCATGCATCTGATAATTCCTCTTGGCCCAATACAAGTCTCCAGCTTCTCCTCCGCAGCCATTGCTTGCTAAGGCTCGTACATCACATTCAGGTCTGAGCAGTTTCCAGATGCAGAATCAGCTTCAAGCACTGGCAAAATTTCACCTGCCCTGAGGTCTTTGCATATTCTGAACAACGCAGATTAGCCCACATGCATCATTTGGCTACTAGACAACCAATAAAGCAAACATACACAAAAAAATATTTTCCTAAGACTGACTTGTGCAACTAATGGAAAATGCATCTTTATTGGAACGGGGACCCATACTCCTCAAGGGAGAAGCCTGGACTCATACTGCATCAGGGAAGAGACCCCGGCTTGCATGAACTTCATCCATTACTTTTCTATGGCTCTCCTCTGGACAGCCCGCTGGCGTTCCTGAACATCACTGTGCACATAGATGGACCCAAGCAAGACTGATTGAATTTTCTTCATATTAACCATTGTTCTGCGTAGTCTAAACTCAAACCTCAAGCTTTTAATGGACTATATCACTTACAGGTCATTGCTGTTCATGCCTTCGCTGTCTACAAGCCATTGCTGGCTCACTCATTGCATACAGGTCATTGCTGACCACAAGCCATTGCTGGTGAGGCACGATTTGTTATCTGTCTAGTTTTTTCATAGTGGAAATGTTGTGATAAAGACTTTATTAAAATAGAGAGGTTTTCTGTTTAGTAACAATGAGCTTAAGTCACTAGTTGAATTAAAAGAAAATCACCCATTACTCAGTGGTCAAAACCAACAAATATTAAAAATTGTTTGCATAATTTTTACTTACTGCTACTGCTAAATGGATATAATGTTTTTAATTGTATTTAGCTAATTCACCGCAGGCACTTGCAACACCCAACTGGCAGATTCAAATTTATCTTTCAAAATCTATTATCAGCAACTTGTTTCTGGCTCTGAGCCATGTGCCATTTAAAATAAATGGGTACATTATCTCAACTAAGAAGCACATATTATGTAAGCTGTCCAGGTCTTTGCAGCATGCAAGCCATTGCTGGCTCATGCATACAGGTGTTTGCAGACCCCAAACCAAAGCTGGGTAGGCACAATTTGTTTAGCTATTTGCAATCCACAGGCATTTGCTGTCTCGTGCATCGCACAAAGGTCAAATGGTAAGTAGAAATCACCACTGCAGAGTCATGGATAGACTAGAGAGTGATATGGAATTTGATGGAAATGCACAAATCAGGAAGTTGTGTGAATAAACCAGCCGTGAACAGAAATCACTGATGGTGAGTCATTTTTTTGTCTGTCTTTATACTGTTATAATCAATAACAGACTGGTCGGGAGGCAGAATGATGGCAATTACTTGGCGGTCTAATAGAGAGCTCTGATTTATTTTTCTGCAGAAATTGAAACTCACTGTACGACCAAGAGTACCCGGTACTACGGGTGACGGATATTTGTGCAGCTATCAAATGGATTTGGTACTGCAGCCTTTTGCTTATTTTATGTTAATTTTGTAATGTGTTTATACACTAAGCCCAAACTTAATTTCCATAAATCGTATTGTATTGTATTTTCTTGTGTTGTGCACACATGGACAAAGTCAGCCAAAACTGTCTCAAAACTGGTTTGGTGTTTTTTCTCAGAATCACACAACTTCAGTTTGGAACGCGTATGTTTATTTGCTGTGCAGTACATGACACAGCAACTTGCTGGCATCCTTCTTTGTTTTTGGACTTTCAAAAGGGCAAACTTGATGATGGGTCATTCCATCTCAAATAACCTCGTTTCAGAGAAATGTCCCTGCTCTTCCCTTCAGATTCCCCTTAAAAAAACCATATTTGCTCCTTTACCAAATTTATGAGGAAATCTCAAGTATTTGGCCAGTATCTTAAATGTTTTAGGAACTACAGCCCTTTGAAATTTCAATTAATTTTATGCATTTTTCCGAATTAGCCTTTCAGTCCAACTTCACATATGAATAACTCTCATTGTATGAAATTTACAGCTTTGAAACTTTGTGACTTAAGCTAACTTCTTCTGTATTATTTGAAAGTTGTGTCAGTTCTTGTGTATCTGGTCTACTTTTCTTCACACAAAGCTCTGAAAATGGCCGAAAATGTAAAATGTAACAAAACATAACCCGCTTTGAGTGCTTTTAAATCAAAAGGTATGCTACATGAAGCACTCAGATTTTCACCCTATCATTTATGACATATTAGGTCATGTGTATCAAGTCACCACATTTATTACTATTTTTGTAGAGACCGAATAATTTTCAGAAATTTGCTCAATTTTTCAGTTTTCTGAAAAAAGCCTATTTCTTATCCTCAAACGGTCATGAGGGCAGTCAAGAACCATTTTCATATTTTTACTATGAATTGTTAAATATCTCAAGATGATGTAACAAAAATATGGTGTTGTTTTTTAACTTCCCCTTTAAGTTACAAATTTTTAATGCATATTTATTTATTTTTATTTAACCTTTATTTAACCAGGTTGGTCCCATTGAGATTAAAATGTCTTTTACAGAGCAAAGACTAGACCTGGACAAAGACTCAAGCAAAGCAGTACATTATAGGGGTACATTTACGACAAACAGATCACATCAAGACAAAGACATAAAAACTATTTGTCAAAATATACATCAGTAAAGGACATCCAAAATAGTGCACACAGGGTGACAAGCACAATTAGAATTAATATTTACAGGTTTTGATAGACTCTGCTTCCATACACTTTATAACAGCTTTAAAGTCACTCCGTGTTACTAAATCTCAAAACTTAGTCTCCCTCTGTAAACTATTCCAGGATGAGGGTGCAGAGAACATTAAGGCCTTCTTGCCTAACTCAGTCCGAGTCTTAGGAACAGTCATAAGCAAAATGTCCTGAGACTGCAATCCATAGGAGCCACTTTTCTGGGACATTCAACATGATATACGATATGGGATTCTACCAAGAATAGCTTTATAGATAAAAGCAAACCAATGGCTGAGTCCACATGTGGAAAGCGATGACCAATTAACCTTCAAGTACAGTACAAAAACATGTGTTAGGCTTTGACAGTTTGTTATGAATCTCAGGGCTCCGTGATACACGGCATCCAATATTTTCCGACAATGAGCTGATGAATTCTTCTTATACAAAAAATCACCATAATCAAGAATTGGGAAAAATGTAGCTTCCACAAGTCTTTTTCAGATATTGAAAGCAAAACAAGATTTGTTTATAAAATGGAGCTTTGACGTAAATTCTGATAGGCCACGGAGTCAAGCTTGCTAACGTAGAGGAGCCACCTCTCCCGCTGGAGAATCACCTGAGCGCACATGACTGTCATCTGACTTTGCTGTCAGATGATTGCCTGACCGATAATACGCTGGCTTACTTTATCTCATCATCCTGAGAAGCAGCTTTTCAGCATGTTCGTTTAACAACCCTCCCCCTCCCCAGTTCCATCCATCTGTTTTTAGCATTCCTTAATCCAGTTGTTTTATGGCTAAATTACTGTTCAATAACAACGTCTCTTCTTTTTGTGGTCATTGTTCCTGTAGGCTCTGTTCTATGGAGGCGATATAACCGACAATGTCAATTAGCTAGTGGCTAAATGCTATTAAGGGTCACATTGTCAGCTAACTGACATTGTCATTGTCACATCTGGCATCACATGCTGAATAAAAATGTGTTATTTCACTCATTACAAACCATGACATTTGCTTATGTATGATTTATGAGGACATTATGTCTCATTTATAAAGGCGTTATACATGCTGAAGCCTTTATGAGTAACACTTCATCTAAAGTGTGACCGGAGATACAGCGTCAATTTGTTCACCTTGAAATGCAATGATGCTCTGATTCAAAGACAGATTCTTAGAGTTTGAAAAAAAAAAAACATGAGTTTGGTTTTTTCTGCATTTAGATCAAGCTTTAATTGGCGAAGTTGAGCCTGCAGAATATCAAAAGCATTTTGAAGATACTCAAAAGCTTTTCTGAGGGTAAGTGCACTGCAATAAATGACTGTATCATCTGCATAGAAGTGGAAGGCTACATTTGGAATTTTTGACCCAGGCAGTTGGTGTACAGAGTAAAACAGTGGACCCAAAACTGAATCCTGTGGGACTTCATTATCGACTGTTAAAATATTGGATGGAAGACCATCAAACTGGGTAACCAGAGTCCTATCAGAAGATAATTGGCAGACCAACCAACAGTGTGATCAGAAAAACCCACTTGAATGAGACATTGTATCTAAATACTGTGGTCCTCTGTATCAAAAGCTTTGGAAAAGTCAATAAATGGAGACAAACAATGTTGCTTATTATCCGTTGCTTCTATGATATCATTTAAAATTTTAAGAGCAGCAGTAACAGTGCTATAACTTTCCGAAGCCCTGATTGATGATTGGATGATACAGCATGAATGTATATACAGTCCTTAACCTGTTCACTAACCAGAGATTCCAACACTTTGGCTAGGGCTGAAAGTTTAAAGATTGGTCAATAGTTATTCAGCGCTGTTGGATCCCCTCCGTTTAGCAAGGGTAGCACAAATGTAGTCTTCCAAACCTTTGGAATTTATTTGAAACTAAGGAGAGATTAAAAAGATGGGTCAGAGGTTCTACTATAATATCTGCTGCTATTTTCTATGAAATTTACACGTTCTAATCATTGTCACACAGCTACAGTGTGAAATATTATTTGATTTGTTTAAAACTATTTCCAAGTATTATCTTTGTCAAATATGCAACATAAGTACAACATTTACATGGCTCAGATTTATACATGAAACTATTGGCAGAATTAGTTGTTTGAAGCCCAACACTTTGATCAATTTAGACATTGAGCGGATGAAATAAGCTTTGAATGAATTCTGGACCACTCCCAAAGAGGAGGAGAATATTGGGTGGAACTGCGGATAGGAGACCGGGGCGAATGTGATGTTGGACTTAGTCTGTGATTGTGCGAACGTTGGGTGTTCAGGTGGCGAGACTCAGGGTGGGGCTCACGTCTCTTGTCGGAGTCTGTGTGGCTCCTGAGCCCCCCGGGGTCCCAGTTGGTGGCTGTTTCTTGCTTCCCTCTTGGAGAGGGGAAGGGTGGGATGTGACGGTGCATTCAGGAACCACTCGCGAGAGCAGGAATTCCAAAAATCGTAAGCCTTTACTGCAAAATGGGTCGGGACCAGAAGACACAGGAATTGCCAAGCCAAAAACAGTATCCAAAAAGCGAAGTCGAAATAACAGGCAGGGGTCAGAACCAGTAAGGCAGATGTGCAACGGTACATAAACGGTAAGCCAAAAATCGTAGTCAGAATCCAGAAGGGTAGGTCATACACAGGGCATCCAAAACAGAAATCGTGGGCATACAAAAATAGATCAAAATCCAAATAGACAAAACAAGAATGGCAAGGGCAAGGCAATGTCAAGGTCGGACAAAAACAGTCGTGAAGAAGCAATAAACAAAAGGCATATGAGAAGCTCTGCACAAATGAGTATTGATCAACGTTCTGACAGAGAATGAACTGCAGTGAAGACTTAAAGTAGACAAGAGGGAAGTCACATGCTATGCAGGGAACAGGTGAATTGGATAAGAACTAATTACAAGGGGAACCACACATGGGGAGGTCCTTAACCACAACAACACGGACAGGATCCACGCAGACAACCTATGACAGATAAACAACTCCGGTCAAGGAGTTCTAAGTGCACAGACAAAGAGTGCAGGATAGCAATTAAGCACGTGCGAGAGATCTCGCGGAAACGCAGGACAAGGCAGAGAAAGCAAAGTGAGGGGCGGAGACTAGAACAGGGCGAGAGCTGAGATTGCATTAGTAGTAATTAGTAGTGGTGCAGTTCTACAAATTAACCCAAGTGCTCGTTGGTAAGCTAGTAATATATACATGGATTAGTTAAGTTAGTACACTATTATACAAAATATAAATGTTAGTATTATTAGTAATCAAGGAAAGCAAGGTGAAGGAAGTAAACGAGAACTGAAGTAATAATATAAAACACCAGAAACCAGTGAAATCACCCGAAGCATGTAGGCGCACAGACTGGGAAGACGGACTGAACCAAACTGATCACAAGACAGGGGTGACAAGTGCAATGAAACCTGAAATGGCATGAACAGAAAACCAGAATGTATAATAAGCAAAAAGAACAAAGAAAAGACATGGCAATAAACACATGAGCATGACATCAAAACACGGAACCATAACATGGGAGGTACGTAGAAATAAGACGAGCGGGGATTGTGGGAATGTAGGAGGTATATATAGGCATAAGGACGAAGAGGAAGGCGCGTTGGGAGTGGCCCTGTTCATTAACCTACGTTATTGGGAACTCCCTAAAATGAGAAGAGTTTCCTTGATGATGAGTATACACTGGTGAAACTAGGTGGTCAACCGGAAGAACAGATTACTGAAACTTGGGAAGAATATACCGTTGTAAACTGGGCAAATACGTAGCATGCATTTATGATGGAATGGAAATTGGCATGCAGGAAATATCAAAGAAAGGTCAGATGAGCACTCGGATGTTCTTGTCAACTTCATGAAAAGGTACAAGAACAATGTATTTTCATGGCCTTCAAGGTCTGGAAAAGATAAATGCTGGATACCATTCCAATATGTCATGTGCATTATCACTATGCCTAGTCCTCAAGGTAGTGGTGCTTGCAATTACATTATTAGTTCTGGTGACTTGAACAAATTCAGACTCACCAACATTTGCGCAAACTTGATCTGTTTGTATTGCCACGTGCATTTTAGTACCTGTATGGTTGATACACTTCCTTGTGTTACGTGACACTAATGAAGGTCCTTCATAATGATTAACTGTAGAATTGATGTAATGGCCGAGGAAGTAGGGAGGCCAAATGCAGCAGTGTGAGAGAAGGAGACCAGCAAGGACTTAAAAACCCACAGAGAGAAATATAAACGAGGCAGCAGAAACAGCTCTCGCGCTTCCAAAAGGACGCCCAGCAATCCGAACCAGGAAGCAAAGCGAGAGAAGAAAAACAAACAGGGAGAGCGAAAGGAAAATAACTCGAGAATCAAGAAAGACAAAGCACCATAAATTGATGCGACACCATCGAAAGAGAGGGAAGGAATCAAAAAGGAAATTTCCCTAACGAAATATAAATCGCAAATATACCGCGAAGGCTTACGCCACAAATCCCTTACTAGAGAAATCGTCTGGCTGCAGTGAAAACTGAAATCAGACACTCCAGGAAAGGAGGCGTGGCGGACATCCGGCTTATATAGACTGATGAACCAGCTGGGAAAAGAATCCGATGGAGAAGGAATTCGATATCGTCTCGGGACGAGAGCCACAAAGGAAAGTCCGTCACACACGCACACCACCTAAACCATGACAATTGAGGTACTTTGCAAAATCTGGACCATTATGAACTTATTTGGTAGACATAACTTGGTATTTACGGTAGTAGAATGCTGACTTAGTAATACGAAAATTGACTGACCTTATTTATCTTCTTTACGAGTACTATTTACAATATTTGTTCATGCTGCTGGTATCAGATACTGCCAATAATATGTTTTACAATCAATAAGTGTGCTTCACAAAAAAAATAATGTTTTCATTGTTTTGAATTTAATTGTCAATGAGTAGTATGTTCCTCTTATAAAAATAAGCCTGTGTGGCAGTTCTAAAATTGTCAATCATGTAAAAATATTTTTGATTTGGTTGCATTTCTTCAGCAACAAGAGCATGGCAGTTACTTCATTAAAAAAATTCATAACTTCAGAATGCGGCTAAAAAACAACAAGATATTTTTATCATATCATCATCAGATATATAACAATACATGGTAAAAATGTGAAAATGATTCTTTACTGCCCATATGACCATTTGGGGACATGAAAATTAGGCAATTTTTAGGAAACAGAAAAATTTAGCATATTTTTGAACATTATTCAGTCACCCCAAAAACAGTGATTATGTTTTGTAACATCTTGCATTTTTGGTCATTTTCAGAGCTTTTTGTGAGGGAAAAGTACACCACATACACGAGAACTGACACAATTTTCAAATTCTACAGAAAAAGTTAGTCCAAGTCACAGTGTTTCAGAGCTTCACATTTCATACAATGAGAGTTATTCATATGTGATGTTGGATAGAAAGGTTCGTTTGGCAAAATGAATAAAATTAATTAAAATTTCAAAGGGCTGTAGTTTAAAAATTGTGTAAGTACAGGCCTGATATGTGGGATTACCTCAGAAGTTTGGTATAGGAGCACATGTGAATTTTTTCAGGGGAATCAGACAAGGTGACCTGGGACCCATTGGGTGAAAATGACCCTAATGTTGTCATATGACACAAAGCCAAGATCGGTACGTCCCACTGATTTATTTTCCCCCATATCAGCTGATAGACATGATGTTTTCCGTTTGCGCTGACTGAATCTATTGATGTGAAAACATTGGAAAGCTGCACATACATGATACACACTGGGACCTCTGCCAGCAACAGTAAAAATTGTTCACGCATCAGAGTGTAGAGGATTTATTGCTTCCCTGCTGGTGGAATAAGCAAGAAATAATGATAGCATACTTGGAATAAAAGAGAATCTTTAGGACTTGTTGCAGTAGTACAGTTGCATATGCAAATGCAGTTCAATTCCAAAGGAGTCTTATTTTTTAATTAATTTTTTTTTTTTTTGGGCCAAGATTAGAAAATTTACTGCATGAAGTCTAATTATTTCCTTTCCTTCCTTGATTAGACTTAGAAAGAAAAAAAAACCACATAAACACAGAGAATGTACTGTGAAACACTTTGAGGGTACTCTGTTCTGTTCATTTCCCTCTTGAGTTTATTAAGAAGAGATTCAGTGGCACATGCAAGTGGCTCACCCACCCTACTTTTCTCAAGACCAAAAGTGCCCAATTTAGCCATAAAATCATTCATATGCGACTTATCGCTGCTTTGTGGCAGTTCTGCAACTTAAAGTAAAAGACATGGAGTACAAATATAAATATACTGACATGCAAAGAGCAGACTTTCTGCTTACCAAAATGTACAACCCCAATTCCAAAATAGTTGGGACAAAGTGTAAATTGTGAATAAAATCAAAACGCAATGACTTTCAAATCACACCAGCCAGTGTAGAACTGAGATAACATAGCAAATGTTGAAACTGAGAAATTTTACCATTTTATCCACAAAATGAGCTCATTTCAAATTTGATAGCTGCTATAGGTCTCAAAAAGTTGGGACAGGGGCCTGTTTACCGTGGTGTAACATCCCCTCTTCTTTTTAACACAGAGTGGAGGCATCTGGGCTTTGAGGAGACGTTTCTTGAGTGGAATTTGATCCTACTCTTGTTAAACACAGGCTTCCAGCTGCTGGAGAGTTTTGGGTGTCCTTTGACGAACTTTTCATTTAATTATGCGCCAAATGTTCTCAATCGGTGAAAGATCAGGACTGCAGGCAGGCCAGTACAGCACACGGACTCTTCTACTACGAAGCCATGCTGTTGTAATAGCTGCAGTATGTGTTTTTGTCCTGCTGAAATACACAAAGCCCTCCCTGGAATAGATGTCATCTGGAGGGGAGCATATGTTGCTCTAAAACCTTTATATACTTTTCAGCATTCATGGTGCTTTTTAAAACATGCAAGTGTCCCACACCATATGCACTAATGCATCCCCATACCATCAGTGATGCTGGCTTTTGAACTGAACGCTGATAACAGGAGGGGTGGTCTTTCTCCTCTTTAGCCCGGAGGACACAACGCCCATGATTTCCAACAGGAATGTCAAATTTGGACTCGTCTGACCACAGGACACTTTGCCACTTTGCTACAGTCCATTTTAAATGAGCCTTGGCCCACAGAACACGGCAGTGCTTCTGGATCATGCTCAACAATGGCTTCCTTTTTGCATTATAGAGTTTTAGGTGGCATCTGTGGAAGGCACGGCGGACTATGTTGACAGACAGTGGTTTCTTGAAGTATTCCTGGGCCCATTTAGTAATGTCAATGACAGAATCATTCCGGTGAGTGATGCAGTGGCGTCTGAGGGCCCGAAGATCACGGGCATCCAGTCAAGGTCTTCGGCCTTGTCCCTTATGCACAGAGATTTTTCCAGTTTCTCTGAATCTTTTGATGATGTTATGCACTGTCGACGATGAGATCTTCAAAGCCTTTGCAATTTTACGTTGAGGAACATTGTTTTTAAAGTATTCCACAATTTTTTTACGTAAGCCTTCACAGGTTGGAGAGCCTCTGGCCATCTTTACTTCTGAGAGACTCAGCCTCTCTTAGACATCCCTTTTATAGCCAATCATGTAACACACCTGATGCCAGTTAACTTAATTACTTGCTAAATGTTCTTTCAGCTGATTCTCTTCCCAACTTTTTTTAGACCTGTTGCAGCCAGAAAATTTGAAATAAGCTCATTTTGTGGATAAAAATGTAAGATGACTCAGTTTCAACATTTGAAATGTTATCTGTGTTCTATTGTAAATAACATATTGGCTCATGTGATCTGAAAGTCATTGCATTTCGATTTTATTCACAATTTACACTTTGTCCCAACTATTTCGGAATTGGGGTTGTACAATAATTTTTTTAAATGATTTTTTTCTCAGCAAATAAATCAATAGCTAATTTCAGACCCTGTTTGTATTTCCCGCCATGTCTAAGCATTAGCCATTAAGAAGAGCCCTGTGCCATTTCTGTAGGAAGTGAGTCGGACTCCGCGAGAATGACTGTGCAAATGCAGAGTGATTGAGTAGAGAAAACGTGTCTTGGATATATAGTATGCAGGGGAAGGCACGATCCTTACCTTCTTAGGCATGATTACAGTCAACATGTTCCCATTCACTCTACCTGATTAGCAATCAAACAATTAATTAACTTGCTTGATATAAATTATGTATTAATTAACTAAAATGACTCAGCAGTTGATCTTTCGCTCGCATTATTGCGTTCATGAAATGCTCATGCTTTCTGTTTGCAAGGCTGGCTTTTCTAAAGCAGCATGTACTGTGTTCAACTCCAGTAAGAAAAAAAAAAAGAAACTATGTTTGATGGCAGGGCTGGCGCCAGAACTGGAAATTGAAACTCGAGCTCCTACTCCTTCTGACAGAGTATGGTATCATAATCTGCTGTCTTCTTTACTCAAGTTATACATACATTTTATGATGCCTTTGCCAAACAGTGGGTAGCAGGCAAACTGGTTTCCTGAACTGGTTAGGTTTTAGAGGTCATCTGGTCACAGGTCAAGGTCAGCTGAATGTGTGGGCCAAAGATAAACTTTATGGTGCATGAAGCTATGGCAGGCAGGGGGAATGGCAATCAAAGTTTTGTCTTTGGTTGAATCTTGTTGGTATTAGTTGGGATGATCCCATATAGTGTATATTTTAAGCAGCATTCCTTGCGGTAAATGAAGGATAACAATGCTGAAGGAAGGCTAGGTGCCTGGCTTGTCCTTTGCTGAAATCAAGACTACGTGAATGACACAAACAAACATGCATACATTGGTTTGCCTAATTTCAACATGCAGCTTAACTGTATTCTTGTTACCCGAGGCCAAAATATGGCCATCGGGTATTGCGAAGACCTTGCGTCCGTCCGTCTGTCTGTCTGTCTGTTCGTCTGCGTACACAATAACTCCTTTCTTATTAATGTCAGGGTCATGAAATTCACAGGGACTGTTCTTGGGACATACAGCTTGGGCAAGTTCAAAGATGGGTAACCTTGACCTACTTTAAGGGGTCAAAAGGTCACATTCATTGTAAATACTGTTTCCTTGATTACATCCACTATTTTTGTTTTAGCCATGTAAAATTTACAGCGTGTATGTTCTGGATAATCAGCTAGCAGAACATTAAAGGTGGATGACCTTCACCTGGTTAATGGGGTCAAAAGGTTACATTGTTTCTGAACAGTGTTACTTTCATTACGCCTTTGCACTACCATGACATTTTTTGGTGTAGCTATGTCAAATTCATAAGGTGTACTCACTGGATAATCAAGTTGGAGGACATGGAAGCTACATGGCCTTGAAGACCTTGCGTCCGTCCCTCTGTCTGTCCGTCTGTCCGTCCGTCTTTGTAGACAATAACTCCTTTCCCATTGATATCATGGTCATGAAATTCACGGGGACTGTTCTTGGGACATATAGCGTGGACAAATACGAAGATGGGTAACCTCAACCTACTTTAAGGGGTCAAAAGGTCACATTCTCTGTAAACACTGTTTCCTTGATTACATCCACAATTTTTGTTGTAGCCACGTAAAATTTACAGCGTGTATGTTCTGGATAATCAGCTTGCAGAACATTAAAGGTGGATGACCTTCACCTGGTTAATGGAGTCAAAAGGTCACATTGTTTCTGAACAGTGTTACTTTCATTACGCCTTTGCACTATCATGACATTTTTGGTGTAGCTATGTCAAATTCATAAGGTGTACTCACTGGATAATCAAACTGGAGGACATGGAAGCTACATGGCCTTCACCTACTTTAAATACCTTCTAATAACAATTTGATGTAGGAACATTATCAACAAAACTGTTCAGTCACCTTCAACATAACATTGAATTTTGATCACTGTGCATCATGTCAGACTTCATATTCTGAATGCCAAACGATGTGAAGTCCCAGCTGTCCTGTTCCACACTTTCCATATAACCTGCCAGGTCCTAGATGAAATTGTACAATTACCTCTGTCTTCCTTTTGACTCTTGAAACTTCTCTCAAGCCCAAAAGTATTAAACACATTGTATTACATAGGCATACAGTACATTAAAAAACCCTTTGTATAATTCCTTGTCTTATGCCCATATGGCCGAGGGTACTTATCATTGCTTTCTATGTTTTAATCATTTACTCTTGAGACCAGGGACGTCAATGGACATTTATGTTTGGGCAGGCTGAGTTATCATGCAGAGAGGCAGTGGATTAGGGTTTTTGAAAAATTAAGTCTAGTTTTGTCATTATTTTTAGAGCATAAGGCCCTACAGTACATCTTGTCATAATTACATCCATCAGCTTACAGCATTCACAAAGCAAGGGAAGGCCAGCTCCTTTCTCGCTCAAATTACTGGGCAAAATTAATGGTTTAATTAAACAGTCAACAAATTTGTTCAATTTTAATTAGTTCACTCAGAAAGAGCATAACTTGACTTCTAAGGTCTATTTACAAAACTGAACACTTGTCAGCACAATTATGAACTTTAATTAATTACATTGTTGCACACATCTGGGCCTTACACTGTCTTTACAGATGAGATGAGATATGAGGAGAAAAAAACAGCAGTATGGGTGAAACAAGTATTCTTCATGTAGGCTAGTTCTCATTTATTGACAGAAACTGAATATTGCTACTGTGGTGGCCGCTGCTGTTAAAACAATTAAACTCATTTTATCCAAAACTCCATGTAGCCAATGAATAATGAATCAAAACTCTAGTAAATCAGCAAGATTTTCTCACCAGACCAGGCATTAGAGCTATAGCTGCTGAAGAATTTTAGTATTTCCATCTAATGATCAGGAAAACGAAGGAATTGCCTTACCATGAGCATTCAAGAAACAACCCATGGCCAATGCCAACGATCATTTGGAAATTCTTAAGTTTGAATTCTGGCAGCTGCATGAGGTTAAATTCACACTTGAAGTCTTTTTATAAGGAAAAATTATGACCAGATCATGAAGAAAAATTTTCATGAAGAAAAAATGCTGTTATGACATACTGCTGGGACTGGGAGCAATGATTGTTGAGCCCGTCGTTTTGGCTGAGAGCTTCTTTTTTAACCATAACAACTTATTCTCATCTCGAGTCAACGGTAGGTAACATGCTAGCTTCGATAGAGACTGCAAAAACTCTAAACACTGACCAGAAACGTTTGGGACTCGTCCAGTTTTACTCCACGAATTAATATTAGTGATACAGTTTTGCTAGTTCTCTGCCCTCTTATTCAGGTTTGTAAAGCATGGGTTGTTTTAATGGGGCCATTATTGTAGCAAAATTATTTAAAAATCTGTACAATCTGTATGTGAGTAATCAGATGTGTAAACGTCTGCCATTCACATGAAGGATTGAACCCCAAGCTGCGAGTGACAGCTAGTTTGATTGCAGGTAAATTCACTGTCTGTGTGCCTCTGCAGCTATACAGCCTATGCACCATAGGAATTTAAAGTGCTTCTTCATCCAAAATTAAGATTGGGACCACGGAATCTTTCATATAAATGCATCCTTTGTACACTGGCCATTTCAAATTATAATCAGCCATTACTAATTTATTCGCATTTTAATCACTGCAAATCGTGACCATCTTGGAAAGAATTTATCTTCGGCCATCAACGGCAATGACATCACGGATGGTATCTAGCCAGCGGTAGAGAATACATTGTCATAGGCATTGGATGCAGTGATTCGTAATTGTGGATTATTCCCTTGTGAAAATGCCAAATATCTGCCTTGTTTAGGGCTGCAACAATAAGGCCGATACAAGCAAAGGCATCAACTAGCTGACAGTTAGGGCTGATGCATTATTTCATAGCTTGCAAATTTAAGCTGTGTAACACTGGTGTGTACGCGATTGCATATTTATGTTACTCCTCAGATTATATGGCCATCTTGGTAGCTAGCTAACACTATTTAAGGAAAATCTTTGCAAATAATTTTGATATTTAAGCAATGTCATTTGGTTTTTGCACCAACTTCACTAGCCACCTAACGGGAAAAGCGATTTCACTTGAGCTAGCAAGCTAGCTAACATCTCAAAAACCTGACAATACAGTACAGTTCAGACTCACGAAAGCACTGCAAAACATATCAGAGAAGTTCATGCCTATTACAGCTTTCTAAGTTAGTAAAGTTAGGGCAAAGCCAAAGCATATCGCATAAATATGATGATAAAGTACAAAGATTTTCCTTAGTTAACGTTAGCTAGCTAGCTAGATGACTAGATAATCTAAAGAGTAACAGGAAACCTATGCATGTACTAGAGGATGTTCCACTGGACCTCTCTAAATCAGTATAGGTGCTTCTTGAGATATCTGTGATAGGTTTGATTTTAATAAGGGTTCCTGTGACATTTTAGTGTGATGTTTATGACCTGTCTCTCAACTTTTGTTTTTCTTTCCAGTGGTATTGTGATGCTTAATTTGAGATTGTGGATTTTATCTGTACTTATTCATGATGTAGTTTTTATTGCTGCAGATTCAAATGTTTGTGGTTTCCTACAACAGTAGGTGCTAATGTTAGTGGTTATTTAAAACAGTATTAGTGGAATCAAATGTAGACTTAGTTTTTCTGATCAAGTATTACAAAAATAAACATATAACTGCTCTTAAATAAATGATCTAGTCTTACATGCAGGTTCAGAAATGAATGTGTGGAATACATGCAATAAATTTGTAGTTTGTATTTGTCATTGATATTGCTTAACAATGCAAATACATATACTGAGCCTATGTTGTGAAGTTGCACGTGCAGCACAGTGTTTCAATTTTATGGCTAAAAAGATTTTTGTGGCAAAAACATGATCAGGTTGTTTAGCCACAGAGGATTAAGGCAAAAAAAATCCAAGAGCACAACCCGAGCAGGATACTGCTCATGAACTGTTTGGTCGAATGTACACCAGTCTACGTTTTATTTGAGAAAATTAGATTAATTTGCACTACAATGTAAAACACATGCTGTCAGCTTTGAAAAAGTGAACATAGCCTAACTTGAGCTGTACTTGTTGGAAAAAAAAAAAAAAAAATCCACAAATGACATCTGTTTTTCAATATGTATACAGCTATATCTCACCAGAAATCAAAATGTTACGTGGGCTTTTTAACTTAAGAAGACTACTTACTGTTCAGCTTTTCCATGGTCCATATGTAATACTTGTACCAAATAGAAAACGCTGAATGCAAAGTCAAAGATTCTCTAGATTTTCTGTTTGTAAACTGTCTCTTGTAAAGTCAATGAGTCATAACTTCCAGGTGTGGAAGACGCGTTTGTTCAGGTACATCTATGGTAGCTTAATTCTGTGTTGTTTTAGGCTGTGTTGTTTGTGCGGCTGAAATTAATCTGCTGTAAGACAAACAGAAAATCGACTTTTTATGGACTCAATGGCGCAATCGCGATTAGATTATGACAAATATTTGAAATGTTAGCCAAACATTCGTCAGGCAATTTATTTTGGGGGTGGGGCTAAAGCCCCCCAAAAATATGCCTAGCAACGCCCCTGCTTGAGAACGTTGAGGAAATGTTTAAGATCTCCACCTGTCAATTTAAATTGACAATTTGATTTTAAAAGATATCAGTAGTGTCAGTCTTCAATTGATAATTTTGCTAGATTCTATGCACTATCAATTTTAACTATCTTATTCCTTGGCAGGGTCATTGGAGCCTATTCTGGCATAGGATGGGGAAGAGTTAGTGATGCATCCTGAACTGTGGACCATTCCATTGCGACAATCACAGATTATTCACTCATACACTTATATCTATTGACAGTTCACAGTTTCCAATTAGCTTGGGACATCTTTGGATCACGGGAGGAAACCAGAGTGCACGGAGGAAAGCCACCAACGGCCCCAGGCTGTATTCAAACCCACAACCTTCTTGCTGTGAAGGAAAATCACTACCCAGTGCACCACTGCATTGCCCATATAATGAATCTTAACATATGAATTTTATTCTGACTATATTTTGAGCGAATTTGGGATCCAGATCTTCTCTGTGGTCGACTTGAAGTTTCACTGTGAATAGATATCTATTTTTACATTATTTTTTCTTCTTGTTTTTTTTTTTTAAATAAAAGTCTCACTGTATGAGCACAAAATATTTCCATTATTTTATTACTTTTTTGCCATATCTTCTCTATTGCCAAACAATCACACCAGATCCTCTTTATTTGGGAAAAAATTCAGGCTCTATCATGAAAATCTCTCAGGGATTCAAAATCAATTGACAGCTGGCGTGTTTTCCTGCTGCTGTCTGAGGTGGGTAAGTCTCAAGGCTTTGTGCCATGCGGCGCACTGGCATCAGATGGCTGAGCCTCACCTTGACTTATAAGGAGGCAGTTAGACGAGAGAATCCCCCCTGGCTTCAGCGGCGGGAGAGGAGAATGAATGTGGCAGGAGAGAGGGATGAGTGTGAAGATTAATATGGAGAGGAGAGGAGGAAGAAGACACATGCACTGCGGGGGCAGAGCTGGAATGAAGAGGCGAGGACGGACAGAAGAGATCAAAGGAGCAACAGCTGGCAATGTCATCTCAACGGGGACAGGCAGATGGCACAACATCAATTAAGAAATACTCGCTATAGACTGCAATAAGCCAGTGACTGCACATTCTTTCACTTTTTAGGTAAAGGAATTCTCCTACACCTGGCTTAATACCTCATTATCATCACATGGACAACTAAAAGATCCTTTCTGCTGTTTTCTTGAGGATTTTAATAAGATGTGAGGCAAGGCTATTCATTATCATTAATGAGGGAGCATAGACCAAATGGCAAACTAAAATGAGAATTCCAATTTTAGGCACCAACTAAAATCATGAATTTTATCAAGAGAAGTTATTAACATTTTGCACCCTTCGGAGCATTAAAATGTTGAAGATTACCACAAATGAATGGTAAAGTGAATCCTATTTACTTAATGAATTGTAAAAATTAAAGCTATCTGATATGCAAGACGTGTAATGGAGTAAAATGAAAATTCCCAAATCTCATTGCAAATATGCTCAAGGGCATACTCATATATTCCTGCTCAATCTATAGTTGTCTTGTTGGAGAGCATAAATGTAACCAAATTTATATACACCCACCCAATTTGACAGAGTCAACATATTTTGCTATCATCAAGTGCATGTAATTACGGAAAATGAGTGCGAGGCAAATTTTCAGCTGACAATTTTAGCAAAGACACCTTTGACCAATCTCTGCAACTCCAAGCAAACTACTTCTGGTCAAGCATGGGAGAAATTTCATTATTTTACCAACTCCGTCCCATTACTGAAATGCTCTGAGAAGCTTCCTTTTGCTTTGAATTCTTCTCATTCTTCTTGAATTTATTTGGAGCTGTCCACTGTCATGCTGAGAATTTTTATTGAAATAGCTTTTCAGGATGTCCTGTTGCCTTTTAAAAATCTTTAAATGGGATGCAGTATAGGATAAAATGAATCATTTTGCAACATCTATAACTGAACAGCTTTGTCCTCCACACTATATTGCCCAGATTATAAGGGAATGCAACTGACTACCTCTTCTATTAGGTCACATTTTATTTTATTCAACATGCCAGTTGTTTACTTATTTCAGGAATCCAGTTTTAACAAGTAGGTGGGAAACTGTACAAAACTGGGAATTCTAGGCCTGAGATACTAAACCAAACATTATGACACCATCCCTAAACCCACAGCAGAAGGGGCAGAAACACATATTGGGTGAACTCTGCATGATGCATTTCAACAGTCAAAATTTAAATAGTTGGTAGATTGATAATGTAACCCCATTTACAGAAAATTTGGGACGATAAGAAAAATGCAAATGAAATTAAAAAAACTAATTTGAATATCATCCATGACCAGTATTAAAGTGAAAATGATGCAGGGGAAAAAAAAAACACTCCCTCTTAGTTTTATGCCAGCAACACATTCCGAAAAAGTTGGGAGCGGGATGTGTTTACCACTGTGTTGCATCACCTTGCCTTTCAACAGCCCTCGTTTGGGGAACTCTGAATTATTCCAGTTTTGAAGGATTTTTTTCATTCTTCCTTTACATATGTCAAATTCAGAATGAGCACGTATTTAGAAAAAAAAAGAAATAATAAGGTAAAATATGAATTTAATGCTGGTCAATGATGACTCACAAATTTCTCCTTTCTTTTTTTCACCAGCTTTTCCCATGCTTTCCCAGCTTTTTCTTGGAGATAGAGTTGTACTATGGATCAGTTTATAATTGTGAATTTGCTGGCATGACATTCAACATGAAAGCTTGAAAAATTTAGCAGTATTAGTGCTGTGGTCGTACCTGTCATTTTGAGAGGTATCCATAACATCAGAAAATGCTGAGTGCTGGTATGTGATGGCATTATAATATTTTATTAATTTGCGTAGTTTGTGCAGTATTTTCTGAAAGCACATACTAAAAGTTGGCATTTCAATCTGTGACCTCCAGTATGATGGTTCCCTGATTAAATTACAGTTCCACTCTTTCTGGACATTACTATGCTTTGAGGCATCAACTGTAAAAGTCTGATGGAGATTCCAATAACGAATGTGCCTAATCAAGCAGCATAGGGACATTATCGTTTTTGTCTGATTTCTCTTTGATCCAACACCTGCGGAATGACTCTCAGGATAGTTTTATTGAATAACCACCCTCCTATCTACAAACGCTGGTAGGCACGGAGATGGGAAACACCAGACGCGAGACGTAAATCCAAAATAAAGGGGTTTTATTAAATAACACACATAAAACACGGCACAAGGGCCAACAAAAAGCTTCACTCAGGGAGCTGAAAATTTGAACAGAAATTACTAAATCGGGGAACATAAAGGGGCACAACGGCCAACAAAAAAATACACTCAAAGAGCTGATAAAAATGGAGGGAATAACAAAGCTGATAGTAAAATGGCGAGGTGCAGGCACACAGGAGCAAAACATGGCATGGAACACGGACTGGAGAGGTGGATCCCAACTGGCAAACCGGACCGGAGCTAGAAAATAGAAAGACACATGAATAAACAAGGACACATGGCAAGAACTGTGGGCATGGCCATGGCAGAAACATGGCATGAACTAAAAATGCACTAGACAGGCAGACACACAGAGCAAAAACGCAACAAATGCAGCAATGAGCAAAAATCTGTATGATAACACGACCTGAACAAGTAGCCATGCATCAGAGGAGGTAGTGTTGATGGGGTGGTCGTGGAGTGAGCGGGTTTAAAATATATTCAGCCAATAAAAAATAGAAAGATAACTAGGCATATAGTAGTGTCATCCAAAATAGTGCCAAAAATACCAGCTTTGTGCACTTAGCAATGAACCATACAATGGGTGATGACACTGGTTCAGATATAGATTGACTTGATTCTGTGTTTATTTGAGAGCTGTAGTTCTGCAGTTATTAGCAACTATGCAGCTAAGTGTCTGATGGCTCCTGTTAAAGAGTTTTTGAATGGTAGCCACAGCTCTTTTTTCTGTCACTATTTATTTATTTATTTATTTATTTATTTTTTTCTTTTTTTTGGTGCATTTTGTCATAATTTTTGGCACAGATCTTTCCATCGAGAATAATTTTCAGGTTTTTGTAACAGAACTACCTGCGATTTTGGCACCAACTATTTGGCTTTATTTGAATTCCATTTTTGGCAGCACTTCGGGTATTATGTCCACCCCCTGCACATGGAGCTCCTTTCACATGAAATCTTCTTGAAAGCTTAAACATTATTATTCATGGGATGCTGATGCTTTTACTGAAAGTCCATTCTTGTTTTTGCCAGGACCTGAGCAGAGTATTCAGAAACATATCGAGAGAATCAGATACACAGAGAGCATTTATGACATATGCAGTAAAATGCTCGGAGTTAAATCCACACTAATATAGAGTATACTTGCACTTTGATCAAGTGCATACAATTCCACATACACTCAAATTAACTCTTTTGGGAGTGTAGTTGGCAGTGAACATTTTACTTTGTAGATGCCATCAAAGAAGAAGTGTTCCACAGAGTAACATCCTATGCATTTGTAAATATCTGACTAATTCCATCATAGCAAGGAATCAGTTTCCTAATGGCTCTCCTCAACTGCCAAGGGCAGTACTCCATAAATGCCCTCCAGCAGGCTCTAGACCAGGAGGACTGTACAGCCAACAGGGAGCCCCAACCTAATCTTCTGTACTGAGAAGGGCTGCGGTGGAATTTAATGAATCAATATCACACTAATTTATGCAAGACAGGGATCAAACATTAATCTGAGGCAAGTTTAGTAATTGAGCAGGCAGAAAGAAGAAAATAAAAGCAAGCCGTGTGTGATGCACAGTATATATTCATATTCATATAAAAATGTGCACGCGCTGATACATGTCCAAGCGTGATCGCGTACATGTATATTTAAGCATACAACAAACAAGGCATTCGAGAAGATGTAAGGCATCTCAGGAATCTAGCAAAACTTCAGATGGATGGCTAAGTGCGTTACACTCCCAAATCAGAAAAGGTTTGGTCAGTGCAATAAATTACAAGCAAAAATGAATGTACCATTTTGCAAATTATTTTTGAACTATATAACGTTAAAAACTGCGCAAAAAACACTATTTCCTGTTTCAGCATTTGAATTTTCTTCTTTCAAAATTAACGTTTCAATTTTGATTCTTGGGACATTTTAAAAAAGTTGGCACAGTGAAATATTCACCACTTTGAAAAGTGGTCATTACTTTTCACAAGACTCAACCAACATTTAGAGACTGAAGTCACCAAGTGTTTAAGGGGACTTATAGTTAAGCAAATATTTTTCCAAGATAATAATTCTTAGTTTAAAAAGTGAATATCAAAATAATTCTATTAGAAATTGCAACTTAAAACACTGAGTTTCTGTAGCATCACATCAGTGGTTGCCATGGCAACGGCTGTTTTAATGAATATATGCAATTCCGAAATAGTTGGGACAAAGTGTAAATTGTGAATAAAATCGAAATGCAATGACTTTCAGATCACATGAGCCAATATGTTATTTACAACAGAACATAGATAACATTTCAAATGTTGAAACTGAGACATTTTACATTTTTATCCTTAAAATGAGCTCGTTTCAAATTTTCTGGCTGCAACAGGTCTCAAAAAAGTTGGAACACAGGCAAAAAAGCACTGAAAAAGCAATTAATATATAAGAGAATCAGCTGAAAGAACATTTAGCAAGTAATTACATTAACTGGCATCAGGTGTGTAACATGATTGGCTACAAAAGGGATGTCTTAGAGAGGCTGAGTCTCTCAGAAGTAAAGATGGCCAGAGGCTCTCCAACCCGTGACGGCTTGCATAAAAAAATTGTGGAATGCTTTAAAAACAATGTTCCTCAACATCAAATTGCAAAGGCTTTGAAGGTCTCATCATCGACAGTACATAACATCATCAAAAGATTCAGAGAAATTGGAAAAATCTCTGCGCGTAAGGGACAAGGCTGAAGACCTTTACTGGATGCCTGTGATCTTCGGGCCCTCAGACGCCACTGCATCACTCACTGGAATGATTCTGTCATTGACATTGTTAAATGGGCCCAGGAATACTTCAAGAAACCACTGTCTGTAAGCACAGTCCGCCGTGCCATCCACAGATGAAACCTAAAATTCTATCATGCAAAAAGGAAGCCATTGTTGAGCATGATCCAGAAGCACTGCCGTGTTCTGTGGGCCAAGGCTCGTTTAAAATTGACTGTAGCAAAGTGGCAAAGTGTCCCGTGGTCAGATGAGTCCAAATTTGACATTCTTGTGGGAAATCATGGGCGTCATGTCCTCTGGGCTAAACAGGAGAAACCACCCCTCCTGTTATCAATGTTCAGTTCAAAAGCCAGCATCTCTGATGGTATGGGGATGCATTAGTGCATATGGTGTGGGACACTTGCATGTTTTAAAAAGCACCATGAATGCTGAAAGGTATATAAAAGTTTTAGAGCAACATATGCTCCCCTCCAGACGACATCTATTCCAGGGAAGGCCTTGTGTATTTCAGCAGGACAATGCAAAACCACATACTGCAGCTATTACAACAGCATGGCCCGTAGTAGAAGAGTCCGTGTGCTGAACTGGCCTGCCTGCAGTCCTGATCTTTCACCGATTGAGAACATTTGGCGCATAATTAAACGAAAAGTCCGTCAAAGGAGACCCAAAACTCTCCAGCAGCTGAAAGTCTGTATTAAACAAGAGTGGGATCAAATTCCTATGGCTAAACTCAAGAAACTTGTCTCCTCAATGCCCAGAGGCCTCCACTCTGTGTTAAAAAGAAGAGGGGATGCTACACCATGGTAAACAGGCCCCTGTCCCAACTTTTTTGAGACCTGTAACAGCCATCAAATTTGAAATGAGCTCATTTTGTGGATAAAATTGTAAAATTTCTCAGTTTCAACATTTGCTATGTTATCTCTGTTCTATTGTGAATAAAATATTGGCTGGTGTGATTTGAAAGTCATTGCGTTTTGATTTTATTCACAATTTACACTTCGTCCCAACTATTTCGGAAGTGGGGTTGTAAATACTTTGAGAAACACAGTAATTGAGATAACTAAACAGTGTTTGGTTATAATTTCAGCAGTAATGTGAAGGAAAAAATATTCCTAATGTCACTAGAGCTTTTTTTCCAGGTTTCTATGTTCTAGTATTGATTTTGACCCCCCCTAAATCAATTTTGGTGGGAAACAGCTAATTAAATATGCATATTTTGATTTACTCATATTCAGAGGTACATATTGCAAAAAGAGCTCTGTACAGACATAGATCATCATAAAATGAAAAAAAAAAAACCCGCCAAATATGAAGTAAATTGGATGTACAGTTTCTGAGAAATCTGTATTTTCTTGTTGAAAATCTGTATTTTTAGAAAAACATGATTTTAGTTTGGCAATAATAATGTGATCGAAATTTGACAGTAATGTTCTCAGGAGGAATACATTTAGTATTTTGTTTTTAGTGGTTTTTAGGATTTTTTTTACCTCCCTAAAAGGCACCAGCCTCTTCTTCAATCTGTGTTTCTTCCCTAGTTTTACGTGCTTGTCGAGCGTCTATTCCTTTCTTTTTTCAAGTTCTAGTGCCCGTTTTTCACTGTGTTTCACACGTTTTCTGTCCATTTCGTGATAGCCTTTCATTGAGTGTGCCCCTGCCTTTATGCCAAGTTTCATAAGAATGGAGGCAATTCCTCGTTGGCCGTCATTGAAAGTCACAGCACTCATAGCTGTTCCAGCCTTGAAGACAGTGTTCATGACGAATGTTTTCTTTGGAATACAACTCCATATTACGGATTATTTGAAGGACCACTTCATGTTCTTACTTCAAAACTAAAATTTTGAACCAAAATTGGCATTTTGCTTAGCTATAGGTCCCCTTAAATGTTTCAGATGTAACTTTGTCCCAACCTTCCTGCAAACAAGTTTTAAAGACAGCAACAGTGCTGGGTCTTTGTTGTTGCATTTGTTGCAAAATGCACTACATATTCCCTATTTGGGACAAGTCAGCACTGCAGGCAGGCCAGTTTGGCACCCAGACCATCTTTGTACACAGCGATGCCTTTGTAATTTGTGCAGAATGTTGTTTTGCCATGTCTTGTTGAAACATGCATGAGTGTCCCTGGAAAAGATGTTGTCTTGAAAGCTGCACATGTTGCTCCAAAATCTCTGTGTACTTTTCAGGATTAATGGTGCCCTCACAAAAGTGTAAGTTACCTTTGCCAAGGGCACTGATACACCATACCATGGCAGACCATAGCCTTTAGACTTGTTGCTGGTAACAGTCTCAATGATCCTTGTTTTGGTCCTGAGCGCATGGCATCCATTTCTTCCAAAAAATAAAAACAAACAAAAAAACTGAAATATTGATTTTAAGGCTTATTTTTGAGCTCTCAGTCACACTTGGGCTGGGATTTTACATGTTCTATCTGGCCCAGGAAGCCCATCACTGTCAGTGCATTGCAACATCAAGGTGGAGGCCGACCCCAGGGCTCGGTCCCAGAGATTTTTAGTATGCAAGGCTCAGTCCACTGGCCCACTCTCAGGGCAGGGCGCTACGTGGTTCCCATGTTCCAGGGAAATGAAAGGCTAGAGCAGCCAGTCCAAAAAATGATGGTCCGTACCCAATCACAGATTCGTTTTAAGATTTTTCACCCCCTGAAATTTGGGATGCTGGCATTGGAGGCCCATGAGGGCGAATCCTATGGACTGAATGTTGTTAACTCCCAACTTCAACTCTTGAAGTTGAGAGCTATGGTTGCTTTTCATTTACAGATGACCCTTCACTGGTGGTAAGTTGCCAGTGCTTTTACATGAAACAAATTATGTCCTGTGATCTGTCACCAGTGGGTAGCCAGATGAACCTGCTCTTGCTCTCTAGTACTTTCTGCCACAATAGGGCCGCCCAGTTCCATCAACTTGGACAGTATGGTGGCTGCTGTGGTCACTTAAACAGGTAGGGCTGCCTTGCCTCCCTTATCTGGGCAAGTTGGCCCTCAGATTGTGGACTTGGGCACTTTATGGTAGAATATTTCCATATATCTTTGTCCCCAGGAGCTGCAGGAGATGTGCACCACTATGGGTGAGCAGATTTGCTGGATTGTTTTGTGTCCAGGGAATAAACACTCTGTCTTTTCTCTTGGGGATGAGACTATTCCCCTTCAGGAGTGATACTCTGGCACAGTAGTGGCCTCTGGGCAAATTATGTTTTTCCTTGTTTGATCTTCTTCTACCCCTGTTCCAGGGGCAGAAAAGGCAAGATTGATCCTGATAGTTTAATAAACCATATATGGAGCCTTTTTTTATGATACCTCCTACACCTGAGATAAACCATATATATGTTGTGACGCAATAACTATCAATCCGCACCAAGGACTAAATCCTCCCAAGTCACAGACAACACTAGAGTCAGCAATAAATTAACAATTATTTATTGATACAATGCAATAAATAAAATCACTGTTGGCAGAGGGGGACAGAATTGAAGTTGCCACTAGGGAGCAGGCACACCCACAGTCCACACTCACCCACCCAGCTAACAAAACCCCCCAGTAAGTTAGGTTCAATAAATACATGCAGCAGTAGAGTGTTCAGATAAATTACACCACACACAATAAGTAATAATTCATCAATGCAATCACAATGAGCAATTCATCAATCCCACAGCAATAGGAAAATACCAGTGTAAAATCCCACATGCAAGAGAGGGGCAGCAGCTAGACAAAGGCAAATATATCAGTGGCCACACTGGCCCTAGAGGCGGAGGCCCGCCGACCCCAACAGTCTCAAAATAGACAAAGAAATTATCTAGTACTGGTCGGGCAAAACCCCCTCCGACCAGTACAAAAAAAGTCAATGTTGGTGCAATGGCTATATAGCCTATAACTCACTACCTGTCCAAAAGCAGGCAGTCACCGAGCCATCCAAAGGCCTGCCTCCTGGGGTCTCTAGGCGACGGGATTCCGGGGATCTCCTCACGAGGAAGTGGATGACGTCACTGTCAAGCAGGGCCGTCTTGGGAGAGCTCCGGCTTGAAACAAACAAACAGTATCTCAGCGCCTCCTCTTTTACGCCACTCAACGGATCTTAATGACATGGATGGATGACAAGGAGTAAGCGATGGAAGGATAACTTTCCTGTGAAACTGTGCTTTGAGTGCGTTGCATGGAGAGGCTATACTCGGCGTCGATCCCACTTTCCATTCCACTAGCTAATCCTCCGACGGTAGGAGCGCATTCCGTGGCCACTCACACACCGCTGCAACCGCAATACAGCACCGATCAGGACATAGTAGGGAGACAAACTGAGGCTGCTCAACACTCACACACATAAGGCATACAAAATTCAGACATCCCTTTCAGGAATACTTAGCGTGCGTTGTATGCAGTCTGTCCGTGGAGCACCCGGCGTCTCACCCGCACTTCCGTATTTCCCTCTGTCCGACCCTCTTCCAGTTCGCTCACTCGCCCTGTTTTGTAAGGAAGCACAGCCTACCCATGCTCAATACCCATTCAGTGTTCGTCAATTGGCAATCAAGTCATTAGCGGTGCTGAGAGGGAACGTACACAATTGGAGCTTTACATACAACCCAAGGAGCAGTGAGCCCATGTTACACTTTTAATGCCCATAAACACATTTAAGCTGTCCAAAGGCATATCAGTCCAACAATCACATCATACTATATACATCAAAAGAAACAGAGGACTCAGTTAAAATCAACACACTGCATAAATGCCACAACATTTTGAGGGGGCTAGTTCGGAGGAACTGGATGTGGTCTACTTTTTGGCTTGGTTCTGGAAGAGAAGAGGTGTAGTTTTTTTATTTCCAGTTTCCTAATTCTTGATTGAGGAGGCCAGAAGACCATCACCAAGATAACCAATTCTTATATATAGTAAGTGTTTGCATAATATTATGAACCACTTCCCGTGAATAATCTACAGTATTTTCACAGCCCAGGAGAATTTTGAAATAGCCTGCGGAGGATCCAGGCTCATGCAAAGCAAGTCCATCAAGCTTTTTGCCATAAGCCAGGTGGTCAAGATGATTTAAAGGAGTCACTGCTTCTCCAGGTGGAGCAAAATCTTACACAGGCTTGGCAGACAGACCAGTTCTTTGTCTGTCTGCCAGTGACACTGTCCCATGGGGTCATACAGAGTGAGAGGTGTATAAGCTAAAAGGCACTTTAAGCTGGGCGACTCCCTTGCATATAAATGTCACTGGCGAGACCAAAGGGAGGGGAGAAGAAGTGAAAATATTGGTGCAACCATGGTTCTCTCCAACACTAGGGCACTCGGACACTGAGTCCGTCAAAGGAGCTGCGATGCCATGCCAACCCTAGGGCTTCATAGGGCATTAATCAGGGCATGACCAAAGTACCAGTAATGAGGGGGTGTTGGATCATTTCATGTACAAATAGAATACATTACAGAGCAGACCAAACCACAGTTACATCATAACCAAATACAATTTTAACACTGCAGACTCAAAGAAAAAGAGCTTAAACGGGTTCTTTTTAGTATGCCCTACCATGATAGTTTGACATTTGGTTTCAAAAGAGGTAAAATTCAACATTTTTTTTTACATTTTGCTGAATGATCAATAAAACATGAAAGCAGAACACATTAAAAGGAAATTACAGTTTAAAATATTACAACTTTCAGACCCCTGTTCCCCTGCATTCTTAATTGGGAACTCTAAAACTGCTCTTCCTTAACAACCAGTCAGTGGTTTGAACGTTGCATAACAATTATAAAACCAATATCATTTAAAATCTTAACTATCATAATTTATTAGCTTATTCTCAGCTGTCATTCAATATGTTCTTCATTTGCCAATTCTGCAGTCTTACACGGATTCGCTGACAAGTGCAGCCTTAAATTAAAATGTGATCGAAGCTTCATGGAGAGAATTCAATTAAGCCATCCAATGAATAAGATCCCTCTGCGCTACTTTCCATGTAATAACCATGTATGAGTAATGCCAAGTATGTATCTATATGTAAATTCATGCCTGTATGGAATTTATCAAAAAAGGCACCTGTTCTCATCTCTTATGTAAATTAATGTCCATATGGAATTTCTCAAAAAAAAAAGGCACCTGTTCTCATCTTTTAAGTGGCCCATCACAGGATGAAACCCAATTAGGTGATTCCTTTTCTGTGGCCCCATGGGACATGGTGCATAGGTGTGTGTGTGTGTGTGTGTGTGGGTATGTGTTGCGTGTGCACAGTATGTGTGTGTGTGTGCGTGCCTGTAGGTGTGTGTTGTTGTTGCTGTTGGGATGGTCCATTCAGGTCATCATTCCTGACTCCATTGACTCAATAGGGTGGAGGGGTTTGCTGGAGGGGTCAGGGAGGACTGGTGTTATTACACAGCAGATCACTGGGGAAATCATGGTCCTGCTGCGGAGGGGGGGAGAGGAACTGCTGACCAGTTAACAGCTCTAATCAGACTTAAACACAAGTGCAGCACCCCAGCGACTCCATAAATCCAACAGGAAAACCTAACCCGCAGGTGCATGATGAAGAGGGAGGGCGTGTAGAGGTGGGCAGCTTCAGGTAGGCCAAAAGCACCATTTCCCTTTGCTGCATATTTTCAGTAAGTAATGGCATCATGGGCACAGTGCCTTCTTTGACAGTATACTGATGGTGAAGATGGGCTTTGTATATTTTTCTCTGCAAAAGGGAGCCAAAAACACAATTCTGCTACTCTGGGCTTTTTAACTCAGAGATAAAGGGATTCCGGTTGCCATAGGGCATTCAGTTTGGCCCATACATATAAACACATTGACAAAATTATCTTTATTTTAGCTGTCAACCACAGCATATTGGAGCGAAAACGTAATAATACATTTGAAGTCTAAGTACAGACTTTCAGCATTTGTTTGAGCGTACTGGCATCCAAACCTGGTAAATGGTGCAGGAATAACCGCACTTTTTTATGTGTTCTCCACATCTTTAAAGACCATGAGGAATTGGGCAATTGGCTGCTAAACTGTGCACTGTACAACCAGATAATGTGGTGCACTCAACTGTTGTGTGGAAACCAATTACCTCAAAAAAATTGTGTATGCCGACTTATTGATCTTGTGTTCACAGCACTTAAAAAAAAGGGAAAAAATAACTTCTCAAAATTTTTTACCCTATTTTCTTTTAGTGCCATCCACGCAATGCAATTAAGTGGGCCTACACAATTTTTTGAGGTAATAGGTTTTCACAAAACATTCCAGTTTGCCACGCTATCTGGGTTTACAGTGCTGCCATTGCCGAGAGTGTGTTATTCCCTCAGTATTTTATTGTTTACCAATTCTGCCCAACTTGGAGTAAATCGGTCCAAGATTCATCTTATTTGATCACAGAAATTCCAAATCATTGTTTCAATGACACCTGGGAAAGTTCAGGTGCTGTAATTTGTGGGTTGCGCTCAGTGAAGGCTGTTTTAGAGCAAGCTGTCAAAACAACATTGACACGGAGATGACGTTAAACAGCTGATTGAAAAGCTTGACTAGCCTAAGGGGGCTTAAACAGTGCAGCTCTGAAGCTGTGATCCTTGGCTTTTCTTCGGCACCCAAACATCCACCTCACCGTGTGGGGGGTAACACGCACATACATCCTCATCCTGGCACATGTTCAACAGGTCCAAACTTCATGATTACTGCTCTGACTTTGCTCAGTTGTCTTTTCAACAGTTTATGCACTTTCTTTTGTTCTGTCCTGAATTTATGTAGGTCTACAATAATTTGTCTCTTCAGAAGTGAAAGCTCTTAGGTTTTCCCCATGGTGATGGATGATAAAGGGATGTCATGTTTTGCAGGCTCATATTTATATTCTAGTGAAACTGGAAATGGTGAAAGATGGTGATGCAAATTCTAGCAAAGAAGACCAAACAAAAGAGTCTTATTTCATCTCAGACATACGTTTATTTGATATTAATGGAAATACTCCTTGGGGATGTCATTAATATTGACCACTGTATTCTTAAGAAAAATAACACCATTACTTCCTTCAAAGTTTCTTACACGTATAAAGTTAGCATGAGGAAATGAAAGTAATAGGTGCCAATAATTTTTGAGTTGGCTGGAAATGCAGTAACTCCAGGTATTTGCCCTGTAAAAGAACAGCACAGGCAAACAGGCAGTACTGGGGTGAGTTCACTCTTGACGAGGAATGGGCAGCTGTGTAACTGGATGGTTGCAGAGCTGTAGGTGTTTGAGGTCTTTGAGGCCTTTTAATCAGCAGAGGCAAGTAATGCCTCAAGAACAAGGTGTGTGCACTCATCAGGCAATCGGTGACTGAAATTAATCTAATATGCGGAAAGTCTGAAAAGAAGCAGCAGATGCTATGGCCCTCCAGGACCAAAGTCTCCAGAGTCCTGCTCTATGGAGACATGGGAGGGGAGGGGGGTTGTCACTTGATTCTGAAGGGTTCCGGAATGCACTGGGTGGAAAAAGGGTCCGAAACTGTAATTTAATTGAAAACACCGATTTTACATCACCTCACCAGCCCTTTGTGGACCAAGTTGATTGTTTTGACGTGACTACAGAAATCTGCATGCTCTACATCCTTCCTGAATGAGAAATCTTAGGAGTGTAAGCAGAGCGCTGAGCGATAATTACCGACCCTTTCTGATATACTTCAGAACAAATGGCTTAATAATTCCTTGTGGCACAAATTTGGGATGCTGGAGAACTGTTGATCTTACCAACACAGATGACATAAATGGAAGTGTACAGTGAGCTCCAAAATTACTGACACCCCTGACTGGCAAAGCACAAACAACACAAAAAAAAACAATATGATTATAGAGAAACAAAACATACCAACATATGTGAAATACTCTTTTAATGTTTTGATAGAAACAACCAAAATCATAACAATCATTCAATGCAAAATAAATTTCAACAAAATCAAAATTTAATAATTATTGGCACCCTTCATTTAGTATGCAGTGCAACCACCTGGCAGGGATAACAGCATGGAGTCTTTTCCTGTAATTTTGACAAGGTTAAGGCACACATTTGGGGTGATTTTGGACCATTCCTCAAAGCAGAACCTTTCAAGATCCTTCACATTCTTGGGTTTGCGTTCATTAACTGCCCTCTTCAATTCAGCCCACAGGTTTTCAATTGGTTTGAGGTCTGGTGACTGAAATGGCCATTGCAGAATGTTGACTTTGTTGTCACTGAACCATTTCTGTGTGGATCTTGAGGTATGCTTTGGGTCATTGTCTTGTTGAAAAATCTACCTACAGCCAAGTCCCAGTCTTCTGGCAGAGGCAACCAGATTTTCAGCCAAAACATCCTGATACTTGGTGGAATTCATTATGCCATTAAAGTCCAGTGCCCCTGGACTTCTTGAATTAAAACAGCCCCGAAACATGACTGACCCAATATCATACTTCACCATGGGTATAAGGTGCTTCTCCTTGTATGAATCTCTGTTTCAACGCCGAACATGCCGATGCTGTATCCAACCGAAACGTGCAATTTTGGTCTCATCTGACCAAAGCATCATTTTCCAGTCATAATTTAAATTACATATGGCAAACTCCAAGCACTTGCTTCTGCGTCTTCTGATCAGAAGAGGCTTTCTTCTGGCACCTCTTCCACAGAGCCTATGGTTGTGGAGGTGGCACCTGATGGTGCTTTTTGAAACCTGGTGACCCCAAGATGCCACCGGGCCTACAATTCCTTCACAGTGATTCTTGGGGATTTTGTTGCTTTTCTCATCATCCTCCTTAGGATCCTGGGGGGCACAATGCAGTTACATCCTCTACCCTTGAGGTTTTCAATAGTTCCATATCTCTGGAATTTTTTAATAATTGCCCTGACGGTGCTCATTGATACATACAATCATTTGTGAATCTTCTTGTAGCCATTACCAGATTTTTGAAGGTCAATGACCATCTGCCTCTTTTGAACTGACAGTTGTTTTGTTTTCTTTATGGTGTTGGATGACAAAGGAAAACTGCATGTGTGTTACCTCATTTTCATACCCTAATGAAACAGGAAGTGATGTAATGGCTCAATATAGTTCCTTAACACCTAGATAAAACTTAAATAAGTTTAATTTGATACCTGATTTAATTTTGGTGGTTGTTATTTACAATAATCTTTAAGGGTTGCTATTAATTTTGAAACCTTAATTTGGTGGAAATGGATTTTTGATTAAATCATTCAATAATTTTAGTTGGTTCCATTGGAACATTAATATTGTATAGTATTTCTCACATGCTGCTATTTAGAGTTTCTCCATAAATATATTTTGCAGAAATTTTGAAGAATTTGTTTGTGCATTGCCAGTCAGGGGTGCCAGTAATTTTTGACTCCACTATAGGTGAATGGCATGTGTGGTTTTCCTTCAAGTACAATAAAGATTGAACTGATGTAAGCCAAAATGAACTGATGTGAAGTGAAGTGGAAAAAAAAACTGAACTTACTGGGAACCCACAGCAGTCTCAGTTTGTTACAGCAATGACCTGGTATTTCAGTTTGATGATGTTCAGAGCAAGAGCCTCCAGAGTTAGGCTTATTAGAGCCACCCCGGGAGCCTGAGTTATTTTGGGAACCTAAATCACAGCCTTGAATTTGGAAAAGACACAGATCCACCCACTAATCACAAGCTTGCAGTAATACCAGTGCTGTTTCAGTCAAACCATCCCAAGTCTCATCACGTGAATTTTCTGCCCATTTGTACATAGATTCCTTCCATTTGCATGTGCAAGCATTCGCAAGCATTAGCATGTGCAAGTTATAATTTAATCTGAGCCATAATTTCTCTGTGGTACAAATTTCTCAAATATATAATGAAAGCCAGTCTTTCCAGTATTGTTTAGTCATTCAACAGTTCCTCTATACACTAAAATACCGTGGCTCTGCTTAGTACTCAATTGTGAATGATTGAAGGAAGTTCGAAGGGTGTGCATCACTGTTCTGTAACTGCACACCCATGAAGTCGTTCTAAACATGTTAGTCTTTTGGCAGTCTGTATCAATTCGCTATGTTTGAATTGCAGCTTAAATTTAACTATCACTTTGTGTTACAAAATCGCAACCATTGAAAGAGAAGGCTAAACATAGACGCAGGCAACATGCCTGAGATTTCCCAGATAACTATTCATATCCCTGGTTAGTATGGTGATTACGACAACTGGGATTGTCCAATTCTGAGTTCATTAGTTTTCTCCCGCCGTCTCACTGTCTACGTCTTTATGGTTTCTCTCCCTGATTGACTGAAACCATTAAATTATTGTCTTCTGGTTTTGCCCCTCCCCTTGTGTTTTCCTCTGCCTTCATCCCCCACCTGAACCTCATAGTAAATTGCAGTCTCCTTGTATTTAAGTTCCTGTCTTTCTTCTCCCCTTTGCCACGCTGTTGACCTTTATTCATGTTTTAGCATCTCTCGGTGTTTATTGTTATTACTACGTTGTATTTAAGTTCCTGCCTTTCTTTTCCCCTTTGCCAGACTGTTGACCTTCGTTCATGTTGAGCTCACGTTTTAGCGTCTCTCAGTGTTTATTGTTATTACTAGTTCCCATATCTTCTTTATTTTCTTGTTGGCCATTTCCCAACTTATCCTCATTGTCCGTTATCATTCCCCAAGCTAGTGTCTCCTGCTCCCTCCGGATTGACTCTATGGTTTTGACGTCAGACATGCACCTGAACTCTGATTAGCCTCTTTCTCTGAGCACTGTTTGCCACTGCTAGTACTCTGCTTGCCCCCCGACTACAATCTGCCTGCCCTAAATTGCACAGTCTGCCTGTTCTCTGACCTAGTTTGCCAATACAGCACATTGTGATTGTACTCCTGCTCTTGGCACTCTCTGGTCTGACATCTGTGACTTGACACTGTGGAACTAGTAACTGCAGCTTATGATTAGCAATGAAAAAAGAAATGAAACTAAAAACTGCACTTTCAGATCTAGCAATGGTGATTTCAGCTGTATTTTCATATAATGGGCAGCATGTTACATATTGCTTAAGTATCTTGGTTACAGTTGTTTAGATTTTTGTTATAACTCATAAATCATCAAGTTTGTCCTTCAGAGCACAGCATGCACGTTTGAGAATACACTGACCTCTGATTAAGAACTACTCACCCTGTTTGCTAAATGCAATGATTCTGGACAGAAAATCAGCCCTTTTCTACACATATGACATGGAGTTTTAATCAGGAACAGTTGTCCAGTGTTAAAGAACACAATATACATACACAATTTCAGAATGCCTTATTATTCCATTTCATATGATAATTTTATAGATAAACTATTTAGTAGGTATTTTTTTTCCCTAAATTTTATGCTTACATTTAAATAAAAAGGAAAACCATATTGAAAATACAACACAGTAACTGAGAATAAATGAATGGACAATCACTTTAAATATCTAGTTATACAGTATGAGTCATTTGGCTTTGTACTCCACTACAAAGGCCTATTTTGCTTTTCAGTGCAATACTTTGCATTGCCAATTTGCATTAGGCTGTTTCAGATTTTTACAGGGGCAAGAAAAGTGTCTCCTGAAAACTGTTACATCAACTCAACGCGCCCTTCCTTTCACCCCACTGCCTCTCCATGTATCACCACCAACCTAAACCTCATTAAGGACCTGTAAATCTACATCAGCACCATTGCTGAACTGCTGAACCAATTTCCACAATCCTCCATTTAATTTATCAGCACAGACAACTTTTTAGAATAATGAGAGAAAAGCAAATAAAAAAAAATGCAATGAACTTACAAATGACAAGCACAACACTGTATTTGTTGAGAGATCACATCCCAGGTCGACATGACGAGGAAGGAGTGAAGTGGTGAACTTGCGCCTCCGAACAGCGTTGCTAGTGGCACAGCTTGTGTTGTGGCAAGGCTGCCACATGCCAACCCAGCAGTTCATCAATTCCAAATGTGGCCCACAAAATTAACACTGCTGGGATGATTGATTTGCCGCAAATCTATTAGATTCTTGATGCCTAAAGCAACAATACTTTTTCATCAATAAAAAAGAGGCATCAATGAAGAATTTTTTGCACCGCAGGGTGCAACCGTTTGGTCTTATACAGAAATTGAAACGAGGAGCAAGGAGTCCTCAATTTCACAGACGTGATGGGCATTATTGATTTCAGGAACCAACATCCACGCGCATCAGCGTGTTCTCATTTAAAAATCCATTCTGTCTCGTCTGTGGCCTAGGCAACGTCTGCTTTCCAATGGGGTGCTTTGCATTCTGTTATTTGTTTAAATAACAATTGACAACAGCCAACAGTATGGCTTCTGTATTTGTTTATTTATTTATTTATTTATTTACTCTGCGCTCTGCAGGTTTTTACCTCACCACTGTCTGCCACAGGAATCTTGGTGACGATCTAAATCCAGGTCTGACTGGACAGCCTGCCTGGGGGTTTGTTACCATATGCATTCATCCTAACAGGGAACCACAGAGACCACCATATGATCTTTGGTGTATCAATGTGTTTTATTTATGTACTCTTGAATTATCTACCAGTGCGACTGTGATTCACTCTGACACTCGAACAGGTGCAACTAGGTGAAACATCAAATGCTGACCAAAATATGATGCAGAATATTTTCTTTTTCCTTGACTTATCTTGCTGAGTTACCAACCCAGCGAAGAACATGCAATAACCAGCTAATGCACTGGTCACTGCAGCCTCTTCCTGGGTCTATTTTCAGATCCACTGTGTATCCTTGCATTTCACATTGACCTACAATAGAACATAAACTACACTGCTACCCAAATCATGGTCATAATCCATGCACCAATCAGCCAACACTAATAACCAAACAGCCTATGTCCGCATCGCTGCTATGGCCTCCTTAAATCAGGTAAGTGCTGCATATTGCCCAGCAAAAGTTGCTTTAAAGTTTAATTGTACCTATCCACTGCTCGCTAATCTTCAGCAGTAAACTTCATTCAGCTAAAATCATCTACAGGCTCACAAATCGCTATGCATGATGCAGATCTAAAATTTTAAGAACCGCAAAGAGACTGTAATTTCACAAGGCCCTGAATCTCATGCCGAAACCCGGGGCACGGAGTGTGACAGTCCCGCAGACTTTAACTCTCCGTTACAGGGTGATTCAACGACTAATTATGTATTGCCCTGTGGGTCTGCTTCCATCAGTCGTGTGGCTGTGACCATAGAGTCTGATGGTTTTCATACACTCAAACACCCAGCATTTAGAACAGGAAGCACAGCCCAGCAACCCCGAGCATATTACTTTTCATGCCCATGTCTCGTCTCCAGACGTTCTAGAGTGAAAAGGCACAGTGAAAGCAATGTGTTGTCTCCTAATTTTGGCAGCACTAACCGCATATAACAGTCAGGGTTTCACAGATGCTCACTGTTTTATCCCAAGTTTATATAACTGCTTTTCCGATTGCAGTTGCATAGCAACATCTGGGAAAAAAAACATGGTGCGGAATCACAGTCACAAGTAACTCTTTCAGGGTGACTGCAGTTATTCGCAGGGTAATTCATTAAGTCAAACTGCTTATGCCATCAGGCTATGTTAATGCACCTTAGAATAAATAGATAATAAAAAGATTTGACAAGGAAAGTCATAAACTCAGAACAATCATTCAATCAGATTTATGGACAAAAAAAAACTAGAGCACTGCAATTTGACAACAAATATATGTGTTTAAAATCCAAATAAATATAAATGTGTAACCGCCAGTATTTCAAGATAGCAATACAATGTAATTAGGTGTCAAAAAATTTGATGGGATTTTCATATTTTTTCTTACTTTGACAGAGTTAAGAAACATTCAGAGAGGATGACTGTGGGGCTATATTGTGACATTTGCCTCACAGCATAATGTAAATAAACATTTTTCTTGTCAGATCAGGTGGCAGTCTGCTGCCTTTTGTCTAATGACATAAAATAGGCAATTGTGTCCATGTTTTTAAAGCCCTTACTTTTTGTGGTTTAGGCTAAGAACCAGTTCTGCATTGTTTGAGTAATTGTTCTTCTTTATCTATATTTTAATGTCACTATGGTATGATTTCACAGTAACAACATGCCATATATCCAAGACATACTGCTCAACAAAATGTACGCCTTTCTCTGAATCAAATCTTTCACCATCAAATGTCTCTACTGGCGATAATACTGAATGTACCATGTTTTAGGTAACATACATGTGTACCGTACTGTATCTTTGTTGTGTCGTTATATCAAGTCACAGACTGCTTTTTTAATTCAAGTAATTTACAGTAAAATTAGCCATTCAATGACAATTTTTTTCAGCATCATACAATAATACCAGAATTGCAGTAAAGAACAGAAAATGACAGATAAGCCTTTATCACTACTTAAAATGTTGAGTAAGTTCTCCACCTTCCCAACAAAATAAAGAGTCATTCCAAGGTAAGTTGTCACCAACAGTGTCAATGACTGTGTCAGGAGGATGGGGTGTAGACCCATGTATGGGCCCAATCCCACACATTTTCAACATGGAGTTGGGCCATATTGAATTCACTGATTCAGTTATCCAAATACACCATGCTTTCCTGAAGATTTCATTATCATCTGCACCTAAAATGGCTGCAGAAGATGATGGGAGGTGGACATGTCAGAAAAACCCCTAAAAAGGCTTTACCTTTACGGTCTCTAAACCACAACAACAAAAGCATCTAGACTGGTCATTCCTATAGATTTTAATGATACTTAACAGCCTATCTGTTTATAAAGGGTATAACCAGCAGCACCCTCAGTTTATCTTCACTTTGCCCTCTTGACTTACCGAGCAGAGTTCAAATGGAGTCTAGTGGTTGGTTCCAGAATTGAAGAGGCCTTAGCCATAAAAACTGCGCAATCATTCCTTAACTCTTTTTCCCATAATGACTACCTATGACACCTAACTCTCTTCTCCAAAATGACTACATAATGACACCTACATAATATCAATGGACCTTTTCCCTAGCCTCGCCATTGATTGAAAACGGGGGCATCCCCGAGGCATCAAATGTCATTTTCATTGATATGGCCATGGTCCTCATTTGTAGTCATCCTGGGGAGTCTATGGAGAAAAAAGTTATGGGATAGATTGCTGAAATGATTGGGTCCCAGAACATGATGCTGTCCACAACCACAAGAGAGAAGCCACTAATGGAGAAGGAGGGTGGCACATTTTTGTCCCGATCCATGACCTCTATCTTCTGCACATTAATCGTTAAAGTACAAATAGCTCATCTCACACACACACTGGAGGCCTTCCTGCATGTGTAAGGCAAGCATGGTATCATCAGCAAACAGAATTTCACAAAGGAGGACATGTCTGAACTTTGTTCTTTTCTCCAAACATGAAAAGTTTGATAACTTTCCCTCCAATCCAGTGTGGAGGCACATGCCCTCTGATGTCAAGCCAAGGGGGTATGACAGGAGCACAGAGAACAGGATGCTGAACAGCATGGGAGCTAAAACACAGCCTCGCCTTTCTCCTCTGGCTGCATTGAAAGCATTCAATCTTTCCCTGTCAAACCTAACAATGCCTTACATGTTGTTGTGAAAGAAGACAATTTCAGCAGCCAGCAGGGAGAGCCTATTTTTTCCAGAGTCTTGAATAGCCTGCTCCTGTTGACTAGGTCAGATGCCTTGGATGAGTTTTACAAAGGTTGAGAGCAGGGGTTTCCCTCGCTCCTGACGCTTCTCCTGATGCTGTCTCACTGAGATGTTCACAGTAGACCTTCTTGACCTGTGCCCACACTGGGATTTCAGGTATACAAGTTCTGTCAGTATCTGGAGTCTGGAAACACATCAGAGTACCTGGACAAAGACATGACCTGTGATGCTGAGGAAGGAGATGCCACTATCATTGTCACTATCTCTGTGGTCTCCCTTGTTTTTGAACTTGGTGATTTTCTTGACTTTCCTCATATCTGTGCTCGTCATTTCCAAGTGCTTTCTCAATCATGACAGCATGCAGAATTGACCTATGGCTAAGCCCCGCCCCGTCCACAGACTCGAACAAACAATCAACATTTTAGAACAGGCGCTAATGGCTGGTATCACAGTCGGAGATATTTTTCAGGATACTATCGATGATTTTTGGCGATAGAAGGCTCAAATATCACCAAGAAGTCAGGAAATAGGGTTACACTATGCATTGGAGGAATACATTAATGTATTTAGAGTGGAGATGGTCAACGAAAAGTTTAAAAGCTAAAATTTTCAGATCTCAGTGCAAACGCGATCAACCGCATCTCGTTCCCGTCACCCTCTCACCCAAGATAGAGGATCAGCATTGTTCGTGCACCGCAGGGTAATAAATTTAATTTACGTATTATTATTGCTAGCTACCGAATTTAAGAAATCTAACCTGACGTGACTGAACTCCTTCTAAGTAAACAAGGTGACATGGTGAACAACGCAGCCAAGAGCTCACGTTAAGCCAATGTCCGTCAGCAAAGAAATGGGCCATAGAGTTTACCAACTTTAGCTAACGTTGACTAACTCAGCAATGTAAAAGATAACTTTACATTAATCTCCAGCGAAGTGACAAGATGTCCCCGTAAACACAACATTGACTTAGCTTGGAACAAATGTAGACATCCTTGTTTACCTTTGTTAGCTTTGTTAAGCTGATAGTGGGGTCTTCCGCAAAGCTTGAAGCTGCTTTCACACCGGACGCAAAACGAATTTTTCGCACGGCAGATTACATTAAAAGTCAATGCAAACACGCGAATACGTGCATATTTGCGTGTTTACATTGACTTTGAATGTAATCTGTCGTGCGAAAAATTCGTTTTGCGTCCGGTGTGAAAGCAGCTTTATCCAGAGGAGACACTTCTCTCGGTTATGATGTGGCTTTGGGAAGGGTATAAAATACACCCCATTGCCCAGCCTCTCGGGATACCTCGTATCGGAGTTAAATTTACCCCAAGCACAGCGTTTTACCATTTTTTTAACTTAGAAACATTTTAAAACCCCATAAAAGCGAACGATTCGGAGTTTCCATAATGCATTTCAATGGAAGTTCAGACTCAGAATGTCCGAGTTTATGGGGAGGGAATACGCACTGTGATTGGCTCATTTGAAGGCGGGGCTTATCCATAGGTCAATTGTTTTAATTCAGCCACTCAGAACTTTGACTAGGCCACTTCTAAACCTTCATTTTGTTTATTTTGAGCCATTTAGAGGTGGACGTGCTTGTGGTTCCAGGTTTCAACTTTGTAGATAATGGACCTCACCATAGTTTACTGGAGTTCCAGAGCCTCAGAAATGGCCATAAATCAAATTACATATAAATTTCATTTAATCGGTTGATTTAGTAACTAAGGGGCAATTACTTTTTCACATAGGGCCAGGAAGGGTTGGATCGCTTTTTTTCAGTCAATAAATGAAGTTATCATCCAAAAACTACATGTTGTGATGACTTGGGTTATTTTTGTCCAGTATGAAAATTAGTTTAATGATCTGAAATATTTAAGTGTGACAAACTTGCAAAGAACTAATCCAGAGGGGTGCAAATATTTTTCACACCAAAGTGTAACCTGCAGATCCTGTCCCCTGCCCTCATACTGTTCCAATGTGTTTCCAAGTGATGACAGTGCGTCGTCTCCATTGAGGCATGTCTGAGTATGTGCAATCCAGAAACCCTAAGCTGCCAGTCATCAGTAGCCCTCTGATGACCTTGCTGGTGATTTCCAGAGCAGAGCACAGCAGTATGTCTTGCATCAGATTGACTGCAGAGGATGGCATAGGGAGACTTTTCAATGGTATTTCTCCAATCAATAGTTGCACTAACTAAACTCAGCGAAATGCTTAGTCAGGTCAGTTAACCACCAGCTGCGGTCCAGCATTGTTAGCCGCTGACTGTGCCTTGTAACCAGGGATCTGGAATACCAACAGCAGCAGCTAGAGGGCTGGATCAGGTGAAACAAATTGTTGGTATATCCGGCTGGTCTGAGAGTCAAAAAAGTAAAGACGGGTTATCAGACCTAAAGATCAACATATTATTTCATTGTACAAACAAATGAAACCCCACACAATCACGAGAAAAACTACCGAAGGGCCATTAAAATGACTAATTACCAAAGACATGATGGTTGTCTAGGACACTAGATAGAATCAAATGCTAAAATATTTCCCAGTTTTATTCATTGAAATTTAATCATGAGTTTTTGACTTAAAATCTGCATACATCTTTTCTGCAGCTTTGCACTGCACTGTATCAAGCACAAAACATCAGAGGATTCTTTTGAAAAGCTGGATCTAACAGGAATGCGCAGCAAGCTGTTCTGTTTCCGTCGGCTCTGCAAATGGGACTTTTATTGCCTCTTCTGTGATAAATTTCTCAAGGACACCCAGAGAATGAGGACAGTTAGTCATAGAGCAGCAGCCTTCCCATATCAGTTCAATTATAGAGATGTATTGGTGGGGGAGGGCACAGGATCCAAGAAGGAGGAATCTGTTTACACCTGTGCAGCCCCTTGTGGAAATTTTCAGGCCAAAATAGTCCAAGATCATTTTTTGCAGATTGCAGTGCGCATTCCCTTTTTGTCAGACCAAACACAACAGACTTGTGTAATCAAGATTTCAACAGGATGTATTGATAATGAGTTGCTGATATATTAGTGCAGCATGATTTTCTTGTTTGGACAGGACTATAGATATTGTGGCTGTGGAGAGACTGAAAATTTTCAGGAGAAGTTTAGCTTACTTAAAGGGGTTGTGTGATGTAAGCAGACATATCGTTTTCATTCAGTTTTTCTGTTTGTTTGTGACGAGAAACTCATTTCAAAACATTCTGCATTGGAATTTTTCCAAAATTCCCTCTGGTTTACGAGTAATGGCCCTAGCAACGCCCCTAGCAACGCAGACAAAATTCTTCGGCGATCTTAGGTAATCTCCAGTAGTGACGTAAATTCCAGCCTTTGTTATGATTCTGTGCACACCATTGAAATTCCTGTTCATTCTTCGCTGTTTTGGTGGCTTTGTTTCAAAATTCCTAGGACGCCTCGGCGGTGTGTCGTGATGTATTGTTCTCATTCAGCCCAACAGTCGTTTGAGTGGCCGAACATTATCAGGTGTGGCCAGTTTTCATTAATAACGCATACCTGTCAACTCTCACGCATTCGTTGAGTTTAAGTGGCATATTTACGCTCCTCTGCTGTAGTCAGCAATTATTCAATCAACGCATATGTAAGAGATTGTTGCGCTGAAGTCCTTGTGCATGGAGGGGTTGGAAGCAATGGAATTACATAAAGACGTTTTAACCCTTTGTTTCATGTTGTCCAATATTTTGGACATAAGTTGAGTGGGGTTTATTTTCTCTAGACTCATAGATACCCTGAAAACACAAAATATGCATTTTACTGGACATTTCCAGATAATAATTTCCTCAATAGGTGCCTTTCTGATTAGTCGCATGATTTACCACAAACAATCACAATGGTTGGGGAAGCCGGGGCACAGTGAATCAAGGGGCACAGTGAATCAGGGCTATTTTTGGAAAATTGACAAAAGGAATCACAGTATGACATCATCTTTTTTTGTGTTTGGAGAATACCCATGCATAAAAGTTAAGTTAATTCGTTTGGATTATCTACTGACAGAAAAACAGGGTAAAGTATGTTTTCATGCACACAGCAAATTCGGAAGTGTGAATTCAACAAGGGTGATGTTACTGAAGGCTTTCCTGACATCTGATGGCACGCCACTGGATGAAACAAGTCAGCAAGACTTACCATTCACGCCATTGAAGATCAGGTCTTTCAGGGACAACGTACTCCGGATTGTCCACAGCTTCTGGCTCATGCATATACAGTCCAGCATACATCACTGCATTGCCCTCTTCATCTGTATCCTCAAAGACTTGAGGCTCACCAGAAACTTCAGAGACCTTGGAAACGAAGGTTTCTGACTTGCTCGCCGAAAAATCTTCTACTTGTTCCGCTATTGTTTTCGCTGTGTTGTTCTTGTTTTGACGTCAGACTTCCGGGTTCGCTGTCTTTCGCGGGAAAATGTGAAAAAACTTCAGAAAATTGGCATTTTAGCCCCAAAACACATTACTGACCACCTCTTTTTACATTTTTTTTTTACCTGATACCTTTTATTTATCATCTTTTACACTTGAAAACCATTTATTCAACATTTTGCTAGGATACTTCGAACAACCTCTTTAAGTTTCAAAAAGTTCAGGCAAAATTCTTCATTTTATCAGAATTATAATCACCTGCCATTACTTAATGCAGCTGCATCCCAAAACTTGCTGAAGTGAATATTTATTGTATTTGTATTAATGAAAAGGCAAACTATAATACACAGTTAAACAAATTAAAAACAAATAGGCTGTTGACCACCCCAAATATTTGGCAGCACGGCTAATCACCTAACTCTCATGTTCCACAGTTATGGGTGTAATGTTTAAGCGTAAAATATTGCTGCTATGTATATCATAGCACACAACTGTAAGAGCACCTTTTATTCTCAAATTGATTTTGTTTTTCTTTTAAAAACTAATCACTGAATGAAGTACAATAGAGTTCCTAGATACAGTAGTGACAATTTGAGAATTTTGACTCCATTGCGCAAAACCAAGCCACTGAGCACAGTGGAAATCTTATGATTCTTTTGTTTTTTTCCCATTAGGGAAACATTCATTTCAGGAGAAAAACAATGAACAATACATTTCACTCTCTTCTTTAAAAGCATTCGATTGCATTTTAGACAGTTTCTCTCCGTGTGAAACTTGGGTCCCTTTAAACACAGTTTTCTTTACCTTCATTTACAATGATTTATTTTGCTTTATGGTAATTTTACATTTGTTATGTAATCATTTGACAGATAAATTTCACAAGCACACAACACGTATGGAATAGCTTAACTAGCCAATGGTGGGCACAACTAACTGAAAAGTTCCGTCCATCAGGAAAGAAAAGCACTGGAATATGAAAGCTAGGTATTGTATACCTGCCCTTAGCATCTTTAAATAACCTAACCATAAGCAAAATCGAAAGCGGCGTGGTTATGGGGAACAGAGATGATGGCACTTCCTGACAGTTCCTCAGTCTGCAGTCCAGTGGGGAAGCACCACTGCTAACGACATTAGTTATCCGGTTGAGAAAAATGTTCATTCCAAAGAATAGAGTTGTCTGATGGCAAGTTAAAGCGCTGAATAGATTCTAAATACAACTTAAACTTAAGCTGATATTGAGCTTCTATGCCATAATCCCCACATGCTTCTCGAAACTTGAGGTGTTTTAATCGTTGATCGAAAGTAATACGCAGACTATGGACATGCACCACAAACAACTTCACTAAAAAACACAGAACCTTTCAAGGTGGTAGCTACCCGAAGTAAATACTGGGAATTTTCTGCAAACCAATTTATCTATTTATTTATTCTTGTTGTGAAAAATGGTTGACAATAAGCAGGACAAACAATGGTGGAGCTGCGCTCAACTGTAAATGTCGTGTTCATCATTCTGATACAGCTAATCTTGGCAAACTACATTGAAGGCTAAGACATACTGTCAAGAATAGCAAATGCTTTTATTTGTATTTGATTTAGTTTCATCATTTATAGAGAGATAATGTATCCCTGCCGCTGATCAAAATTAAAGACAAGAGGAGGGACTTATCTCACAAATTATGACCTATGAGGAGGTTGGTTTCCATTCCTCACAACAGACTTCTATAGCCCATATTTTCTTTCTTTCTGCATCAGCAGGGAACCAGTACATTTTGTGGCTTTTTTCCAACCTGTTGCTGCTCTCACAGGCACAGCAGCCCATCATATTAATGAATGTTGAATACTTTGCTTCAAAATTAAGAGCTCACTCACATATGAACTCATTCACTTTGAGACGGCGCCCAGTAACGCGATGGAGTCAAAATGGCCCCATATGTCATGTGACCAGGTTTTGCTGGAATCTTCATGTTGCAACCCTCTCTATAGGAACTCTAAAGTATAATAGCCTGGTCTATTGTATATCGTCAATTCAGAAAGAAAAAAAAAGTGTCAGGAGAATACAACAGAAATGTTCTTTTAATTTAGTTTTGCTATTCATTTATATATTATTTATGACATGTATTTCTACACTATATATAATGCATTACGCAGGAAGCATAATGATGGCTTTGACATTTAATTATACCTCTGTCCTTTCTGGTCAGTATTGATGCTTTTGCACTGCATGGTGCGGCTCTACTCGACACTACTCATTTTTTTAAACATTTCCACTGTGATTAGTACTTGGTGCCAGGTACTTTTTCATTACCACTTCGGCTAAGGTCCCAAGCGAGTCGAGCTGATACTAAAAAGTGAAGTCCATACGCTGCAGACCACTGATTGGTCAGAGGGAATTGTCATTCGCATGGCACAGGACAAGCCGACAGGGTGCATAACATAATCAACATTATGGTGGAATAGGATGATTTTCACAAAAACGCAATCTAAAGTGTAAACATTAAGATGTGACTCAAGTAGCTTAGTAAGTTAACTATCCGGCGTATCCAAACCAAAAAGCTAGCTAGCTTCTTGTGAGCTAATTTAACACAAAACAAATATCTCAGGGTCATATAACAAGATAGCAACTTTCAGGCAAGATTATATGATCATAGATATATAAAACACTAAATGCCGCACGCTGAATGACAGGATGCGTGTATATGGCCGCCATATTGAGGCAGTTTCTGCCAGTGGTTTGCACAAACATAACCATAGGAACGAAAGTCTGAACTTGATCCAAATTAGTAGGAAGCGGCAGCTTTGTGTAGCATTTGGATTCGTTAATAAGCGTATGGATCACTTTCCACAAGTAAGTACACAAAATTATCACTAAATTATGAAAAAAAAAAAAAAATTTTAGTTCCCGACTTGAGCACAAACCATGTGAACTGTGTGTCTGCCTCTCTGTGTTAGTTACATTGTCATTGATGAGCGCAAGACCGGTGCAAGTTGTTAGCTAGTCATGTCTATGTGTCTATAATGTTTTGATAACTGGCTGTAGGTTTTGACGATTGTATTAAAAAGTGTGTGATATTATCTTACTTCTGTTATTCAAGGAGAAATTGTTGCTAGGCTCTACATAAATCTATACAAAATGTGGCTTCAGTGCTAATAAGAGCCTTAACAGAAGAAGCCACGAGGTTAACAGAGGTGCAGGTTGTCACTTATTTCCATCCATCAAACGGACATTTAGGGTTAGGGTGAAGTTTAGGGCTGCTGCCAGGGTTAGGAAAATGAACTACGAGCCGTGTTAGCGTTTACTGGTGATCACATCATGTCATTTGGCAGATGGAATTAGGTGACAACTGAAAGTATACTTGATTTATTCACCTCAGCCAAGGAGGTGTATGTTTTGGCCTGCGTTTATCTGTTTGTCTGTCTGTTTGTCTGTTAGCAGGATATCTCAAAAACAGCCATATAGATTTTAACCAAACTTTGCAAGATCTTAGAGTAGCACAAGTGGAACAAGTAATTAAATTTTGGCATATCTAGGCCAAAGTACAGCTGAGATATAGGCCAAAGTTCAAATCCAGCTATGCTGGCAGAGATTTGAAGTCTTTCCAATGGGCCGGATTTCCAATTGGCGTGCTTTTGGGTTTTGCTGCCACCTGTCGGTGGAATGCAACAACACTCTACATCAGCCAATGAAAATAACTAATGCACAGAGTTGCCTTGGCGTGGGAAGCGCTGCGCTCTCTGAGTGCTCTTGTTATTAGTCGGAATTGCCGATATTTCCTGTAGGAAACTTTCAAATATCTTGGAAAAAGCCATTTATTTATTTCTCTCTACTGCGTACAATTCAACTGCAAAGGCACCATCGCAAGCCTACCCATTTCCACCAAGAAATACTAGACTTCTGGACTGTTTAACTTGCGTTTAATATGGGCGTCCAGGCTGACTTGTAATGCTCTAATGTGGCGACCGTACGCACGTATACATCACAATTGACTGGGATAGTGCGTGCGGCATCTAGTGTTTTATATATCTATGGATATAATATCATAACCTAACGAATAAAGGGAGTGGTGAATGGTTAGTTGTCACACACACGGAAACTCGTCAATAATTAGCAGCCAAATACAAGCAAGTTAGGCACAAGCTAAAAACACAGAATATGACTGCATGCAATGCTAAAACAATTAGACAAAATGGCAAAATAGATTGGCGGCTATATAAATAGCGACCTTATGAGGTTACCGAGAACCAGGAACGCCAGCCCTTAACTCTTAAACTCTATGCATACCACACATTCCAATGCCAAAATGAGGCTGGACTAGCAAAACAAAGAGAATGGTCGCATCTAGATCAGCATCTCATGCTGTGTCCCGCAATTAATGGGGATACTAGATTGCACGCTGATCTTATTTTTCATCGTTTTACAAAAGGTTATCTTCATGAAAGGTAATGGTTGAATCAGATAAAAAGGGACGAAGGGCCGGAACTACAGGAGTTTTATGATCGCGATACACATTTCCAATGGTTTTAGCCATTTATTGAGGCATTTGCAGTGGCCTGATCAGGTCACAACTGAGAGTATAAGATTCTGTTTATTACATAAGTGAATTGCGCAATTTAATAGAAAACATGTAGTCTCCATAAACGCCTGAATAATACTTCCCAATGCATCGAGATAACGCCGTCACTCTGCCAACTTAGACTGCGGTCAAGCTATCACTTTCGCGTTTGAACTATTGATCACTTCCAAGTCATGAGTTGGGCCATGGGAGAAGTATTACAGTTATGTGATAGAGAAAAAATATGAAACAAATGCAAAATCACGGTCTTCCATTTTCAACTGAGTGGCTAGCTAATACTAGTTTGCTAGCTAGCAAACTAATGTTACATAATGGTTATGGAAAGGTACTGCAAGCACACTGGCTAAGTAACATTAACTAAGTTATGAGAGTGGCACCTAGCTAGGCTGCTACAGTGCTAAGCCATACCAATTTAACCAACGTTACACTTGCTATTCAGTTTGGCTAAATATGAACTCTATGATTTGACATGGTGCGATTTTTTCCCCATAATCCCAGACAATGAAATTTCCCCAAAAGTGGTACGTATTTACCTAGGGTAATATCAAAAATATGTCATGAGTTGGGCTATGGGAAAAAGTACTACAGTAATGTGATAAAGAAAAAGCTGGAACAAATGCCAAATCACGGTTTTCTTCCATGGGCGAAGCCATGTAAACAAAGCTGGCGATTCGGGTATGCGTCTCAAGCCTCGCTTAGGACATAAATGAATATTCATAACCTGGATATTATGAGTGGTCAATTGTTCCTGTGTGGAATGCCACCGTGATGAAAACGTGCAAAGACAACATTGTTTCAAAGTCATTTAAGTGCCATGCAAATGCTATGTGTCATGATAGGGTTATTGCAATTACAGGCTGCCAGCTCCACAGCTTATTGCGGCAGCTTATATGTTCATGGCCTCTTTCATATTTCCACCCAAGTTCCCCATATAAGGAGAAATAATGAAAAAGAAATAATAACAAATGCTGTTATCTGAGCGTCTGTGTGCGATGAGGTGGAAGACAGCGGAGACCAAATGCCGCAATGAACTGATCTAAAAGCTAGAGCTAAGAAACAACCAGCCACTAAGGTCTCAATAGAGACAGAGGAATGACGAAAACAAAAAGATAGAGATGTACTCCTATAGGAAATAACCCTCTCAATCGTCACCAAAATCAGGTGCAAGAAAAAGGAGAAACTAAAGAGAATAACTAATGCAAAGTTTCTAAATATCCTTTCCCAAAATAAACCCGAAGACCTCACAAACAACCCTGAGCTAATACCCTCTAGCTGTTATCGGCTCTCATGTATAGACGACAATCAAGCAAGGACCGAGTGCCACTTCCGCATATACAGTATATAGACTGAACACAGGTGGTGCAAATCATCAATTAACCAGCTCCAGTAAAGGGAAATCCCTGGAAATCCCTGGAAAGGGATTCAATAGCCGAGTGGTAAAAACCAAGCAGTAACACAAAAAACGAGTAAAAATAGAGGTGCAGTCCTCACAGAACAAAGAAAATAGTTGTAAACAATCTCCCCAAAATCATGACACCTGAGTACCACTAGCTAGCCACTGGCCACAAAGGATCGACAGAACATCACACTGTAGTAATTTACAATCTAAATATAAATTAAGAAATTAAAATTTCTACTTTGAACTACCCAAAAAATGCACACTTGAAAATATTCTCTAATAGCCTACTCCAGTGATTCTGGTAATAAACAAGCATTTTTTACCAAAAATATTTTTGTTGGGGCCTACTATTCTTGTACATACACTACCGCTCAAAAGTTTGGGATCACTTGCAAATTTCTTTGTTTTCCAAAGAAAAATACATTTTCATGCATTTCACAAACATTTTTTTCCATTTCACAAACGATTAAAATTAATCAGATGATTTTCAAAGAATGATCTACATTTTTGCATAGAGGCCTATTATCAGCAACTGTCAGTCCTCGGCATCAATCTCCTGGTATGGCTGCTAATCCAAGTTAAGCATTTTATAAGGCTAATTGATTATTAGAAAACCCTTCTGCAAATGTGTTGCACAGCTGAAAACCGTTGAACTAATAAGGGAGCGCAAAAGGGAGCATGGCATTCTTGAGGTTGGTTTAGTACCTGAAGCATCAGCCATTGTTTGTTTGTTTACAGGCACAAAATGGCCAGAAAGAAAGAACTTCCTTTAGAGACCCGTCAGTATGAAGCTTAGCGAAAGTTCAGTCAGGAAGACTCCCTCTTTCGCGCTCGTCAACCCTGTCTATTTTATTCATGCATGTTCACTCGTGATTCTCCGCAGTCAATATCCGGGGCTGTCAATTGAGCTGTCAGCTGGCATAGCAGCTGATCTCCTTTATCCAACCGGGGCACGCCTCAGTCGCGTCGCTAGCCAATCATTCTGCTGCTGTCTTTTTTAAAAATGTCATTTTCTCCGCCCTAGTTCACCCATGCTGCCACTCGCTGACCCTCCTCCGCCCCAACGCCACCCTACTCATTGGACCTCCCGTTCTGCCACTCCAGCTCCACCAGCCGTCAGCCACCACCGCCACCAGTGTCTGGACTCTTCGGGGGATTTCCTGCTGCTGCTCTGAGCCGTGCTCCCGTTCTACGAGTCTTGCCGAAGAGTCCAAGCGCCAAAGACTTGTTTTGATTCTAAGCATGTTACCCCTTTATGCTCAAAGCATAATAAATATTTTCTTGATTTCACTCGAGTCTCTCCTGATTGAACTATTGTTGTGCTTAGAAAAGAAGGCTATTCAATGCGAGAAATTGAAAACTTAAAATCTCTTACCATGCTGTCAACTACTCCCTTCAGAGAGCAGCACAAACTGGCACTAACAAGGACAGAAAAAAGGAGTGGGAGGCCCCGATGCACAACTGTGCAAGAAGACAAATATCTGAGAGTGTGTAGTTTAAGACAAAGACGCCTCACAGGTTGTCAACTAGCAGCTGCGCTAAATAGTTCCCGTCAAACACCAGTTTCAGTATCAACAGTGAAGGTGGTTTTTTTTTTTTTTGATGAAGGCAAAGTTTGAAGTACATATTCATCATTTTCCATTAAAATCATTATTTCTAACTCAGACAATGTCAGCATGTTCTGTTCATTTGCTATATTTCCTATTCAGGCTAATTTTATGTGTGTTTCCATGGAAAACAAGAAAATTTCCAAGTGATCCCAAACTTTTGAGCGGTAGTGTATCTCCATAGATAAATATCCAGAGCAAATTCCATCCAAACTGAATACTAATTTATGAGTGATAAAGTAGTCACTCAATTTAACAATCATTATTTTACAGTGTGCATAAAAGTCTAGCGACAAATGAACAATTAAATAGCAGAGTTTCTCCTTGGGTGCAATATAAAATCGCATGCTCTCAGTGTAATATGAAAGATTTTAACAATTTTTATTCTGACATAAAGACCAGAGGTATTCATTAAACTAACTTTGCAAACTTTTTATGTTCAACTTTTGACCATAATAAATTGCCCACAACGATGTATTTGGAATGTCAGAACTGGCAGACTTACCATGAGGGGATTTATCTCATGCCTATAAGCCAAGCAATACATCTTAACAACCTGCAATGAAAAAGAAATACATTGTTACAGATAATTTAATTGTCGTGGGATTGTGAATAAAGAAGTTGAGTCACCAAGCATCATTACGGACCGTAATTCAACCATTTTATTCCCGGGCAGCCTGTTTATAGGGATGGTATCTTTTCATTTATAAGCTGTAACATCGCTTATTGAGCACTGGATGTATTGGTGGAACACTGTAATGCACAAACTAGAGCTGAAACGCTTTAGAGATCGACAATTCAAGAGCCCATGGGTATCTTTCCTTGTGGTTAGCTCTTTTGATTTCCTTAGCCGCTGGAAACTAATGGTTTTGCTTATGTACAGTAACTAACTATCGACCGGCAAAACATGGAATGTCATTGGAAATTTGAATTTTTTTTCTCAGGTCATTTTTGGTTATTATGTGTAGTGTTTCCATTATTTGAACATGTATTCTAGCTGCATGCTAGTGATTATGAATATGGGGCAAAATGTCAGCAAAATTTCAGCCTTCATTTATATACTTTTATCATGTTCATCCTCTGAAAGAAAAGGGATTTGCACTGCTGGTGCAAAAAGAAGACCTTCAACTGACAGCACTAATTTTACAAGCAGCTCATATCCATAAAAATCAAATTATGCAAATGGAAATCATTTTATTCAATTCAATGACAGCATGTTCCCTTCAAGATAAAAGAGTACCACTGGCTAATACCTGAAAAACATGTGTCCTGTTTATCTTTTAATTGAAAAAGGCTGGATAAGACAATGATATCACAAACGCTTTCAGCTCAGCGATCAGGTCAGTGAAATCTCTATAGAGGGATCATGAGTATGCTTAAATAATGAACTGCCATACATTGTGTTGATTGCAATTATACAGACATTGCTCTCATTTTGATTTGCATTTGAATGTCCTTGTGAGTAACTGTGCCATAATTCGTCTCAGGTGTGCTTTCAATGTGCCAAACTTGCTCATTCAAATTTAAATGAAAGCAGTAGGCTTAGCCTACTGATAAAAATTGTTCTGAAGCATGGCCTTCACTTCTGGGGAACCATCGATCAGGTTGTAGCTCATGAGAAAAATAAAAGTTGTAACCTACTGCTTTGTCTTGACGCTATATATGATTGAAATATCACTGAGTTTGAATTTTGAATGGGCTTAGTTGCCCATCCTGCTATACTTGTTTCTGTAAAAACAAAAACATTGCATTCTGCAGTCAGTATTCAGAGGATGAAATCGCACCAGCACCTGCAAAACCCATTATAATGATGACGGGCATGAGGACGTCTCTCAGCGGAGAAAATCTCCATTCTTATTCGGTAAGCGGTTGGATGAATCAAGCACACTTGCTCACGCAAAGCCACTTTAAAGCCATACTATTTTCAGAAAGAAATCAACAGAATGAGCTGGTGGAATCGTGTGTCCTTATTCCTTCCCCTGTGCAATCCTGCCATCTAAATTTTTCATGCACTCTTAAACTGTCAAAGGGCAGTGAAATCTGCAGTGTGTGGACTTGATACAAGCACACATACACACATATACACACACATACACAAAAAAAAGACAGTCTTCTGTTAAAAGCTAGCATTTTCCAAAGTCTCAAGAGACCAAACATTTAACTGATCAACCGTAACCCTAATGCTAACATCAGTCTACTCTCTATCAAGGTGTGTGATGTAATGATGTAGTAATTACCTTTAAAAAATGTATGACTCTTCAGATATCATAGCAACACACTCTATACTCTGTATAACATACCAATGTAGTCATGCAGTATAAAACAACAAGTTCCCTCTGGCTTTGATACAGAAAAACTAATACTCTCTACTGAAGGCTCCATGGGACAAGGCCAGAATTTTAAAGGTAAATAACAGGCTAAAACACTTTGACATTGTTAAAATGTGCCTATTGGTGATGTTAGATGCAATGTAGGTCCAGATGTACTGTTTTATACAGTTTTTCACTTTACTGTGGCTGAAGTCAATTTCTGATGATGATGCAATGTCACAAAGTGACATAGCTGCAACAGACATTATAGAACTTAAGAGGACCTTTTTCTAAGATCAGCCCAAGGGTGCGAACTCACCATCTCCAAATCTCTTCATACTTCATAATTATTGAGTTTGGGGCTGGGAATAGGGAAATCAGTCTTGACCTTGTTAATTAACCCCTCCCCTGCTGAGCAGGCCACGCCCATTTTTCAGTGTCATTTTGAGCGGTAATAAATTTGAATGCTCCAAATTTCAACCTACATGGAGGTCCCAAGTTTTTATCAATTACTCTTGAAACTAGAGTTGGTGGACTGGTTCTTGAGATATCGCACTAACACCAACGAGATGGACGTACAGACGGGCGGAGCTGAATACTGTGTTCTCTGTACAGCAGCAGGGGATTGAAAGACAGCTGCAAGATGATAAGCTGACAGCATGGAGGTTTCGCAGTGGTATTAGGAAGATGTGGTCAGCTGAGTGTCTCAGTTGACAGCCCCACACAATGACTTGTGTAATTATGACTGAGCATGCATGAGAGGAGTGAAAACTGATTGAATGAATTCAATTCAATTTTTTGAATTGAATTGAATTGATTGAATGAAAAATAAACTACTGGCTGATGCAGGCAAAAGGGGGATCTTCCTGATTGGCCTTTCACTGGAGCTTCATTAGCTTGCATTACATTAATTTGAGGATAAAATTATGACAGTATTAACAGAATTACATTGACTGTAGGCTTTTTTGGCACACAAGTTTTGGATTGCTAGCAGGACAATAATGTGAGCTAATGATATACATTTCATGGACAGTAGTTTACAGCAATAATAGCATCAGCTAAATGTTCCATCATGAGCATAGCAGCGGTGCTGCTACTGAGGGACTGTTCTGCAATCTGCGACCATTTCCAAGCCATATGAGGCTCTGAAAGGAGAGAATACAGTCCAATGGTGCCTCTATACCAGTGGCGGCTGGTGAACTAGCGATAGGGGAAGCTCAAACCCATCCCTTAAAAATAATGATTGGTCATGACCTGTTTTCAATCATTCATTTAAATTACCATTACAAAACTCAGAAAACTCTCAACATTATCAGGTGTGGTCAGTTTTCATTAATAACGCACACCTGTCAACTCTCACACATTCAGCGTGAGTTTTAGTGGCATATTTACGTTCCCCTGCTGTAGTCAGCAATTACTCAGTTAACGCATATGCAAGAGATTCTCGCACAGAATTGAAGTCCTTGTGCATGGAGGTTTATCAGTTTCACCTGTGTTATGACTCTGGACTTCTCGTGCTTTTCTTTACTCAGGGGTTGGAAGCAATGAGTGTGTTTCATTATCGTTTAAATTGTTTAAATGAAACAAGATCATTCGAAATGTCTTTCTGCAATTCCATTTCTTCCAATGAGCTTCCAGTAGAGCTTCCCCTATCGCCAGTTCACCAGCCGCCACTGTCCTACTGTCATCAAAAACTGTTTTTTATGTTGAGACCTATTGCATTTTATTGAAAAACACAAACTTTGACCATGAAAAAATACACCTTACAGTATGAATTTCTAAAAACTGATTTTTGCACCATGTGTAAGAAGCACAGGGCTATCACTCTATGGTATTATCTCAATTTTTGTAATTTTGGCACTTATTGCGTTTTGGAAACAAAATCTTCAAATATTCCTTTGCATGGAATGTTTAGAGTGGGCCAATTTAATTCAATTTTGAAAGGCCAATGTTAATTAATTTTCAGCGATTGAATATTAAAATATAGCACAGAATATTTGATTTTCAGTTCTTCAGATTGCTCATTCAGCTGTGCTTGATAAATGCAAATGACGTCAAAAAAAATGGACAGATAGCCATTCAATTGGACAGATAGTCATTCAGTTAAGAGTCTCTGAGATTATTGGGGGAAAGAAGTAAAATGAATCGAAAAATTGCACATAAGGAGAATATACATTGAAAGAATGATAGAAAAAAAATTACAGTAGCTAACAGACAAAAAAACATTGAAAAAAACATCCACGGATTGCTGTGTAAATATGACAAATTAGTGCTGCAGTACTGTAAGGTTAGAAGTAAACCTGGTGATGGCATATGCTTAGCAAAAAATTGAATTGATAGAAAGGCTCATGCACATGCTCTGTCTCTACTCCCCCGTGATCTATGTACAAACTGCACAGGCCGCTTGGTCTCAACCCATAATAATCTACCTTGCAGTTCTTTCAGTAGTTTAGGGTCTGACTGTTCCACTCTCTGCTACTCCTTTTTTGCTGTTGGGCTCAGATATTCTCTCTCCAGGCTCTCGCTGAACTGTCTCACTCTCACTGACAGCTCGTTCTAGGAAAACTGGCGGAATATGACCCTGATGTAACAGTCTAACAGCTGGATTGTTCTATGCATATTTAATAACACGCATCGTTGATAAATGTTTTAGGGCCCCTTGCTTTTCCCTAAACCCACCAAAACAAATATGAGAGTGAATTTTTTTGCTTATGAACTGCCTGAAGTTGGCTCACTATTTAGATTGTTACAAACCCCAATTCCAATGAAGTTGGGACGTTGTGTAAAATGTGAATAAAAACAGAACGCAATGATTTGCCGATCTCCTAAACCCACATTTTATTCACAATTGAACATAGACAACATATCAAATGTTGAAAGGGAGACATTTTACCATTTCATGAAAAATATTCGCTCATTTTGAATTTGATGGCAGCAACATATCTCAAAAAAGTTGGGATAGGGCCATGTTTACCATTGTGTACCATCTCCTCTTCTTTTAACAACAGCCTATAAATGTCTGGGAAGTTAGGAGACCAATTGCTTGAGTTTTGGAAGAGGGATGTTGTCCCACTCTTTTCTGATGTAGGATTCTAGCTGCTTAACAGTCCTGGGTCTTCTAAGCCAGATTTTTCATTAATGCGCCAAATGTTTTTTATTGGTAAAAGGTCTGGACTGGAGGCAGACCATTTCAGCACCCGGACTCTTCTACAGGGAAGCCATGCTGTTGTGATGGATGCAGTATGTGAGTTAGCATTTTCTTGCTGAAATATGCAAGGCCTTCCCTGAAAGAGGCGTTGTTGTAAAACCTCTATATACTTTTCAGCATTGATAATGCCTATCCAGATGTGTAAGCTGCCCATGCCATTGGCACTAATGCAACCCCAAACCATCAGAGATGCAAGCTTTTGAATTGAGCGCTGATAACAAGCTGGATGGTGTCTCTCCTCTTTAGTCAGCACAACACAGCATTTCCAAAAAGAATTTCAAATTTTAATTCCTGTGACCACAGAACAGTTTTCCATTTTGCCTCAGTCCATTTTAAATGAGCTTTGGCCCAGAGAAGACGGCAGCATTTCTGGATCATATTCACATATGACTTCTTCTTTGCATGATACAGCTTTAACTTGCATTTGTGGATTGCACAGCAAACTGTGTTCACAGACAATGATTTCTGGAAGCGTTCCTGAGCCCATGCAGTGAATTCCAGTGCAGAATTATGCCTGTTTTTAATGCAGTGCCGCCTGAGGGCCCGAAGACCGCAAGCATCCACTATTGACCTTTGGCCTTATCCCTTGCGAACAGAGATTTCTCCAGATTCCCTGAATCTTCTGATGATATTATGTACTGCAATTGGTCGAATATTCAAAATCTTCACAATTTCACACTAAGGAACATTTTTCTGAAATTGCTCCACAATTTTTAGACTCAGTTTTTTTGCAGATTGGTGAGCCTCTGCCCATCTTTATTTCTGAGAGACTCTGCCTCCCTAAAATGCCCGTTTTATACCCAGTCATGTTACTTACCTGTTGCCAATTAACCTAATTAGTTGTAAAATGCTCCTTCAGCTATTTTTTATTAGTACCATTACTTTTCCAGCCTTTCATTGCCCCTGTCCCAACTTTTTTGAGATGTGTTGCTGCCATCAAATTCAAAATGAGCTAATTTTTCATGAAATGGTAAAATGTCTCACTTTCAACATCAGATATGATGTCTATGTTCTATTGTAAATAAAATGTGGGTTTATGAGATTTGCAAATCATTGCATTCTGTTTTTATTCATGTTTTACACAACATCCCAACTTCATTGGAATTGGGGTTTGTATTTATCTTGCATTGGTTGGATGATTTGATGCAGTGAGCAACATGAATTGGCTATCAAGGACTAAGATGACTATCGTAGATTAAGCACGTGCTTAATACACATTAAAGAGGACCACATAGGCTATGTTGTTGTTTTTTTTTTTTCAAATTATAATTCTCTTAGTTGTCCAAAAGGGGGGTTTAAAATTCCAAGATTTCAAGGAATTTGATTTCTGTCATTCCTAGCCCTCTGAAAAACAGGCTGTTCTGAATGAGCACCCCGCTATGTAATGAGCCCTGTTCTGATTGGCAAATGAACAGAGCACCCTGACAATGGAGAGCAACACTGTCAAAATACTTAGGCTACTTGCAAGTCTCTAAATACAGATGACTGAATGAGTTGCTAGCTAGCTGGCTATTAAACTACACAATGAGTATGGAAAGGTAAAGTCTGCAGACTAGGCAAGGATGGTTGTTACATTCTCAAAGAAGTGCAACATGCAGTCATCATAAAAGTTTAACCACACTTGGAATTCAGTCTGTTAAGAATGATCTGTGGTTAACATCTGCATTATAACAACCATATCTGTTTATTTTGAGCAGCTGCCCTACTCCATAAAAAAGGACTGAATTTTAATTAAATCAGTCACCCATTCTGTCTGTTCCTATCAACGTGTCTTCTACATTGCCCCTTGTTAAACTAGCAACAGTTTGTGAATTCACAGTCAATTTAGTAGCTAGCTAGTAACACTTGGAATTCAGTTTAGATATTAACAGAAACTGTAAACAATTACCAAGCTAGCTACAGATTCTCCCTGAAAATAAATTGAGGCCACCACTTCTTTGTATCTTCCAAAAAGCATGACAAGTTAATTTAAATAAAAAAATTTTTTGCCGGTCCTGCTTTTTACAAACCCAAGTTAGTAGTATTAAGCAGTCAGGCAAAAAGGGGATAGCACACACTTACGTATATATTTTTGCCGAGTGAAGCTGGGATGCTGCCGCAAAAAGTAAACTGTGGGTGGAGATATTCAGATGAGGGGCGGGATAATTCTCATGAGCCTGTATGGAATGCCAAATGCCATGTTTCATGAAAAAGGCAACCTGTAAAAACTGACGGAATTGTTTTATTTCACAGTTTGTGGGTTGGTGGACACTCCACATATGAAAATGTATGTGCACAAGATCTGAAAAAGTGGGTTTTTCATAATATGTCCGCTATAATGTACTTTCAATTAAAATTAGCCGCCACTGCCATGCACAGTGGCTAAAGTGACGCCGAGTTTCATCGTCTGAATATAAAGGTAGAACTGGCACTCTGTTGAATGCAATAGTTCAAGGCAAGTGTGTGCCTTGCAGACAGCTTTGAGGTAACATGAATTAAAATCAGCTGTCCAAGAGTAAGATGAATCAGAGTAATACGGTCGTATTTATACTAATCAGACATCGTCACTCGGAGCCAGAACATGTAGATAGAATAGAGCCGGAGATAGAACATGTAACCTACCCAAAACGAAAACAATAGTATCCAATGATAGTATAATCAATCCGTATGAAAACTACTCACCCTGCTTTACAGGTGTAGTAAGATTCCACTATTTTGTCTGGCTGGAATGTATAGTTTATGAGGGGTTCGATTTATCTGCTGTAACGCCACTCCTCCAGCGCTCCCAATCACCGGTCTATTAAGACCCCGCCCACATTCCACGCTACACCGGAATCATCCGCATCTGTTTTCAATTGTGTCTGTGTCATTGATATGCCTATATACATGCAAGCTTTAACATAGTCAGTGCGAAGTCTCGTAAGCCTGTTGTTAAGCTCTAGTCTTGTATAGACATTGTAATCGTGTAATCGCGTGTCATTAAAACCCGTTTCTACAGCGCTGTTACTTTTATTATAAGTTCAGCGGATTATTGTAATTGTGTTTGGAACATCGTTTCCTGTTTGTTTTGCATTTGCCTTTTCTGCCTTTGCTGTGTTACAGAAAAGGCCTAATGAAAACCTACTTCATCTTTGCATCTGAATCCAGTTCCACGTTTGCCATTTTTCAGTACACTCTGCTCGGTGCACAGAAAAAGCCATTACATCTGCATAGATTGCCAGCGCTTCACTGTGACTTTTATCTCCACCCCTCCCATAAAAAAATCTTGATTTCCTACACATATCCTTGAGTAAAATAGTTAAGGCCTCCCTGAAGAACTTCCTTGGACAAATTAGACGCATTCGGCAGGAAACACTCTGCAATATTATTCGGAATAGGCGAGAGAGTGGTGATCAAATTTCTGCTGAGCGCTAGCTATTTCGGAGCTGCGCTGCAAAGTGTGTGGGACATAGCAACTGTAACTGGGGGGACGGAGCTTACCGCTGCATTTTGGAAAGGTCCATTCCCATCATGTTTCAAAATATGTCATTCAAATGCGCCAATCAGAGGCCACTTGTTGCCCAGAAGGAACAATGTATGCAGCTCGGTATGAAACAAAGCGCATGCTGCACTGTGATTCTGCTCAACCAGCTGACTTGCTGGGGAAATGCAATGTTTATGTCTTTTTTGTTTCTCGTAATTTGGGGGAGGGCAGATGGAGGGTGCTAACATTTTATGCAGGCTGGATATGTGAAAGCAGGGCGGACCAAAATTAAAGCAGGGCGGCCCGCCCTCCTTGCGTTATGTGGGGAGTACTCTGCTGCTGTATATTCCTCAAGCAAACTGTTTGTGTGCCGTACGGAATGTTACCGCTTATCAGAAAAGTTCTCAAGAATGAAAAGCCAACTGGATGAGACCATAAAGGAAATCAAGCAACTTCACCTTGATAGCAACTGGCCCCGCATCAAATGTCTGACTACCGAAGCGCCGACCGAAGTGAGCTGCTCTGCAGCTAAAGAAATTATGTACGGGAAAACTTCAACACCAAAAAAAACCAGGGGTAATTCCACCTTTTGAACATTTCAACAGATTGGTGTTGGTCAGCCTCAGCAGCAGACGTCTTATGTGGTTCACTTCCCTCCCACAACAGTATGTGCATATAACTTCAGAGCTTCTCTCTGATTGGTTGAATACAAACCCCAGCTTAGATGTGCAGACGTTGTTGTGGGAGGGAAGAGCATCACATAATATGTCTGCAAGGGAGGCTGCAAACGACTCGGGTGAAACAGTAAACAACATAAGGTGGCTTCCATTATAAAATGTGACCATTAATATCTTCATATATGGGGAATTTTATATGATCCTAGAATAAAGGTTGACGTGCTGTATGCATATGTTGTTTAATAGAAATTACTACATTTTATTGAGAAAAAAAAGAATCATTGCAGTCAAATAGCAAAGGTTATGTTTTTTCCATTAATGAGATATTTAATGCAATTTTTTTAAATGTTATTGACAATACATTGGACCACTGAAAAATGTGCAGACAACCTGATTTGTTTCCTAGATTGTCCACTGGGGGTTTTCCCCTTATTTCTAACACCATGTAGCATTTTCATACAGAGAAATAGCGTGAAGGGCATTACCGGAATGGTGCTAAGTGAGTAGAGTGCCTAATGATGCTTGTGATCACTGCTAAGAGGAGACTAAGTAAAAGGGTCCTCATAAGGTTCTGTAAATTGAAAGTAAATATCTTCAAATGAGTCTGACTGGAGCAAAAGGTATTGCACATTGGGTGTTGTTTTCACTTGGAAATACATACAGTGTATATTTAAACAAGAAATGCATTGTTATTACTAAAATTTAGCATGAAAGTATGTGAAAACACTAGATTAACTTGTAATTAAATTGGATCTTTAATCCACCATCTGCTTTCCCTGTTGCTTAGATATGGCCTGGAGTAAGGACTGTCGTACTGCAGTGAAGCATTGTTTTCGAGAGAGAGTGGGAGTAAGAAACGGAGATGGAAATGCAAAGAGCGAGACAGAGAGAGAGAGAGCTAGAGAGAGAGACAGATATAGTGTGAATGATAAGAATGCAGCATTACAAATGATGCTATTTTAAAATCAGCATATCTATATGTGAAACATGGCCACAGCTTATGTTGTGACGCTGTATAAAATGTAATTAAAAATAAATTTAATGATTTGCAATTCATTTAAACCTTATATTTTATTGAAAATAATACAGACAGCATATCAAATGTTGAAACTGCGAAATTTTATTGTTTCTTGGAAAAAAGAAATGGAATTTGATGCCAGCAACATGTTTCAAAAAAATTAGAACTGGGGCAACTACAGGGTGGTGAAGCCCATGCCATCTTTACTTCTGAAAAACTTTTAAATACAAAATCATGTTACTAATTTTTTAGCCAATTAACCAAATTAGCTGTCAGTTTTTCCACCAGGCGTATAGCATCATGCAACTTTTCCAGTCTTTTGTTGCGCCTGTCCCAACTTTTTTGAAACATGTTGCTGGCTCCAAATTCAATTTGTTTTCAAAAAACAAAAAAATTTCAGCTTCAACAGCTGATATTTTGTCTTTGCCCTATTTCAAATTTAACACAGAGTTGGATTCGCAAATTATTGCAATCAGTTTTTATTTATTTATTTATTTATTATTTTATTAATATTTTACACAGTGTCCCAACTTTTTTTGGAAATGGGGTTGCACGTCATGTATTCTGCTTTATATATGCTATACTAAATGGCTACCTCACCACCTGTTTTGCCAATAAACTGTTATAAAAGCAAAGTGCAGTTGGACAGAGAGCGTCAATGTTTGCCCTTTTTTAAAATTTCTTGGACTCATACATTATAAGGGCTGTTCTCGATTTGGCAGGGTTTGCATGAGCTTCTTCCATGCTTCTACTGCTGGTGCTGGAGCTATGGAGTAGGAGGGGTGCAGAACTGTCTGGCTGCAATTAATGAAATGAAAGCTACTGTGGAGTACCGTGAACCTGCTTCTGTAATGCGCTGTGTAGCCAGATGGCGGGGGACCTTGTCTGGCACAAAATAAATCCTTCATACTCAAGTGGACACCGCATCAAACTAGTGACAAAAAAGGGGGAAAAAACTCTAAAAAGAACTGCGCAGGAACCATAAAAATGAGTGTAAAGCTGGGGATGTCACCCTGGACAGAAGCATACATCCATTATTAACCGAACATCAGTTGCCATTGTGATTAATCAATGTCGTTAATAAATTATGCAGCAGATAAACGAGTTATAATTACAATGATGTTTTATTGTTCTGTGTGATGATGCCTGTTGGGCCCTAGATGTGGTATGCTGTGTGAAAGCTGTTAAGTAAGCCTTTGCCTTCTTTACTGCGTCAGCCAATGTGCATTTGAATTCATTGGTGCTACCATGTGCAAGAGTTTGCTGTGTCCATGCATGCATGTGTATACATGCACAGTCAGGTCCACAAATATTTCAAAAGCAAACATTATTATTATTTTAGCTATGGACCATAGAATATTTGAATTGAAATTACATAATATGTGCCCAAAGTGCAGACCTTCATCTTTAATTTGTGGATATATACTGTACTTACATTTGATTTGGCTGAGCTGTGTCTGCATTGCGCTGATCATTTCTATGAAATAACCCCCCCCCTTTCTAAAGGACCAAAACTATTTGAATGGCTCCTCTGCTGTTCCTTGGCCAGATGTGATTTATTCCCTAAATATTCCATTTAGAAGAGAACACATTAAAGGTCTCAGTTCATTTCAAGTGTTGCATTTGTGTTTGGAATCTGTTGCTGTCAGCCCTCAATTTAAAATCCAACGAGCTATGGCTATTCCTGAAGCAAGCCATTATTATGCTGGAGTTCAGGAACACAAAAAGGCCCAGAAGATTATGACTAGCAACTCTGGTGGGTGAGAGAAAAATTCTCTCTGCGGTTCAGAAAAACCCTTCACAACAGTTGGCCAGATCAAGAACACTCTGCAGTTGTTAGCCCGCCTGCAAAATCAAAGGGACATAAGATAAGGGCTAAGGAGCGTGACAATACTTGTAGCCATCTCAGCAAACTTCTCCTGACACTGAGCAGTAGAATTTGCTCCGGCTTGGCGGATTCTTGCAAATGCCATTAGGAACAATGGGAGGAGCTAAAGATCTTATTTTGTTTACAGATTATCTGTCTTGCAACAGTCAGAATAAAGTGACAGTTCCAGTGAATATAAAATTTATTCTTATAAGTTTCCTATTGTACCTTTAAAGAGGTTGTATGGGATTTTCCCGTGCCCCTAGTACTGTTCTTTGAACTTCGATCTAAAAAAGAACAAATAAAAACATATAAAACTCTTTTCAGTATTATTTTATTTTGCAGATAAAAATCTATTTAATCATGTTGTATTTCCCAAATCTGTTATGTTTAATACCAAAATTTAAAGTTTTTTAGTTCGTCCCTGGAGGTCAGTGACCACCCGGTTGAACTAAATTACTGTCTCTTTAAGAAAAAAATCCATATTCCTTTATAACAGCTGTCTCATAATGTGAAATCACATCAGTGGCAGAAAACTCAAATGGGGTAAGTTGATTGATTTTCTATCTTGCTTATTATCCAATTTCTTTTTTTGTAAATAATAATCTAGTGTTAGAACATTCGGTGTCCGCCCTTTTAGGCTTAAGTACAGAGGAAATCAATCAAATTTCACAATTTTATCTAATCACAATTTCTAAATGTGTGTGTGAAACATGATAGATTGTTCATCAAGTATTTAAGATAATGCTTTGTCACCCTCAATCACAAGCAGGACACAGGCTAACTTTTGCTCAAAATGTCCACCCTGTTCGTGTCCACCCATTTGGCTTTATTCATCAAACAGGATGGACACCTAAACAGGGTCGGATATGTTTATTGTATCTATTTTTTCTATATAATTTATATTATGATCAAAACCTTTATGTGAAGGGCAGTGGCGTACTGTCGAAGGTATGAAAGGCAAACAGTGACCTTACCTTTTAAATGCATAATTATTCTCAAACTGGTTCCCATTTTCATTTCCCAGAGTTGGGACGCTGTGTAAAACGTGATTAAACACAGAATGTAATGATTTGCAAATCTCATAAACCTACATTTTATTCACAATAGAACATAGACAACATATCAGATGTTGAAAGTGAGACATTTTACCATTTCATGAAAAGTATTAACTCATTTTGAATTTGGTGGCAGCAATACACCTCAAAAAAGCTGGGATAGGGCCATGTTTATTATTGTGTAGCATCCCCTCTTCTGTTAACAACAGTCTGTGAACGTTTGGGATGTGAGGAGACCAAATGCTGAAGTTTTTGAAGAGGGATAACATAACATAACATAACATAACATGAATGGCGAGAACAGGCCGTTCAGCCCAACTAGGCTCGCCAGTTTCTTTGTACCATCGTGAATATATCACTTCAGATACTCAATGACTCAATGGTATCTAGCTTTTAAGTCAAGTCTGCTCTTGAAAAACTCCCAAGGTCTCTGCCTCAACAATATGGTCAGGCAAGCTGTTCCACACTGAAATTACTCTTTGGGTGAAGAAATATTTCCGAATATCAGTGCTAAATTTACCTTTAGTCAGCTTCCATTTGTGACCCCGAGTTCTGCTAACAACACTTGGTTGAAGGAATCTACATAATTCACTTTGTTAATCCCTTTAACATATTTAAAGACCTCAATCAAATCACCCCTTAGTCTCCTTTTCCTAAGACTAAAGAGATTATGATCTTCAGCCTTTTCTCATAGCTTTCATCTTTAATACCCGGAATTAGCTCGTGGCTCTTCTCTGAACTTTCTTAAAGCCTCTATGTCTTTCTTAAAGTATGGTCCCCAGAACTGTACACACAATACTCTAGATGTGGTCTGACGAATGTGTTGTATAAAAAGAAGCATCACCTCCTTGGATTTGAACTCAATACTTTTGGCAATGTATCCCAGCATCCGATTGGCTTTTTTAACAGCTACGCACAATGGCTAGAGCCTGTGAGGGTTTGGTCAACAATCACTCCCAGATCTTTCTCTTGTGGAGCACATTCCAGTTTAAAACCTCCCATGAAGTAATCCCGTCTAATGTTTTTATTACCTACATGTACTACTTTACATTTCGCATTACATTAAATTTCATTTGCCACATTTCTGCCCAATTCTGAATTCTATCCAAATCATCCTGAATCACTTTAGTGGACTCTAAACTATTTGCCAAGCCCCCAATTTAGTATCATCTGCAAATTTCACTAATCTGCTCTCAATATTCCTATCAAGGTCATTAATGTAGATGAGGAACAGCAGGGTCCCAACACGATCCCTGGGGGACGCCACTCCCCCACCCTACCTAGCTCAGATGATATACCACTGACCACCACTCTTTGTGTTCTGTCCTGCAACCAGTTATGAATCCACTTCAGAATACCACCTGTAACTCCAATGGAGCTCATTTTAAAAATTAGTCTCTTATGCGGTACTGTGTCAAATGCTTTCTGAAAATCCAAATATATGATGTCATAAGCCCTGCTCTGGTCATAAGTCTTGGTGGCCTCTTCAAAAAATTCCAGAAGGTTTGTCAGGCATGACCTTCCTTGATTTAAAACCATGTTGGCTATCCTCAAGATATTGTTATGTTCAAGAAATAAGTCCAGCTCATCTTTTTATGATAGATTCCAATATTTTTGCACGCAATGCAAGTTAAACTGACTGGCCTGTAATTACCTGGCTCTAGCACGGTCCCCTTTTTTTTATATATTGGTATTATATTGCCCTGTTTCCAATCATTTGGTATTTCTCCAGTTTCTAAAGACCGCCTAAAGATGGCAGATAGCGGCTTAAAGATGATCTCACTAACTTCCCTGAGCACTCTAGGATATAAGCCATCAGGACCCGCCGCCTTATCTGCCTTTAGTTGATGCAACTTGTCTAATACGACGTCATCCCTAACCTCAATTTCCGCTAAATAATCTTGAGCATTGGACAAGCCCTCTGGCCGAATAAAGACCGGCTCTAAGGTAAAATTCTCAACAAAGTAACCGTTTAAGGTGTCCGCAATATCCTTATTATCATATAGCAGCGATCCATTTTTATTCTTTATGCACTTAACCTGTTTTTGACTTCCTTTTTCTACTACAGTACTGAAAGAAGCGCTTTTAGGGTTAGTTTTTGCCCCCTCTGCAATTTGTCTTTCATACAGTCTTCTAGCATTCCTCAGCTCTTTTTTTTTGACCACAGCCCGTGATTTTACAGAATTCGCCTTAGTAATCTCATTGTTATCCTCTATGTACATCTTATAAAGATTCCTCTTTTCCTCAAACTCCTACGAATAGCTGCTGTCATCCACTGAGGATTCTGCTTTTTCAGCTTACTTTTGGACACCTTTGGAATGAATTTACATTGTGAATCAAGTAAAACCCCTTAAATCTTTCCCACATCTCATTTACAGACTCACAGTCCAGGAGTGTCTCCCATTTTGTTTCACTTAGATATGACCGCATCCTGTCAAAGTTTGCTCGCCTAAAATTAAAAATTTTTGTTTTTGGAGACACCTTTTAACTTCCCATGAAACCTCAAAATTAATAGTAGAGTGATCACTTGTCCCAAGTGGCTCCAGTACCTCAACATTGCTAATTCTATCTGGGTCATTACAGAGCAGCAAATCTAAAATTGCCTTCTCTCTTGTAGGTTTATTAACATACTGCACCAAAAAATTATCATTTATGACATCTAGAAATTCTTCCTCCCCCTACCCTGTCCTTTCACAATTTCCCAATCAATACCAGGATAATTTAAGTCTCCCATAATAATAGTCCCTCCTCCTCTACAAGCTTATGAATCCTCTTAAGGAGCATTTCATTGACTGTACTGTCCAAAGCTGGTGGTCGATAGCATACACCTATGTTTAAACCAGTCTCGTGGTTTGCCAGTGAGCCTGACCCAGATATCTTCACAAGGCACGGAATATTCAATTTCAGGAATTTCCTGCACATTTATGTTTTCGCTCACATAGAGTGCTACACCCCCCTCCCCGCCTATTACATCTATCCTTCCTAAAGAGCTTATAACCTTCTACATTATATTCATCTCCATCCTCTTCACTAAGCCATGTCTCTGTAATCCCAACTATGTCATAGCCTTCACTAATCATAACGGCCTCAAGTTCTTGAAATTTATTTTTAATGCTTCTTGCATTTAGATAAAAACATTTATTTCAGGTTATCATGAATGCTCTTCCTTCGATTTCCCATGCGCCTGCTGCTCAAAGCCCCTCACCATGCTTTTTTTTTGCTTTAAAAATATATCATCAATAGTGCATGTAACGCTGTCAGCTTCCATCAGGGCAGTCTGCATTTCCTCTGTGTAACACTCTCTAACCTCCCTGCCCCCAAGTCCCTAGTTTAAATAACTCTCTGCTACCCTCAACATACGCTGACCCAGTGCAAAGGTACCCTCCGGTTCAGGTGTAGCCCATCCGGCTTGAACAGGTCACCCCTGTCCCAGAAGTAGTTCCAGTGCCCCATAAACCTATACCCCTCTTTCCTACACCAGATTCTGTGAGCCACGTGTTAAACCTCCAGATAAAAATTCTGCTTCCCTCTGTTTGCACGTGGTACCGTAGAATCAAGAACACTACCACTGTGGAGGATCTGCTCCTAAGCTTTTCAGCTAATTCAACAAATTTACTTTTGCAGAACCTCAAACCTACCCTTACCTATGTCATTAGTCCCAACATGGACCATGACAACTGGATCCCCCCCGCTCTGGCCAGGAGCTTGTCCCAAGACGCTCCAGGAGGTCTCCTACCTGGGCACCAGGCAGGCAACACACCGACGAGACTCCTTGTCGCGCGAACAGACTAAACTGTCTATTCCTCTAAGTATTGAGTCCCCCCACTATCAATAACTCTTTTCTGAGGGGTAGAGGCCAACAGGGTGCCCTGCTGCTCATCAGTCCCTCACTCTCAGGGTCAGGGGCCAATTCGAGTTCCTGCAAGGGCCGGAATCGTTGGACACCTCAACCACTGGAGGAGCTGTCGCCACGGTGTGCACGCCCTTTCCTGCGCTGACGCCCCACCGTCACCCAACTTTCTCTCCCTGCCTGCTCTGGGGTCCCCACACCACCCTGCTTTGGCGTACAGACCATTTCTTCTAAACGACATACTACTTAGTTCCTCTAGGAACTCTACTGATTATGGAACTATGTCGTGTTGCCAACTGGCCCTGAAGAACAAGGATCTTGCTCTCCAGATGCTCAATTAGCTGGCACCGGTGACAGACAAACCCACCCTGGAAATCTCTTTCCAAAAGTGCGATCATCCTGCAACCGTCACATAGTTTTGGCCACATTTTGAACCCCCTACCTAATGACCTCGCTCACCCTAGATAACAAAGAAAATTACTAATGCCGAGACAGAAGCTCAGGAACCACAATTTATTAATTAATTAACCTGAGAAGCCCTAAGCAGCAGTCACAATAGAAACCGTGGGGAAACTATGTGAATGGATAATAAGCCCTTTAACAGGGGCTTAGTTTTAGTGAACAGAAATGAAATACCAAATTGAGAAACTCTATCGATAATAAGCACTCCTAATAAGCCAACTTGAATTTATCTAGACCCGCTACTATTAATATATTTAACTCTAAAAGTCTCACAGGGCTTAGCTGAGAACCCAGATAAAAGACTGGCTATACTACGCCCAGGAGAAACTGGAGGAGGGAGGAGGCGGAGCACTCCGGTAAAGCTTTCCGTTTAAATTCAAGGGTAACCGAACGGACGACTAAAGTGACTGCTGTCCTATTGACTAAATACTAAATCTCAAAAAAAAAAAGCAAACAGTAACTATCTAGCTAGCCAGCCACAAATACAACCAAGAGTAACCGAGATAAGAGTTAAGCCTCGGTTCCTTTAATTAAAGGGAACCGAATAAACAAGTCGTTTACTTCGTGAGCGAACTAAACACGGTATCTCCCCCAACAAGCTGTCGCTGAGCACTCAAACAAGCAGTTAAACTTTAATCAGCTGATCAAGGCACCGCAACCGGAGGAAAATACAAAGATAACGTAATTTGCAATGTGTTTAATCAGAAGAGCCCTTCGATGATAATAAAATGCTAAAAAGACAAAAACCCCGGTTCATTCAAGTATTATATTCAAGCTTGGAAATGCGTTTATGCGGGTAATGTGGTCAGGATAGAGAACGAAGGGGACTAAAAACCCCGTGAACGTCAATATTTATTGGCTAGAAGACTGTATGAAAGGCAAGCGACCAAGTATGAAACCAAGCCAGATAGTTAGATATCCCGGTAATTTGATATATTCCTGGCGTTGAGAGCTTACAATAGTTCGTTAGCTAAATCAGCTACAGAAAAGCAGGCGACAGTGTGTACCTCAGTCCTTGAAAACAACTCCTGACTTACTTTGTATATCACACAATTCACTAAGTTAGACAATTACTTGGCGTTTAGTTTATTCTTTAAATTTAGCGTTTAAATTTATTTTACTTTACCTTACTTTGCTCCGGAGACTGAAACCCCTCAAAAAAACCCCCAAAAACCCCGTCGCTTTTGTTTGACCAGATTAGCGACTTAATTTGGCTGTTTGCTCACCGAGTTGTTAAAGGGGGAAAAAAGGGGAAAAAAAGATGATGGAGGAAGATTCTCCCTGCCCCTAATGCGACAAAGGTTATACCTCGAGCAAATTGTCTAATCTCTAATACTGTTTGAGCCTGAACACACAAATTAGTTTCAGATAACTCCGTTTAAAACAAGAGTAAAACTTCAGATTCGATCCCGCACGCCTTCCTCTGTCTCAACTCAAGCAGAATGAACACCAACGAACAGCGCTACAGCACAGCCAAGAGGTCAGCATGATGTTCTCCCACTCTTGTCTTGTAGGATTCTAACTGCTCAACAGTCCTGGGTCTTCTTTGCTGGATTTTACATTTTATTATGCACCAAATGTTTTCTATTGGTGAAAGGTCTGGACTGCAGGCAGACAATTTCAGCACAGGACTCTTCTACAGGGAAGCCATGCTGTTGTGATGGATGCAGTATGTGGGTTAGCATTGTCTTGCTGAAATATGCAAGGCCTTCCCTGAAAGATACGTTGTTGTAAAACCTCTATATACTTTTCAGCTTTGATGATGCCTATCCAGATGTGTAAGCTGCCCATGCCATTGGCACTAATGCAACCCCATACCATGCAAGCTTTTGAACTGAGTGCTGATAACAAGCTGGATGGTCCCTCTCCTCTTTAGTCTGTACTACACGGCGTCCGTGGTTTCCAAAAAGATTTTCAAATTTTAATTAATTTGACCACAAAACACATTTCCATTTTGCCTCAGTCTATTTTAAATGAGCTTTGGCCCAGAGAAGATAGCGGCATTTCTGGATCTTGTTCACATACGGCTTCTTCTTTGCATGATACAGCTTTAACTTGAATTTGTGGATTGCACGGCTAGCTGTGTTCCCAGACAATGATTCCTGGAAGTTTTCCTGAGCCCATGGAGTGAATTTAGTGCAGAATCATGCCTGTTTTTAATGCAGTGGTGCCTGAGGGCCCGAAGATCACGGGCATCCAATAGTGACCTTTGGCTTTGTCCCTTTCGCACAGAGATTTCTCCAGATTCTCTGAATCTTTTGATGATATTATATATTGTAGATGGTAGGATATTCAAAATCTTTGCAATTTTACATTGAGGAACATCTTTTTGAAATTCTTCAACAATTTTTAGGCTCAGTTTTTCGCAGATGGGTGAGCATCTGTAGCCTGGTAAAACCAGACTCTGCTACTTCGCTGTGCTTCGTACACAGAGTCTGGCCAGTCGTCATTGACAAGTGTTTACTTCCTGGTGGGTGGGCACTTGTCTGAAGTTTAAAATCATTGGTGTACCCATAAACTAATCGCTAACGTTTGGCGATGACGTATATTATGCGCCGGCTCAGCCGCCTAGTACATCTGCTGTAAACACGGTCCTTCATACCAGGAATGCAGCGAAAACAAACTGATCAGTACATTAAAGTTAATACTGTACCCATACATATGCCCATCTACCAAATTTTAGCCTTCATGCATTCACTTAAAAGAACCAAAGGTGCTCTTTTTCTGTTCTCCTTACAAGAAACAAACTGTTGAGCCATCGTTTTCCTGCAGATACTGCTTCTGTAAAAAACGTAAGAGACCAAAACCAACGGGCAGAATCGACGAGAATAACGCATTATTTACATCTGGCCGAAATCTGCGTTGGACACGAAAACTGAACCGTTAACCATACTTGCGCTGACATCATACCGAGCTCGCTATCTAACTTTTATAGCAACACAGTTTGGTTTTTGTTGCTTTTGTCTCCAGACAGCCATTTCATTCATGGATAATGACAACATAACACTGAGACAGCGAATAGGTCTTGTGACACTAACAAAAACACAGCTTTTAAAAAAAAGTTTGCTGCTAACTTACATAGTGTGAAATTCAGTGGGCAATGAAAAACACTAGAAGCTTCCTAAGCTAGCTGAGGTGGTTCGCTGTCTCTCACAGAGATGAACAGGGTGCCTATTTCATGATGGCTATTAAGTAGATATGACAATCTGTAGGCAGTAGCGCTACAACATCATTTCCATTCAAAAAACTAACCAAATATTGACCTTGTTGTGGCTATAAGTCGCTGATACCCAGAATTTTCTCCACAAAGGCGAATGGCATCTATGTCCATGGCCATTGTTGATTTCGGAGACTACAATTTCAAACTCGGCGCAGCTGCTACATCATGGCTCTCGGCCACGCCTTCTGTTCATTGGTTGGTCCGGCGGACTTTCTGCCGAGGTAAACGAGGCAGAGCTCCGAGTGACCAGACTGAGTACTGGCCAGTAAATTAATGAGTACAAAGGCTGGCGGAGCCGAATGAAACCTCTGCCCATCTTTACTTCTGAGAGACTCTGCCTCTCTAAAATGAGGCCTGTAGTCATGTTACTGACCTGTTCCCAATTAACCTAATTAGTTGTGAAAATGCTCCTCAAGCTGTTTTTTTATTAGTACCACTTACTTTTCCAGCCTTTGTTGCCCCTGTCCCAACTTTTTGAGATGTGTTGCTGCCATCAAATTCAAAATGAGCTAATTTTTCATGAAATGGTAAAATGTCTCACTTTCAACATCAGATATGTTGTCTATGTTCTATTGAATAAAATGTGGGTTTATGAGATTTGCAAATCATTCCCTCTGTATAATGAAGTTGGAGCGCAGAGGTTATGTTTCATCTCCGTTTGTTTGTTGGTTTGTTTGTTTGTGAACAGAATAACTCAAAAACTTGGGGTGGATTTGGATGAAACTTGGTGGAAGGATGAAGTATGGGTCAAGGACAAACTGATTCACTTCTGGTGCATGTACATCAAAGGTCAAGGTCAGGGTGGCCCTTTTAGTAGTAACCCTGGGTTTATGTGTAGCCGGCATAGCATTAGGACCCTGGGGTAAGCTGGAGAGGATAAAGGGGTGTGAGTTCATGGCGATCACCTTTGCATTTTATGGAGTGGATCGCACGTGTGGCTTTAAGTTTTCAGTAGATTTTTATTCATTTTCATTTTGAAATATTGTAGGCAGCTACTGTGACTATTTGGTATCAATCGTAAAATGCTGGTTGACAGAATTTGGGGATATTTTGTTCCTCTCTACATATTTTTCACTCTTCCACAGTTCTGGGTTCCGCAGCACATTCGTCAACTTCGTCAGCAGATAAAATAAATCTGAACTGCGGAATAAACAGCCCCAATGGATTTGGATCCCAGTGGCGGTTCTAGCTACCACCATAGGCGCTGAGCTCCACGCTGTTCGACTTTGCAAAAACCAAAACAAAACAATATGCACAAAAAAATTTATTGCACATGCGCTTCGAACTTAGTAACATTAATGAATACACAAAAATAAGACAATATGCACCCAATATGTGCATTCAAAATAAAATAATGAATTAATAAAAAGACATTAATAGACAGCGCTAGAGGGTGTAGCCAAATATTTCAAAAGCGCCCCTTAATTTGCAGTGAAATACAATAAATAAGTCTCTGGCACCATATGCAGGCTATTAATTAATTATAAGTTACATTTGATCTTGTATATTATAGGCTATAATGCTTTCAGAATAGAACCAGAGACACACAACTTCCATCAAGACAACAACTCTATCAGTGTATTAGACATTAGGTGCATCTTTTAATTAAGTCTTCAGCATTGAAAATGTCATTTTCTAAACGTTGGACCTAGTCAGTACAATTAATAAGTTAAGTTTACATTGTCTGCTTATGGAGGTTAACCAAATAATAAATAAAGTGTTAGTCAGATTAAATTGTTTCTTACTTTTTTTTCAGCCAGGCCCAAACTACATATCATCATCCTTGCTTATTAGAAATAATATCAATACAGTGTTATGTACTAGTCGAACTGACTGTGACAATAGATTATTTTGGCCTATTTTATACGTGAGAATAGCAACATAGGCTAACAAATAAACAAAAGAATTCCATATTCAACCTCCACCAATATCAAATGAAATAATTACTTTCTCGATAATTCTTCATTACTCTGCGTACCCAGAGAAGCATTCGGTGTGTAAAAACGTCAAGTGTACATCCAGTCAAGAGAATTTAGAGTTTAATTTCTAGTGCTGTGCTGCTAGACGTGGTAGTGGCATATAACGTCGGCAGCCATAATACTGATGACACACCGAGTTGCTAGGGCATGCACAGCATGTGCATTTGCAATAATAAATATTAATATTGAATTCTAAACTCCCTTCTCGCTAATAAAACCCCCCAAAATATGAAATCTTTAAAATAAAAATCCTGGGGCGCCCCAGTGGCTCATCGGTCTAAGCGCGTGCACCATAAAGGCTGTGGCCTTCCTGTAGAGCCGGTTTGATTCATTTCCGGGTCATTTGCCCGTCTTCTCCATTCTTCTCCCCAACTTTCCTATGTCTCTCTACTGTGTGACTATCAAAATAAAAGGAGAAAATCTCAAAAAATAAAAATCGAAAAGTGGAGGTTAGGTAAAATTTTTCCCAGTTCATTGCTAAGCTAACGTCATCATAACAGTAGACTTTTAACGAGGTCTAGAAAGTATTAAACGTTGATAAATAATTATTGCGAAATCTAAGGCTTTTAAAGGCATTAAAATGGCCATTTGCGGGTATTGGTCTGGGGTAACGTTATCGTTTTTTTTTTTGCGCTCTCCCGCCTTCAGAAGACAGAAGCTAGATCAAAGCTTGAACAAGTTTTTACAATTCATTACAACCAGTGAGATATTTTCCACCACGTAACTAATTCAGTTCATTTAATGAGTCTAACGTTGATACTATAATCCTCTCTTGAGCATCTAACAGCAATCATAGCTTAACTAACTTACCGAGATTCAAAGTTACTGAAGATAAAAACGTTTTCTTCGTACTCTATGTAGATCATAAACCCTATATATTCAGCTCGTTGAAATCGGTTGGGAAGTGTAAACGTTATAGATTGAGAAAATACACATCCCCATTTACTTGCATTTGTTTACATGCAGACCTTGCACTCCCTGATATGGGTGACGCTCTAAGGTGTCAGAGCAATGAGCCAAACAAAGCTGCTAATGCGGCGTATACTTATATCTGCAGCTGGAGCCCCTCCTCTCCCTCCAGAGAAGTATCTTTGCCAGATATAGACAGCCAGCAGCCTGCCGGAGGTTGACAGAGGAAAAGCCCAGGCGCATATTTAAATCCACTGACTGGGTTATCTAATCAAGTGATGACAGCAAATGAGTGTATTTTTTTTTTTTTTTGCGCCCCCTGTCAAGATGCCACCTGGGCAACTGCCCATGTCGCCCATATCTAAATCCGCCACTGATTTGGATGAAATTTGGTGGAAGGAGGAACTATGGGCCCAGCACAAATTGATTAACATTAACATTGTACGATCACAGGTCAAAGTGATGGTGGATGATTCAAGTTTGGCCAATACTGATAGCGCTATTGGCGGAGGTATGCACTCTACTGAGTGCTTTCTAGTTGTATTCTGTTTTTATTCACGTTTTACACAACGTCCCAACTTCATTGGAATTGGGGTTTGTATTGGCTTATATGTGGCAGGTCGAAGGAGGGCCTGGGCGGGGAATTGAACCCCAGACTCCCGGGTAAGAGTCAAACGCACTGACCATGTCCGCAAAGAGCCAGGCTCATTGGCAAGGTAGCCAGCGTACTTATTAGGAGGTATTTCTAGTGACAGGACCCTTTTATATCATCTCTCCCCCTAACTTCGGGCGCCTCACCTCCATACTTCTTTATGCTGCCATCGGTCGCTAAGATCCTGCGATTCGCCAGAATGTGGCAGGCCGAAGGAGGGCCCGGGCGGGATTGAACCCCAGACTCCCGGGTAAGAGTCAAGCAGCTGACCACGTCACCAAAGAGCCAGACTCGTTGGCAAGGTAGCCAGGGCACGTACTTATTAGGGGGCATTTCTAGTGACAGGACCCTTCAACTGTCATATAGTCAATACCAATGAATCAATATAATTTTTAATGATTATAAAATGAAATAGTGATTGCTGTCAAAAAAGTAACCTGTGTTTTTGCTTCTGATGCTTGGACATGTGTATAAACATATCTGTACATAAAGATGAACTATGGCTTTATAATTTGAGTTTGCTCCAGATTGGCTGGAAAGTCAACACTGCAAACTAGGTCTAAGCGATTTTCAGGCTAGGCTAGCCTTTTAATGAGCCAGTCTGAAGTGAACTCAAATTAAAGCCATCATTCATCTATACATAAAAATATGTATATGTACACATGCCCAAGTATCATAGAAGTAAAGCCAAGATTACGTTTGACTCCAAATACAAACACATTATGAAATAAACTTTAAAAACCTAAGCTAACCACATTCATTGCAAAATGCTAGTCTGAGCCAGTTGTAGTATACAATGAAAAAAAAAAGATGTGTGATGTGAATGAATGCAAAGAGACTGAAAGATGTTATTCACGTTTCAATTGGTAAAACTAACTAAACAACATCAAGATTTTGTCCAACCTCTTACACCACTGTCCCCCCAGTTATGTTGGTATTTGTAAGTGCATAAAGATATGGAAGGAGTTAATTGTACACGCTCGAAGCATGGAATTATTCCTATGATAATTCAGTTTTTCTTGCAAAAAAAAGCTGCAGAATATGTCCTGTTCTCATAACATGCACTTGTTTTTCCTGAATAAATGCGGTTTTAAAATTATTTTATTGTGAAAATAATGCCCCATATCTCCGTATCATTAAAAAAAAAAACAGCTGAAAAGACTGAAAAGAAAAATTATTTCAATCAGCTGCTGTTCTAGTTACAACTGCATTCGTATTATTTACATTTTCAACCTCTTTTATTATGCCGAGGAGTCAAATGCAACACAAATTAATTCAGTGGCATGAGTTTCTCAATACACTTGTTGGATTGTATGTGGGCACATCTGCAGGTTTAAATCTTTGCTGTTCGCCTGGAACTCCAGCTGGTAGCATGCACTTTTCTGTGGCTGTTCCTGGAGGTGGGTGAGAGGAACAGGCTCAGGCTCAAAGAAGGAACAGCAGGCTTTCTACTCCACACCAATGACCAATTTTGTCTGGCTTAATAAAAAAAGAATGTAGACTCAATCCCTGTCTCCTGCACCACAGTTGCTGGAGTCATCTGACTTACAAATGGTTGGCCGGGAGAAATTTCTGGTGATTACTATCTTTCCAAAATGGGAAACAGTCAACAACATCAGAGAGAAACCCATTCTGCGAGTCCAAAAACTGTAATCCAATGTGGTTATACAATTCCAGATGTCCCAAATCTTCCGGAAGGTCCAAAGTTCCTACAATTTGTGACCTGCTCCCTGGTACATGGAAGTGGTCCCAAATCTCCCACAAATTCGAGTCTCAACCTAACATTAGGAATTTGCAGTATCTTGTCTTGACTGACAATGGTAAGAATGAAATACAGTGTAAAAGTTAAAGCCTCTTAAACATATTAACCCCAATTCCAATGAAGTTGGGACGTTGTTTAAAATGTGAATAAAAACTGAATGATTCGCAAATCTCATAAACCCACATTTTATTCACAATAGAGCATAGACAACATATCAGATGTTAAAAGTGACACATTTTACCCTTTCATGAAAAATATTAGCTCATTTTGAATTTTATGGCCACAATACATCTCAAAAAAAGTTTAGACAAGTGCAACAAAAGGCTGGAAAAGTGTAAGTGGTATAAAAAAAAAACAGCTGGAGAAGCATTTTGCAACTAATTAGGTTAATTGGCAACAGGTCAGTAACATGGCAGTATAAAAAGAGCATTTTAGAGAGTCAAAGTCTCTCAGAAGTAAAGATGGGCAGATGTTCATCAGTCTGTGAAAAACTGCTTCTAAAAATTGTGGAACAATTTCAGGAAAATGTTCCTCAATGTAATATTGCGAAGACTTTGAATGTCCCACCATCTACAGTACATAATATCATCATGTGAGGTAGCGTTCAGGAACCAAATGCGAGACCAAAGGGATCCAATAAAAAGGTGTTTTATTGAAGCTGAGGGGTAAACCCCCGCAGAGCAGAAGGCAACATTAGAGTCCACAATCCAAAATCAGAATCCCAGGGGCGTAAGCCAAATCATACACAGGGCAGCAAACACAATAATCAGGGTCGGGCAAAACAGGTTCGATACACAGGTGCAGAGAAATCCAAGACAAAGCCAAAATCGTAATCAGGGACGGACCAGTCAGAAAAGTAACACAAAGAGTACAAGGCATAAACTATCGCAGCACAAGGGAAACGTTCTGACAGGGAACTGCTGTGAAAAGACTGCTTAAATACACTCAAGGGAAGTCACATGCTATGATTGGGAACAGGTGAATTGGATCAGACTAATTATGAAGGAGCAAACACGAGGGAGAACCTAACCACATGAAATTGGCAAAAGCCAAAACGCGGACAGGGATCACGAGACAGCCTATTGACAAACACACAGCTCCGGTTAGGGAGTTCTAATGTGCACAGATAATGAGAGGCAGAACAGAGTTAAACAGGTGCGGAGGATCTGCTGAAACGCAGCAAAGTAGATTGAGTGAAGACAAGGGGCGGAGACTAGAATAGAGCGAGTGCTGAGAGCTTGTTAATCAATTAGTAAAGTGCAGCTATACAATCCCTAGTGCTCGTTAGTAAGTTAGTATTATATACAATGTTAGTTTAGGTTAGTAAACAACAAACTGTTAGTATGGTTAGTAAAGACAGAACAGTAAGGCGAAGGAAGCAAACGAGATTAGAAGGAATGATTGGAAACCCAGAAACCATGAAATCACCTGAAAGTGTGGCACACAATATTGGGGCAATGAGCTGTCACAAGACATACGACCAGACAGGGGAGACAAAGTGCAATGCATGGCAAGATACAAAACAATGACCGGAATCTAACTGAGGGAATGGACTATGGCAGAATACAGGCAAAACAGAAACAAAAACATGGCAAGGATCAAGACATAAGCAAAAACATGAACAGAACAAGACAGAATCATAACACATCAGAAGATTCAGAAAATCTGGAGAAATATCTGCACTAGGGACAAAGCCGCAGGTCAATATTCAATGCTTGTGATCCATTGTGAATAAAATATGGGTTTATGAGATTTACACATCACTGTATTTTGTTTTTTATCACAGTTTTACACAACGTCCCAACTTCATTCGAATTGGGGTTTGTATGTCTACCAGAAAATATGCCTCCTCCACTTCCTAGGCCAACTTCTTGATAAGAACCTGGACACCCCACTTGCGTATTTCACGACGGAGTAGGCTATTCATTTGGTTGATCTTCCAGTATTCATTTCTGCAAGGTTGAGCTATCTATAATTCTGACAAAGAAGTCTGGCAGTTGCAGCTATCATATATGCATGCACTGTTGCTGGAATACTGTCTGACTTTTACGACAAGGAAACATGTGGGACAGGTGTCGTCACCTCTGACTGAGCGACAGTGCTGTTTGACTGACCAAGTCAGTATATGAAAAACAATAAAATAGTTTTTCGAAATAAAAAATACTAGGTATTGTACTTTCAAATCAAGAATAAAAAATGAAGACCAGATTCTAAGAGGTTGGATGCACTGCTGAGAGAGAGACTGGTGAACCGTGTAACTTATTTAATATCTGGTTGTAACTTAGATCTGCTTCGCAGCTGAATGGAAATACACATCTCTGTATCACACAGCAACAAATGTGGGGTCTCTTCTGCTGAACCAGGGCACTGTAATTCTCTCTAAATATTGGCCTCAGGAATAGGTCCCCGTCTAACGACATCAGCTTTCGGATTTCATTTTTTCAAAAGGCTGAAGATGGCCCTGTACTTCTCTGGCATGTAAAATAATCCTGGTTCTTGGATATCCAAGGTACTGTTCTTTGTTGTTTATTAAATTGAGACAAATACAGAGCAAGGAAGGGGATAGAGGACAACCAAGGAACAGATGGGATCATGTTATTGTATAAATGTGATGAATCTACTGAACCAGCAAGGACAGACAGGGGAATGAACAAAAAACCTCTTGGTTTCAAATGTTTTTATGAAGTGTTCTTTGTTACTGTCAGTCTGTGCTAAACAATAGAATGGGTAATAAAGACCACATTTTTAAAAAGTCGGCCTTTGGTTTTGAAGAGTTCATAGATTCTTTAAAAAAAAAAAATCTGCTTTGATTTGCTATTGCCAAACCAGAACAAGATGAAAAAAAATTACTAAGAGTAGAAAAGTAAGTTTATGATGGACAGATGTCCTGCTGAAACAATCTGTGGGAGACTTGCACGGTACAGAAAGATTATTCTAATCTGATTGTTGAAAAGGAAATAAAAAAACATAGTTTGACTTTGTTTCTGTTGTGCATCAAGGGTAACATGCTGAAACAGATTAGCAGCCAATTAGTTGCGCTTTTTGTATTTAGCTTTTTCTGTCAGCTGCTGTTTTCAGTGGGTGAAATTTTACAATGAGGAAGAACAAACGGTCAACAAGGGGCAGAGACAAGCCAAAAACAATTGATAACTTTGGCTATTATGCATTTGAAACCATGCACACATGCACTGGATGCTGACTTTTATTCCAGGAAATAACATGCCTTTCTTCACAAAAGTATTGGGCACATACATGCCACTTGTCTGCAACACAGTGCAGATAAAATGCATCTGATATAGCCAGCTGTCTAAACTTGATTAGTAAGTATGTGGCATGGTTTATATGAATGCAGTGATGAGGCCCTAAAATATATAAACAATGATCATTTGCTACATCCATGTACACCTCTGGGTGTAATGTTCATTTTAGTGAAAGAAAATAAAACTGTATGACCTACCAGCTTCGTGAAGCGGCCAGTGCTGTATACCAATTTGCAGTTACAACTGGGAATGACTCTTCTTGTCTAAGCAAGCTGAAAATTTTTCTGTTTTGACACATATGCAGTGACACTATTCAAAATTGTGCTAGGGTATTTGCACGAAATGTATAAATGATGCATGTTTACTGACTTATAAATGTCACAAAATATGAGCAAGACTTGCTGACTAATCTTCTGGATCATTGTTTTTCCCCGGAGAGCTTTAACATGTGTTGATAATTAGTTTTGACAAAAATTAAAATGGAATTTTTTCATACCATACAAAGAGTCACTGCAAGAAAAAGGCAATTTGTCTGTTGTATTTACTATTTCTGTACCTTACAGCTTTTCACTTTAAAAATGGTAAAGCTATTCGAATGAAACGAGATTTAAAATGTGAACTCCTTTATTTCCTGCTTTCCAAGATTTTGCATTCACACTCAAAATTTACATGCCATGTCTCTGCCTGTCATCTTTTTCCCCATGTCTAGTTCAAAACTTGCAGCATTTCTTGTGAATATAAAAACCGCTCTACAGTGGTCTTGACAAAATATTGACTAAACTTCTAATTTCTGGTCCGATAGCTGAAATGGAAGCATGATCGATATCATGTATTTTTACCTCGAGGGAGGATATTACTGTGTTAGACATCTGATGGTCCTGACAGATGTAAACGCAAAAATTTTCCACATCAACAATTTAACGAATTGGACCATTGCTTCATTGTCCTGTAAACCACATTATATCCTGCATTGACATTGTGCACTGATCCAAAGTGTCGAAGTCCAGTGACATCATGCACCCGCGGTGGGATGCCTTATTGCTGAGAGATAACTTCTACCAATACCCACGACTGATACTGCAGACTAGTGCTCAGTGCTTTTTCTACTGAGATTGTCAGGCACATACTTTAGGCAGGCTGAGTGGGTCTATAATCTAAAACTGCCTCTTTGTTCAATCGAATGTTACACTGGGTTTTAGCGTGACATTAATATTGATGGCATCACGCTTAAAAACTCAGAAGTGAGCATCGAAAACTTGTTAACTTGTCTTAATTCTTTGTTGGTCTCAGGGTTATACCTGTCCTTGGGCCCTTCTGCTCTTGAGAATTATAAACTGGAACCAGCAGTAGGATTCCTCAAGGAAGAGTTGAAAAGATGCATCTTTCAACCATTTTACAACATATTTTGGTCCTGGAAAGCTAGGTGCTCAGCATAAATTGGAGTACCAACCATACACCCCGCCTTTATTCCGAACCTACCATTTTCTTACTTGCTTTACGTGGTCATATTGACAGCAGAGTGACAGTATTGTAAGCATGCTGGAGGGACAAACAGTACTGAATCCCATATCTATCCCATTCTGTAAGCACAGATTAAATTTCTGGCAGCAGGCACTATGTGGACAGGGCTATAAATTGTCCTCTCTCAGTCCTGAATGCTCTTGATGTTGCCAAATATCTTTCCCTTGAAATGGAGCGTTTTATTTTTAAGGACACTTTCATTGTTTTTTTTAATGGGCTTTTTCATTTTTGCCTCGTCAAGGACATGACGTGTTCAGCATCAAGGACTTCCTTTCTTTCGTTAGTTCTGCCCTCACTTGTATTGTTCCCAATTTACTAATGAATAGTGCAGTTACTGAATGGCCAGTGTTTTGAATAACTTGGACAAGAACAGGGGTACCTCATTTTTTGAGTCTTGTCAGGATGAACTCAGCATTGAACAGGAACTTAAACCGTAATGTTCAGATAAATTTCCACAGAAAGAACTAAGAAGCCAGCATAGTCAAAGTTGAGGCCATTTTTATTCTGATATAAGGAATCAACAGCATGAACCCTCCTAAATGCATAGCCAAACGTTTAATGGTGAAAATGCTAACATTTAAACATGAATAAATTGCTAAGATTTATAGCAGGCTGCAGCATTCTCTGCTGTCACTCCAGAGGTGTTCTGAGTTGTGGGGGCTCACACTGACTTAAAAGCAAATTATTAAACGTTATGTTGTTAAGTAATAAGTTGCGTCAGGTATGTGTGGAAGAGCATGCATTTTGTGTACCAGGCCATGAGTGCCCGGGCAGAGGGGTGTTAGGGGGTGTGCCATTGTGCGTCCGGGGATGGCGGGGAAATAGGGGGTATACATTTCAAACTTTGCCAAAGGGCCTACGACTAGGTTGAATTGACCCTGTTGACACCCAAAAAGTATTTAAAATGCCCCTATTATGTGAATTTTCACTGGTCATTCTTGTATTCTTGAAGTCTTCTTAAAAAGGTTTAAATGTGTCATTGTTTAAAAAAAAAAAAAACGCTTGAGTTTTCTCATGCTGGCCATTTCTGCAGTACTTGTCTGTGAAACACTCCATTGAGGTCCCCCCCCCCTCCCAAAAACCCCAGTGTTTGTGATTGGTCATCTTGATCACTCACTTGTGATTGGTCCACCGTTCGCACGTGTATGGGGAAATGTCACGCCCCTTAGCATAAATGGACTTCCGCTCCAGAGTGTAAATGAGCTTTAGATACAAATACCGGCGTAGCCGTGTGGGCGTAACCCACTTGATTCAAGGGCATGCCAAACTATCTGCTTTCCGCGAAAATTCAAAAGGTGGCATCACCAATTGATGAAAAAATGGCGTTTTTGGGGCGTTTCAGTCAGCTGTGGAGTAGTGTGTTTTTGCAGCAGAGAGCGCTTCTTCTGGAGGTGACTTTAAGTTGTTTCCTGACACAGACCTTTTAAATGCCCATAAAAATGATATGATTCACACTACGACATTAAAATAATGAAAAACCATAATAGGAACACTTTAACTGCTACTTGGTTGTTCACAATACTCTAAGACCAGAGGAGTTCCACTGTCTTAGCCAACATAATGCAGAGGAACCACTGATTCCCACTTCCTCTATAAGCCACACACATCCCAAATGGACAGTCTGAGCCTGAGTAGTGAGCCTTCGACAAAGCCCTCCACGTTTCACAGAGGGTAAGAAGTATCCGTATGGTAGACTAACAGGGGCCCTCATGCAATTTGTCTAGGCTACGGATCGCATAAAAACAGTTCAGCAAGAAGATTATGAGAGACAATGCAGCTTGAAGAGAGAAAATACATGAATAGTGAAAGCAAACCAGAAAAACTCTCAGCAGCTGCTTGAAAAACACTACCGCGTGATCACTTGCGAGGTCCCTGCAATAGTACTATTCAGGTAAACTACTGTTGCGCACCATGTGCCGGTATATAATGGAGACAAAGGCAAGTCGAGAAGACATTCATGCATACCCAAGCAACACTTTGCCCCGAGAATACTAATTTAAAACAGGTTGTTACAGAGCCGCACCGGAATGCATTGCATTTCGTTCTCACCTCACCTTTTTAGCATGAGTGAAATTGAAGTTCTTTTTTTAAAGCTGCCATTTACTTTCATCGCTTTTCCATGGGTTTGCATTTAGAGTGAGCAAATGGGAGGTCAGCGGTTCACTGGCTGTTTTACAGCCACCCTGCATTAATTCTGCTTCTTCTTAAGCTGAGAATTCCATCAGGGCGGAATCCTATCCATTCATCCGGGAACTGGATGAAACTCCTCTTATTTTCGCACCTATACGCATCATGCTGTTCTCCCGCCTCCATTTCCGCTAATATTCCGGGTTGAATTTGCGGCCTGCTGCCAATCGATCTATCACTCCGCGGAATTCGTACGCTTAAATTTCTTGCGTGATCTCTAGTTGTTAAAAGCCGTTTTCCATTACCCCACGGGGGCAAAGGTCAAGCAGGGTTCTGATTCATTCATTTTGTCAATGACGAGCCAGGCTGACATTTCCTTTAATTGGAAGGACCTCTGCCAGTGTCTTCTCCATCCAATATGGTAACAAATCTAATTCCTTAGATCAGTATCTCAGGCAGAGCAGGTGAAACAGCGTACAGACTCCACTTGACAGCGACTACTTCCTAACTTGTTTTAAGGCACTTATTCCCTTTGTTTTCATATTGGTGATTCCAGTCAGGGCAGTACTGTGGTGCAGTGGGTAGCACTGTCGCCCCGCGACAGGAATGTTTAAATTTCTGCCTGGGCATGCATGTAGTTTACGTTTCCCCTATGTCTGCATGGGTTTCCTCTGAGCACTCTTGTGTGTGTGTGTGCATGTGCGTGCAGGCACGTGCGGCGATGTATCCGTTAATTGGCAAGCTGTCGACTGGGTGTGTTCCTGCCTGTCTTTATGGATGGTGGGATGGGCTCCAGCTGCACCATACCCCTGACAGATTAACCAGCAGTTTAGGTAATGGATGGATGAATGAATGAATGACCCAAATGGAGAGTTCCAGCCTTCCAACTGACCCCTTAAAGTCTAATTCTTCACATAAGTTTGCCCTTAAGAGGGCTCAAAGAAAAAAGCATTTTTGCCATATTATAGGACTATGTCACATACAAAGTCTGCATCTGCTAGTTGCAGCGCTACACTGAAGCTACATCACTCTGAAATCGAGAGACATATTCAAACCCAGGATGCCATGTTTTTATGGCCGTAGCACTACATCAAAATGCCTAGATCTTGTGCTTCATTTTATACACATTTCCCTGCAATTCAGCAGGACACATTTGGGATGGTTGGAAACCTTGAGAGGTCTTCAAGAGGTTTAAATAGGCTTGAAGTTCCACAGGTTTGAATACAGCAGCTGCATGCGATGGACCATTGCATTGGTCTGTAGGCTTTATTGGGTAAACCCTGCCGCAGTGTAGAAAGAAACCCTTAGCAGGCTCTTTTCCATCATGAACTCAAGTCTATCACAGTTGTTTGTAAGGTATTGATCGTTTGGGATCTGTGTGTCTTTCAGAGAAACTGTGGGCTCCATTACAATAATAATATTATCAAAGCCTCAATAGTCCTACCTCTTTATCAATACACCTTATCAATGCAACTGCATAAAAAAACAAGATTCAGAAGACTTCATACTGGGCCCTTCATCTCAGACATTTTGTGTTGGCTTGGTGATAACATTATTCTAGCTAGTTAAAAAACCAATTCATAACTGAGGAAACCATGCAAATGGATCTCTGAAAGTATGCCTTGCGGACAAGTCATAAAATGTGGTTAAAATGGGCTTGTAGGTACCTCCTAAAAAATTAAAGTTACAGCATAGGGAAAAGATGACTTGTAAGCACAGATGAAAAATGAAAAATCTCCAAAATCTAACTCCCCCATATGCTTAAAAAAGAAATTATAGTAATGTTTTAAAAGCTCTTTTTTATAAATGGAGAGAGGGAAGATTTTGAAAAATTTACTGAGAGTGAATAGGACCTGGTATGAACCTGTCATTTTCTCTTCCAGGAAGGAGTCAAACATTTCAGTGTCTTTCTTTGTGTCCTTCAGGAGCGAGTCCAGCCTATAGAGACACACCCATAAGGACACACAGCAGCCACAAGCCTGATTTAAGAAAACAGTATCTGCTGTATATGCCGTTCCAGTATTATTAGATCATTCGCATAAAACACATAAGCATACAACTACTTATGCACAATTTTAGCACACTGATTTTTTTTACGAACACACATCAACAGATGACAGTTGGTTCCAAAAATCATACTCCTATGGGTGCATTCTTGCAGAACAAATTCACATTTTGGACCGCTACTGGTGTCTTGACTGTAGTCAATACCAGTCAGTCACTTCAACATGATTCAATGCTGGCAATAATCGCTCAGAAAGTGCAATTGTTTTAAATGACTTTTGCTCTGCTCTGCGATGGCCGTGTGGTATTATGCAGCAATTTATATGTTCAAAGTTTTGGCAGATGTGAAGTTTGGTTTGACAAGTGGTTTTATAGAAAAGGGGCTTCAAATGATCTCTGTAATGAAAAATCACATTTGATTCAGCTCTGGGTGTTTCACACCTGGCTGCATAGCAAAGGTTTGGGCTTGAATGCCATTTACCCAGAAAATGAATGGCTGTCAGGCAGCCATGGTGTCATTTATAGGATCTTCTCAACCAATCTTGTGCATTTCTGTGCCATTTCACTTCCAAGTTTGTATTGCCTTACGATCGAAAAATAAGGACGCAGATTTATGAGCATGAGACACTTCTCCTAATTAGGGCTTATATAAGGACACTGCATTTGTCAAAGCAGGGCGCTAGAAATATATGAGACTGATTGAAAATGGAGTGTCTGGGATCACCTTCTAATGCTGTGTGTACAAATCGATTGGACATTTTTTTTATTTCTTTTCTAGGGGGCAACACTAACCTGAATCAAAGCCCTTACATGGATCAAAATATATATGACTCCATGTGAAATTGCTGGACATTTGTGGACATTTCTTCTTCATTGCGTTTATATCCAACAATGCCCCTCTTCCTCTTTCTGCCCCGGCAGGTTCTGCTTGACCTGTTACATGAAGTTTTAAGTAATGGTTCCAGGTGACTTCGGACACCTATGAGTAGACCTGTCACAATGGATCACATTATCGGTACAGTGAATCTATGATGAAACTGAAACTCCGTCGCAGGGTGATGGGAAAGGAAAGTTAATCACTTTCAGCTTTAAACCCATCAGGGTGCGTATCAAGATATAAAGAAAGGAAAGCAGCAGAAATTAATGGAGCAAATCGTATCAGTTCCCCCTTTCACTATCTACATAGCATATAGGCAATAACCTAGCCTGTCACCTCCTGAGACTAACCAATTTTGCAGGCAGGCTGCAGCAGCAACAGTATATTTTATATTTCTCTTGTATTTTCTGTATAAACTAGATATAAATGACTGTGACAGCACAGCACATCTACACAGAAAGATTTTTGAATTTACTAGTGAGCAGCTCATTTCCTATTGGGTGACTGAGGAGAACAGGACTTTTTTTAAGGTCTGGTTCAAACGATGGTTCAGGTTGTTTGAAGTGCTTCATGCTCCAAACCACAGATTTAACTGTTACATTAATAGCATTGGGTGAATTAAGTGTTGAATCCATTTTCATGGAAGGAGAAGGCCACATTGTAGATCAAAGGACTGGATAATATTACCCCTTAGGTAGTTTTAAGAACACGCATCTTACAGGGGATTTCTTCTTCTTTTTTTCTTTTTTGGAACCAAGCCTGTATTCCAAATGAAGACATACAATAATCTTTATCAAATAATCGAAGAATGGTCCAATATTCAGAATGGAGGTGCAGCTGCAACTAACAAGCTGTTAACAAGGAGAATGGGGCGTGTTGAAAAAAGTTCGAAAAGCACAAAAAACATGGTTTCGAAAAACCAAAAACTCGCTGAGCAGCCAGTGTTGCCTTCTCGTAATTTACAATCCCAGTTTAGAAGAAGTTGGGGTGGTATGGAAAATGCACATAAAAACAGAAAGCAGCGATTGCTGGATTTTCTTTGACTTGTGTTTCATTGTGGACAATATGAAGACAAGATATTAAATGTTATGTCTCGTTAGCATGATTTTATTTGTGCAAATACATCCATTTCTGCCTTTCATGCCTGCAGTGCATTCCGTTAAAAAATGAGGCAATTAAGGCATAGTGCTGAGGTAAAAAATCTGAATTAAGATATGATTTGATACAGCGGATACCAACGAGGGACTGTAATCATAATTTGGTTCAAGAGCTGCGTCCAGGAAAACTCTTATCCATCAGAAGCAAACATGAGCTAGAGATCGCCAGTTTGCCCACAAATGCATGAGAATATCATTGAAAGTTTTCAAACAATGTTCCTCAAAGATCGGAAGGGATTTAGATATTCTACCCCTAACGAAGCATAACATAATTACAACAATCATGAAATCCAGAGAGGTCTCTGTGCATAAAGGACAATGGTACAAGCCTTAACAGAATACTCGTGATTCCCCATTACTAAAGGCCCGTTCAGACCAAGCGCGAATATCCGTGTGGATTATTTGTGCAGATATTTATAGATCTGGACATCAATCATGAAAACGCGTGGTGGCTATGGAGATGAACTTTAGTGCAAAAGTAGACCGTGAGGCTAACGTTATCATAAGCTAAACTCTGCCAGGACAGCAAAGGCTAACGTTCGCTGCTGCAACTCTCAAGATCCATTTTGATTTAATAATAACCCGCAAATTTGTTTGGCTGTTGTGCGAAATTGGAACACAAGACCATAGAACTTCGCACCAAGTCCAGTGTACATATTTCATGCGGAATTTACACACAGCGAATATTCAGCAAATCCGCGCCGCTTTTTCGCTCCGCCCCATTCTGAATGGGCCTTAAAGGGCTAGGTCACCCAAAAATGAAAATTCACTCATCATCTACTCACCACAAGGCTAATTGAGGGGTCGGTGAATTTCTTTCGTCCTCAAAACACTTGTGTGAGTTTCAAAGAAAACCAGCTTTGAAGACAAATCCAAATCAACTGAAGTCAATGGTGGCCGCTCTTTCAAGCGTAAAACACAAAATTAAAAAAAACACAAAATGCCTCCATACATCTTGTGTGGCGTAATCCAAGAGTCCGTAAGCCCCGACATTCAAATTTGACTCGAAAAGACATCTTTTCACCATGTTTTTAGCCAATATGTCCAATGTAGGCACTTAGCTAGGAGCTTTGTCCATCTTCGCAGACGAGGTTTAAGATTCAACATGTACCTACTTTGGCCGACGAGGGCAAATGCGCTGTCATGGCCCAAAACATCTCCAATTGGAGCAAGGCACTGCAGTTTTGGCACGATTGCCCTCGTTGGCCACCATAGGTAGATCTTTCGGGTCTCTAAGAAAAAATTTAATAATAAAAAAAATAATAATTTTGTCTTTTTTTTGTCGGCGGACTCGCGAATATAGCGAAAAAATTTTTTTTTTTTTTTTTTTTGGAGCTGGACTGTTTGCTCTGTCGGCGTACTCGCAAACCGAATGATAAAAAAAAGTCATTGCCTAAAGGAGAATAAGAAATAAAATTGGGGGTAAATTGAACAACTTTTGTGAATACACTGTTTTATGGCAAAGACAGTCCTAATGGTAATAACATATTTCTCCGCCATGCCCATGCCATCTTTGTTTACAATGGAACTCAACATAAAATAAAACTCCACCCCTGCTTTTGCATGATTGAACAGCAGGGAAAGGACTGACAATGTCATGAAGCGCTTTTTTGTTGAGGCGCCTCAAAGTATGATTTTTTTTTTTTTTTTTTTCAGCTGGAAGCACACCTATGAACAGCAAGACGCCTGGGGCGCATAAACACTAGGCTGCAGGGCTCGAAAGCAGCATCCAAAATGCTTCAAATCATTAAAAAATATTAACAAAAAGGGCGCCCTAGGCCGATAAAGCGTGATTAGTGTGAACGGCCCCGTACTGTGCATGAAGGAGGCTTTATGCTAAGTGTCCAGAAGCACCGGTAACTCCTCTGGACTAACTGGCAACTGCAGTGGAGACACAGTGTAAAGCATTTATTGTTGCCAGACAAATCAATATTTCAGGTCTTTTTTTTGGCAGTAAAGGACAAAGTGTTTTCAAGACCAAAGAGGAAAAGGACAAGCCAGACTGTTACTAGCAACAAGTCCAAAACCATGCCCTGTCAGTATGAGTTTATGTCAGTGCCCTTGGCAGGTGTAATTTGCGCTTCTGAGGAGGCATCAGTAATGCCGAAAAGCACACTAAGGTTTTGGAGCATTATATGTTGCCTCATCTTTTCCAGGGATTCCATTCATATTTCAACAGGACAAAGCAAAACCACATTCTGCACGCATTACAAAAGCATGACTGCATGTAAAGAGCGGGCAGGTGCTGGACTGGCTAGCATGCAGTCCTGACTTGTTCTCAGTTGAGAACGTGTGGCACATTTTGAAATGCAACATTCACCAATGAAGACCCCATACTGCTGCACAACTTTGAACTCATTTGCAGGAAGAATGAGTCAAAATTACAATTGTGACTTATGAACTAGGCAGACTGGCAGAGAAAGAGCCAACTGCAGGATTGAAAATGAGCCACTAGGGTGTGTTAACAATGAGGAATATTAGGAAAAATAGATGGCTTGGAGAAACTGCTGTAAGTAATAATTTGTTCACTAATACTTTAGCTCCCTGGAAGAGACACCAGAGAGGAAAACCAGGATTTTGGGTAAGAGTTTACAGTAACCTTATTTATTAAGACAATCCAGCCCCGACTGCCACAAGACCAGAAACCTCCATACACAGAACAAGAGAGTGGCCACAACTGATTACAATAAGGGAATGGGGGAGTTAACAAGACAATCATACAGACTGCTAGAACGAATTAAGAAGAAATGAGGGTTCTAACATGTAACACTTAACGCTACTCCTGCCTCAAGGCTAATGCTTATCCTTCCTGGCATACAGGGAAATAGCTACTGGGGAATGATAAATATCGACGACCGGCACAAAGGGAATGAGTGTGGGTCCTCTATATATCGGTGACCGGCACAAAGGGAATGAGTGTGGGTCCTCTATATATCGGCGACCGGCACAAAGGGAATGAGTATGGGTCCTCTATATATCGGCGACCGGCACAAAGGGAATGAGTGTAGGTCCTCTATATATCGGCGACCGGCACAAAGGGAATGAGTGTGGGTCCTCTATATATCGGCGACCGGCAGGACTACGGTTAATCACTTGGTGTCTTCAGGCCAAAACATTTATTAAGTGTTGTGAAAAGAAATGGCAACATTGCAAAGAGGTAAATACTTTACTCCCCCGACTGTTTTGAAATCAAAATAGTATTTATTTTGAAAAATAAATAAAATTCATGTGGTGCAACGTCAAGAAATATGCTCTTGCATATTTTCAACGTAATACAGGTTGAAGATAAACTACAAATCACTGTTTTCAGTGTTAATTTAAACATACCATTATAACTTTTCCTGATTTTATGTTGTCTATTTATTTATGACATTCTTTCATTTAGCCATTTAAGTATTTTCCAGCAACTTTTTGGTACGCTGCACAAACTAGCTTTTTTGAGATTAGATTCTGGTGGTACTGGAAGAAAAGTTACTTCTGTCTCAGAGTTGAAGCAAACGTGCGACCAGAGCAGATCATTTTATTGTCTTTCTTCTGTTTCTTCCCAATGAAAAATGGAGTCAAACTGTGAAGTCTCAAAAGTTCAACATCCAGTCTAGAGTTCGAGTGAGTCCATGAAAATGGATTGGGATTCAGAATTACAGAAATGATGAAGAACACCTGATTGGAAACAGACTTTCTAAAGACTTTTGTATAGGAACATCAACGTACACCATTGACTGCTTGGGGAGTTTCTTGTTCAAAAACGCAAGTTTTTTTTTTTTTTTGGTTTTTGAGGGTTGATCTACACACCCCATTCTCCATATTGCTAGCAGTACGAGTTAGTTGCAGCCGTGCCTCCAGTCTAAATACAGGATCGTTCTGCAATTTTTTGAGAAAGTAGGTTATATTTGATCACTGATAAAAAAAAGGGCCTGTGTTCCAAAAAAGAAAAAAAAAACATAATTCCCCTTTAAATTCGGTAGGTGTGTTACACAGTTCAAACATGTATTTTGTAATTGTGTGTGAGTGTGTGTGTTTGGATGGAAGGTGATTCTAGTCTTTTAAATGTAATTTTGTATTGCGTTCCAGTTGCAGTTTCATGAAATGATACCTAAAAGAAACACGTAATATGGATTAGCTATATGCGAATATTACAAATGGAAAAAATCTCTCTTGTCTCAAGAAAACTGCTTGTTTCATTATGCGCCAAACAATCACATTGAATCGTTCCTCTTTTTTTTTCTTGAAATTTTTTTTTAAATATAGGGCTTTTGCGATAAAATATGATTGCACATTATCAGTCGGTTCAGGATAAATCCCTAACAGGGACTTGCGGCTCCACCCCTAACCTTTCTCGAATTACGGTTTATGGATTGCTTGTTTATTCTCATCTTGGCGGGTGCTCGGAGCCACAGACTACTGTTGCATTTACAGTACAACTATTAGCATTCACTACCAACAACAAATGCAATACATTAATCTTACAACACCTGCATGATTCCCTGTAGTTTGTGTTTGAACTGTCATTTGAAAGAAAAATGAACAGCTTAACAATATGCTTACAGGCTTCATTTTATACCGAGAGCACTCAGGTATGTCATTTTACCACATGCTGGTTAGGCGACTCTCATTCGTTTATTTTACACGGGAAAGTCCACCTCAAGGGAGTTCCTTCAGAACGCAGAAATACATGCAAAAGGAATTAGGTGATTTTTTTCAGTTAGAAACACCTATAATAGTTTGGAAAACAGTTACTTAACATTGGGATATCATCATTAATTCAGCAATGGTCCTTGTGAAGGGCTTGTCAAAAATGGAGATAGGTGAAGTTACTCAAAAGATGCTAATTTGACCTTATTGTATAATCACAATAAAATCATGAAGGCGAGCCCATTTCTGATTTTCAGATAACTCAGTGGCCTAAGATAGCTTGTTGTTGTTTTTCCATAACTACTGGGGACTGATGAATGAGATGCCTACCGCACCTAATGTAATATTAATGTGTTGTTTTTGCTTATTACCCCAGTTGTACTGAATGAATGGCCTCTAACCACATACGCTCTGGGAGACAAAAATAAAAACAAACCTCTCACTGTTATTTAATTTGCATTCAATAGGACTTGATGTGATTTCATTCCTTATCGTCTTCCTGTAAACTGATTCAGTAATGAACCTTCCACGGCAGGATGACATAAACAGGTTTTCCCTCGCTCTTGAAAACGAGCTGTAATCGAGTTTGCATCAGCACCATTTTTATTGTTGGGGGTTGAATGATATAAGGCCCTGTTGTCTAGGTTTTCTAATGCCTCAGTGCTGAATTCAATGCTGGGGTAATAAAAAAAAGCGCCACTTGATCAAAGTTAACAACCTTGAAATGCAAATTTGATTTAAAAATGCAGGAAAACAACTGCAGCTGCCCTCAAGAGTCAGTTCCATTAGAAGCCATTTCCTTATGCTTTCATCGTCCAATTTCCTACAAATTCCAATATTCACCTCTTGGTAATTAATACTGGTTTCCATTGCTCTTGAGTATGTGCACTTTGTGTACAGGAATAGTCTTTTGGGATGCAGTCTACTTGCTTGCAGCAGAGGATTTTGGGTTTACTGGAGGGGTGGCAATGTGACAGCAGGTGCGCAAGGGCCAGATTGACAGCGAGAGATAATTGCTCAGCCAAGCAGGTGCGCTGACCCAAGATGTTAGAGACGGGCACACGAGTCAAGCTTAGCTTCATTACTTCACAACTTCAGGAGATGAGTTTTCAAATGTCCTCACAGGACCTGTATCTAGCAAGGTACGGAAAAAAACATTGACTAATAACCAGCATCTATTCTTTTAACCAAATAACTAGTGCGGCGTGCAATTAGCCAAGGCTAGTTGCCAATTTACACATCAAGTTCAAGCTATGCAATTTTATTCACTATCCATAAAGCTGAAAACTAGTTTAGTGTTGCTCCCAGTCTTAAAGATTACATAAAACCAGGATAAAGACATGTTGTCTTTATTTGGTTCTGTTTAACACAATTTTAGATGTGCTTCCACTTGTATTTTTTAATATATTTTGATTTCATGTTGAAATTATAACACCTTTGTAATTGTATTTTTATACACCTCCACTTCTTGCATTAGAAGTGAAACTTTACCCAAAGCTTGGACTCATTTACTCCATCGAGCATCATTAACAGTTTAACGGAAGAAATATTCTGCGCATAGCTCCTTCAACATCACATAAGGGGACTCAACAAAATGGAACAACTGTGATCATCTTTCAACTGCGCCATCATTATCAGAGATTATCAGGCGAATAATTTCCCCTGAAGGTCATAGTAACACAATGAATATCCTCCATCCCTTATACGTGTTTGGGAAATTATTTCCTTATTTTTAACCAAGTGAGTTCATCTTCCCATGCTTAAGTAGGCCTTTTCCTCATTCACTTTGATCAGCCCCTTCATACTCATATTATTATGCCAGCAGTTCCACGCACTGAAGGTCATGGTTTTGTCAGGAGAAGATCTTTCTGACCCGACTGCACTATAAACCGATAAAAGCATACGCGTGTTGACAGGATGACAGCCAGTGTGGGGCGTGAGTTGGGGTTCTGATCCGGAATAAGTGCATTTCTAATAGCTAACCTGATTGTATCCCAGATTAGCCTCACGAGAAAAACTTGTTGAAAACCACTAATGACAGGTGTCTGACGACGCACTGAGGAACCTGTGGATGAGAGGTCAAATGTGGCTCTGTATACCACTCACTCACCCCTTTATGGCGTAGCTTCTTCAGTAGCCTGCAAGCTTTGATGTGTTGGGCTGTCATCTCTTCTTATGAGCCTCATTAATGAAAGAGGCTCAAAACCCAGAGGATCACAGTCTGTTTTAATGACGAGCTGAGAAACCCCCCCAGGTACATTGATGGGCGCACTCCGGCTTTCAGCGGCACCATAATGGATCAATGCCTGCAGATTTTCCTCATTATCACCTAATTACAAGTTTTTGCTTAAGAGAGCTGCGAGGGGCCCGTGTTCATTAATTGAGATTTGTTACAGCTCGAAATGAAACAGGAGGTCGTAAATTGAGCCGAGAAAACAACGACAAATCGAAGAAACGGGGCGAAATTCTAAATGCCATAAGTGACAGAAATGTCAAACGCGCAATGAAAAGTGATAATGGAGAAATAATTTACCACTGGTTTGTCACAAGGGTTGCAGCGCAGAGCGCAATTTCACGTCATGCGTCGAGAAAACCATAATTAAAGCCCGCCGTTCATTTTTAGGGTGGTGGGAATGGAGCTGGAAGACGGAACTGTAAAGGGCATGTTGCCCCCTGTCCTAACAGTGCATTTTGAAGGGCAGCATTAAAAAATCAACACACCTCCACCCACCCAAAAGGCGCTGAGGCAGTACATGGCACTGCATATCCAGGGGGAGGATGCTCCGCTAACTGCAGCGACTCGCCGCATAAGCAAGAGACGGCATGAAAACAGAGAAGCGAATCATTTTCCTTGGGGTCCAGATTATGGGTGTATAATCTGCATTTCAGGGTACTATATGCTTCACATTGTAGCATTTGATACATCCCAGGCTTCCCCCAGGAAACACAAATCAAAGGAATCCATCTAAATAATCTATCTAGGGACTCTGATATTTTTCAATCATATTGATTGTTAGTCAAAAAATAGCCAGTGTAGAAAACCTCACTAGTGGTATACCTGAACAACATGCAAGTATCGCCTTCCAATTTTCAGAACAGGGCAGGTTTCATTAGTGGATGAGCATAATGTCCGAACAATCAGGTGTAATGCAGCTCCTTACAGCAGGAGAGGTCACTGTACAATGTCAAAGAGAACATAATGCAGTCCTGCCCAAATTTCCCCACTAACACACCAGACCTCCAGAGATTTAATTACGCACTGAAGTATGACAGGTAATTTGCCTTCATCTTGCTCTGTTTACTGTTTACAAGGGGAGCAGAGGGTGAGGGCGACAGAAGGGATCTCGCACTGCGGGGTACCAAGCTTGAAACACGCCCTCCCCCCTTTTCCCATTCAAAACACTCCAGCAGGAATTCAGCCCCTTGAACATCTCAAATACACCATCTTCTCAGGTCCTGCTGCTGAAGAAAGCATGGCTAAGCCTAATACCTAGGTAGACTAGGAGAAGGACTTTGAGGGTTGGTCCTTTGAAGGCATGAGGTCAATCTCCCCCCATCAGGATAAGACCAAACATGAGCATAGCTGTTTTCAAGCGGTCGCGGGCACTAGCTGATAATGTGCATGTAAACATGCTGTCAGCTTCAGTTTACCCAGTGTTTTTGTCATAGTAAATGGTGCAGCATGTTCTCAGAGGTCTGCATTTCATTCACAAACAGTCACAGAAAAACTACAGGCATATTCGTTAAAAGCCCAGGCTCTATTCTTTGATTGCCATAGCTGGTTTGACACACCCCCCCTTTTTATTTCTAATTCAAACCAGACAGCTTCACTATGACTTGGGTCGCATTATTTTTTTTCCGGCTCAAAGGCACTACATTCATTACAAAACTTGAAACCCCAAGTTTGTGTGTGCGCTAGAAAAGCAGCAACCTAACACCCAATCAGATGAACTCAGAGGGCAGGGCAGTGGGGAATTTGGACCACATACTCATCCAGCCTTTCACTGCCTAACAGCACACAATGCTTTAATTTTGGGTCTTGGAACACATGAGCAGTTAGGATGTTTACGGTTTCACCAGCACTGCAGGAAACTTCTCTCAAAAAATGCTCATGGCAACTCTGACTCAATCGGACGCATTCTATCAGAACTCAAGAAGGGAAAACTGCCCTGGAAGATTCCTGGATCACATTTAGTGAGCAATAGAAAAAGCAATTTGATGAACCAGAGCATTGCCAGCCAGTTGTCACTATGGAGGTCATTGTCAGGTAATATCTGCGCAATAGCATGGAATGTGACAGTAAGTAGTCGGACGGACCAGGGCTACTTAACCCCGCCTCTGCTTTGTACCTCTTGGGGAGGGGCCGAGGTTCGCGAGGAGTGTTAGGATATACAGATGTACCTTCTAAAAATCCTTTTATTCCTCTGTACTTTCATTTTCTAAATTTGGAAAAGCCACTTGCTTGCAGTTGTGTGAATGCAAGACCAGAACTCGGTGGGGTCATACTGGGGCAAATGCAACCCACCCCGGTCACTAAACATATGAGAAGGGAAGAGAGGCGGCTTGTGACTCATCGTCACCATGGGTGGCCCTCTCTGCCTCGGGGCTCCACTCTCTTCTGCAGGCAGACCTACGCGAGGCTCTGCGGCTGCCTCCATAACAGCTTCAAGTGAGGCTGCGGCAGCAACGCCCTCAAGCACCTTGCACGTTATTTACTGCGTCACCAACCAATTATATTCAGTCGTCTTGGGTCCCGCAGCCAGTCGGAGCCCCCATCCAGCTAAATGTCAGGGACAGGGCAGAGGGGCAAGACTGTGCTGCACAGGACACAACAGTCTCCAGGTCACCCACCAATCAGAGGAGAGCAGGACTGTACAGCAAAGGGAGAGGGGGAGGAGCATGACCAAAAACACTACAGCCCCATATCACCTCATTAACACTTCCCGCCCCTCCCAGGATATGACAGTAACTCAACATCAGAGCCCATCCATGTCATATACTTCAGATGAACCCCCACCTTTAAACTCCATCACGTTTCATCAATCACAGAGCCAACCCCCTCCTCCTGGAGCCCCCCCTCCCTTTCCTTCCCACTCCCATCCTCACCCTCGCTCCCACCGAATGAAGTGCATCCATCACGCAGAACCGCATAAACCCAATTAATTTGGGGTATAAATCACACGAGACCAGTGAACGAAAGAGGGGGGGATAGAGAGAGAAAGCAGCCATGAAGGAAGGATTAGAATATCACACAGATGAATGGACAATCATTGCAATCAAACTGAATAATTCAGCATACATGCAGTAGAAGAACAGGCTCCTTCCTCCATAATTAAGCACACTAGAAATCTAGCTGCTTCGCTACTTCCACACCCCCACGCTCTAAAGCCTTCAGGCCCCAGCTACTTGTTTATGGTTAAACATTAAGCTCAATCAATCAACTGCACTGAGTTTTATTGGCCAGGCCGGTCACATGATCCAATAGCCCAAACCACCTAAGTGAAAGCTTATTAAGCAACAAATAAAAACCAGTAGATAAAGCAGGGGTTTGGTCCCCTTTTCTTTGGTAAGGTCTTTTTGTCAGCAGTGTGAGCTTTATTGCAATCGTGCATCAGCTCGACAGAGGCTGACTAAAGCTCAAGGACCTCACAAGACCAGGAAATTAAGAAGAGGGATGTGCCCAATTAGAACTCCATGTGGAGATGGCTGAAGACACCGCGTAAATCGTTAAGTCATTATCATTTTGTAATCAGTACTAAGGAATAAAACAGGGTTACAAATATTAAGATTCCAAGAGATACCGCGCACATCCAAGTATTACAACAGGTGCAGGACAAACAATAACGTCAAAAAGTGGAAAAGAGATGCCCGCACACTGTTAAATGAGCTCCTAAAAAATTTTTTATTGCACAACAGTTTCGGCCAATATGGCCTTTATCAGGTTTGTACCTGACGAAGGCCATATCGGCCGAAACTGTTGTGCAATAAAAAATTTTTTTGGGAGCTCATTTAACAGTGTACGGGCATCTCTTTTACAAATATTAAGACACATGCACCAAGTTGTAAAAAACCTATGCTAGCCGGGCAAACACAAAGCCAGCATGCAACTTCAGCTAATGAGGGCAGCCTTCAGACCAGGATTTATGCGGAAATCTGTTTTGTCAACAAAGCTGCGGAATGCAGCATCACTAGGCAACAGGCAGGTGACTTGTTGGCATCCTCGATGTTTTGTCTACTGCGTTCCAAGGAATCAGGGACAGCCACTGAGGTGTATCCATCAGTGAACCATTCATACATACCTCCCACTAGCGAATGCATACAAGCTCATTCATTTCCAAGCCTTGACGTATACACAAGGAAGCAGGCTTAAGTTTTAAGAAGGAATGAGAAGGAAAGTCAGGATGAACTCCAGCTAAATCAGTTGAGTGACGGTGGGTCACACAAAGTTAAATCGCAGACAGCTTCCTATGAGTGCAAAAGGTTAGGCCAACTAGGAAATCCTGGTTCAATAAGATGAATGAACAGTACTTGAATCAACAGATGAATCATCGAGTTTGCACACAAACATACATACGCAATCATTAAAAAATGCCTTGGAGTGGTAGAAACAGCTGCTGGTGTGGGGAAAGTAATGTTACCACCATCATAAAAGCTGTAGACTGTAGAGGCTTTTATTGAACACAGTGACAAATACAGACACCTGAAATGCTTGAAATGAAAAAAAGAAAAACCCACATTTTATTGCACTTAAGTTTTAAGAAAATAAAAATTCTAAGTGAATCAAATACAGGATCCCTTTACGCGTTCCTTTTCTGTCTGGTACATCAGGCAGTCACATGAACTGAAAAAAGAACACCCTGCAACATCTGATTTCACAAACCAGATCATAAATTAAATGGGGGAAAAAAATAACGGAGAGCAAGGAGAAAGGATTGTTTAATATACAGTGTTATACCACTTTCACAGTTCAGCTTGGGTTTTGCAACTCTTGTATGAATGAGACAAATCATTTGGCTACTCTATGATATTGTCAGTGTTGGCCTGTGGAGGCTTTCTATTCTGGATGTCAATACAAAGCGAACGCCCACAACTTCAAAAGTTAATCCGGCACCTGCCACAAACTCCTTACTCGCCCATTTTCGAGCTAAAGGCCGTAGCGCCTCGGAGAAATTCCCGCTGTACATTTGAAATGATCAAGTGCGCACAACAGTGTCTTAAGCGGTGCGCCTGTTCGCTCGGTCGTTCGTATCTTTTCTAGCAGCTGTTCTGATCCTTTTCGCCACGGCCCTCAAAGTGTAAATTTCCCCACCAAACAAGCCAGGGGCCTCGTCCTTCAGGAATGTGTTCAAAATTTGCAATTCGTGTTTTGCAGAGGTGCATACCTATGCACGCACAAACACTCCAGAGGGAAAAAAAAATAGCATCTGCCACATTCATATCCATCTGTCAGTGTGTAAAGCACTTTCCTCACTGCCTTGTAGAGACATGTCGGCTAAAAGTTTGAGTGGCAAAATAATAAAAAAAAAAAAAAAAAAAAAAAAAAAAAAACAGTTTTCCCGTGTTTTCTGGTTTTACAAAACATCCAAACGAGAGTCAATTTGGAATTTAGCCTGGGACTAAAACGTCACAGCAAAGTAAAAGAGTTCCACCTTTTCCTGTCATTTAGCAGCAATTTGTTTGGCCACTGGGTATACAGTACTGGGAGGTGAAGGGAGGGGGGGCATAGGGGGCGCTATTTCCAAGGGCTAGCTGAAAAAACCTCACACGCAGCACCAACGGTGAGAAACAAACCCAGTCAACCTCAGCCCGCCCCGCCACTGCAACACATCCAGCTTCAGTTTGTTTCAACGCACACACACACACACACACACACGCACACACGCACAAAAATATATAGTAAGAAACAGCTAAAACTATGAGAATAGGGGATTAATACTGGGACTGATTGTGGTTGGCAACAGCAGGCAGAATCTCTGAATATGAATCTTTCACTGAACCTCTCAAACGCACAAACAAACTACAATTCACAGCCTGTGGCATTTGAACCAGGAAACGAAAGAAAATGAAAACGGAGCAAGAGAAAAACTGCAAAAAAAAAAAAAAAAGCTACGTTGGGGGCTGCACTGAGACAGGGGAATCCTGTTCTGACAGTCAATCAGTTCTTGAAAAAAAAAAAAAAAAAAACTGTCTTGTATTTTCCACAATAAGAATCTCTCATTTTTTTAAAAGTTTTAGTTTTTAATATTTTTTATACACTATTTACCATTTCTCACACGACATCTTCCGTTTCCCTCCCTCTTGACTAAAATGTATACATCGGCGGTTCCACAAATCTCCTCAGCTGCTGTTGTGGGGGAAAAATATATATGTTTATGTATTTATACATCTAAACAGTTTTTTTTTTTTGTCAGGCTTGAGCACTCAAGTCTCTGAGGAGAGCTGCCGGAGTCACAGCAAGCAGTCACTGGAGAGATTTCAACAGCGCGGTTTGCATTTTTTCTTCAGTCTTCTCTCGCTTTTCCATCCTCCCTTCTTTCTCACTCTCCCTTCCCGGAGCTCCGCTGCAGTGCAGAGGGAGGCTGGCTCCGCCCCCTACCAGCCCCACCCACTCCACAACACCAGGAGGTGCGATGCCTCTGGCAGGGAAGGGGGCGGGGCCGCAGGGGGGGAGGGAAGGGCCATCCAATCGTCCGTGACGTCATGCGTCGTTTCTAGCCCCTCCCCCCTCGGCTCACTTCAAATCCACGTCGAAGTCGAGCACCAGGAGCTTGGTCTCCTCGGTGCCGTTGCGGCTGCCCACGGCGCACACCAGCTTGGTGTTGGACGCGCGGATGCGCCACACCACCCCGCCGCTGCCCCCGCTCTCCAGGGTCACCAGATTTCGGATGAACTCGCCCGTCTTCAGGTCCCACAGCTTGACCGTCCCGTCGTCCGAGCTGGTGATCACAAAGTTCTTGTTGAACTGCAGGCAGGTCACGGCGCTCTGGTGCTTGTGGGGACCTGCGGGTGGGGACAGAAGGCAATAGAAAGGGCGAGCAAGATAGGGAGAGAGAGAGAGGGAGAGAGAGGGGGAGAGAGAGAGAGAGAGAGAGAGAGAGAGAGAGAGAGAGAGAGAGAGAGAGAGATATCATCGCACGAAGTCCTTGCATAATTCTGGGCACAGATTACTTGGAGCAGCCAGATGGCCAATATCAGTGCTCCTTCTGTCCTCCATTTCCTTGCAACAGGCGGTTCAAGAGCTACATTTCGGTACAGAAGAACCACACCCCCACAGTTATATTGGCCAAGCCTCGTCACCAACTACGCAGGATATTTGAATTTTCACCTCATCTTCTGGAGGATAATGCATTCAAAATCCATGAATACGGAGTTGCATACGCGGGGTTTTAAAGAAGCTGCGGCATATCGAGTTGCTCGTGGAAAATCACAGATGCGACATCACAAAGGGTACCAGCCAAGCGGCGACAACGAACCTTTGTTTTTGCGTCTTTTGTTTTTTTTTGCCAGCTAAGAGCCAATGGACGCTAAGTCCACTACAGTTGACTTAAGCATCGGTCAAACAGATTCCATCCTACATTCTTCTTAATGGCAGCTTCACCGTTAAAACACTAACAGTACTCAACAACAAGCATGAAATACTCAGATCTCTGGCATGAGATGGCTGATATCTGGCCTGAAAATGAAATGCAGTGCAGCAGGGACAGACAGAAGGACAGGAGGACAGACAGTAGTATAAAAAGGCACACCTCACAGTAAGATGTATCCATATGAAAATGTCAAGAAATATTGAAAGGTTTAGGAGTTCTGGCCCAGAAAAGAAGTGAGATGGATGGATGAACAGAGGAATACTCGTTCCTATATCCCCACCCATTTTGTGGCAGGGGATAATAATTCATACATGTAAATTTACGCTTAATGTGTTTTTCCAAGTCTCATTTTCTCTCTACTTGCCGATCTGTTAAGCTGCCGTGCAATTTCAACAACAGAGAAACGTTTTACAAACAAATTAGAATCCGGTTCTGCCGCCGCATCTCAAGCAATTAGTTAATGACTTGCACATTTTTGTCTCCAAGCCCAATGTAAGTCAGTGGCAGAAGTTAGTGACTTGGACCACAGTTTTTATGTAATCTATGGTGCGGATTCTCCCAAACGCCTCTCTCAGCAGTGCTAGCGTGTTGGACTCTGCCCCAGCAGCGCCAGGGCTGGGCATAAACCTATTTATTTGCGCGATAATGAAAGGGGAGGCTGTAATGAGACAGCCAGCAGGCTGCTGAAACGTGGCCCAGCAGTCGTGGGACAAATCGCACAGGTAAAGCCCGAAAATGACCTGGAACCCCAGGGCTCCGCACTATCATTACAGCTGCCAAGGCATATTGCTGCTGGCAGCGCTGTGTGTGTATGTCTGTGTGTCCACATTCAGTGTCAGTAAGGACTTCGCTGGTCAAAGTCTTTGTCAGGAGGGATGACTCTGCAATGTGTAACGCCATTGCAGTTTTGAAGACTGTCAAACTGAACAGAAAGCCTGGAATCATTCTGCAGTGACAGACAGTACCTGAAGACGGTGCTTTCATCGTACCACGCCCAGAGACATATTTGAGCGCGTCTACATAACGCACGAGCTGGCCGACAAACATGCAGGCTCGCTGACTCAGACAATCGCTCAAATGGTAATGCACGAATACTCACAAGCGCTCACGCGCACGCTAACGCAGGCACACAGAAACTGACTTCCGCCCAGATCTGGGCACGCACAACCTTGTTTTGACTCGATCTGATGGGAAAGGCCCCAGATCTGCATTTCAAAGCCTTATTCAATGATCAGGGATCAATGACTGGCTCTCACAGGCGAGGGCGGACCAAAGAACCCCCCTCTTTCCCTGCCTTTAATCTCCAGTCCAAGGCCCACCGTTACCCGCTCAACTGTTCAGCCCGACACAGTTTTCCCAGCCCAGAGCCGGTTTTAGCAGCTTTCCGCCGTTTTAGCACAGTTATTTACCGTATATACAGTCTAACAACTCACAAGACCCAGCTCGCTGACCCACTTACCAAACTGACCCACAAAACCTGACCACCCCCATCCCTCCCCAATCTCCCCCACAAACCCCAATTACAAGGACGAGATACACCCCTAGGCACTCGGCCCCACCCCCCTCATTATCATCGCCATTCCTGACATGTGCCAGGGGGAGGGGCCTTTGCCCTACAGAGCATGTGCAGAACGGATATACGCATTCATTTCCAAATTGAGGCCATTTTGGTGCTAAATGAGCACTGACAGGCCTTTCTTTCCCCGTGAAAGGCTATAATTTGCGCAATGAACAGGCCGCGTCAAGAGCGCCAGTCAATGCCGCCCATGTAGGAAACCTATTGTACATCATATTACATTCACTTGGCAGACGCTCTTAGCAAAGTGACTTTAAATGTGGGATGAGGCGAATGAGAACGCATGGGTACGTTAAATTGATGACAAGGAAATGGACCGGGCTATAAAAACGGCGCTTTTAGCGAAACGGTGCATGTGCACCGTCGTTAAAGCACTAACACAGATCAAGTCCCTGACGCTGAGCTGTGACACGACTGTAAATGCATACAATTACATGAGGCGATCGGAACCACTTCGGTAAAATGAGACTGAGCTGATCGCAAACTAGGGCAATTTACATAAGCAGCGCACAATTCCATTTGTCTTCTAAACTGGAGGCATTAGGTTGTGGGGGGCTGGGGGTTTAACAGCTGGCTGTAGGTGCTGTACAAAGCAGGACAGAGCGATGTACGCTCTCCATCTTTCCCCTTTGCTCTCGCTCACCCACCTTGTAGCGTCTGCAGGCACTGGCCCGTTTTGATGTCCCAGATTTTGACGGTGGAGTCGGCGTTCCCGGACACCAGGATGTTGTCTTTGAGCTCCATCCCACTGGTCAGGGACTGGTGCCCCGTCAGGGTGTGAATGCAGTTGCCGGTCTCCACATCCCACACGCGGATCGATGTGTCCAGGGAGCCGCTAACGACGTGGACTCCGTCGAACTGCGGAAAGACCAAAAAATTTGCCATTAATCACCGTGGGGTGGGGGTGTGGGGGGGGCTTGCCTGCCAGCGACAAATTGGGAAAACGTGTACGCGTATATACACAAGCACATACGCTTTATCTGCTAACACACACACACACACACACACACAAAAAAAAAAGAAAGCCAAATAAATGAGCAAAATGATTGTCAACCAGCCTCATGACAGAGCAGGCAATAGCCGCTCAAGCAGTGAAATAAAATCAGTCAATGCACTTATTTAAACATCAGAGGCTCTCACAGGTAATCACAAAGGCACAGAAACTGTGATAAAGAGTGAGACAATCGCGGCTTCATTACAGAGAATTTATGGAGAAAAATATTGGCTCTGCTTGCAGTGAATGCATCCAAGCAAAACTGGATAACCGTATTAGCCTGATAGACAACTTGCACTTACAATGGTGATGAGGTTCAGATATTGCCTTAGACTTTGCATTTCTAAACACTCGAGTCCCACTCTCTCAAGTCCTTTTTTTATAATTGCAGGGTGCTTATTCTCTTAACTGGATGGTAACAAGTGGCATCTTTATACCTTGTAATTAAAATTATTATCGACTCAACCACTTATGAAAAAACATTTAATAAATAATAAGTCCTGTCAGTGGGTGCACTGTGCTTTTATTTTGAATATACTGAGAGCGTACTGTGCTTTTATGGGGCATTTACTGAGGATGCATCACGCTTTTGTAATGAGTACACTGCTGGCGTACTATGCATTTATTTTGAATATTCTGTGGGCACATTGTGCTTTTATAATCAATAAATTACAGGGGCACAGAGTCTATTTATTTATTATAAATAGACTGTCAAAATACAGTGCATTTCTAATGTGCTCACTTGTAGTGAACCGACACCGATAGTGTACTGTGTTTTTCTGGCGTACAGTTCAAGGTGTACTTCACACCAATAAGAAATCTACCCAACTGGTGCACTGTGTTTGTAATGAACACCTGTATTGCTCATCTATAATGAATAAAATCTGTTTGATTATTGGGCATTTGTAATGAACAGTTGGGGTGTACTGCTAACCTACTATGAATACACCCTGTTGGTGTACATTGGTTTGTAATGAACAGTTTGAGGGGTACTTCTTACGTGTAATTAATAAATCCTGTTGGTGTGCCGTGTTCGTTATGAATATTTTGGGGTGCAATGCTCACCTTGAAAGACACAACCCTGCTGGTGTACTGCGTATGTAATGAACGGCTTGGGGTGAAAAGCTCACCGGAAATGCATAGATCCTGTTGGTGCACTGTGTTTGTGATGAACAGTTCGGGATGTAATGCTCGCCTGCAATTAATAGATGGTGTTGATGCACTGTGTTTGTAATGAACAGTTTGGGGTGTAATGCTCACCTGTAACAAATTGACTGTTGGTACAATAAGTTTGTAATGAAGAGTTTGTAATGTGCTGCTCACCTGTAATGAATAGACTCTGTTGGTGCACTGTGTTTGTAATGAGATGCTCACCAGTAATGAATAGATGCTGTTGGTGCACTGTGTTTGTAATGAGATGCTAACCTGTAATGAATAGACTCTGTTGGTGTGCCCCTGTAGCGTGTGCAGGCAGGTCTCTGTCTCAGGGTCCCACACTTTGACCATGAAGTCATAGGCACCGCTGACCACCCTCCTCCCGTCATACTGGACACACCGCACTGCAGCAACGTGACCCATGAGGACATGTAAACACTGGCCCGTCTCGATGTCCCAAACCCGAAGTGTAGCGTCCCGGGAGCCGCTCACGACCCTGAGGAGGTGAAGGGGGGGAGAAGGTGGGCAGATACTGAATTTTTGGGAACACAAACCACCCATTCCCGAAATCCCAGACAACATAAAACACAATCCTGAACACTGCTGCTCCCTTTCAGAAATTACGACACAAGCATTTAGGAAATGCTTTCAGCCAAAGAGGGCGCATTTAACTTGGCTGGAAAACCACTTCTATGGCTATAAATAAGTAAGGCTACACTGCTTGCGCAATAAGAAGGAACAGGGCCCTTACAAAGGGAGCAAAAATGACACTCAAATGGCATTCCAATCTGACAGAAAGCCTACTGAAGTGTGATGAGCTTTTAACAGACACAGGTTACTGTATGACAAAAAACCCCACCCACCCTTCAACCCTTAGGCTAAATACTTCCAGTGTTAAGCAGGACAAAAGCAAACGACAGAAAGCAACCCGCTCTTAATTTGTTAAGTGCCTCCCGGCGATAAAAAGGCACATTTTATTTCCTCTCTGCTCAGTCCCCGCCCCCCTTCATATAGTCCCAACACACAAAAGGACAAAAGTCCTGAGGCCTTAAGAACACTAGCATCCACTAAACAAGGCTGAGTGCCTTTTTGTTACAACCACCAGCCAAGCAGCGTTAGTTTCCCGCCATGAGACATTTTTGTCAACCACCCCTCCCCCCAGCCTGTTGGGTGACCCCCGTACCTCTTCTCGTGCAGGTGCATGCATCGGACCGTGGAGGTGTGCCCGTACAGGGTGTGGATGCACTCGCCCGTCTCGGCGTTCCACACTTTGAGCGTCCGGTCTGTGGAGCCACTGATGATGATGTTGTCTCTCATCTGGGAGGACCAGACACCGCCCGTGTGGCCCACCAGCGTCCTCAAACACTGCAGAAGGGAACAGGAGACTCATAACCACCCAATAATGCGTACGGCAACTGGGGAACATGGAAAGCACAATGTTGAAAAATAACCGCCCTTTTTTTTTTTACCATTTGAAGAGCTTATTTGGAATATTTTTCATAATAGTCTGCAGTCAACATCCATCATGATTTCAATTACCAGTAGTAATTGGGAAATTGGGATGTGGGCATTAGCGTATTCAGCTGAAAAAAAAAATCCTAGTTACATGTTTATAACTACTTACATGTCCACCATTAAGGAGCAACCACATTAAACAAAGATGGAGTCGTTACAGAACATGCATGAAGTACCATCGTACATTATTAATGAGAACACTGGGCAGAGCAATGACCTTTGTGGTCAAACAACACTACCCATCAAATTAAATCAATTTCTAGTAATTCTAAGTCAAATTACTAATAACCGCTCCCCAATCAGGTAGAGAATCTTAATGACTGTAACCTGGGAGTCAATCCTCGGCAGTGTACAGAGTGTATCGCTCCTGTTCCGATCCGCTACACGCGCAATTGCCTTCGCTTATCAGCAGTGAAAACGGGGCATCTACATCCATTTAAAGGGAAACAGCCCTGTCTTAATGAAAAGAGGCGAGTGTTTAATTTGAGGTGGCGAATGAGGTATTGATCACACGGTGATTGCGGAAACCTATTGCCTGCCTCCGATTGAAGCTCTCACTCCATCAGCTTGGTTTAATTAATCCACTTAAAATCTAAAAAACACCCTCTTCGAGATATTGTTTTGAGGATAAAGTCGCCTAAAGATATTAGAAAAAGCCACTTTGTGATCTCGTGACCACGAGTGCCATGACGGTTTCTGTGGCTACGTTGGCACGGCAGGGTTTTCTTCTGATCTCGTAGTGTTAAATGAGCACGCTTCCGGGCCTCGCCATAGTTACAAGATGTTTCTTTCCAACCCAGTCTCCAAATGATAAAATTGACCCTTTGTACCACAGACCGACAACGCCACATTGTCTATGTCGCAGACCTATTGAAAAGACAACGTGACTGCAAATACTATTAGAATTCAAAGGCACATGGACATAGTGCTCGAGTCCGCGGGCTTTGCAATCCAACCGTGCACAAATGAATGTTTGTAAATAAAGTAAATGATGACCAGCAGGATAAAACATAAACCATAGCATTGGGCAGCCACATGCACAAGAAGTGATTCATTTTTTATTAATCACCTAGTGGCACACATTCCAAATCACAGAAGTTCAAAGCAAAGAAAAAAAAAATTAATTAATGATAATCTGTGGTAACTCAGAAACTAATTAAAAATGTAGCATGTAATTAACAAAGGCATAGCAATTCAGTGCATTGTTATTACCTTCCCTGCCAAGAGATCACTCAGAGACAAGTCTCATAAACAGCATTTAGTTCAATCTCACAAGTCCTTACAACTGATCAAGCACTCTTGTACTTCAAAGCACGCTCCCGCTAACTACATACGGAATATTTACCTTTCGGAGACTACTACCTTCTGAAAGTGGCATCAGTCACAGTAGGACCTTTCAGCACAGATAAATGTTTTTTTTTTTTTTTTAAAGCCTCTTGTCAGACAAACACTAATTCGTTACTTTGACTACGAAAAATGTTAATCTGCAGTTCACAGTGCACAAATCACGTGACTCTGCAGATGAAGGAATTCGCGCAGAAGTTGAAAGGGCTTGCGGCCTCCTGTCCCTCGGGGTGATTAAAGTGGAAGAGAAGGACCCCTTCCGCCTGCTTCCAGATGAAGGGGCTTATGAAATGAAGGTGTCTGCTCAACCGCCTGTGGACTGCGCTTATAAAAGCAGGAGCGCTGGATGCCTGAGGCAGGGGATTACCACCTTGTGCCTCAGGGTCTGTTAATGCTCTCCAGAGCTTGAGAGGACGGTTTGATCCAGTGTCCCCCCATCCAAATGCTATTTGTTTGGCTTTCTGCACCCATAGGCTCCTAGCGGAGCTTCCCAACCAGTGCTAACAGAAATTAGCGAGCGCGTAGTAGCATTTTTTTGCATTGTTGCAGAATGTTTGCTCATAATGGAAGTGAGAGAGGTAACTGCTTTGATGAGAGACTGGGGGGATAAAAACACTGCAGATCATCAAGCCCATCCCTGTGCGCAGGAGGCGTTCGCTCTCATTGACTAACTGTAGAGAAAAGAGCTGCTGATTGGCCGAATAGCTCTTTCTCTGCATTAACCTGCTGTGTTTGGCTAGTGGAGCCTACTGCTGTTACCTGACAGCAGCTGCCATGAGTCTCTCTCTTTCTCTGTGCATCTCTCTCTCAATCTCGCCCTCCGTGCAAACATCTCCATCCTTCCCTCTAAGTCTATCCCTCTCTTTCTGTGAGCACCTTTCTCTCTGTACCTCTGTCCACCCCCTCCTTCAGTGAGCACCTTTCTCTCTGTACCACTGTCCATCTCCCTTTCTTTGTGCATCTTTCTCTCTGTGCCACTGTGCATCTCTTCCTCTCTGTCAGCATCTTTCTCTCTACCTCTGTCCATCCCTCTCTTTCCGTGAGCAGCTTTCTGTACCTCTGACCATCTCTCTTTGTCTTAGTATCGCTCACTCTCTCTCTCTGCTGCACCTTGCTTACTCTGTACATCTCTCAAGCACAATGCATCTGATTTACAGCAGCTCTCTCCCCATGCATCTTCTCTACTTTCTACATTTCTGTCTCCCTCTGTATGCATCTGCTTTTCTATGTAGCGTACAGACCATTTCTCAGTCTGCATCTCGCCTACTCTCTGTCCAACTCATTTTCTCTCTCACAGCAGCACTCTCCAACAGAGAATCTAGCGGTTTTTCTCAGTACATCTTGTTCTCTGCCTTTCGCTTCCTGTGTACATAACTAATTCACCTTGCTTTCCCACACATTATGTTTCGCGCCTGCCCCACGCGCTCTCATTGAAACTTGATCTCCCACCCTCTCACCCCGTCTCTTCATCTCTTTCCCACCCTCCCTCTTTTTGTGCATAAATCCCTTATCTTTCTCTCCCTCCACATCTGGCTTTCCCACCCTCGCCCTCTCAATCTCACTCCGACGATGCGTCTCGCAAACCATCTCTTCTCCTTTTCCTCTGCAAACGTTTCCCTCCACATCTCTCCCCCGCTCGCTCTCGCTCTCCGTGTCTCCCTCCCTCGTATTCTTCTGTCTCCCCCTGCCTCTCTGTTATTCAATTTTTCACTTCAGTTCAATTGTGCAACACAGGCCTACGCATACCAAATCAGTCCTGCCGAAACATTCCTACATGGAACATGACATTAACTAGACGCAAATTCAGTACCAGCAGCAGCAGCGTTGCACACAGTACGACAAACATGCAGATATTCAAGGTTGACTCGAGCCAAAATGACAACTGTGCGACTGATAATCAAATCAAGTGTAGCATTTAATTAAAGAAGGAGCTCGGCGACAGAAATATTTATTACCTCCATTCCCTACTGAGCGCGCTCAGCAGTCATAAGCTCTTGCGCGCAGTCTCGCTCCATTCCATTGTGTTTTAATGGCAGTCTTGAAGGCAGTGCTGCCAAGGCAGTCTTGCACATACAGCATGTATGGTACCCACGCATTGTAATACACAAAAATCAATATACATGCAGATATGTTCCCTGTAAAGAATATATGCAAACTACAACAAAATGACAGCTGATGGTAGCATTTACAGGACGTTTCTTCCCGATACTCAGCTAAAGCCGCACTCCTCATTGCATGTGCCATGCTCCACCAATCTCCGTACGACCGATAACATTTCTGGAAAGGTCATGTTCAAGATCCAGTGAAGGAGAGCAATTATCTTTTTAAATAACACTTCCCTCGCTTGGAGGTATTTATCATAACGCATTAGTAAGTGAATCTGTCTCCATGATTCTTTTCATTAAGACACAAATTTATTTATTTTTTTTCATTTTTAATCACATTCTTGCCCTTTTTTAGTCACAGTAGCTACGGCAGCTTGACTGCACTGAGGCTTGTCCTTCAGTTTGGTGTCCTTTCAGGAGTCCATTTTGTTTTAACATTTAAGTATCCGTATCCATTTGCTCCAGAAGTGAGTCTGAGACCTGAGTTAATTAGACTGGTACTGCAGTCAGGCTGATGGAGCCGTGGAAACAGACTGACAGAGCGGCCATTTTGTCCAGCATAAACAGGAAAATGCCACTCCACACTATTTCAGAGCTCCTTGCTGGAAAAAAAAAATCCCCAGTTTGACAGCACCAGTACCTGTTATTAGGTTCACTGTGCGTTAAAATGCTTATTTTCATCTATTAGCAATTATTATTCTCTCTACCCATCATCTCTTTCTCTGTCTATCTTCTCTCTCTGGGGTCGCCATGTTTATGTGACCCCTCTTTCCTTTTCCCATCCTCTGCATGGCCGTTCTGCCCCTTAACAGAGCAATACCCTGCAACGGTGTAGTGATGCCGCCATCTTAGATCACTTATTACCCTGGAAAACCCCTCTGTTTAGGGAACACAGGCCGTCTCTGCCAAAGCTGTGTAGTGCTCCCAACAGAGGATGCAACTCATACTGTAATAATAGGCAGGGTTTGTTTTCCTAATGGCTGACGGAGAGCGCTGTGCAATGAAAAACTCCTGGAGGGAGTAAGAATGCTTCTGAGCCAATATTCCAACCGACTGTTGCCGCTGAGGACCTCAGCACGCACTGAAACTGAGATCCAAGCAGCCTCGTCCACCGACGATTCAAAGCCAAGACGCTGTTAGCCCACTGAAGGATTCATCAATACCAGTGCCGCACAAAAGGGTCATTTTTGTCGTTCCACACAGGTCTGAATGAGTGGGTCGGGCCCAGGACTTGGCATTAAAAACTCTGTCAAGTCGTGTTTCTCCTTCGCCTCACTGGCGAGGCATTCCTAGCATAGTGCTCGCCATCTCGGCACCTGAGAGGCAAATTCCTGCCCATGAGCTATATCTCGCGCTTCAGGAATTTTTCACTAGGGTAATCCCAAATCTTCTGAGAGGGGGAAAAAAAAATGTTTTAGAAACTTCTGAAACAAAGGCCTGCACTCCTGTTTCGGACTATTCATGCGGAGCAAGCCGGCCTGTTTCCCACTTCTCGCTAACTGCTCAGCCACACTGAGGGGTTCAGGTGGCCAGCCGCTCGACCAGTCCAAATTTACGCACGCGCCGCTGCGGCGGAGGTGTAAGAACCAAATAGGGTAGGGCAGAGGGAAGAGAAATGGAGAGGTAACTCTGGTCATTCTCTCCCGGAGAGGTTAACTGTGAAGGTAAGAAAGTGCTGTGTATGAAAGGGGCAAAATCTTGGTGTCAGATTCCAGAATGGGTCTCTTTTTCACAAGCCAACGAGAGAGCCCCTGTAGAAACACAAGGCTGGTTACTCTCATCCCTCGGCTGCAAATTGAACACACCAACCCAAGGACGAGATCGATGGAGTGGAGCACCTGAGAGCAACTCACTCTTGTTATCTCTACATTTGAGCACATCCCTCCCTCACCACAGAATGACAGGCATCCCCAAAAGCAAAGAGAAATGACATGACTATGTCCTCTGCTTTCAGGACCCGTTCGAGCGCTCAACCTCTCATCTCTGAACCACCATTCGCCTCAGCTGACCATCATGGGATGCAATTGCGTCCACCGCCTTTCATGAGGGTGGGGCCGAGGGGCGGAAGGGAGTGAGTGCCTCGGAAATCCAAAACTGCGGGGGCCGCTCGTTACCGGCGTGCCTGGGAATCCCGCTGATGGAAACAGATGGGAGGAATTATAAATTCGTGCTCCAACCTCCGCGGATGGAGGGGGGGGGTCTGCTGAGGAATGAGCAGCGGGCCGAGTTTGACTAATAACCTATAATCTGGTTCTGCTGTGCTGCCCGTAATGCTCCGCTGCACACCGCCGTGCCGTAATCGGGGTGCGGGATGCAGGCCAGTGTTAGCACAGCAAACAGGGGGCAAGGCAACAGAGTGCAACCCGAAACCGATGAGGAAATAAGATGTGCAGCAAGTCAGGGGTGCACAAAATGTCATTTCTCATATTCAAAGCCTCTATTGAGGTTTTCGAATGAAGCTTCGATTGTCTGTCATATACGTAATCACCCTTTAAAAAAAAAAAACCATAAATTGAATACGAATTAATTTTCTGATTAAAGCTACTTTCTTGAATTAATATAAACTCATTAGTTTTGTCAACATAAATGCATACTGTAAAGTCAGCAGGCTAATCCAATAAAAATCATAAATGATGAAATGATAATTGCGCCGTTAAGCTTATGGCGACATTATGCTACGACAGAAATGATACCAAAATAAATCAGAACATTTCAAATGAAAGTGTTATTTGTAGTCAATAAATGGAATAGTTTGGTGCAGAAGTGCAATGTGATCGACACTCACTCACTGTGCAAAGAACGGGGCTGTAACCATGGTAACAATGTCACAAACTTGCCTACTGCAGCCTAACAAATTAATGTTTTCAGCCTGATCTACAAACAATGATCTGCCAGCATTCACTGCTGCCTCTCACAAGCCAAAGATCGATAGAAAACAGATTTCTATTAGAAATACCGAAGTAAACTCTAGCCTGAAGATGTCATGTAATCAAACCATAAATAAAATTCATCATATCTAAAATAGCTATTTAACCAATTGAGCTAATGTTATCTGAACTAACATGAACAAATCAGAGAAAACTGAGAGAACTTACACTTTCCAAACGATTTACCCAAACTCGCAGTACAATACCAGGCGAAAGAAAAGTCTAAAATATTTTGTTAGGCCGTTTTTAACTTTGTTCGAGGAGGGTATTCATCACGACATTGTTTCGACTATCTTACAATGTTTATTTTTCAACCACAGTCGCATGAATTTTTGGCCAAGAACTTATATCAATGACAGGAGAGTCAAACCACTCCGTAAAGCCTTCTTCAGCACATCACAAAGGCTCTCAACTGGTTAAGGTCCGAACTCTTAGGTGGCCAATTCACATGTGAAAATGATGTCTCACGCTCGCTGAACCACTCTTTTTGAGCCTGATGAATCTTGGCATTGTGATCCTGGAATATGCCTTGCCATAAGAGATTAAAAAAATCCGTTGATAGGACAACCATATCATTCTGTACATTCAGGCAGTCTCCCCACTATTTCATTGCTACATAATGTTGCTGAGCCTATACAGTACCTGACCAATTGATGCAACCCCACCTAACATTACTGCCTCACGAGACTTGTGCATGGGTGCATCCCTTCATGGGCTTCTTTTCTTACCCTGATGCACCCATCGCTCTGGAAAAAAGATAAATCTTGGCTAATTAGACCAAAAATGACCTTTTTCCTCTGCTACGCAATCCAATCTTTATGCTCCCTAGCAAACTGAGGTTGTTCTTTCCCCCAGTCAGCCTGACAATAAAGTGGCTTTCTTGCCGCAACGCAGCTGTTCAGTCCCAGTCTTTTTTTTTTTTTTTTTGGCTTGACGCAGGCAAATAATTTGCCCCACTTGAAACACAGTAACATCCTTTCCGTGACCATTGGATGCGTCTTCCGACATTGTTGTTAAAGAAATAAGAAGCAACACACCGTATCAGTCATGGTTAAAAGCACTGTCGCCAGCTGATGATTATTAATCACTGCATTAATCACTGCAGTATAATGCAATCATAGGCTCTTAAGTGTTTGCTTTTTTAAATCCAAACGGCGTCATTTCTTCGGGGTCATCAGTCATTTTAAAATGCTTCCAAAATGGCGATTTCTTCATTTTTTTGATAGTAGTAGTTGAAATGAAAGTGACGATATCTTGATGCAACGCCAAGCGAATGCAGATACAAGATATGATCTTATTTCACGCAATTTTCTTTAATATTGTTCGAGCAGAAAAGATTTTTTGTAATTGTTGTTATGTACATGTAATTTCCCGTGCTGTTTGATTGCTGCTGGACTGCCCAGTTAATACACGCGCATGCTTCCCTTTGTGTGCAACAAGCGGAAGAGCAAAAAATCTGACTGCATTGAAAATATTTTTCTGAAAGGCTAAACACAAAACAAAAAATGGATTGTAGCAGAATTGTTGTTTAATAAAAACACAAGTCGGAAACAATCCAAACCAACTGGCATTGGGATCTAATTCTACAAATGATACAATATTAATAACATCAATGAAGCCTAATCTTTATCTGCTATAGAGCAGAAATATCAGGTTTAAACACAGTGAATAGAGGCAGAAAATAGCTATGCAGAATTTGAATGATTAAGCATTCGAATGTCAACATTATGAATAAAGCTTTGAGGCTTCAAACTATTCAGCGCAGCCCAACAGCAAATATTTCAACTTGAACATGATGCATCAAAGCAGTGCTTTTCAGAAATAAATAAGCAGTATTCAGCCACAGATTTGCTCAAACACTGAACTAACTCTTTGATATCTTCAAGATATAACACATATATGTAATATATACAGACGGGTGAGAAATTGCGGGCAAAAATCTGAATTAAGTCATGGACAAACATAACAAATGCTGCACAGCAATGCAATGTTATTCTGTGTGATTACTTTTACATAATGTGAGTCATTCCTGCCATGATGGGAGTGGTCTCTTCCAGACCCATGCTCCAAAGGGCGCAAGGAGTTTTTGGAATATGAAAAAGATCCGAAGCATATGCCAGTGACTTCAGTCACCAGAACTCAAACCATCTGAACTGGTACTGGAGATTTGGGAACATATTAGACATTGCTCTCCGTTACCATCATCAAAACATCAAATAATAAATATCTCTTGGAAGAAAGGGACTACATTCTTCCGATTAAACTGGACTAAGGCATACTGAAGCTGACCTGGCACTTCAGAGAAACTGTTTATGTTGATTTTTCCATTAATTTGTCACCCGTCTGTATATAAACAGTACAAATTCATGGGCCATTTCTGTCTGGGATGGCCTTGTCGGGCATGGTCCCAAGTTATAGTACCATAAGGACAGAATAGCTGAAGAGGACCCAAGATCTTCCACATAAATTCTAGAATTCTTCGGGATAGAGGATTGAACCAAGACGACAGTCCTTTCATCCCGGACAGCGTTCACACTACACTGCGACCTTAACCAGAAACAGTTTTAAAATTAAAAAAAAAAAAAAAAAAAGACTTCAATCCTGAGCTCAGCACCCTTTGCCCACCTCTCGGATAATTTTTTCTTTTTTTTTGCCTAAACGGCAAACGCCACAGCATGGGACATAGAAATCCATTTCCATCGAAGTTCAGAGGGCTAACAGTAGTCACGCAAGGGTTTAGAAAGTTCCAGAAAGAATGGAACAAACAGCCAGATGTGCGGTCTCCACTCCATCTGACCTGGCTTGGTCTGCGTTGCGGCTTTTCCCTTGAAGAGAGACCGAGGGTCAGTCACAAGGAGGGAGGTTTGGCGTCACTGTCAGGTAGAGCGAAGGCTGCAGAGTGGACCTGCCTTTATTGGAGTGTAAATCACAGCAGTAAACATGTCCTGCTGAAGGGCCAGAAAAGGTCTTTTCGGTGAGGGCCTTTTAACAGCCTCCCTGGGTGGGTGATTCCCGCACCACACGTGTCCCACAGTCCTTTGCAGCCCTGCCTGTGCGATATTTCAGTCACAAAACTCCGATGAGCCCCCCCGGGCTGCGTACAGATGGAGCAGGCCGCGGTATAGTCGTTGCGGTGACTCCAGCGCAGGTGTCGTCCTGTCGAGATGGGCCGCGGGGCGCGACCTTGTTTTCCAGGGTGAACATCTGTTCATGTCTGCCCCACTTATCATTGCTCAGTCGACTACGATACCCATAATCCTACTAATTACCATAATGATTGATAGGGAATCTGTGCACACAAAACACTTCCATATCTCACCAGTTATAACAAGTCCGTGGCTTCTTCCTTGGCTAAATCTTGTTTATTGAGGCGATTTTGAGATTAGGGCGGTCAAGTCCCCATTGCCTTGAGGAAAGGAATCTGCCTGAATGCACAGATATGTGAGCGAGAGAGGAGGGCATGGGGGAAATTTAAGGGGAGACGACGTATATGTAATATAGAGGAACGAATGAAGAAGGGAATCGGACTGGATGAAAGGGGATGGAGAAGAGGGGAATCGGATGGGACGGAGGGGGGAGAGAGAGGAAGGGAAACTGATTGGATGGAGGGGGATGGGGTGGATGGAAATCTAATTGGACAGAAGAGAGAGGAAAATCTGCCTGGAGATGAGGAGATGAAAGGTGAATCTAATGAGATGTGGATATAGGAGACAGAGGGGAATCTGATTGGATTGGATGGGGAAGAGGAGGGGTAAGGTCAGTGAAGCGGGATTGGAGAGAGGGGAATTTGATTGGTCGGGGGGGATGGAGGAGAGAGGTGAATCTAATGAGAGCTGGGGATTGTGGAGACAGAAGGGAATCTGATTGGATTGGACTGGGGAGGGTGGAGGGTGGAAGGGGGGTGGTGTTGGTGGTGGTGGAGCAGGCGGATGATTTACAGCCCTGAGTGAGCTCCCTCAGAAGGCTGCTGTTAAGAGGACCATAAAACAGAAGCACAAGGTTCATGTCAGAGCATCAGCTCCAGCCATGAATACTTAAAGCAACCCTTGAGCGCACAGTCAAACCACAGGAGAGCCGGGCTCATGGGCCCTAGTAGTGCTCTGAATTACAACACCCCTCATATACACATACACACTCTCCCCGTGTCCATAAAAAATGCTGTGCGTGTTTGCGCATTCGCGTCGGCGCATGTCCGTGTGATTTCTTCTGTGCATAAAGGTTTAATGTCCGTGTGTGGTGCTCACATGAGTAACTCAAAAGGTTTGGGCAAAGCTTCGTCCCGTAAATTTGCCGGTTGGCCGATTTGCCACAGCCTGGGAATTCCCCTGCACTCAAACTGATTTCCCAACCAGCCACACTAATCAGCTTCATTTAATGGGCCAAAATAGTTCTCTACCTTTCAACTTCAGATGATGTGCGGCGTAGAGGTAGGGAACAATTGAGGCAAATTGGCTACCGTAGCGTTCATCATCCAGAAGAGCATTCAACATTCACTGCACTGGCTGTAGTTAAGGCACTGTAAAGCAATTTCTGCAACTGGCTTGGGAAAAAAAAAAAAAAAAGTAGCACACAAATGCAGGCAATCATCACTCTCAAAACTCGACGTTCGCCAGCTCTGCGCCTGTTGTTCGCCGGTGCATATTTCTCCTTGAAAAATCTATGGAGACTGAAGCAGAAATTCTCTGCGGGCAGCCATCACTGCTGTTGTAATCAAGTCATCAAGAACGACTCCCTGAAAATATGCTCTACCGTTAGGACGCTCCGTCAAATTGCGGTGCGTCGCTGCAGCCATGGCTCTGCGACCACAAACCGAAGTGAAGGTGATCGATGGCAGTTGGAAATGCAAGCGCCGTAGCAAAATGGCCTAGGAAGGAGGGGTGGGGCGGGTCTTGTGGCTGCTATTGTTTGCTATCGTGAAGGCAGCTGGCTACATGGCATGAATGCTGAGCACCGAAGGGGCTGGTGGGAAATGGACGAAACCCAGCCACCTACCTTGCCCGTCACGGCCGACCAGACTTTGAGCGTGTTGTCGTCCGAGCCGCTGACGATTCGGGCACCGCAGAACTGAAGGCAGGTTATGACGTGATCGTCGTGACCTTTCAGCACCTGGCAAAAAAGGAGAGAGACTCATTCTACCACACCATTCATTCGCAAACGTAAAGACTTGTGAAGGAAATACTTTTACGACACAAAAACACGGGGAACGGGGCATTGAACAAATGTCCTGGCTAGCAGAGAAAAAAATGAGATTGCCACGATAACTAAGGCTTAGTGAAGAAATCGTACGGCTGACTCCGTTCAGCAGAGGCTAGCAGAAACCTGCAGCTCATATATTGGCCAGGGAAACTGCTGATGCGCCGAAATGACACAGCAGTTTGAGACTGTTGCCGGGAGACTGCCCGGGTCTAGAGAGGTTGGATCTCCGCAACGGTTGGTTACATTACCGACGGCCAGGCAGTCGAAGGCCATATTTAAATAAATAAGTGGAAGCCCCATTGTTAGCAAGATAATGCCGGCTTATTGGGCTCGTTTTGTTGTCAATATTTAGGAGGTTGGTGAGCTTCGGCTATCTTGGCGAGAACGGGGGCGGGGGGGGGAAGAGGATTGGGGGCATTTCCACAAAGCTGAGAAGAGTAGGGTATTAGCGGCGAGGAGCCGCGCCCCTGAAAAATTGACCCCGAATCATCCCCTTCCAATCCAGTCAACCCTCACCCAATTCCTTTAATCCAACTGACACTGGCGTATAAGTCCTATTTACGCTTCGGCGCTAATCTGGAAAATCCACAGCGCCTGTGCTGCAGCAGATAGCGCGTGCATTTCTGAGGCGGAGAACAGGAAAGTTGACGGGAGCACTTACCTTGGGCGATTTCAGATCTCCTCTCCTCCAGTTGGTGTCGATCCGGTGCTGCCTGATGTAGGCGCTCTTCCACGGGCTGTGGGTGAAGCCGGGCTTGAGCGGTTTCCTCCGTTTGGGCGGCAGGGGCTCGTCAATACCTGAGGGGAGAGGGGAAGGGTTCAGGCGTCAGGTCATGTTCCAGTCTGCGATGGCATCTTCAATACAACTGGGGAAGAAGGGTGCCCATCCCCAAAAAGCCAGAATTAAGCTGCTTTCACACCGGACGCGAAACGAATTTCTCGCAGGACAGATTACATTCAAAGTCAACGCAAAGACGCAAATTCGCGTCTTTGCGTTGACTTTGAACGTAATCTGTCGTGCGAAAAATTCGTTTCGCGTCCGGTGTGAAAGCGGCTTTATTTGCAGCTCTTTAGCCCCAGGGTCAAGAAGCACTGATCAAACATTTTAACAGCAGTTCCTCATAGTAATTTTTATCCTCCTTAGTCATTGTACTTCAGAAATCTATTAGCAGCAGAGACAGGCACATCAGCATTAGCTGATTCATTCATGAACACTGCACTGAAATGTTTGCTACCTCACTGAATGTTTAAAGAAAATGTCGTCACGAATTCACTTCGCAAGACAGTATGCCCATTGTAGCTGGGGTAGAAGCACAAATGCTACAAGCCTTGTCCTGGCGGGTGTACGGAGCGCGTGCAGAAGCACGGATGGGGGCTGGCGGAGGTGAAGACTCACCCTCTTCTTTACACTTCTCCCTCCACAGCAGGTTGTCTTCGGCGAGGTTGCGCCAGTAACGGCAGGTCTGCGCGGCCTGCAGCAGGTCTTTGGGCTCCAGGAACGACAGCACGTACAGAGCCAGCTAGGGAGAGATACGTGAAGCACGCCATCAGTCCCTACATTCTCAAGGCCGCAGTGTGTGTGTGTGTGTGTGTGTGTGTGTATGTGTGTGGTGTTGGCAATACAGCGAGGTCACGCAAAGGAGCAGCTTTTGGCATTTACTCAGTGAATCAAACCAAACAGTCCGATGACGTGTGAGAGGCAGTCGAACAAACTGTACATGAATAAACTTTCCCATTAGCCTATAACAGGAAGTAGACCATTTAAAAAAAAAAAAAAAAAAATCAAACAACTATGCATAATGCATGAGACACAAGCCAACTGGTTCAAGGGAAAGTGGAAAACATTCAACTGGACAAATAGTTTAACATTGCCACAACTCCCACTCCCAGCCCCTCCACCTACCAAACCCTCCAGTCCCTTCTCCACCCGCACTGGCCGAGCAGCCACTCTTCACCATCAGGATACAATAAACTCAGCCCAATACAGGGCTCCTACACCTTTTCTAAGGTCAAATTCATGCACTTTTTCCAGCGCCGTACAACTGAGATAAATAAAATTTTAATCAAAACAGTCAGGTTGCGATTTATTATGAAAGTGACGCCATTAACGATACGATTTCAAGCTGTTTTCAAGCACTTTATTTAAAATCTGAGCACTTTCAAAACCTTGAAAAGACCACATTAAAATTCAAGCCTTTATTTTCCAGCACTCACGGGAACCCCAATAAACTGCCATCTCAGGCCATGGCAGGCAGGCAGGTATGGCAGCCACTGTCTACTGAGTCCAGCCCCAACATTTCAATCAGTTCACCAGCTCTAATTTGGCATTAATTTATTTATTAAGCTTTGACAGAAGTCAGGAAATGATCGCACAGGTGGCAAGGCACCTATTGTGAGGCAATCATCAATGAACCCGGATTGCTGAGACCTGTCACTTACAGCATGCAAACATTAAAGTGGAAATCCCATTACTGATGCGGTGCCACAGTTCTTTCCAAAACCTTGCCCCACATGACAAGATGGCCCTACAGTCGGCGGCTGATTGACAGGGTGGGTGGGAGGGACATTGAGGGGCCGGGCATGGTCACTCATTGGTGGGGAGGTCACAGGGGGCAGCCTTTCTTACCTCTTTGGGCAGCAGGGAGATGAAGTCTCTCTGGAACTGCGGCTCTATCACCTGCATCATGTGCTTGACCTGCGTGGGCTCGCAGCTGTCGATGAGCTCGTCCAGAGCCAGGAGCTTCTCTGGACCGCTCCAGCTCTACAACACAAAAAAACGCCCACGCTGGACTCTCAACGAGTGTACGAGCTTGTGTGTGTGTATAGTACAAGGGTATCCATTCGCTGGACTTGCCAAGCAGGGTGTGGATGTGTGTGTTTGAGTGTGGTGCAAACATGTCTGCTGGGGAGAATGAAAAAGATGTGCATGTGCAGTTCAAGAGCACCTGCTCGGGTGCTTCCAAATGGGCGAGTGGGTGTGTGGTTTGACTGCATTTGCCAGTGTGCTTGAATTCTTTGTGCAATATCAACCAGAGCTACCCAGCTCAGCTGTATACTGGCTACAGCAGAGTACAGCCAGAGGCCAGTGCCGGAGAGCATGTTGGCAAACCAATACAGTAAGTTCATGCGAAGCCTGAGCAAGTTAGCCTAAAGCAGGTGTAAGCATCTGGTGAAAAACAATATTCTGCTGACCATAGCTGGAGAACCTTTTGAGTACTTATTCACAGATAGCAGCTCAGGTTCTTCAACCTCTGGCTTACAGTAGAAAACACTGCTTCCCCTCCTCCGAACGAGCAGCCGATCTGCACGCCATCAACTACAAGAGCCAGGCAGGGCCCTTTTCTTCACGAGCTAGTGAGCTCTGGCACATGGGACATTCTAGGAGGGTTTTTGCGCTAGTCCATTTCCGGATAGATTATCAGCAGATATTTCAGCAAAATTGAATTCCACAGAGATTCATTACATTAGCTACATTTATTTGGCAGATTCCCGCTGGCTCGCGTCGTTATAGTACTTGACCCTGCTATGGAAAGCCTGTGGATAGAGTATCCAATGACAGATGATGCACTGAGGGGGGCTTACTGATCTGGACAGATTCGCAAGGTTATCTGCAAACTTTTATTAGTAATTAAGTGGAAATGTAGGGGAGGGTATTTCACATTCCCAAATATTAATAAAACACCTCCCTCACGATTCCCCCCGGACTGGACCTGGGCAAACTCCTACCTCCCCTTTGGAAATAGGAAAACAGCGTAATTGCCCAAACGAGCAAAAGAGAAAATAAGAGGGAGAGAGAGGGTGACAGAAGAGAGATCAAGACCAAGAGTGTGTGAAAGAGAGAATAAGGGTAGAAGAGAGAGGGTGAACAACAAGCCATTTCAGAGCACCAGTAATTTAGGTGCTACGTGCCTCAGTCTGAAGGGCTGATGTAAGGATAATTAGGAGTTCAAAGGGACCAGATCAGCCGAGCCTCTGCTCTCAGCTTGATGGCAGCGCTAATGTGCATCTGAACATTAGCGCCGTTTAGGGCCCTCTAAAGAAGCACAGGCGACTGAAAGACGAGGCCAGCCACAGATAACACAGAAGCAGCTATGTCCATCAAAGGTGCTTTTCTATACTGTAGTTTTTCATTCCTCCTCCTGTTATTTTTTAAATGGCAGAGCCTCCCCGTCATGCATTCTTTCAGTTTCTCAATTGCACAGGGTACAGTTGTAGCCTCGGGCAGACGCCTGACGAGCAAGCTGAAACAAGATTTAGGGACTGTGTGTGAACACATGTTGGTGTGAGTCGACATGGATTGGTCTGTAGAGCATGGCTCCCTTGTGCCAAACCTTTTAAGGAGCAGGGCTACCCTTTCAAGCAGCGAGGTCACAAATCTGATACAACAATGTTCTCAATTGAACATCGTCATATTGGTGTCACGTTCATGACTGTTCACTGAAAGCAATGGAGTTGTGGAACATCTGGAAAGTACTCCACCAAAACTGAGCATTCAAAGGGTAAAGACATAAGCCTGAAGCCCATGTTCAGATGGCCTTTGGTCCTAAAACCATCGATGGCCCCGAAAATGTTTTGCTAAAAGAAAGCAGAGGCGGTGATCTGGTTTGGGTAATGGCCAGGAGGAGGCTTGACCAGGCAAGGGTCACTGCTGTTGACCCATTCTCTCGCAGTTCCCAACAGGCCTGCCTCGAAAAAGTGATATGAATTCATCCAGCAACTCCGCAACAGATACTAAAGGCTAAAATCATTGATGCACTGGCACGCAGAAGGAAAGTCTCATGGCTTGTCGTTGGAGTAACCTATTCCTAAAAATCTGTCTTTTGAAGCTCAACATATTCTTTAAGGGCAACCATTCTCTACAAAAACCCATCACACGGGTAAACACAGTATGAATATACATCTGAAGACCTGAGCTATTTTTACATGAAGAAAAAAACTGTATGAATCTGTGGAAGATGAATCATTCAGAGAATAATAAATTATACTTTGTGAAAGATTTGGAAATAGGTATGAGCTGCACATGTATCAAAGACACAACTCTAGTATTGAGTTTGGCAACTAGTTGTAAAGAAATTTAAAAAAAAAAAAAAAAAAAACATTAAAAAAGCTGAACATCACAGGCCCATAAGATAATTTTTTCCTGAGGGAGATAAGCTCTCGGTGTAAGCAAACTTAAAGTCAACTTGAGTGCTGCAAAAGTTTTCAGAAACTTAAAGACCAAACAAGAGAACAAACGAAAGCACCAAAAAAGAAAGAAAAAAAAAAAAAAAACCGAAGTGTGAGAAAGCGCATGTCGACATAACAGAACTTTTGTGTTCATTCAGATAGACGGGACAATCAATGCTAGCAAAAACAAAAACCGATTCCGGAGTCTTGGGTAAACAACCGTCACGCATCTGGGGCAGGTTCTTTGTAATGGAGAACACAGACAAGTCCCCCCATTAACTCAAACAGAGAGTGAGGTCTGTGGAAACTCTTGGGTGGAGCGCCTCTACTTTTATTAACTCTGCTCGTCCAAACAGCCAGAGCGCGGTGTAGGCAAACATTTCCTTGCCAAGGCTGTCAGTCCTGAAATACAGGTGGATTGAGGGGGATTACCTGAACAAAGCTAGCATCTGTTTGACTGTAGACCTACATATTACACTTCCCGGGAAAAGCAGGGGAGACAGACCCAGGTTTGTGACATGCTTTGTTCCCCAGTCAACTGCTGCGGAAAGCTTTTGTGAGGATGGGGTAACTAACTGTAAATGGAATAGGCAACAGCGCGGGGGCAAAAAAAAAAAAAAAAAAAAAAGGGCAGAATCTTTCAGACTCCTACATGTAGGCTCGCTGACCCTTCACTCACCTTTATTTTGACTGGCAGAAGTAAAAAGAGAGGTCTGGTCATCAAAACATTACAGACATACAAATAGAAACGAGCTCTGACTGGCAGACGTGTTTGTGTTCCACTGAGGAGAAAGGTCTGAAGATGGGTATTGGGGGGGAGCAGGTGGAGCACTCACCTGAAAAGTGCGGAGCCATTCCTGCAGCCCGGCCGGAGGTTGGATGGAGGTGATGCGCCGTCTCTGTTGGCCCTGCCCGTTGGCTGCCCGCAAATCTCCGAATGTGGTGGGCGTGGCCGGGTATGGAACAAGCCCTGTAGGGCTGCAAATGAAGGGGAGAGAGATTGAGTTGGATGGTGGGGGGAAGCAAGAAAGACAACAGGACACAGAGAATGGAGGGATACACAGCCAGCAGAACAAAGACAAAACACCACAGACCCACGGCTTGTTGCAAAAGTGTCCCGCTAAATGTCCCTAATAAACAGCCATAAGTGAGTGACAGAGTCAATGAGCGAGTGACCACAATATACAACACATAGCCTACGGTGGCAGTCTGCAACACTGTTTGGGGAAAAAAGAGAGAGGCAGCAAGAAAGAAAAGGAGAGAGGACCAAACTGACTGTCAAAAAAAAGAACAGAAAATTAAAGGCTGGCATTAAGATGAATGGGAATGAACACATTTTACAGGCACAGCAAACAGACTGAAGCATTCTTTCATCAAACAAAAATCACAGGTAAAACAAATGGGAGCAAGAAAACAAGCTTTCATTGGCAGGAAAAGAGGAGAGAAGGAGCAACTATAAAAACTAGCAGATTGACAAGTGCTGCAATGGTGTTCACAAGATCTGTTCTCATAAGCATGAAGAAATAGCTTGTGGTAGACCTCTCCACGCACACACTGCCACACAAGTGAGGTAAAAAAAAAATACTGAGGTTTGCATCAGTGCAGCCCATGATAATAACATTACAGACAAACTATTTCTTCAGCACTATTTCATATAAAACCAAACAACTAAAATCAATTGGAATTGGATGACTATTTTTAAATGGCTACATCAATTTCTGCAGAACAAGCTAACTAGATTCCTAGAAAGCCTCCAAGGGTTTGATGGCTTTCGTTGCCATGTAGATATGCGCTTGAACTCACTTCACCTGGTCGCTCAACTGGGCGCAAAGTTTGAGATGAAATACACACTAGCTCTTCATGAACAGAATATTCGCGCCCTGATCTTGAGATGTATGAGGGTTGTACCGGAGTCACGTCTGAGAGAAGGAGATGACTAGCTGGGGTTAAGACCCCCACAGCTCTGGGCTGTGTAATACCAATCCCATTATTAATCACCAGAAAAACAGTGATATACAGCCAACAGCAGTCATCACTTTTAAATACTATTTTAATTGCCAGGTTAAATAAAATAAATCTTGTCGATAAACATGAAATTTTGAACAGAAAAAATGGGATCTGGGAGCTGAAGCCTTTCCAAATGAGGGCCATGAGTCCATTCCCCAACACTTCTACCCCCCCCCAAGGACTCCAGGCGCACATGCCGTTCCGGAAAATACCACGGGACGTCAGACGAGGCGCCATTGAAGACCGATTGCAGAACTGCAATGAGCGAATCACTTGTGAAGAGGGGACAACAATCCAACCTGCGGTCCCACAACCCGCGGCGGCCTCTTTCGAGACTCTCAGGAACGCAAGGGGGAGGGCTTTCCAAGGACTCATTTTTAATTGGTTCTGAAGTGAGGGCCAAGTTACGTGCCAATCATCAGGCTACTCAGCCACTGCCTTTGTTAAAAGGGAGGTGTCCCTCCGGAGAGAGAGGGTTGGCAACCGAGGGCCACGAGCATGAAAGAAAATTCCACGGCGTGGAGAGCGTGCACGTGAAATTCTAATCCGGTGTCTTCGCATCGATTTGAATCTCTCGGGTTAAGCAATGGAAGCAGCACGGTTCATTTACTAAACGCAATAAAAATGTGAAAAATCCACTGTGAAATTTGCTTTATGGAGAGGCGGGGCTCCAGCTGAGTCGCTCGACTCCAGGAGGCGCTCACATGGCCGCCTCTGCATTCTTAATCAAACTGCCTTTACACTTGTGCTGTTGCAGCACAGGGCTGATAACATGGGAGCCACTGTAAAGATACAGAGCTGCAGTTTTCTTAAGTCTCCTCGCACAACCCTCCCCTAACATCGACATCTCTCGGAGTCGGATTCCCAGCACTGAGAGCGTGGGAGTACGGGCGAAACAGGGATATAAACTTACTGATATACAACTGAAAAGTGCTCTACCAATCACACAGTGGAGCTGGCTGATAATGGCCAATGAAAAAACCATGCTGACGGTGACTTTTGGACACTTTCTGCCAATATATCCAGGTTCTCTGTCGATATTAAGCGGGAAATGGCATCCACTAATTGTTATCAGCAATGTTCCACTGGCTGCCAGCAATGTGCTCAGTCATTGTTGGAAATCCTCTCTATTTGCGGTGTAGCAGGGTGGCCTTTGCACAGTCTTTGCCAGTTCTTTCCTAAAGCCAGAAACTGGTCTGAGCTCATCAGCCACAAGGTGCCACAAAATCGGACCCTTACACCCCGAGGGTCAAGGGTCACAGGCCTGACAGGCAGCTCCATAGAAGTGCAAGACGAAGTGAGGCCAATATGGAATGCGACAAAACCTCTCATATACCAACAAGAGAGTAGGGAGGCTGGGACATAATGCATTTCAGCTAAAGGAATTTAGGTGTACATTACACCCTCTTAACATATGATGTATGGTTGCAATTACACTACATCACTTTGCCTCTGGTATTTACATTCGGCAAGCATGCAGAGATTTGAGTCCCTGTTGGTGTAAAAACCATCTGAAGCACACTGTGCGTGCCAGCTCTGGTCCTACTGTGCCATCCTTATGGCCATATTTCCATATTCTGTTTGTTCTTCAGTGGGATCCATAGGGAAGTCTGAGAGAAAAGCTGCTATTGGTCTGTAGGCCGCAGCCTGATGGCTCCAAGAGGAATGGTGGCGATAGAGCCTTGTTTTGAAACTGTGCTAAAGATCTTCAGCTCTGCTCCTGCGGTAATTTTGGACCCCCGAGGTGTGCCCACGTCCTTCTTGCAGCCGCTCGGCCCGACTGCTCCCAGCTGAGGCAGCTCGCTCATAGCGTCCCATCCTGGGGCGGTCTCCGCACAACCACTACACCTTGCAGCCATCATACCCCATGCTCAAAAAAATTGTGCTTTTTTTAACCATTATTATTCTTTAGCGATATTTTATGCCAATTTGGAAAGTCCGGGTTGTCTATTAGTGCTAACCGCAGCAGTCCCCTGGGGGGGCAAGCATATGTTCTCTTCGGAAAGGGGTTATTTAATGCCGCTACTACTTATCAGCTCATGAAAAGCCAAATGGACTCATGGTCTGAAAGAGAAACTAACTTGTAGCAATCCTATATGAGGGGGAACAGACAACGCATTGCTCCATTGTGGCCAATCAAGCCTTGCCCTGCATCTGCAGCACTATTATCTTTACCTAAGCACCGTTCTAGCGTACACTACAACGTGTTTCATGCTCAAAAGCCCAAGACAGTGAGGCCAACCAACACAAATTCCAATTTGTCAAGGTAAGGAAATTCCTCACAGCATATAAGTTGAACCCAACCGATGAAAATTCCACGCCACCAGTCAGTTCAGTATATCTGGCGATATGAAGAGGGTGTGCCCACCATCACTCTAGCAATGCACGCCGGATAATCATCTACTGATGGGAAAAAGTGCTTATCGAGTTCAAATCAATCTGAGAATGTTACTAAAGAGGACGCCTGTGGGTGTTTCTAGCACTTGACTTGCACAGGCATGCTAATGTTTTCAGCAGGAAAGACACTGACGCATGATCAGGTGGCAGGCTGCCAAAATGGAAATGACACTGGGAGATACTTTTAATCAGCTTTAGTTTTAATAGTACAGAGCGTTTCATCACTGACACGACCTCCTTCTCACGCGGGAACTGCGTGAACCTATCAGATGCACTTAAAAGTTCGAGAGCACGCACGTGTGCATTGTATGTGCGATTATGGGCGTGTATGTGGGCGATATTGTCTGAGGGAGTGCCTTAATGTTAGAGACCTAAAGATGTCCATGGGAAACAGGTACAGGGTGAAGACCAGGCTCTCGGCCCCAGACTACACGAACAGGAAAAGAAGGTGCTGAGGTTTCTCAGCGGGTGTTTAACAGGTGGGGGCAGGGCGCGGGCATTACCTTGGATACTCCGGCCCTTTGCAAGGCTTCTTTCCTGAAGGAAAAGACCGGACCTCGGGGCCGTGGTCCAACTTTCTCTTCATCTGCGGGAAGGAAAAAAGAAAAAAATAAGAGGGAATGAAACATCAGCTGTCTGACGAGGGCGAACCGCCGTTCTGTGGCTGCAGCTGGCCGCAAAGCCGGCGAAGCAGGAGAATAATGAAACATTCTGTATTCACAGCCTGGGCTCCTTAGCTATGCAGGAACAGGAGGATCGAAACCTGCTCGGCACAATTTGAGATGGGGAAGGGGGGGGGGTGCAGGGTGGGTGGGGGAGAGAGAAGGACTGGGAGCTTTAATCAAGGGCTTGTGTGCTAATTAGGCTCACTTTGCACTTGCGCACGTCTCAAATCGCAGCCGTGCTTCTGCCGCATGGGTGTGTGCGCGTTCGTGTGGGAGTCTGGGAACGTGCTGGCGTTCTAATGTGCGCTTGTATGTGCGTGGGTGTGCGGATGTACGTTTCTGAGAACCAACCTGCGCTCGTGGATGTCAGGGGAGGGATAGGCATATTCTGGGTGTGTTATACACGGATGTGAGTCATGACACAATGCACAACCTTTCTTGACAAGATCTCATGTTTCCATCTAGCCAATGATAAAAGCAGAAAAACGACTCAGAAATGGCCAGGACACAAGGTTTCGCCCTGAAGGGGATTAGAATAATGGTTTGCATCTCCACCTGAAGTGTACGCCTCTCTGCCCATCATTTAAACCAGCCCAACAAGGCGGATGCGTCCAGTCATTCTGCCGCGTGATTGGCCGCAGGAAAATGAGACACTCATTTCTACTGGCTGTGGGCCAGAGGGCTGGGCTCCGATTGCAACCTCAGCACCACAGGCCCAGTTGATTTATACTGCGGCTCAGTGTGAGGCCTAACAACCCCATTCTTTACAAACCCCCACCTCCTTCCACTCTCTCTCTCTCTCTCTCTCTCTCTCTCTCTCTCTCTCTTCCACACACAAACAACGCACACAACCACAAGTACTCCTGCTTGGGTGCATAGTTTTAGCCGGGATACAGCTCGTCCACATGCAAAACAAAGGGCTCATTGTCCAGCGATGCACTGGACCCCAAACCGCATTTGAATAAAATCATTTCGGGAGAAACAGAGGTCTTTCGGGCCGGATACACAACAACAGGCAGGCATCTTTAATTATATCCCATGTTACTTGCTGATTTATTCCTTGCTTATTTACACTTTCTAATTCAATCAACCATCTTGTACTGCAAATCAAAATCGCAAGTGAAATTAAGCTCCTGGGTTTTCCTCTGCAGTTCAATCCTAACCCATGATAAAATCACATATAGGGTCTGGTATCATGATCAGACTATCAAATGCGTTTTAATTTTTTTTCAAATAAGTCTATCCATTTATCCATCTTTCAATCTATCAATCCATCCATCTATGAATTAGAGTATCACTACGTCTTTTGAGTCCAAACTGCCTGAGCTTCCGATGTTCGCAAAATGGATGTTTAATTGCATTCATCCTTGCGAGCTCATGACTCTGCATTGGGGGAGGCTCTGTTTCATCTGTGACACCTCTGAACCGGTAATTTAATCAACATGCAGCAGCCGAGCTGCCCGCATGAAACCAAGCGCTTAAGTCACGCCGGCCTAAAATTACGCCGCCTTTGAAAACATCAAATGGCACATAAAGTGCCCGACTGACGACTGGCACAAAGCTAAATCCTAAACACAGGGAACAAAGCGTACTCAGAGGCTTTGAGGTCAGAATGCGAAACATTTGGGGCCATATCGTAACGGCTGCATTCCTGGCCGTTGAAGGCCTTGAATAAACGCAGCAGGTCAGCGCAAAATTCATCTGAATACTCATTAGTCTATGCACAAAACACAACATTGAAAACTGGGAGGAAAAAAAATAATAATAATAATAATTGACAGAGCTTAATCAGTAGCCCGAGGTTGTGAATGTGAAATATTTGAGGCGTTATCTGAATGGGCTCCATCATGTGAAACCGAAGGCTGTGGCTTTGGCAGCTAATTTGTTCCACTCACCGGAACACATCCACATGTGAAAAGCAATTTGAAAAGACCAAGCTTTCATTGAGCACCATGAAAATCCACAATCCGTCAAATATTATTTCTGAAATACACCCTGAAGTATAAAATGGAAAGGAGATACCTGAGCTTTCCTAAGTAGTACTGGCTGACTTTAGACCTTAAGTTTTTAAAAGCAAGTGAGACTGTGAGGTGCCCACATACATATGCATGTACATATAGATGTTAACACGCACACACACACAGACACAAAACACACACACACACACACACACACACAAAGATCATAAAAACAAAAACCAAAATAAAAGACCATTCTGGAGATCGGATGTGCGCAGAACAGGGTCTGCTTTGAATCAGGGTTAAAAGATCAGTTGTTTATTATTGGTCCCTGAACCACCCTCCCCCACATCAGAAGTAGCTTTTCTTCAAAAGACAGTCCTCTAACTGCTGAGATCAGTCCATTCAAGCCCATCCCTGCTCCCAAGCCAAGGGTATGATCTCACCGCACAAGCAGCTGAAGTGTTACGGAAAGCTGGAGTGTGTGTGCGCTTGTATGTGCATGTGTGTGAGTGTGTATGCGTGTTTATGCGCGATGCGCTCAAAACCTCAAGTGTATTCCATTTCTCACGCTTTGACCTGAGAAGATAACTCTCGATGAGTGGAGTGCAGTGTTTGTAAACCTCCCATGATCACAAACTGCATAGTTCCTGGCCCCTGAAACTTCGCACACACAGTCCCTTGCTTTCAAAAACACACACACACACACACACAAATACACACGCACACACGGATAAGTATGCGCAAACACGAACGATTTGAAGAGGGCTGAAATGAGGAAACGCCGATATTTATTCAGTGAGACATGGCACCCTCTACAGAAGGTAAAAAGAGTCTTGTCCACTCCACCTTTCTGTGGAAAATTGCTGAAAACACTGACCATATTATTTAGAAGCAATTACCAAGCTACCTGCAATCGCCAGAAATGTGAAAATTAAAATGTTCTACAGCAGCAAGGATTCCCAACTAATGGTAATGAAAAATTACTTAGCCTGAATAACGGAGAGATTACATGTCCCCAGTAGAATGAGACCAAGAATACATACTGGCAAAATAACCATAAACACTTGACCTATCAGTCGCTTCAAATATGGTAGTGGGAAATTAACAAATATTATTTTATCAGGGCTCTAAAACCACAAATTCGCGACCTCTTTTTTTAAAATTTTGCTATAAAAGACCCTCAAATTTTAAGGTAGCTAGGTTACACAAGCTAAAATGCAGCGAATGGAATTACAATGGAATATACTGGTACAGAAGCCATTGAAAGCAAGATCTGTATAGGGGCATACAGTTGTACAATACACATCCTTAATGTTCATACACCCAATGAGAAGGCACTTTGCACTCTATATCCGAACATAATGACCAACAACAAATGATATCAGCATTTCTGTCAGCACAAAAGCTGTATTTGCTCGCGTGTTTTGGTCCTTAAATCGGAAACACGTTCAATGAAATGTGCATGATCATTCAAATCGATAATGTTGAGCAAGAAATACAATGACTGAAGGTTCTCGCTGAGACGTGAACGTGCATTAAACGCGTATAGGCAGGAGGGGGTGGGACAGGCGCATAGCACGCGGACTACACTAGAATTCAAGGCGACTGTATAACCCAGCGATTAACCCAACAGGAAAGAATACGGGTCTATGTGGCATTTCATGTGGCACTAAGGAGGTACCGCCGCGTTGTACGATCGCTCGTTATTTATTTATTTTTTTCCTTGAATTTTAAGCACATTAAAATGCTTCCTAAATTCAGTGAATTCTGGGCGATTCCGCCGGTGAATGATAGAGTTCGCTCGCAAAGAAAAGGTTTAATCTTCAAAGGACAAGATACACGCCCACACTGGCACAGTAACCCATTATGTAGTACGTTAGTATTGGTCACGAACACGAAGACCACATTCAACTCAACCAGAATCGTTCAACAGGCTGTATATATTATATTGAGCAGCAAAAGACGACGGAAAACGACATGCATGTACAAAGTGTCAACTGTTTCTTTATGGCAGAGGGAATAAAAATGTTTTGGTGCCCTGAAACAGCAGTATACACGTATACTCTAACCCAAGAAGCCTACGCAACAGTCTTATATTTTTTAAATATTCACAGAAAGCTGAGGCGACTGCGAAAGCAGTAAAACATTTCTACGTGAAAGCACTAATAACCACATTACTGGATGATGAGAATCTGTTCCAGACTGTTTGATTTCCTTCGCACATACAACGTTATGTATTGATTTCTTTTTCGTTATTCAAGAGACACACGTCCGCCACACAGTCGTTTCTCTGTATGATATGAAAGGCAAGAATCAATGCAATAAAGCTGTAAGCCTGCCGGGATAATGTGTACTGATCTCTACTCTCGTCTGTGGTGCACGCAGGTGCAATAGCACTTATTCCGAGAGAGGGTAGCGGGGAGCAAAACGTGACGGAAAACAGAAACCCCGGGGTTCCTCAGCAAATACTGTATTCCAACAAAGCTATATAGGCCAACGCGATACGGACACCATAAGACAAATTGGGATATTTCTGTGATTGTAATGAAGCCCCAGATCAACACCCTTGAAATAAGAAAACCCCTGCCAGGCGCTGGCTGCCTAAGAGCTTAAAATAAGCGGATAATTCTTCTGCACAATCGTTTCAAATGACCGATTTTCATTTAATTTTCCCCCCGCAGTGATCCGAGAATGAACGTTGAGCGCAAGTGCGACGCATCTGCCGTTCACATCAAACCCATTCACCGACAACCCAATAAAACCCAGATGCGCAAAGAAATAAGCCGACCAGTACTAATATAGATGCGTTACGGTACTGCCTTAAGAACAACAGCAAATTTCAGCGACAAATACACAACTGCAAAACCCCACCCCAATACTCACTTTGTAGAAAATCATCTTTAAAGTGCCGTAGAACCCCATTGTTGTAGTCCTGTGTGGTTTCTTCACTGGCAGTTACTTAAGTCCCAGTATCACTGAGCTGTAGATATCCTCTGACAAAGCGCGATCTGCTCACTCTCAGGTAAATCCGACACTATCTCAGATGTGGACATGCTCGGGCACGTCACAGGACGAACGAGCACTGGGCAGAGCCGGCGACCAAAGCACCGCAGTGTCACACCAAATAAGACTCAGTGACAATTCGATTCGGCAGTGCATGCTCAGTGCTCTCATAACCGCCCGGCCCCAGAGGACGACCAGAGAATAATGAGAAAAGGGGAAGTAACGCTCGGAGGAGGCGGAGGCAGGGAGGACGGCGTCCTCCGCCGAGCCTTTAGGACGCTAGCGATTGCTGAGGGATCGGATTACACCGTCCCCGGTGGTGATGAGGGGAATGGTGCAGTCCGAGCTCAGCTCGTACCTTATGCGCAGTAGTATATGTGGGCGAAGCGAGGGGCGTGCGGCGGCTAGTGATTGTTCCGCAGCTGGGGGCAGGACGCATATTTGGCGCATGAGGAACTCAGGCAAGCGTAGCCCCCTCACTTGTTGCTCTACTGCCCCCCTCTTAGTCTTATCCTTTCTCCATCATTGAGCAGGTGGTATTTTTGCCAAGGGTCTGTTATTTGCATTCACTGCATAATCAGAGCTCGCTCAGTGATGAGGGCAAACATTTTTTTTTGCCTCACATTTTCCCCCCTCAGTGTAATTTCAATAACAAAGGTAGTTTTGATCAAAAGTCAAAACGTTTCAGCTACAGCTTGGCTCTTTGAAAATTTGTGTTTCTGATTTTAACCCCTTCATCATTAATACTATCCCAAAACAAATATCTAATATCTTCAGAAATAGAGGGACACGGTTTCATGTCAGCAGTTACATTGGCAATACAGACATTCTTGCACGGTAAGATTCTCAATGACTACGAATACCCCATTTCTTACTCATTCAAGGTGCTAGCCGCGCAAGACGCCTCTATAAAATCGAAAGGTGTGATTATGATGCAAGAGACAGGGCTACAAAGAATGTTTCAGAAAGCTCACATATTCTGTTGCACCAGGAGTCTGTTCCTAACCTTTTCAAAAAAGGGTATTGCGTGAAAATACTCATTACTGTTCTGTTACTTTCTGATGCAAAAGACTTGCATCGGGTACAAGGATATTTACTCACTGGGAAACAAACCTTCAATGACAAGTACACCGGCGTCTGCTTAACAAAATATACACAGGAGAAACTGTCACTCCTCAATTTAAACAGAATGAAATCTGGATCTCATAAAAATGCAAAACTGCATGAATAAACCTAATAACATCTGCGATGGAATAGGACTAATCTGGACGTGCTACTGAAAGCAGTGGAGCTGTTCAACTGGCTGACAAAGAAGCTTTTCTAGGACTTCAGCAGCAGTCTGCCATCACCCCCAGAGACAGTCGGTGACGGAGAGTTTTCATTCCCCCCCCCCAATCTCCCATCTCCCATCTCCCCCAGTTATAGGAGCAAGGTCCGAAATGTCACAACAAATGAACATTTCACACGGTGAAGGTCAGACGCTTGCAGGCAGTGGTTTGCAGCTGCTTTGCTGGTCTCGGTCATTAGAGCACTGGCCGCAAGTTCCACTCTTCCCCTACCCGCCAATTCCGAGCTCTAGCTTTGGTTACTGTTGACTTTTCGGGCTACGCCTTTCCGGGCAGTGAAGCAGAACCTAGCAGAAAAGACGGCATTGGACTCCAGGGAAAGTAGGTTGGTTTTCTGACAGGAAATGCAGCAGCAGGGCATCTCACCTGCAGCTCGCTGTGCACAGATTGCTTCCACCACCAGCAGAGCTACTCCTTCCATGCAATAAGTGCCGAAAATAGGAGAAATTTTGAGTACAAGAGAAATTATTCTTCTAAAAGCAACGGATAAGCTGAAGTCTAATTCAATACCTTCCTTATGTGGGTTAGTTAGTTGCGGTAAGGGTCGCACCAAGCATTTTTAAAGTGGGGGAACACTGCATTTGCACTGCTATAAGAAGGCAATGTACGGGGCCAAGAATGCTATTGCAGTGTACAACACCGGGTGTTCACTTCAAAAGCATTGGTGTTCTTTAGTACCCATGCCAGAACAAGTGAGTGAAATTATGGTTGCATCGTCTCGTATATCAATGGATCAACAAAATTCTTTAATAAACCCCTTTTTCCATTACACCAAATTATCTGCAAGTCTGTAAGCCATTTTAGAGAAGCACTGTCCTATTCTTTAGCTCCATCTGTTATAGTAGTAAATTGTAACTTCTCCACAGGTATTAAGCTAATACGCGGTTAATTAGATTTCACACAATCCACAATTCATTTTGACTGCGTGCAAGAAAAGAACAGGGTGCACCAGTTCTGAGAACCAGTGCTCGAAGGGCGCTCCGCTAAATAATAGATCACAAGCCGAAATGAAATGATTTCACAGTGTTTATCCAATAACATCATTTATGTTACAAAACAGAGTCTAATTATGCGCTCAACTTTTGCCTTTGTTCGCGGGTCTTGGGACCGAGAGGGCACCGCAGGCAGACTCACCCACCTACCAAGATGCAGCTCGCTACACGCCTGAAGACGTAAAATGTACTAAATTTGCACAATATTTGCCCAATATTTAGCTTGTAAAACTGCAGGGGATGGAATTACATTTTTATGAAACAGTCACACGGCCGCAAAGCCCCTGGTTGCAGTCACTAGTAAGAAACAAAGTTCTTGGCGCGATGCATGAGGAAGTGATAAAGAAGCAAGTTAAGAGTGCCTGTTAAACTTAGTATTGTTGAGGAGGTGGTGTACTTTCATACAAAAAATCCCTCGAATAAATCACCCCATCGTGTTGAGGACCCGAAAGATTGTGGTAATGACCGTGAAAATAGGTAGGAGCGGCCCCTGGGTCACAAAACAGCCCAGTTTGGGGAAAAATGTAGTTCCTATGTCCAGCAAATTCGTTCATTCTCTCGCCGCACCCGGCATGGCGAGCAGCTCTCTGGAGCAAAGGAGCACATGAAATCATGCTATAGCCTGAGTCAGGGAGAAATGGCCTCATTCAGAGGGAAATGTGGCCCAGAAAGGGAGAGTGGCTTTACAATCCACTGACTGACATTTTCCTGCCCCTTTTTGGCTGTCAGAATTTGTGTTCCGTATTCCAATCTCCGTACGTCACACTGCATATATTCTTGATTACTGGATGACTGCAGGCACTCTGTGGGGTGGCAGGGTGGTGCAGTGGGCAGCGCAGTCACCTTACAGGAAGAAGGTCTGAATGCTATGATGTAGTAGATCACTAAGGAGAATGTGGGTATACACACCAATACATTTCCATGACGTTTTTAGCTAATAGGTGATTACACTGTAAATTGACAGGCGAACATACTCCGTATACTTGCGTATACCCTCCGCTGCTTAACTGTTCGAATGGGTTTGAACCCAACCTGAGGACCTCCTGAGTGGAGTTTGCAAATTCTACCCAAGATGGTGCGGATTTACTCTGGGCACTCTAGCTCCCTCCTACAGTCCAAAAACATGCATGTTAGGCTGATTGGATATTCTAAATTGGTATGAAAATCTGAGTAAATAAAATGCAATTTGATTCCTTCGCTCATTTGGAAAAGTACAATGGATGACACAATATGGAAATAAAATAATGTGCTGCAAGTGTCGCTAAACAGAAAATAAACAAACACTGACCATTGAGGATGCTAAAGACCATACGTCAACATCGAAAAGATCTACGCAGTACCTTGTACACATCTTTCATCATTAAAAAAGCCCTGTATATCTGAATACAGTCTGGCTATATTAGCAAGTTCCCACTGACCATAGCACAGAATAATCTTCAACCAACAGGAAATACGGAGGCTCAACTGAACCGCTGGTGTGAAGTTCACTGGGCACCCTGAGGGAACAAAGGAAAACAAACTCCAAACGGACAGGCTTTCAGAGCTGCAGGCAACATGCTGCAGGTGTTTCGCATTACACACCCTCGCTCATTAGGCCCGGAATCTCGGGGCCCCTGCAGTAGTGCATCGCCTGGTAGCAGAGGAGCCTCTGGATTTTCTTGGTCTGCGGTGGCGACCGGCTCGACCCCCTTCCTGGCTCTCTGTGTTGCATAATAATGAGCGTCAAAACGCGACGACAGTAATATCGTTCAAAGCATTCGAGAGCCTGCTCACCTGCATCTTTTAACAATGAATGAACGCAGGTGCAAAGACGGGAAGGAGACCTCTGCGGTTCCCACACCTCGGTCACCGTGACAACCCTCACAAATTCTGGTGGGAGAGGAGAGGGAGTGGGTATAGGGGCCAGATGCTAGCTCCTGTGGGACCGGGGATGTTTTCTTCTTTTTTTTTGGCCAGCCTCCCTCTAAAGGGAAACCACCCGACGTTTAGAACGAACCTTTGGAATGCACGGCATGCGAGCGGGTCCAGCCTGATGCTTTGATGAGCGTGGTGCCCCCATTGTCATGGGCCTTTTGTGAAGCTGCAGTGTGCTAACAGACGCACAGCCCTCCATCAGAACAAGGCAGAGAGCCCCACACGGTTTGAAACAAAACTATTTTCAGTGAATACCCTGGCGTCGAACAAAAAAAAGGGAAAATTTTGGATTCCTTTTCATGAAAAATACTCCATCAAAAAGGGGCAGAGGACATATTCAAGGGAGGGTGAGAGGGCGGGATAGCTGACTGATTGCAGTTTACAAAGTGTGAAATTCTGATAATAAAGTCATTTACGATTGGCAGTGCACATAGAGCACTTAATCATAGACTTCAGTAACAAACACATGCCACTGCAGGGCAAATACAAATACACGTAGTATGCCATCGATGGCATCAGTCTCGAGGGTCAATACACAAGCACAGCTTATCCACAGAGGAGTTTTCAAGAGAGTTCTTAAAACTGCAGGGTCAAAACATAACAAAGAGATAATTTCAGGTTAGATGCAGGGAATGAAAATCCAGTGCAATCCTGATGCTTAAAAGAGTTTATCTACCCACTCAGATGAAAGACAGGCTATATTTTTCATTGATTCATAGCAAAAGTCCTCCTTTGAAAAGACAGCTTTGAGGCATTGTGTACAAGATGCTCTTAAATGCTTCTTTGTCATGATGTAGACAGCTTAAACAAGCATTTTGAAAGCCTATAGAAAATCTCCGAAAAGGTTTCCAAACCGAAGGGATCGAGCTGAAATTAGATTTGGTCAAAGTTTTACAAACAGATGTTAAAAGAAACATGGGCCTATACAGCAGATGTTTAACAGTGGGTAATGAATACAGGATAAAGTGGAAGTTTGAAAGGCATGGAGGAATTTTAAAACACTGATTCATCATTGTACTGCCAGAGAAAAGACAGGGGGGTTTGGGGGTGGTGACCAGACGAATTCTAATTCAGCATTATAGGGGGATGGGGGAGGCAGGGTGGCTGCACAGATGACATCCCTGCTAAGGAGGAGTTAATGAATTCAGTCTCATATCTGCATATCACAGAAAGCATTCCACAAAGCACAGAGATGCCATCTGCTCATGATTTCCGATTTGTCAGAACGTTTGTCTGCTCAATGAACAATGACCCAACACGGCCGTTCAATCAGGACGCCCGGAAAATACTTTGCCAAAAAAAAAAAACAAAAAAAAAACCAAATGCTGCCTTCTCAACACGAAACTCAAAAACAAACAACACTTACTGTAATCAGGAACAGGAAGAACTTGTGTGAATGCTAACCTGTTCAATCAGTATGAAGTTTCAGAGGGACATCAAGAAAGAAGTAGCTCTAAGTTTGACAATAATCACTTTGCCTTGAGACAGGTTTCACAAATACAAAATGCAAAATGCCAAGTCATGCTGCTCATATCTGGCTCCTGGCAACAAAATGCAGAGGATCTGTGAAGGGAACCCGCTCCAGGCATAATCCTATGTGGGAAAACTGCAGTGTCTGTAACCCCATGGAACCATAGTGACATGCCCTATCAAACCCCTAAGTGGATGTGCTAAAATGAAGGTTTGTTGGGACACATTTGTTTGAACATGTGGTATTACGGCCACCATCATTTTGCAGCAACTGCCCGCAGCAACTGAGCCTGGACAAAGCACAGGAGTTTGAAATCAAATCATGGTGTTCTCGGTCATCTCGGGCCTACTCCAACAATTCCAGAAAAATCACTTCATAAGCACTGCCAGTAGCAATGTTACACTAACCTGATGCACAACATCAACATCCCTGCTGAAGTTAAGAGTTTTATCGAGAAATAAAAATGGCACAGATGGTGAGCATTAGCCAAAACATGGAAAACTCGCAAGGATCAATGTCATGCAGTGCCAAATCATGGGGGTGTCTTCCAGGTTTGAGAGCTGGTTTCTGAAATCTTATCAGCTAGGCCCACACTTTACATTAAGCATGCATGTTTAATTTAGGTTTCTGGACAAAATGATCCCCTGGGAAAGCAGATATACCGAGTCAATGGTCCTTACGAAGCAGAATTAATTATGTTTGGCGACTTGGCGGCTTTTCGAAAGCCGTGCGCAAAGTTTTTGGGCACGCCAGACTCCGACTGCGGCAGTGGTAGCAGGGGCTGGAAGGGGTGCGATTCCCAGGAGGGCAGGTAGCTGTGCTGCTCAGTCTATAAAGCTGATCGCAGGGAGGGGGCGCAAACCGCAGCTATGAATTACTACGACAAAACAAATACTGCACTTTATTCCTTGTTTATCATCTCGCAGCATCTAAATTGATCTTTTTATATCTCCACTGCAGGCGAGGAAGGTCAAACTTTACGATAACATCGGAGAGGGCTTTTACAAAGAAATGAAAAATAATATAATACACCTTACTTCTCTCTCAGAGTGCTGGATTGCCATCAGTTGCCAGATAAATTAAAAAGAGAAAACACTAAAGCATAAAGCAAGTATTTGAGGTAACATTGCTTAAAAATGGTTTGCGGTAAATATTTTTGAGAATGGCTGCAGTAAAGTCCCCACTTTTCTTTCCTTTTTTTCGTTCCTTTAAACGGGCAGCAGGAGGAACAGTGCAGTGGAGTGTTGCTGAACAGGAGGAAATTGCGGTTCACCTGCTCCTGCTTTGCCAAAACAGGCTTCTGAAACTGCAGTGAAACACAGCTGTTGGCAGCAGGATATACTGGAATAGGTCACAGGGAATGTTCCTGTTGTCCTGTAGTCTGCAAAGTACAGTGTAGTGTGCAATGCAGCCTGGAGTGCTACTGCAGAGCGCCACAGGACAGTTATCTGCTGTGAACCCTGTGGTTGGCCTCTATAGCAGCCTCTGTCCTCTGCAGCAAAACCCAGCCATGGATTTTCCTCCAGCAGTAGGCCGAGTTAACAAGACAATCCCAGGATAAAAGGCCTCACAGCATGAAAGGATAGGAATGAGGGCCATTAACCTCAAAAGAAGAATCCGACTAAAGGTGTTGACAAAAACTGATAAGCAATTTACTCCTTAGCCATGCTGTTTACACTGAATGACAGACAGAGGGCAAAATGAAAAGCTACACACAAAATCTGCACAAAAATGCATAGAAACGCGCACACACAGAAACGCGAACACAAAGAAAGACACACACACACACAAACACACACACACACACACACACGCACGCACGCACGCACGCGCACACACCCTCCCTCTTGACCTTGTGTGGGCGATGAAAGAATGTCTTCTTCAAAGCCTAGTGACCTTTGACCATAACAAATTCACAGTGAAATCCTGCCAGCTCTGTTTGAGAGCGGTTTCTGCTGAAAAGTCAATGTGCGATTTGAAAAGATCAATAAACAGGCCTGTCCGCGCAGCTACATGACTAAACAAGCTGCGGTACAGTGAAAACAAGGGCCAGCAACCATTACATGGATGTGTGTGCACCCTGACATGTAATGGCCTTGAAATACCAACACAATTTCAATTCACAGTCAGGAGACCTGAACATCGACTGTGTCTCGAAAAAGAGGAATAAGAATTCTCACGTTTATCTGTGCAGTTAGAGTGGTCTGCAGGGAAAATGTTGCGGTTCCCCAAATAAAGTACACACTTTTAAAAATATTCCAATTAAAAAAAAAGAAATCTAAGTAATTTAATGATTAATGACTCCTGTTTTAAACTAAAATAATCTGTGAAGTAAAAACCTTTACCTGCCTTATCTCATAAGGGGAAAATTGCAATTTGACCTGAGCACACTAGGATTGAACCCAAATTCACTCGAAGTGCAGATTGTCAAGATTGATGTGATTCCAGTACCCTCCCAAAGAATGAATGCACTAATGCTCTAAACAAAATTGGGCCAGGTCACACGGTAATGGAGTTACAAAATTGGTGTATTTTGTATCATAGCTCCAGAACTAAGTAAGATAGAGTTATAATTTAAATAGTTTTGTGTAGGTCTTCCCAAGTACTTCAAACAACAAAACAGCCAAGTTTGTTCATTTGACTTATTTTGGGTGAAAACGGCAAAAATCTGGTCAGTAACGGAGTGACAAATTTGTAATTCCTTTACCAACCAGTTTTTTTGTCGTTTTCACCCAAAATAAATCAAATGAACAAAATGAACAATTTTGTCATTTGAAGTACTTGAGAAGACCTACACAAAGCCATTTAAATTGTAACTCTATCTAACTTAGTTTTGGAGCAATGATACAAAATACACCAATTTTGTAACTCCGTTACCGCGTGACCTGGCCCAATTGTGAACTTAACTGGACCACTTTCAGACATTGGCTATTGTCTGTATTGCACAAACCAGCGCAACATCTGAGGAAAAAACTCTAATGCTAATGATGCAAGTAAGATCAGAAGCAAACTTCTCACATTCCAAACATGAATGAAAACAGTCACATATCAGAAATATAATATAATACAATAAAGATGGTTATGCCATCTTTTGGCAGTTAGAATTCATCCTTCTAAAACAGCCACATGAAAGTTTTTTTTTTTTTTTTTGAAATTCATTAAATGGCGCGACATTTTAATACACTCCTTTAATGAGGCACCCTGTCACATCTCTAATGCCACTAAACACAACTGGCTACTGTCCGCTGCTTCAAAGCTCAAACAAACTCAGCTGCTTCCACAAAAGCAACTGAAGTGAGCAGGGCCTTGCATTGGTCATTGGAAGATCATTCCTGGAAATAAAGGCAGAAGGCCCATTTGTTTCTCCTTTATCCTAATTGGATCAGGAGGTCCCAACTGCAATTCATGTCTCCAAATAACATTATGCTGTGAGACACTGTGTGCCGCAGAGGATGTGTGCTACCTTCCGTCAGTGAGCATCATAAAACGTGGGCGAGGCGCGCGCTTCTGCTATCGCTGATCTGTCCTGACATTTATCGTCTGTAAGGGATCCTCCAATAAGAAAAGCCTCTCTCCTCATAAAGCTGCTATCTCGGCACAATTACTAGAGGAAACCGCTTTGGACGCACAGAAGCTCCGGAGACTTGATTTGCTTTTTATAATGCCATCCACTCATGTGGTATATCTAATTAAAATCTGACCTTTCATGGAGAACTTAGTGATGGACTTTGTTGAAACAAGCAACTTTCCCCCAGCTGTGAGAGCATCTCTGCTTGTTCAGACCTCGGTATACGCCTACGCCCTTGCATTCAGGAAGATGAGCTCAGCTCCTCTTTCAAAAATAGCTCCTAATGACAGCTCTGGTGCCCAGCTAACAATACGGTACTATAGACCCTCCAGTGTGCGGCACCACAGGGAGGTTTATGTTGGGGGAACAATTACAGCGCTTGTTCCATCTCCTGAGGTCGATCCTACAGAACCGCCCTTAACTTAAATCGTCAACATTAGGCTTATTGTCGGGAAGTAAACACAAGACACGTGACAGAGGGCCGGCTCCTCTACACTGGCACCAAGGCTGAGGGTGTTCGCGTAGAATGGAATATTCCGGTAGCCAAGAATATCTTCCCAGATGCTGGAAGATGGACAGGAAGTGAAAGACCGAGAGATAGCAGTGTCCCGCATCATCTTGGGGGCAATAGCATCTTCACTAATTGCCCTCAGGAGGCCTCCCCTCTAAAATGTACAATTTATCAGACAGTCACACAAATGTACAATACTGATATTCTCCAGACCAAATTGAAAGGACAACTCAAGCCACCCCTTGCCAATATTTGCCAAGAATTTAACAGCAGGTGCCACTGAGATGATGATGAGGTGAATACTACGAGCAAGTGATCAAGCAAATGTACCTCTTTGCGATGACTAGGTGAATAATTACGAGGCCAGGTCCGATGAAAGTATGCCTCCCAGAAGACTCAGCATTGACCACACCAGTCGGCTCAACCAACTCAAGGTGTGAACTCTCTCAATATTAAGGTGTGATGGTTTAACAGACCCAGACTAAGCAAAGATGAGGACAAAATGGAGTTTAATATGGTGACACTCAAAAGTGAAAAAAACAGAATTCAGTCCTGGGCAAAGGCTATTCTGTGCCTGCATAAGTGGCCCAACAGTTGCATATGAACAGGACTTGACTGGAAGTTGCACAAGCTCACAACAGGGGAGGATCACCTGGATTAGACCAAGGATGGTTCCGCAGGCCCAGATAATGCATGTTCCTGAATTGGACAAGTTTTAACAGCGGTAAAGTGTTTTATTTCTCTCACTTTCACGAGCACTAGCTCATACATAGATAATATAAAACATGCCACCATCGACATAGGGCAGTTTTTGAACATTGAGACTTTTTTTTTTTTTTAAACTGCGATTGAGTATTGACTCACCACCATAATTAGGCTGAGGTTGTAGTTGTTGAACCGCAATGTTTTTTTGTGTGCCAACATTATGACGTTATTTACACCTACTGTGCCTTTGATAAGTGCCATCGAAAAGTTTATGCTGCACCACTTCAAATTCAGGGTCTAAAACTAGCTCCCGACCACTCGTCAAACGTGGGTAGTACATCGAGAACTAACATGGAACCAATACACTAAAACATTGGTGCCATAGCTGAGGATGCCAAAACATCCACAGAAATGGTTAGCAAAGGCATTGCTACCGGTATGAGTCACAGTTATAGGAGCCTTCAATTTCCACAAATTCTTTCAGTCGATGAGTTTTTGCAAGATGCTTCTGGCACCAATCGCAACACCTGATGTTGTCTACACTCCAGGAAAACCAAAGCCAAAATCACCCAACGACACCGCAAGAAGTAGAAGATCATCAGGGGACACATTATGGGGGCACTGGGGTAAAAGAGCACAATTCTCAATGAGGAAGATAACCAATCATGTTGAAGAAGAAAAAAGCGACACTCTTATTCAGGAATGTAATCTTTATAATAGCAAATTTTGGGAACGGTTGGCATGCGAGGCTGAAAATCACGTCACACTCAGTCTCGACTACCCACAAGGAAGTAAAGAAAACAACAGTTCAAATGTAGGCGGCACCAATAAATCTTGACTTCGAGACAACAGGGACCATAACCAGTCGAAAAAAAAAAGGCCAAAATTATTAGAATTTTATTGTTCAACCGATTACATAACGAAATCAATTTTGTCTCAAATATTTTACTGTGCATCTATTTCCCCCCATATAATAGTCCAATAAAAGTTCGACAAAAAGTCAGATTTGGGCTATTAATTTTATTAGTCCCGACCGCAAAAAATAATGAGGGGCGAGATGACGTATATCCATAGTAGGCTTAAAAAAGCTGTTGGAAAAAAAAGAGAATGTAAAGAACTATTCAAGTAAAATTACTTGAAAATTATATTTACTTGAAAGGCACATACAAACTCTTTCAGCTCATCAAAACTGGGACTTGTAAGTAGGCATCTCTGCTCTACGAAAAGGAGACACTTCTAGCTAGAGAGACAATGAGTCAGTCAGACAGCTGTTCTACTGCTGTTGTGTGCATATGCGCTCACACGCACACCCATATCCGTCCGTTAGTTCTGCCAGAAACAGCATGTGATGCCTCCAGTTGTGCCCTCAACATCGTCACTTGCTCCAAGATTATTTTGCGGGATGGACATTATCCCTACTTTACCAAAACTCCTTCACATGCAGCACACTGCCTCATTAGCATTAGCTCCCTCTCAGCGTTCGCCAAAATCAGAAACGCAAGCAATATTTGCTTATAATGCAAGCCATGTCTGCCATTTATGAACTCAGCACCTAGTAATACTCAGAAGGCGATAAAATGAATGAGAATAAATCATTTTTGAACCTTTTTCTTTGGGGGGGGGGGTTATTAAGCAGACTGAAATACTTGCTCACATTCACTTGGCAAAGAAATGGTGCAAATTATGGGGAAAAAAGTGACAGCCACAATTGCGCAGCTGTTTGCGACATAACCGCAGTAGCATGTGACACCATGGTGGTGATGTGATATTGCGCTTGCTGTTATGGCCCAACAACTACTACGACTTTGCAGCGGGAGAGTATTGAATGACTGCTGAAAATGAAGTCAGGCTCAGTGGTTGCCTTCAGTCTCAGTGGATGCACCCCTGCTGAAAGACATAAATAACTGTCATATTTGGAGCAGGGATGGAAAGTGATTTAAGGCTCTTATTTTGGGAGGTTTTCTCAGGGCAGTCTGGCGCTGAAAAAATGTGGCCAAAGGTGGCTGGTCATTAAGAACTCAGTCTGGAACAGCCACAAGCTCCCTTAACAAGGCCTGCTAGATAATTGAATCGTTTCTCCCCTCCGAGTACAGGATGGTGCCTATGTTTCTGCCCTCTGTGCCATGGGCTTGATGATTGGGGAATGGTCATCTTTCCGCTTGGCCGCCCAAACACTGATGGACAGAGCCGCAGAGTTGCACTCTTTCCCTTCCCCAACAGCTCCTCCAACTGACCTCTCCAAAATTGACCAATCTCTGCTCTTGGGTGGTGATGGAAGAATAAGGTTCAGCAAAGTTCATGAAGGGCTGGGCTACAACAGGCTGTCAAGAGCCAACTGGACTATTTTTGCACTAAGAGACAGACTGACACTCATTGGTTGAAGTGAGCCAGCAGCCACTGACGGCATATGATGGCTCCAAATAATTTGAGTTTCACAGTGCCTATTCCGAACAATCGATTTTTAGACGGAGCACAAGCCCAAACTACTGCTTTCACGGATTTAAAGTAGAATACTATCAGTTTGCACAGCACATTCTCTTTGTGCGTCCGATTCAAAGGTATAAGGAAAATCCAGGGAAGCGAGAACAACCTTCAAGAAGCATGCACTTGAAAGGTGAAAACAGAAGCTTGTCTAAGCCGAGCTGATGGCGCCGTGACGGCAGTCCTGCCTCATGCTAAACGGACCTGTCACTCATGGAGCGTCCTCTGGGACTCCAAAGGTGGGAAATGCTGTCAGTGAGTCATCCAATGAGCTACAGGCGTACAAAGGAGGCGGGGGGCACAAGGTTTCACCCTCTACCTCCAAGTGAGATCCGTTTCCCACCGAAGGTGCGAAGTGTTGTTTGCATTCCCATGACTCTTAATTCAGACCGGCACGCTGCTAGATTTGCCACAACATTCGTGCACAAGCAGGCAATTGAGAATTATTCCCAACGCCCCAACTCTGTACGCCAAGTTGGAAAGTTGGTGCATAATTCTCTACCTACGAAAGCAGGGATACAAGTCATACACTAAAACTGGAGTAGCGAAATTGGTTCACATACTGCATAACTCCAGGTCGGGTCAGCAGAAATCAGCCACAGGAACAAACCCTTTTTAGGGCATTCTACATGAGCGAGCACAGAGGGAATTCTGCCAAGAACAGGGAATCCTTAGCCTAAGGAAACCTTATTCCTCCTCGTCAGCTGGGGTTAATCCTGCCAATCACAGGCGTTTCAGTTAAACCCGCATAGAACACAACTCTGATTGGCAAGAGACAATGCAGCAACACCTCCCCCGCGTTAATGTTTACAAGAAGCAGCAGCAGAAAATGTTGCTTTTAGCAATAAGTGGCACCCCACAAGAAAATGTAACGCAGCAATTACTCAAGAAGAATTTTAAGAAAACATCAGGTTGTGTGGAGGAAAGGAAGGTTTATGGCTCAGAAATGACACTGAAACCCCAATTTACAATACCCCCCCCCACCACCATGGAATCCCATTTTCGAACCCAATCAAGGTCATGACTAGTAAAATACGCACACAAAATTTCATTCAACTAGATAAACTAGCTTCTGAAATACCTTGAGCCTGCTTATCTGGACAGACGGAGTAAAGGACAGAAGGACGACTACCGTTGCAATATCCCCCATTCCACTTTGTGGCAGGGACTAATAATAATACCAGCAAGAACATGAACAGGATACATTAATGGAAATAAAGGAGCCAAGTATTTCCAGGAACTGATGAATACTGTTTCCTGGCGAAAGTCACAGGACAGTAGGTTTGCAGCACAAAATGCCAGGACCAGCATTTACGAGCAGGAAGCAGTGGAATACATCAAGCAGGAAGTGACAGAACAGAGCATTTAATACAAAAAAAAAATGGCCGAGTATTAATAACAGGAATTGATAAAACAGAATTTGCAGCAGGACCTAATGGGACAGAATTTACAACAGTGAGTGATGAAACCTTTAAAGCAAATAGTGCTGTAATGGTACAAACACAGGCAGAGGCTCAGTGCAATATTTCGGAGGGCGAAGTCACGTTCCCATTCACTTTCAATTGAGCCCCTGTGTAATGCACTATGCGACTGGTAGCAGTGCAAAGTGGCGGGAAATAGGCAAAGCTAGCAGCCAAAAGCTGAACCTTATTCAAATGAGCAGCAGCGATCGCTAGCCGGAGGCCAATTACCATCACAAAAGAAGGCATGAACTTCAAATCTCAAAATGGAGGAGAGGCGAGTCATTGGCGTAGCTCAGTGGTTCTCAAACTCGGTCCTGGCGCCTCACTGTGTATGTTGGTTTTTGTTCCAGCCACAACTGCAATTCTAGAATTTTAAAAAGCTGTTACTTTGTCTTAATTAGCAGCATTCCATGTTTAGAGTAGTTATTTACCATCTTAAGTCACATTTTGATGGACATATCCATTCTGCCATAAAGAATAAAAACCCTTGAACATATGGTGCTTAATTTTCAATATTGTTAGGATTTTCAGGTGATAACATTTTTAAACAGATCAAATTAGACTGAGAAAATCGGTAAGGTCCAAATTAGGTTTCTGAACACAGGTGTTTTGAGTCCTTCCCAAATAACCTGCCTGAACCAAATAAAATCAACACAAAACACAACAGGTGTGACCCCATTGTTTGCCAAGTAAATTGTTGGGTTTTGCAACCATGTGTCAAGAGTTTCACCAATGAGGAACCGATTGATTGTTTATGTTGATTTAATGTTTGGTTAAATTGTTTCCCTCTGCAGATAATTACAATATATCTCAATGTGGATATCAGCATAAATACATCTAATTAAATCAAATCAACAGCTTGTTAAAATCCTAAGATTGCAATTGTGGTTGGATCAAAAACCAGCATACACAGTGGGGCCCCACGAACGAGTTTGAGAACCACTGCCATAGCTCAAGGATTTCCAGATATCTTTTCATTGTTGGTTGTTCCATGCATGACTCCTGGGACGTAAAAAATTAAGCACACAGGAGAGTTGTGGAGATAGCAGGGGTGAGTCATAATATTGAGTTTCATTTTTAAAACATATCGACTGCCACAAACTTGAGCAGGCTATGAGTGTGCAGGGTAATTTAAACAAAGCTAGCTACATAGCTTACCATTTGTCTTTTAAATGAAGTAAATAAACACACAGCTAACAATATTTGCATGTGAAATGAAGAATATTGTGGATATCTGCAGTTGTCTGCTATACTTTCATTTAATATGTGGGAGCAGCTACCAAGTTGCTATATTATTAGCCTCATAGCATAATTGCCCAAGTCATGTTTTAGCCGAATAAAGACATTGGTTGCCTATTCTTTCGTGTTGGCGAAAAAAAAGTTTTTTTTTTCCCTTTTTCCTCAAATAAAAAATGCAGTCTCTTAAATTTAAAAAAAAAAAAAAATCTCTTAAAAAATTAGATAGGCTATCATGCTATGAGGCTAATGACATAATGCTTCCAGCTTCTGGTTTGCCAGACCAGCCAGATATTCTGAGAAAACATCAACAAGAGGGTGGTGGCAATGAGCGAAAGTGAATTTGATTCTCACTGCACCGCTGCCGTGCATTCATTGCCTAAATGGTTCACAGCAGTGAGACGTGGATAAAAAAAAAAAAAACCCCGATGGAAACGACTCCAGGGGAGGTCGAGTAGGGAAAATGCAAACAAGTAGAGTGGCCACAGCAGCAAATTCGACACTGATTTTGCTTCTCTAAACCAAATGTGTGGCAGTGCAGCATCAGTAAGGCTTTAGGTAATCAACCACAGAGGTCAACACCACCTGGGCGCAGATGTATGGGCCTATTGCTCATTCCGGCAAAGGAGAGGAGAGGGATTTGCAGAGGAAGTGGATTGCTCACCTTTCCCTAGTCAACAAAGGAACACATCCATCCATCGTCCATCGTACTTTCCCTCCGAGAGCAGATTTTTGCGCCACATTAATTTGTTACAAATCTCAGTTTGAGAGAGCACTTACAACACAAAAGGACACTTTCAAGTTAAGCCTCTTAAGTCTATTCACTGCAGCATAAAAATAGACTGAACTGGGTACAGTTTTTTTGGATTACCGCCGGACAGAGTAAGCCATAAACTGGCTCCGAGGTATTAAAGAGATATGCCCTTTTGGGGGGTAAGTATCACTAAGCAGGATCTCAAATTAAGCTAAACATCGCTTGCAGCAGCAAAATTATTCTCATGCAACTGAATAGTTCAATCAATGGTGAAAAGCAAATATATCCCAAACACAGAGCAGTACAGTGGTAGGGAAATATAAGAAACCTTAATTACACACTTTGCATAAGAAGATTATGGTCTAGAAAATGAGAAAATGCATTCAAATTAAGCTCTTGCTATGTGGAAGCAGCCAGAAGTATAAATATTAAGAATGGAAAACAGCAAAATTTGGGGGGAAAAAAGACGGTAACTCAACTATGAAATACAGTGGCAAATATAGTTAAATATTGATTTTTTGTTTTGTAATGTCAAAATGTCCAGAGTTTCCTCATTTGCGGCCGGAAAACATCCATCGTGGAAAACAAGAAATCAATGCACAGTCCTGTATTGGGGGAGGGGTGTCTGTGTTTTTCCCCACACAGAAAGACAGGTGATCCCTTCTGGTTATTACAACAGCTCAAAACGTTCTAATTCAGCACTTGATCCTGGAGGAGAGGGCAGGCCAGGACATCATGATGTCCTGAGAGGGGGAGGCTGAGATGGCGGTTAACCACTGCCAGACCAGCTGACCCAAAGGGCACCGGCAACACAAAAAAATCCTCTGTATTACTCGGCAAAGCAATCTGCTCCCATCTATTATGCATGGTGTGGGTAGACTTGAGGAAGCTCATTTATTCTTAAAGACCGAGCGGGACGGGTCTGCCTCCTTGTCCTCTAAATGCTGCTCTTCTGGGACCTGTCATTCAGGGAACACACCTCCACTTAGTGACTGACCCTCCCTAACAAAAGTAGAACATAAACCTACATAATTTGGTAATTTTTTTACAAAATGATACACATTATCACGAACATTTTAAATACAATCCACTGATTCAACCACAGAGAAAAATGCATGTAAGACAGGAGAAAGTGTTTGTCCATGTATTGGTTAGTGTTACAATATAGAATTCAGATTGGAAGTATTCAGACTGTAACAATTTTTGCTTTCCAGCTCAGAACTTCCTTTCTGCCTCAGATTTGTCAACAATGTAAATGAGGACAGAGTAAAAACTATCAGCTCTAATTAAATCTTAATCTTAAAAACAGCACTACGTTCCGTCTCAAGGCATTCATATGACATTCCAGTTTTGGCAAAGGCTCCCATTGGAATCTCTCACTCTGTCCATCTCCTTCTCATGGAGACAAAAGATGAGAAGGTAACGAGGCCGCACAAGGTACGAGCAAGTCTCTCCGTTTCTCCGCTCAGCTTTCCCCTCACTGGGCTGTTTTTCTCCTCTCTTCCTGGACAGCTCCCTTTCTCTCCGTGCCCCTTTATGTCACAGACGTTTCACTATTGCAGGGGGCTGTTGCTAAGAACCAGTCACTTCTCTAAAGGAGCCGTCGTTAAAAGTGTAGCCGCGGGTCCGGGCCGCCTCCACCTTCAAAAAGGGAGAGCGAGGGAGGCGAATGAAAAGAAATACGTAAACAAAAGCTCGAGACGTCGGCTTAGAAATCTAACGAGCCCTAGCAGTTAATTAACCAGTGTCATTATCATCACGGGGACAATTACTCCCCTCCGTGGTCCCTTAAAGTCGTGACAAAACTACCAATGTTTGCGCCGCTTCCCTCCACACCAAATTCGGATCCCGCTTGGCCTCCCAGATTGTCCCAGTGAGACATTCCTCTTCTGGCGAACCAAGGAAAAGGCTACAGTATTTCACAAGGCCACTTCACAGGAAAGTCTCTCATTTATGTGGCGTGCATTCAGGAGTTGACATAAAATGCATGTCATACAGCAGGTTATTTCCTGCTGAAATTCAGTTGCAGTGTCTTGTTTAAATGGCGTAGCAGGCAGAGCCCCGCCTGGGAGTGGAACCCTTGAAAGACAATCCCACTTCGAGCAAATACCCTTACCCTGTTGGGCCACAGCCGCGCAGGTGCGCTAGCTCTATTTGCACAGACAACAATCTCAGAGCTGGAGGAAGTGACTTAATGGCACCAATTAATTTAATTTAGCTGGCAAATCAGTTTGTAAGGCCGAAAATGTTTTCCTGAGCAATGTCAACATCGTAAGTCTCTTGCATTCTGCCAAGATCTCTGCTTTCTGCCCACTTCACAATGACACAGCATGAGCAAAAGGTATCGCGGCAGCTGGTTAGTGATGGCATTCAAGAACATCTGTGAAGCCTCTGCATGCAGACAGCATTCTCAGCAGAGGAGACAACCAGACATTTGAGGGGGAAGGGAATGTTATTTTCCTCCTTCCCTTCGAGCCCGCACTACGAGGGCATGACATTGCTCTGTCTGGAGCGTGGGTGTGCCCTATATGAAGGAGTCTGTATAGGAAGCCTTCCTACAACACAGCCCCCTGAAAAAAGTCACCCACAGTAAAACTCACATATAACGGATTCAATTGGACCAGCTCATTTTGTCCGTTATAAGCGAAATCCGCTATATGCATAAAACGGACAAAATCTGTCACACGCATAAGACAGATTATATCCCCTATATGCGTATAACAGATTATATCCGTTATATACATGTATGAATTTATATGTATGCTTTGCTTATTAAGATTGGAGCAACTTCATTCTGAAGCGTACATACCTACAAACGTTTGTACTTGTCTTCATTTAGTCCGTCTTTGCCCTGATGCAATGGGTAACAGGATGATATTGAGTGCTGCTCCAACTGGAATCAATGAAGAAGACTAAAAACTAAAGTATGTACATGAAACCGTGCCAGTTTCAGTTTCCGCGAATAGGAAAGCCGAACTTCATTTCGTTGCTCTGTTGCAACTGCGTATGTGCATGTTGCAAACCAGCTTGTCGGGTATACACGAGTGCTTTTTTATGGAAATGCATTGTGACGGGACTGAACATTTTGTCCAATGTAAGCGAAAATCCGTTGTATAAAATCCGGAATATTCAACGTTTATTTAATGGAAAAACGTTACAGAAAAATCGGGACTTGAGCTGTTGTCCGGCATGAGCGAGTTTCCGTTTTATACGAGGATGGTTTAGGCAAGTTCTACTGTATTTTCACCACTGCAGATGAGCACGAGCCAAGTTTCTCCATCAAGCAAAAGAGCACTTCCTTCAAATCAGAATGGTAGCTAATTAAGAGCAAGCTTTACGACATATTTACAAACATAATTACAACAGCGTCAGCCGTTTTAGCAGTCATTTTGACTGCTGGTCATCGTAGACATAAATAAAGCCAATAAACTGTACTTAAGATGTTAAACAGCCAATTCAAATAATAGGACGTTCAACACAGAGTCTCCATTGTTTTGACTGTGTAGCAGGGTCACGGAAGGGTGCAACCTGTTGTTTGAGTAAACAGGGCTGCGGTCCAGGTTTGCGGTGACCCTCAGTGATACGGTCACAGGCCGTCTCACCTGCCCTCAGCTGCAGGGTGCCGGGGCTTCCAGCGGCGAGACCGTTTCAAACAGAGAAGCCTTTCTCCAGGCCTAGTTTTCCTGCACCTGCCCCAGCACCAAAGATGGCTTCACAGGATGGAGTCAAAAAATTTCATTCGACATCAATTAGGTGGGTAGTGAGCTGCTCAGAGATGCCACATGACAAAAAACACCTTTGCCATTTTCACAAAGGTTTTTCTTACTCTTCCTTGCAGCATAAATCAAGTGAGAGTATGTTTTGTGCTGACAGGGAATATTTTGCCCCTTTTCGAACTCGCACAAAAACCCTGCAACGGATAAATTAGCACTGAAAAAAAAATACTCCCGTGCTCCAAGTACCGAGGGCTGCCTTGGAGAGCTCTCCCTGTCATTGGGGGTAGTTTTCGTCTCTTATGCAGAGTAGGATGAGACCCTGCTAAGGCACAGGTTAGTAGAAGTGCTGCTCACGACCCACGCCCTCCGTCTCTGCTTCCACATCACTGTAAACGAGCCTTGAGTGAGTGCTCATGCAGTATTCACACACAGCATAGGCTTCAGCCTTCCCTTCCCAATGCTCCAGCTGATCGGGGAAGAGGAGGCCGGCCACGAGGCAACGTCTTCAACCAAAATCATTTCACCACCTCCCGCGTATTAGAGCAATTTTTCAGAGTTTAAGTCAAACACTAATTTTATGCAGACAGTTTGTTGCTACGGAGGCATATAATCCATTTTGATAAAATCAAGTTTATTATAAATGGATAGCCAGCCTTGTACACAGACACTGGTCACAGAATTATTCAAATGGCCATCTATTAATGAGCATTATGACAATAGTTTTCTTGCTGTCATATTGTCATAATTGTTTCTCCCCGACGACGATAGTTGGGAGATACTATGGTTTAGTTCTGTGGCCCCCGCCGCCAGAGATTTTCTGTTCCTCTCTCTGGAGGCTTCAAAGTTTATAGGATTTTTCTCTAAATTTGCATAGTCAAAGATGTTTATTTGGCAATGCTCAAGATCAATTCGCGGCTACTTCCGACATTCAATATGGTCGCCGGCGGCCATTTTGTCAAAAAAAAATTTTTTTTTGCAGATTTTGCATTTTCTGCTCATTTTGAGCCACATTTACACACACACACACACACACACACACACACACACACACACACACACACATATATACACACACACACACATGTGCAGGGATGCATATTAATGTCATAGCAAGAGTAAAAACAGTAATATTGCGGCTGTAAAAATTTGCAAGTGGTCTCTCATGGGGATCTGGGAGATGCACGACTCGGTCCCTGTGGCGACCGAGTTATCTAGTTATTAATCAGATATTATATTATTAAAAATACAGGTAATAAAATTCAATATGAGCGAATATTTCAAAAAACAATACAATTTCACAGTTTCAACATTTGATGTGTTGTCTTTGCATTATTTTCAATTTAATACAGGGTTTGAATGATTTGCAAATCATTGCATTTTGTTTTGATTTACAGTTTACACGGCGTCCCAACTTTTCTGGAAATGGGGTTGTAATAATATTCGCTATTAATATTATGTCAGCTATTATTTACAACACTGTTTCCCAAACACGGCCTGGAACACCACTTGTCCTGCATGTTTCTGGTCTGTCCCCGCTTCAACAAAGGTGATTCAAATGATGAAGCTGCTTGAAAATGAGTAGATCATTTGAATCACCTGTGCAGGGAGAAATCTAAAACATGCATGATTCAGCGGTACCCCAGGAGAGGTTTGGGAAACAATGCTTTAAAGAATTCGGAGTGACCGGTCAGTCAAGTGTCTCTATGCTGGCACCCCAAAAAACTGATGGAGTTCACAGCCAAGGTCAACAGCTTGAGATTTAGGTTGGCAGTAAATCACCTTTAGTCATAATCTGAACAAAACTACAATACGTGATATTATCCTGTGGTAAGAGTCCCTTAAATATCAAACCATGCCACTTGTTGCATTATGCTGGTTGAAAGTGTAAAGAAATCAGGAACATCTCATTCCTGACAGCAAGACTTTCGCAGAGCCAAAAGAGAGTGTTAGTGCATTACCATTTACAGCTGGCCATTTAATTCACATATTCATAACTAGACAAAACACAAAGATCTTTCTGCCCAACATTTGTATTCACAGTGGGCAAACTGTGTTAATTCACAGCTCGTTTTTAAAGTCCTTGAAAGTAACAGCTTTGGCGAGAAAGTGCAGTTTAGTGCATTGGTCCCAGTCTCATAAAATCTTGGAAGAGCATTCCAAAATCCCATTGCCAAGTGAATGCATTCTCACAATACACCAACATTACATACTCCTGTACACAGAAATTTATTATCAGAGCTGTTACGAGTTTGGATGACCAAAAATTCCAGCTCAGTTTGAGGCACATCAGTTATTTGACGCAAACATGATGACCCCTCAGTTTCCTGGTGAACGACCCGTGTATGCGGTCACTTGAATTGTATTAAATCTTCGAATCCCATCTGCCCTAGCCTCAGGTCGGGCCCCAGGCCCAGGAACTGGGCTCCTGAAGAAGTCTCACGCGAAGCTGGCGAGCGGCTGTATGCTAATGAGAACGCAGACGGCCTGCAGAACAGGACCCCCCTCTCAGCGCTACGCTTGTAGCACCAGCTCGCCAGATTAGCCTTTCAGGAAACAAATGAGTGCTCCACACAGACGGCCCCCGAGGACAACAGCAGTGGCGGAACAGAGACGCGGGAGGAGGGAGAGACTGGACAGGGTTCAGAAAAGCCTTTGTGTGAATGTGTGGAATGGGCCCGCCCCTCTCTGCCCTGTCCCGCCGTTCCCCTCTCGCCAGCTCCTCTTTTCTTTACAGGATGTAAATCCTGTTCCAACTGATGGAGAAAAGCAGCCCCGTCTCCCCCGGAACATCTTCATTCACGATAGTCGCGATTCCCTGTGCTGCTGCTGCTAGCTGACCAGAGTTCCAGTATTTGCACGCGCTCAGGGAGACGACGGGCATGCATGGGTGAGGGAGAAGGTCACAGGGACCTATCGAAGGATGGTCATAAAGACACCACTCCCTGAGTAGGATTTCAGTGGGAACTGCCCACAACTCTGTCAAGCACTCCACATTCACACCAATGAGGATATCAAAGAGGATAGCCAATGTGCCGATGGAGAAACTTCGACAGAATGCTGGAAATCGCCCTTATCCGATGAACCTTCCAGTAGGTAATGTGCGTTCAGGGCAAAAAAGGCAGGAGATGAATATCTACTGAGCACAGAGGATGTGTAATTTATGCACTTTGTCACCTTTTCTGACACCTGCACTATAAGAGTCCTCACGAGGGACGGGAAGCCAGGCTCAGTACGGAGGTTAGAAGGTGCAGATGTGACAATTCAAATCCTTCAGGCGCTTCGATTCCTGCTGGGCGTTGCAGAGCGTCGGCAGGGTCCGTGTCCAGTCCTGGCTGCGCAGGGCGCCCTCTCTCGCTCCACACTGTTGCCTAGCAACATGGAGCGGGGGGCCTGGCTAGACCCTGAGCAGCACCGCATTCCCACTGACCACAGATCAGGCGGGAGAACTCTCCTGAGTCCCATTAGCAAGGCCGAATGGCCTGCTGTTCGACCGAGCGACAAATTCTATAGGACCGCTAAAAAGTCTCTCAATTTCTCCATCATTTAAGCTTCATCTCTGCTCACAGAGCATCTCAGAGTAGGAGCACTGATCTAGGTCTGGTTCAATCACAAAGCATCAAAGAGTTGGAGGTAGGATGAGGTCCAGAGGAACCCGATTCTTGACTCCTACCCTGCGATGCTTTATGACTAAAGACCCTAGAGCACCATACTGCACGAGACTGCTGCAGTGTAGTCAAGACAAAAAAGAATGACTGCGGCCAGAAATACTGAGAGAATAAGACCGTTGAGTGTGTCATCGTGTGACTGATCCAAACCAAAAGAGACCTTTCAAAGACGATTGCTCCGGTCCCTCGCCCCATTAGTAACGGAAGGTGCAACGCAGCCCTTAAGCGGCCAGACCTGCTGCAGCGAAGGACGTCGCCAACCCTTTAATTCCCGCCCTTCCTCCTCGGCGCGGCGGCCATCTGTCTGCGATTCACTCGATGATAATGCATGTTAATCACTGCTCAGCCACGCAAATACACACGACGGGCCCAACGCGAGGCTCAGTCCGCCCCTCGAGTAGCTGTGAGGATGCATATACAACATGTGTTCCGTCTGCACAAAGGGATCCAGACCAAAAAAAAGTGAATGTGGCGCGTATAGGGCACGACGGGAAACGTGACCATGGGAGGGCTTTGTGGGGCGCTGAGTGGGAAGGGGTTTGGGGAAATTGAAAAAAAGGGCTGGGAGTTTGGTTTGTGAACATAATACTACTACATCAATGTTCGCACAAACACGTCTGGGCAAATCTGGAGCATTCCACTCAAATTTATCATTTTATTTCCTCATGTTTCAGGTATAAAGATTCTGCAAGTTTGCCATACCTCAAAAACATGGGAAGTCATCAATAATTAGGCAGAGTTTTGCAGCAAAGACAGCCAGTCAATCCAATTGTTTATTCAATAAAGGCTGATGTATGAGTGTGAAATCCTAAAATTTCAAGAGCAAAATTCACTTCCAGAAACAGAGAGGAAAAATGCTCAATAAAATAAAATATGAATGTGAGCAAATCCTTCACAGTGCCCGTCAAAGTTGAACACACAGCATTAACAAATGAGCAGCGGCGTTTTGAAGGCTTGCTGAAAGGAAATGTGGGGAGGGGGGCAAAGAAAGATCTAGCAGTCTTCACCCATCCACACCCCCAGGTCACATTCACACAAAAAGATCAAGCCACTGAACAAATCCACTCATGTGAATCATCTCTTTTCAAGAGTTGAAGGCGGTTTTGTGAGATGATTAGCTTTAAGCAAAAAATTTGGTTTGCGATGCGTTCCAAGTGAGTCCATCTGAAAAGAGTCTGTCAGAAGTCCCTCATAAACTGTTAGAGTTCAGAGGCATTTCATGGATGAGCTAGTGATCCTCTGGAGAATGGACTGAACCTCAGTTTTAATTAAAACATACTCTGATCTTCAATGCTCTCAGCTAAAGTTTAAATGCATCAGTCCCCCTTTGAAGCCCGATGTACATTAATTACACTTTCATTCCTTTTTTGGGCAAGGGGAGCTGTTTGTTTGTACACGTGCCAAATTTCCTTGATCTGAGACGTAAACTCCAACCTCTACCAAACCCCTTTCAACAGCCATCAAAAGGTATGATTTTGTGAGGCTAAAAATCTGGGCTATGGTATAACAGACCATTCCCATGTTATGAAGGAGGCATATAAATTTGGTCGAAAAACTGACCAATCAATACGCAAGATGATCGATGAGAGACAATAAAGAAAGCTTCGAGACTTCATTGTTGAAATGCTCGCATTTCGCAGTCAGCCAACACCGTTCAACTGCCTAGCACGCCCAAGGGATTGTTTAATTTGTAATTTAACATGTTGAAGGTTGAGATTCCTGCAGTACACATACCCAAGGTGTTCTCCCAGCCCGTTTCTCCTGAGGACATGGAACATTCCGATGCATACGCTCCTGACCCTGACCTCATATCTGTTCAGACTTCTGCTTCCCTTGTGTGACCTGGCTCACCTGTGGACCTGGAGCCGGGACATCCCAGCAGAGAACACCGAGACTCCTGTTTTTGCTCTTTCTTCGGTAACCTGAAAAGGCTTGAACAGAGCGAAACGGCTCCACTTTTCCACCAGGTATCGAGTGAAGAGAGAGCAAAAGTAGCTCACTCAAGAACCCTCAGAAAATTTGTCCATATTCAAATTGACCTTTATAAAGGTGGACTTCTGATTAATATTATGATAACTATAATTAAGAGAATTTTTGAAGTGTCATACTTATGAAGTTATACGATAGAGGCAGTACTGCCATGAGGACATAACAGGGATTTAACAAGGTTTATGACAAGAGGGCCTTGGCATATCAGAGTGGTGGCTGAGGATCCAGGGGAGTCAGGGAAACGGCTAGTGGAACTGGACTGTGGTGGACTCTATTGTGCCGTTTAAGCGCACAGTCCAGGATCGATGGATTCACTTAAGTGGGGGGGCCAAAAAGTGCCGTGTTGTGTGTTCAGCTCATTCACAGTGCCTCTATTCCGTGCACCTCATCCGTGCCCCAATATTGCAACACTTGCGGTATAAAAAATAAAAAGACGTTTGGCTCATTCCCGTCAACCCAGACACACATGCCCCAAATCTATCACCTTGATTGAGGTGTCTTTAAAACTAATGCTTTGGACTTTTCGTTTCAATGTACATCATGAATTACCGCGCAGTGAGGTCCGTGGCTGGGTAGGCAGGATCAGCTAGAGCTTAAATCGCATAGTACGTGCATGCAAAAATATATATTAAGTAGAACTCAATATTAAAACCACTGCAAAGTCAATCAAGCTGCCGCTGTCAAAAATGTAGTTCTTGACATCGGCGGATTATAGAGAGCACACAATTACTGCCAATTAATTTTCTGAGACATACATTCACCTGCATTTCTGCAGGATTTACAGCCCAGGAGCTCCCAAAGACAAGATCACAACAAGAAATCACCTGCATCTCAACAACACAGGACTTCCAGCTCCAGTGCAGTCTATAAGACCAACAACAATACATTATAAACACCGCCCGCTCTGATCACACACCATTAAACCTCCAAGCACAACTAAGTCTGTAAAGCCTAAAAAGCTATTGTGTCACTCACATACGAGCACAACATAGGAAGACTTTAAAATCAGAGAGAGAGAGAGAGAGAGAGAGAGAGAGAGAGAGAGAGAGAGAGAGAGAGAGAGAGAGAGAGAGAGACTTTTAAATATTCCTGTTAGCTTTTGGAAGAGGCTATTCGTCCCGCGGCGGTTCAGCTCGAAAGATCAAAGAGAGGGGCGGACTATAAAATGAAATCTCTTATTGGCCCAACTGCGGGGCAAATGGCCGAAGTGCTTCTCTTATCCGTCCCACCGCGGTGCGAATAGCAAAACTGCTTCTCTTGTCGGCCCCGTTGCGGGCCAGATAGCTGATCTCTTTCCCCCAATACACCCCGCCGCGGGGCGAATAGCCACTTCCTTAGCTTTTACCTTTTCGTTGTGTGCAGTAATGTGGAGCCTGTGCTGCTCATCCAGCGCTGTCTATCCGACTCTTACCAAAGGTGTTCAGGGCGATCTGAGAGCGGATGTGGGCTGTGGAGGTTTGGTGCTTCAGCAAAGCCCATGGCAGGTTGTGCAGGTCGCAGTAAGCTTCTCTCAGCCAGACGCTGCCGCTACCCGCCGAGAAAAGGAGACTCGGAAAGCACAATAACTTGCTAGCTTGACTACATCCACACCACCCGGTCTTTCTTTTCATACCATTCCGTTTGAAAAGTCCTCACAATTTTTGTCCCTTCCTTTCGATTAAATCCTTGAGGTCAGGTGTTGGTTTCCCAGTTAATATTACGCCTTTCCCTCAAGTATAAAGTTAGAAAGTCTTTTCATGGTTAGAAGGGTTAGGGCTTATATAAGACGAGTATGAACTTCGAGCTCTTGCAACCACTGAGTCTCTAGCCTATATTGTACTAATTTATTCGCGGCATGCGTTAGAAAGTTACCGTATTTACGGGGACGCTTATGTGTCTGTTTCGCTCTCATAAAAGCCTCCCACTTCCACCCGTATATGTCTATGTTTGCATGCACGAAGTTCATGATGCCTGAAACGTGATGTTTAGGAGCTAGCTAGCAGCGCAAAAAAAAAAAAAAAAAAACGATCTGAGAAAAACAAAACGATAAAGCTACCGTTTATTTATTAGATATAAGCCTTCCATTGTGGATAAAATTAATACGTCATGTCATTTACATCTGGCAAAGTGAACAGTGAACTTTTTCTTGTTGTGGCTATCCGCCGTGACATCAGCTAGCAAAATACTGTTCAACTGACCGCTGGCCAATTATTGGGACCCCAGAGAAAATAGAATATTTTTTTTTTTTTTTTTTTATTTAACCCTTATTTAACCAGGGAAGTCCCATTGAGATTGAAATCTCTTTTTCAAGGGAGCCCTGGGGGTTGAGGTGGGGAGGGAGAGGAAGAATTGCACAGCCAATTAGATCAGGGGATGATTAGGTGGCAAGTCGAAAGAGCCTGGCTGGGAGTTTAGCCATGACACTGGGGAACCCCCTACTCTTATCGAGGAGTGTCACAGGATCTTTAATGACCACAGTGAGTCAGGACCTCGGTTTAACGTCGCATCCGAAAGACGGCGTCTCCTTCAGTACAGTGTCCCCATCACTGCACTGGGGCATTGGGGATTATTCCACCAGAGGGAAGATCACAACCTACTGGCCCACCAACACCTCATCCAGCAGCAACTTGGTTTTCCCAGGTGGTCTCCCATCCAAGTACTGACCAAGCCCACACCTGCTTAGCTTCAGCCACGCGGCTGGAGCAGATCGAATAGTGGTATGGCTGCTGGCTATATATATGTATATAAATATAAATCTATAACCGTAGCTTTTCTCATATTTATCGTACTCCAATGAAAATAAATCATTTTGCACCTGGACCAAGCAGTCTCCGATTTCATACATGCTGCGTGAATAATCCTCAACATGCGGGACTTCAGATCAGAGTGGAAGGGAGCATTCAATCTGATCCATCATGATGGAAGATAAGAGATTGATGTTGATACGAGCCATGGATGCATGCATCCAGTGGCAAATGGTATTATTTGGCTAGCTCGTATCAACATCAATCACTAACCTTCTATCCAGGGTTAGGGCTTACTGCTACTGCTAGGGCTGTGGGACAGAGCCAGACGGCTGAGAGTCTGCTGGAGCACACGGGAAGCTGCAGAGTCCGTGCGCACAATGAGTGCCTACTGTCGGCTGCATCTTTTACGTAATGTATGAGTTTTTACCGTAAGTGTTGCAATATAGAGGCATTTGCAGTGAATGGAACAGTCTTTTTTTACCGTGTGTTGCAATATAGGGACCTCCGATTATGCTTAAAAATAATGTGGGAGGAGGGTAAAAGTGGGGGGGCCAATGGCCCCCTGGTCCCGCCCTTTCCGGCGCCAGTGGCACAGTCAACCGGATCTGGGCGGCCCTTCTGGGGCCCCCACCATAAACAATCACGGCTCCACCTCTGCTATTTATTAGCAGCACTATAGATCCTTAATGAGTCTGGGAGAGGGCCCTTTCCCAGGTGTCACCTCGGCTCTGCTCTCGACGGGGCCCCTGCAGAAGTCGATGCACAATCTCGGCAGAACTGCACTCAAGTAAGCTTTCGAGATGCTTCAAAGAACGAATTTCAATGAATGCAAACGAGGCGCAGCGGGCGACCTGCTTCACGGCTGTCTACGGAGAATATGGGGGTGCCGATGCCCCCCTGTAGTGATAAAGTGGACCCCCGGGGAGATCTCTTAAATCAACAGTTACGAGGCGGCGTGCCCAAAAACCGGCAGGTTACCCTTTTCCCTGGCGAATGTGAGATTGAGCGTACACCTATGCTGCCCAAAGTATGCCTTGAAAAAAAAAAAAAAAAAAAAAGAAACAAAAAATATCCACAGGCAGAAAGCACAGAAAAATCATAATATTTGTCTGAAGCGTTACTGCAGAAGATGGGCTGAAAGGCTCTGTCTCTCGATGCTGCCAACACCTGCATCCAGCGAGAGAGGCACTTGAGCCAGCCTCTTCATGCTGACGCACTAAAACTCAATACAACCCCTGGCTGGATTATTTTATTGACTAACGGTTTCTGAGTGCATGATGACAGAGGGCCCACGCAGGCCTAACGCGGCATTTGGGTAAGAAATGCAGCCTTATCGCGGGTACCAGCCAAACGCACAAAGGCACAGACTCCCCTGTACCTCAGTAGTGCTCTCATATAAAAAAAATACTGCACCATTACTGTGCTAGTAAGGACAGAGTAGAATCGGCCTCAGTGCGGTGCCTGCAAACAGAGGGAGTATAAACTTCAATGTTGCTCTAGTTGACGTAATTGCAGGACCAGCTCAAGCATTTCCATCTCATTGTTCATCTTTCCTAAATGGAGGCTTATCGGCGCTGCTCGGATCAGTTCAGTGCTCAGGCCGACAGAGCCGGAGCAACAAAGAAAAAAGGTACCGTCGCTATGGAGATCCCTGCCTTCTCCATTCATCACAGTAACCTACTGCAACCAGCTGCTGATGCCATCGTAGCTTATTCACGATTCCGCCAATCCTCAAGTCACGACTCGCGCACACGCCCAACAATGAGCTGCTGCTGTACTCTGGCTGGAGAGGGCTGAGGTATTGATTTAGTATTAACCAACCGATCCTTCAACTACTGTTTTTCTCTCCCGAATAGAGCACTTTAACATACTTGATGCTGAATGTTGTCGTATCATTTGCGATGGAAAGTGCTGAATCTCATTGCAGTCAGCAAGCCAGTGTGGAACATTATGAAGTGCCGGTGTACTACTGGTGAAGCAAAGCGATACCGTTTTGTCGAGGTCATGTTTAACACATCATCTCAGCAAACAGAAGAGTCAGGTGAGTCTCGCCGACACAAGAGAGCCAAAGACAAAAGTAATAGGGCCTCGGACAAAGATAAACCCAGCGTACAATGCGGCAGAGCTCATTTGGAGATGCTGACCGTTTGAACACTCCCCTAATGCCTGTTCAGAGTACACAACATGCTCCCAAAAGGGCTCAATCTCATTAGGAGGCCAAAACGCCAAAATGTCAAGCTGCTGATCTGAGATCAGAGGACACAGGGAAAAAAAACAAACTCCCTCCGTCTGCGCTTTAATGATCAGCACAGGGAGCAGAACACAGAGGCGCAGGCCTGAACTCTCATTGTTCTCTCTGATTCACCAACTGTAAGCCGGTGCGCCAGGGGAAATACTGCAAACCTGATAAACACAACGGAAGAATGGAGTGAGAGTAGGAGGGGGGGTGGAGAATGGCAGCATAGTAATTAAGCGCCATCTCCGACCTGGGGGCATCTCTGCCTCAAGGCCAGAAGGAGCAGCCTTGAATACTGGAGACTGGTTAGACAGGCCTGTCTGAACTCAGAGATTCACTGATGCACATCACTTCCAGCTCATAGACACCTCTATGGAAACTGCAACAACACACAGCCACTGTGACCACATGACCAGATAGAGGATTACTGCTACTGTGGCAGCTCACCTACACAAAGGCAGTCACAGTCACTACTGCAACCATACAAGCTCACAGACACTTAACTGCCACCTTACCAGCTCACAGACAATGTACTGTCACCTTACCAGCTCACAATGTACTGTCACCCTACCAGAGAACAGACATTCTATCACCAACAGACGATGAGATGATAACATACAGTTAAAATGAAATTTCAGACTCCATACCATCTCAGTACCAGCTCAGAGACAATGTACTCCCACTACAACAGCTTGCACACTTTGCGCAACCTATTATAAACCACTACACACAGGGACCAAAAAACCAGATTCTCTGTAGGCGGAAAGGAGGCTGAAAATCCAACAGTGGTTACAAAGATATTTTAAGAGCTAGCTAGTGGCAGGGTGCCTGAGTTTAACTTAGTATTTCACCAAATTTCTTCTGGTACTGAATCATTTCTACTAGTGCTACATTACAATGCCAAAAGAAAGCCACTTTCAGACTTTCCTTCAGACAATGATAAAGAGCTGCAGGGGGGCAGCCTCCTATTAGAACAGCTTCAGGAACTAGGCTCAGTTTAATAGGCTTATTTACAGCCATTCGTTAGCCATTAATATTGCTAAAGTGCCCTACGCAAGCTGGGACGGACCGTGGATAAAATGTAAAGCGCTGAACAGCCAAGACAACTCGATGAGTGCATCAAAAAGGGGCTCTCCTGTGCTTTGAACAAAGCCATCGCCTCAGTTCCAGGCAACTACATCAGGCTTCAAAGATGGCCTGCCCACACAGCGATGGTCATTATCACAATCCTGTGGGCGAACGCCCGTGAAAGTCAATCAAGGTAAGGGTAACTCCAAAAGGGTCATCCAATGGTAGTGGTCAAGCGATATGTGAAAAAGGCCTGCTGAGCAGAGCTGCTTGTGGCTATAGGGGCTGTGGGGTAATTATGCAAGTACCTCAGCTTCAGTTGATGTCCTGTGATGGTAGGTGTCCATAACAGTGGAGATGCTGCCTGTGGTGTGAGGCAGGGGGCAAAATTTACAGTCCACTTGAGGGAACCAATCAGAGGAGTGACCAACGGCATTGAGCCACAGCAGTCTGGCAGTAAATCATGGGCCCAATCCAACATCCACAATGCCGGAGCTTTCCATCACATTTCCCAACATACACACACATACACGCACAGAAAGGCACACGTGGGCATGCACACGCAGCCACACACGGGCACTCGCAGAGACATACACATACCCACACAAGCAAAAGCGATCACAGCCAAACAGAGACACAGACTGGCTGGCACAAGCATAAAGGCAGGAACACGCACGCAGGCAGGCCAACGCACAAAGGCACACGCACACGTGCGCACACACCGGCTGCGTCTGCATAGCCGCGGGTCGTCAAAAGCTCAAGCCAGGCGACGCAGCACTCTGGGAACGACGCTTGAACAGATTCCTTCGCACCAACATCTGGCACCACACAATGGCTTCCTCGAGCTGCCAATACCCTGACATTACAGACCTGCGTGGAGCCAGTTAATTCTGAAGTTAAACACGAATGTGAGAGGCTTCATTTTCCACAGCGCTGAGGCAATTAGTCGTGGTTTGTTTTCTTTTATCGCGTCGCGAAGCTCATCTCTTAATGACTGAAAAATCTAAGAGCAAGCCGATTAGCGGTGACGCAATCGCTGGCCACGTTTCAGAGAGAAACTCGCCGAACCTCCTGAAAGTGCGGCGGAAACATAAGAAGTCTCAGTGCTTTTTTTTTTTTTTTTTTAAAGCTGACATTTACAGCTAATCAGTCATCCGTGACTTGAGGCCTTCCAGTTGTTTCTTTAACAAGGGGTAGCGTTACCAACAGAGAGGGGCTATGAAAGTGGGTGCACCTGGCCTATGTGGCCCGATATTAAGCATGAAGTTGAGGGAGGATGGGAAGAGAGATCCAATACAAATGCTTCAATTATAAAACGGGCTAGAGGAACTAAGGTCAAAGCTTCGTTATGCTATAATACGAGGAGATGCGTTTTACCAACACAAAAAAATAGGACCAAGGGCCCTGTAGCTTACCGGCAAGCAGTCTTACAGCGATGATACAAGTTATGAAAATTTCATGTGAAGTTTGACATTTGAATCAATGAAAATCAATGTCAAGGTCACTAAATAAAAGTTCACATACATTTATAAGACCTTCTGTAATACAATCCTAAGCTCTGAAGCAGCTTTGGTGATAGAAGTCATTAAAATATGTCAATATGTATTCAATATGTCAATTGTGAACTTTAAAGGTCACAGAATGTCAAGTTGTGGTCAGCAAATGGACTTCATATATGACTTTCTAAATGTCTCTATATAAACCTTGGCTCAATCTGTGACCATTTTGGTGATACAAGCCATTGTAATTTCACTGTGGAGTTTGACCCTCAAAGGTCACTGACAGTCAAGTTGAATGTCACCAAATGAAAGTTCATATATGACTTCCTAAAAGTCTGTAATACAAACCTAGACTCCATCTGTGACCGTTTTGGCGAGACAAGTCATTGTAATTGTATTATGTTAAGTTTGACCTGCAAATGTCATCAAACCTAGGCTCCACCTTTCACCAAATGAAAGTTCATACATGACTTCCCAACTTCTCCAATACAAACCTACACTCAATCTATAACGATTTTGCTGATATAAGTAATTGAAATTTCACTGTATAGTTTGGCCGTTCAAGGTCACTGAAGGTCAAGTTCATGGTCACCCAATGAAACTTCATACATGACTTCCTATATGCCCGCAATACAAACCTAAGCTCTATCTGTAATAGTTTTGGTGATAAAGTCATTGAAATTTCACTATGTGAAGTTTGACCTTCGAAGGTCGGCGAAGGTCAAGTTCAAGGCCACCAAATGAAAGTTCGTACATGACTTCCTACAAGTGTTCAATACACATGTTCCCAATCTTAAATATTTTCAAGCCTAGAAACCTTTGAAAATTGTAACAATTTGCTTGACCTCAAGTTTGACCTTTCAAGGTCATCTGAGGTCAACTTTAACACAGCCAAAATATAAGTCATACATTACTTCCTATATGTCAGTAATACAAACTTAATCTATCTGCAACCATTTAGCTTCCACAGGCGACTTGGCCCATTCTCCATAAGACCCAATGTTAAAGTACAGCGCCCCCCCTAGATCCACTTCCATCTATTCAATCAAAATGGCACTCGCACTGTACATAAGTGTATCTAGGTGAGTTGATTGCCAGATTTAGAAAAAAAGTTATCATACAGTTTTTGAGAAATATTTTTTTGAAATTTCAAGTCCTATCTTTTAACATTGTTAAAATATTCCCTGACCTCGAGTTTGACCTTTCAAAGTCATCTGAGGGCAACTTTAACATAGCCAATGTATAGCTCATATATGACTTCCTATATGTCGATAATACAAACTTAATCTCCATCTGCAACCATATGGCCTCCACAGACCATCTTGCGTATTCATAAAGTACAGCACCCCAACAGAGCCACTTCCGTCGATTCAATCAAAATGGCGCTCGCACTGTACATTGATGATACCACGGTAATTTGATTGCCTGATTTAGCAAAAATTTATCACGCAGTTTTTGAAAAATAATTTTTTAAAATTTCTCAGTCCTATCTTTAACATTGGAGCCAAAATTTCAAGGGCCCATAAAACGGACAAAAATGATTCAATCAAAAATCCGAGAAAAACGCCTGGAGATGTGGTCTAGTAGTATGTTATTGCAAATTTACACGAAAATTCATCAGGCCAAAAAAGAGATAAAAAATGTTCCAGACAACGGGCGACAGACGGCACGCCATGACAATAGCTTATCGGCCCATAGGGCCGGTAAGCTAAAAAGCACAAAGCATTTGTTCCCAGACTTTGTGACCCTCAACAGACCTATTCATACATGTTTGCAAAGTACAAACCACATCGCCCTATGGTGACCAGGAGCATCTCCATGGAGACCGCTCAAGCTCCAAACCACTTCCTCAACCACAGCAATCGGCCGCCATCAGTTCCACCCCTTGAGGGCACTGCGCAGGGCCTACAATCAGAGGTCAGTGCTGGTTCAATGCCTCAGCATCCCGGTTCCTGTTGGCTTTCCTTCGTTCTCTCCGCAGGAGCTGTCAACTACAACCCACGATATCTATCAACCTCCCACCCTCGCACGGGCGGGCAGCCGTCCCCCCTGGCAGCCCGTACACCCCATGCGGTGCCATTTTTCCCCCCGTTCTCCTCCGCTTTACGACATCGAGTCGAGCCGAGACAGACACACACGGAGAAACTCTACCTCTCTGTTCCATCGCTTAATTGTGCCACTTGAGTGATTCAATTATCTGATCCCATTGTTCCTGACGGGCCCTCAGGTTAACTTGACATGCCCATTTGGGGAGAAAGCCGTGAAAACTGCATTGTCTCTCGCCACAAAGAGGGACCCTGTTCTCTCCCAGCGGTCACGAAGGAACTTCAGCACAGCCGCGCTATAGAGGCCGGCTATAAATCTGTACGGCTCCGAGAGGTTTGAAGTGGCAAACACACCGGTCTCCTGGGAGGAGATGAAGTCCAATCATACAATACAATGGAGGCTGTTTGGAAGCAGCTTTGAAAAGCTTTGGAAGCATTTGAAAATCTTCTCCCCTGTTATACATGCACGTCCTCCCTAACTTTTCAGTCAGATTGGAAGGACAGAAGGGAGATTTTCAACTCGCCAACAAACAGGGTTGATTTGCAGGTGAGGATGTCAGGGGAAAACCTATTTCCAAGAAGCACTGCTTTATATTTCGTGAACGCCGTCGGCAATGGATGCCAACTTTTAGCTTTCGGTAGTGAGCCTTAAAGCATTGTCCAAACAGGATGAACAAAGTTCATAGAAGCAGCACACCACCATAACCATTCAAGATATTACCATCAAGCTTGTGAATAAAAGCTGAAGTCGGGAAGATTGCTCGACCGAGAGGACTTAGTCAGATTTTTGAACGAGTACAACTTTTAAGCCCCTCCCCTACTTGCACTGAGATCCAAACCAGTCTCTCCCTTGATTTTTCGTGCACATCCGAAGGTGCGTGCTAATGATCTGATTGGTTAATTGAGCCGGGAGCGGTAGAATTTCGCAGATCACATTACAGGCCATGGGTAAAGATAAAGTTGCGGATTTTTTTCTAAAATCACCCGATTCATATTCGCATGTTTGAGCATAGTGACAGTGTCAGTAAATACGACCAAAAAAAATCTTCCCGATTTCAGCTTTAACAAGAAAATCTGATTCCAGAATTATTCTTTCTAATTTTTGCTTTTACAATCACAATAACTGGAGCATTTTCAAGAATAGAGAGCCATTTGCCAAGTTCACACAACATTACCGGGTGAAATATCAAGTTTAAGAGGGGCTGCAGAAAGCCCGATGTTCGTGGATCGCGCCATACTACCCAATCATCTACCTCAAGAATTTTCACTGCCAATGAAACTTCCTCCACTAAAAGAGCCATGGCAACAGCGAAGATGTTACTTAGCTTTAAAATGCTGCTCCGTGTTAATGACCTTCGCCTGGGATGCACGAGCAGTCAATCATATATCAGCAGGGATGCGACCGGTCCTTAAATAACACAGCGGGAGGAAAAAGTACTCTGCAAGTAGAGGAACTGCTCTCTGCCGCGTTACCTACTGCACTCACTGGTGCGCGTCCAAACAGGTCAGTTCAGAACACGATAATGCTAAAAGACCTGCATCCCACATGGGTGCCATATGCTGGTAACCACACCTAGGGCCTGTAGTTTGCCATCCACTCAGTCCGTGGCCACACTGCTCGAGTGATACTCAGCCAGGCAATGAAACCTTAAGGGCTCCCACAAAAGATAGCTACTCCAAGAACTGGCAGAATGTCAAGGTTGTATCAGAGAAATTCGTTGCTTCAGACCACTGGTTGCTCGGTTTTGTTTTCATCAGTGCTGCTCATTTTACAGGGAATAAGATAAGAAAATGGTACCACTGAAGTGCAAATGCTTCAGAAATTGGACGGAGCACGCTGGCTGGCAGTTACTTAAAACAACAATTTAGATACCATTTAGGCTTGGAGACTTTCTACACGGTGACAAGCTATGATTCCAAAGAGACTGACTGGCCTTGTCCCTGACCCAAAAATACAAGGGTCGGCACTTCTCTTGGTCGCCATAACAACTGCAGAGGTCTGGTGGCTAGGCATAACAAGCTGGAGACGTGTCAGGCTTTCTTCTGTCTGTGTACGTTTCTGTGTACAAAAAGCAGCAGGAACTTTGTGATTACCATACCGATCGTGAATTCTGGTAAGAGGGGGAAATTGAGGATGAAAGATTATGTCTGCTTGAACTGTAACTCAGAACTCCAGTGTAGCCCTCTAACACGGCCCAATCAGGCACTGCAGAGGGCAAAAATTCATCAACCTGTTTGCTAATGCTAAACTGACCCCTCCATCAGAACAAGGTATAGTGGACTGGTACCGGATGCGTGTGCACCGCTCGAGGTCATAATGAAGCTAGGCTCTGGCTGCCTGCCATTCTCCTCTTCCAACTGAGCGCTCACTGCCCCCTAGTGGCAGTGACATGCCAATGCACTGCAGTTCCAGAGTCGGGGAGCAACAGGCACAATTCATGGGCTTTGCATTGCCGCAAAAAAGCTGATGCAATGTCCAAGGCCCCAAACAGTTAATTACAAGAAACTTACAACTAGGCTCCACTAGCCATTACAAGAATTAAAGAGGAGAAATCAAGCTAATATCAGCTTATATGAGGCGGTTCAGAAAAGATGCAGAATGACTACAAATGTATGGAATTTCTTACCTGTACCTGAAGAAACCAAAACCCACAGAACAGCCAGCAAAAGGAACATGGAAAAGAAAAAAAAAAGTGAGAATTAGTTACTTCAGGAATCAGAGCGCTCACACCGCCTTCCAAAAAGGACAGGGGTCATTTCAAAGGGTGCACATTTGAGCATGGAACTGCAATAATACCAAAGACCATACAAGACACAAAAGTATTCCAAACATAATAGCACATAAATATTCAACCGCAGAACATCCTGAAAGGTTAAAAATAAGGCAGATATTCTAGGTGATGATCAAAAATAACGACAATGGGGGATACATATATGCCATTTCTACATATCAGAAGAATATTTCAGTGCAAAAAGAAAATCAAATGAAAAAATTTGGAAAGCCAGATTAACTGTATTAGACCAAGTAAACACAACTGACAAGAGCTCATTTCGGGACAGATTTTTGTTTCCATCCAAGTAGCATAAAAAAGTCAATGGATTATCATCAACTCAGTAGAAGACCGAGTAGCTGCAAATGAAAGTGTACTGATAACAGCGTGGCGACTGAGCTACAAGAGGAACAAGGCACAGCGGCACGTCTCCGAGCGCAGAGACCCTCTCTCAAGCCCTCGCTTGGCACTGCCGGACGATGAGCCAGAGCGGAGTTTTTTTGACTGATGACTGCCTGAATAAATCGAGCACTGGCAGAGCCGATAGCTTGCCTGTGCTGCTGTCTGTGCCCAGAGATTATGCTTGGCTCATTCGGGAGTTTGTCCCAAAACACGCGTCTGCTTCCGAGAGGCCTTCATTAAACGGGAATCATTCAGCCATGCGCGAGACAAGAGCTTATCTGCAACGTTCATTTCAGAACACGCGCCTTTGAATGAAGCGCTCAAAAAGCAACTGCATCACGACTAGGCCACGACGCAAAGCTTTAAATTGTGAGCAGGAGCGCTGATTAAGGACTACTTTGCTAAAGGGATGGTACTGGTCTGATAAGGTTTTGCAGTTAAAGGCTAACGGGATGTCTGAGTGTAGACAAACACTCCAACTCCTAGCAACTTTGTCCACACTGGACTTGGTCACTTCAGGGTTTTATCCAATTAGTCACTCCCAGTCAACTACTGTGCCAAGTCACAGCATGGAGTTGGCTGAGGGGTTGGAAGAAAAATCATTCTTGTGATCAAAGGCTGGGAGGACACACTTTGAAGGGCAGAGCGTGGACTTGAAATGAACCAGGATCTAGGAGTGACCCATATCCTCATCAGATACACTTTGAGTAATTATACCTGGGGGCAAAGACTATACTAATCTCCCCAAGTTACGCCCAATCTTCGTACACTTACCTCGTGCTTCCCAACCCTTCAAAATGTTTTTCCAAAGTAGCTATTTAGCCTCTTTATCAAGCCCCTTTTCTCATTGGGAGGAACACAAGACTATACTTCTCAGGCCATAAATCAGATGTTGGGCCAATGTGTACTCATGGAATGTCTTTGAAAGACGTGGGGGGAAAAAAGGAGAGGGAGGACATGTTGATATCTGACTGCCGTAACTCGGCAGTGGTTTTACAAACCAAACACGTCTTAATGTACGATCTTCCGAAGTATATGACAACGGACTATTCACACTGGTTTAAAATTCATAACAAATGCACAAAAAGAGGATGACAAGAATATACCAGTCTACGAAGAGCGAAAAGCCAGGCAACACAAAACACGACCATTTGATCGGTTTAAACAAAAAATAAGATGATGAACAGCCTGTTCCAGCTCCATGTCACGAGCGTTCACATATCGACTAGACCATTTCAGTCAGAAACAACCTTCGGTATCAGTTAAAGAAAATGTCCATGCTTTGGTTGTGTAAGACAAACGCACACACACACACACACACACCGCCTGTACGGCTCGCAGCAGAGGGTGTGAAGAAGCGAGTCCCAGAGCAGAGCAGACTCGAGACTAGAGTGGTGTGTAGCTCGGTTGCCATGCCGACAGCTTGCTGGTCTGTTACAGGAAAGGCAAAAATCTTGTCTCGTCCTTTACCATCTGAGCGATGTGTGGACTTCCTGAGGTTGGGGGTGAGGAGGAGGTCAAATAAAGAGAAGAGTATTTGCGCCCCTCTGGTAACAGGCAGGTTGATGTCACCAGGTTAATTTCTGGCCGGATAAAAATCAGCACTCAGGGCTCTTTATCTTCCTTAAGACCAACTTCTTCCCAGACTCAAAGGTACCACAATTCACTGCTGGCCTTGGTGTGGGTATGAAGTACCCCTCCACCGAGAGGATAACCCATCAGGCCAGAGAACACACAGTCCCCTCCGCCCAATCAGCCACAGAGTCACAGCTACTCACCGCCCATACAAATCAAAGGCTGATTTATGCAGATGACTCTGTGCACGCAGATCTGTTGTGCTGAGCTTAACTGGGGCCCATTTCTTCATCAGTCCCTCCTTTCATCGCCCATATATTCAATTCTGTGCTTTATTACCCGCTAAAAGGTTGCCTTCAAAACAACTCATTAATAATGCTATTCTTTCATTTCCTTTCATTTTTCTCCGGCCGCGATGGCAGTGCGGAGAGGAGCGAGGCGGCGGTGGGTGCCTGCGGAGGCTGGGGGATCTCACATGGACCGGAAGAGAGCATAGCGTTATCGTGTTTACAGGCAATCAGTCCCGTGTCTCTCCCTTATGCCTACAAGGCTTTCACACAAAGATGAGCACCCCTGCCATCTCTTGTTTACAATCGTTGACACCGGGTATACACTGCTGCTGTCCGATACACTCACAAATGAACAAACACATCCGTATCCTACAGCCAGTTGTACCAACGCAGTAACCTTCGGATGCGCCCGAGCATGCAGCATCACTCGTTCAAACCCAGATGAAGACAAGGCCACCTGCACAATCCCACGCTCGGTCCCATCTGTAACGTACACACACTGTTGGGGGCAAGGGAGTCCCGCCTACTGGACACCCAGAGGCAAATGAAATCTCAAACTTCTCCCCACTAAGTTCAAAGCACTCGGTCCAGCACACTGGCGGCTGATGCATCTGACCGATCAATCACCAGAGAAATGAAGTGTTGCCTCTTCAAAAGTTTCCATAAAACCCTGCTGGAGTCCAGTCAGCCATGACCGCGCAGTTTAACGGAGAGCGATGCCTGCGCGTCACCAGTCCAAACCCCACACGCCGCACACGGGGTGCATGCTCTCGATTGGCACGCTAGACCAACACAATGCTAAAATGCGCACCTGAACGCTTCTTAAGTGATACTCAGTGCAGAATCTATGCTTCTGAACATCGACAATTAACATGCGGCGGAGGGACTGGCGAACAACTGGGGTGAATGGATGCTGCAAACCGCAGTGCCCAACACAAATGCACCGCAGTGTACACTCCGATAGGGGGTGCTGTTCCAGATGTCACACTCATGTAGAAGACTTTTTCCGCAGACGATGAAAATTAAAACACACAAAAACAAATATAGGCTACTGCTTTATGTAAACTTTTTTTTTTTTTTTAAGATTTTGATGTCAGTAACCCAAACAATAACGAACAAAAACAAAAACAGCCAATTAAAACAACAAAATTGAGCAAAACAGAAGTTTATCCAAAGCTTTAACAGAAGAACATCAAAAAAGGGAAAACAAAGCTTAGTTACAACTACTGCCATTACTAGACTGCCCAGTATATAAAGTGGAAATGTTCGCTCTTCACTAATTGTGCAGTAATTACTCTTGCCAAAATATTTTTTTCTTCATAATATAGCTAAATTGTGTTTTAAGTATAAGATGGAAGATAAATTGACTTGTTAGCAATGTAATCCCATCTCTGGAGTGCTGGACATTAGTAGACCAACAGTACAAGTGTCAAATGTAATCTTGAAAAAACCCTAACATTTCCTTTTGAAATTTTTCATTTTGAGCATTAAGACAATCCACCAGCTCATTTACCCAACCAGAGAATTTTACAAAGCGTCATGAGAAAATTGTAACTTACTGCACCATTGCCGTATTACGATAAATTTTTAAATTTTTTTTTTCTGAGAAAATGAGTAATTAAGTGTAAAAAGCAGGTGGTCAAATCACTTTTATCCCAGACGAGCAGAATTAAACGAGCAACCCCAACCACAGGCTGGCCTATTTAACCCTATAAGGTAAGATTGCAAATGTGCTATGAAAATCTTAATGTCTTCACTAGACACTGAAATTGTGATGTGTCAGTCCTGACTGGTACAGAATATGGCCTTATAATTTTGGAAAAGCCAAACTGCAAACAAGCGACTCCTGAAAGGTTTCCGCATCCAGCACGTACTCAGAATTCTGAAATGAACACCATGATGTTTGTGCAGACCAGCGCCCCCCACTGGAAGCAAAGTGGTAAAGCAGCACATGCCTGGAGCTGAGCACGCAACATCCAGCCGCTCATTTCTCCACCCCTGCTACTGAACGCGTGCGGCGGAGCGCTCAATGCCGATTATAAACTACCCAACACTGTGCCGTGTGGGTCATCCACTGCTCCTTGTAATGCCAGAAACAGAGTTGGAGGATCAATTTTCTTCAGGGGAAAGCCCAACAGTCACCGGACATTACCTGTAATTATCCCGTCCTGAGAGTGCTGGTCTCAGGCATGGGTTTATGGGTAATTGAAATGCAGGGTAACCCATTCAACCCTCAGTTTCTGACCCTGGGACAAACCCAGCATGACGTGGGACTTGCAACACAATGCTGCGGAAGCGCTAGAAGGCAGAGGACATGGTTTAGCTGTGTGTTTCACACAGGTCGCTTGCGAGACGATGAGGGTCATTCGCCTTCCAAAGGAACCGTATTCATTTGACTGCCAAACCCATCCAAACAAGGCTTCCGCTTTTCGTTCTTCAGTGTTTATTTAAACACTCGACCGGAACAGTACAGGCCTCAAGCAACTCTGGCTGTTTCTCTCATCCAGACGTCATACAGAGGAAGCGTATAATTACATAGTAATTACATGGAAATTACACAGAGGGTCAGCTACGACCCGCAGCAATTTAGGATAGATATATGGGATATAATATGGTTATCAAGACACTCATTCAACCAGGTTATTATAAGTACAATGGAGTACATTATTTCATGTGAGCACATCTCTCAGCTCGTACGGCTGTAAAGCTTCGGCAGCTCTACCAAAATCGTGTGTCCAGGGGCTTTATTCTGTCCTGATAGCGCAATGTTGTTCCCCCTTTCATCTCCTTATGTAAACATCATTGTATCCATCCAGGGTAATGCAGAATGACGCAGTGCCGATGCACAAGATTGAAAAAAACGATTCTGTATTCACTGTATTCACCAAGGTCAACAAGCAAAGAGGAGGTTTATTTTGGAAGATGTTCAGCTCTGATGGGGAGCGGAGCATAAACGGAGAGAGCGCGGGGGAGACCGAGAGATGGAGAAAGAGAAAGAAAGAAAGGTGGAAAGAAATAAACAGATAAGAGAGAGAGAGAATGAGAGAGAGGCAGAGACAGAGACAGAGACAGAGATGGCGAGATCTGAACAGAGGAAGGTATGTCCTAGCGTGTGGTGCTCCAGCAGTCCAGTGCACAATGTCCAGCTGTATTGCCCATGAGTTGACTTGGAACACACTGCACAGAGATTCTGTCAGCAAGGGCCAGTGGGAGATATCCAATCCATTTCCACAATTAAATCTCTCTGAAGCTTTAATTAAGAATTACTGTGGGGGCCGAAGCAATCAGATTTCATTTGATGAAACAGGCCCCCAGCACTCCGTGTGGAGAAGGAACGTTAAGAGCCTTTCACGAGGGAGCCCTCATGAATCACGATCTGCTTCGAGAAGATCCACGCGATCAGGCAGGGTTCTCGCCGATATACCGACCGTCAGACGCATTGTCTTCTCAGTCAGAACCCATCAGTTTCGCAGGGAGGCTTTTGGGTGACTGAGACGGCAGGCCGCTGTAGCATGCAAGCGCCACCTGGTGGCCAATGGGGCACCTGCACCTGTTGCCCGTTACAAAAACAGTCATTTCAAGGCTGATGTAGTTCGAACAGTAAAATGTGCTTCTCCACGCATCTGCTGCCACTGTCTCCGCAAGACGCATCCAGACCATCTGCATAACGAAGAGCTCTGATGGAACTTTAAAATTTTTTGCATTTTGAGAAATGGGCGATGGGGCAGAACTCGAGGAAAAAGGTACTTAGCACAAACGAATAAACCTTTATAATCACCAGTTACACCGAGAGGGAAAAGTGAGCAGAAAGTGAGTCAGAGGTTCACGAGAGCAGTGTTTCAATTTAATGCACAAAGGGTGATGTTTAAATGCACACAGAGGATGAAGAGACTCAGCTGAAGCACATTAATTAAGAGTTTGTTTTCACTCTGAGGCCACTAACATGAAACATGACATGCAAGGGATGAACAAGGACCAGACTTCCTTCCCCAGTCTACTCCAGAAAGACCAATCAGATCGCAATGATGGATGGAGCACTAACAAGAGGCGGAGAGAGAACAAAGATGAGACATCTCGGACGACCAGGAAACAGAAATAAGATTCAGATTCAGGAGAAAGCCACAGCCTTTGTTGACGCATCCTCTTGCAACAGCAATCGTGATAAAAGCTGTGCCTCCCGACTCTCTCCTCTGGGAACTGCAGCCAAATCCAGGTATTCGCTGTTCCACCTAAAGCACACCTGATATAAGTAACCGAGGGGCTTAATTACAAACATTAGTCAAAATTAGTTTCTGCTCAGTTACATCTGGTGTGCTCCAGGCGAAACACGTTAAAATATCTGGATCTGGCTGCTGGTCCCAGAGGAGAGGGTTTGGAGCTGCAGGATTACAGGAAGTGAGTAGCATCTGGGCGCTGACACGCGCCAGGCGCAGCCGTTTGATTGGGTGTAGGAGGGAGGTGGGCGGGAGGGACCCAGAGAGCGCACAGCCTTGCAAGCTGAAGGACAGACAGAGGGGCTATTTATAGACTGCTGAGTCATCGGGCTGAGCCCCACACACGTTCACATAAAATGTTCCGTTTTCGCGGGTTCCGGTGTTAGGAGAGCGATGGGTAATTAATCATACCGTTGGATGAGAAGGGAGGGTAAGCATGCGGGGGGGAACAGAGAGGAAGCTGGGCGTGGGCAAGCGACCTCGAGATGCTGCTGGGGGGGGGCAGGTAATGAGGGGTGGAGTGGAGGCCGTGGGCGATCGGCCGACACACGATGGAACACCGTTAGCCTTGATGCGGCCTCTTTTCCTCCCTGGTGAAAACAGAGCGAGGGCTAGATGAGGCGTAAGTGACAGAACGGGTTATAAATAGGCGGGGCACAAATGTGGGGGGCGGCCGGCACCGCATTCCCTTGTCCGCCTGACTCCCCAAACCGTCCTGCGAGCTCAGGACCAGGTTGGCTTCCCAGCAGTCCTGAGGCTCGGTCCAAAATGCAGGCCACACCAACCAGTCCTCACACCCTCTGCAGATAGGTTACCCACCTCTCTCGAGCTGTCCTAGCGCTGAGACCCCTGAGTAAGCAAGACATATTAGTGTGCTAAATCAGCTTTCATTTTAGTGAGCACCGATGCTAAAGCTAGCGTCCGCCTTATCGCACAGGCTCACATTTTAGCAAATGCAGGACCTGATCGATACAAAGGAGCAGCAGTAAAGCTTGCACAGCACTGTCCCTGCTGTAGAGTCGAGTAACTCGTTCAGCAGAGAGGCTTCAACAATCACGCGTAGATGCTCAAAACACATGTGGCCTTCTGTGCCAGTCCACATGCAAAATGAGACGAGGCACAACCACGTAACCTCCACTCCACAATGCGAAGAAGGCTGATCAGCAGGCTAAGCTGGGATTCCTGCCCATAAGTGTATTGAAAACAACAGCATGAGCAGGCACTAATGGATCTCCATATGAGCCTCGTTTCTGGCCAACCAGTGGCAAAAGCATAGTACTGCATTTGCATTAGAGAAGCCACTTCACCGCATTCCAGTGCGGATAACTGCTATCTAAAAGGTTGTATCGAGCAACAAATACGAGCCCACAGAGGTACAAGTGCGAAACAAGACAGGCAAAAAGGCGGGAGTCTGACACTGGCCATTTACCTGATGCATTTATCCAAATCGTCTCAGTCGATTACACGTACACCGGGGCTAATCCTCCAAGGATCAATGTGGTTTAAGGGCCTCGAAACAGAACACTGGCACTTACAGTTTAATAGTCTAAGCTAATACTTATTGTGGGCAAAAACAAACACTTCAGCGACAACGGCTTATAGCTAAAATGCGTTTGTTTTTGCCAAGAATAAATAGTAGATTATTAATGAATGAGTGCCAGTGTTCTGTTCCTTGGATTTTTGTGACTACTGTGTAACCAATACATTGTTCAAGTTTTTCAGCTGTTACACTTCCTTTTTTCATAGGTTTATAGACCTTGCTCAGGGGCCAAACGGCTGCACCGGTACTTGAACCACCACCTTTCTGATACACAGTCAAGCCATTTAGATGCTACGCTGTAGGTTGTCCATATACAGACAAGATATGCCAGACCGTGCACAGGTTCGTTTTTAGGGAGCAACCCAGCGCAGACACCCAGCTCTGGAGGTGTGGCCCAAAGAGATATCTTTCCCCCAGGGAGCCATCATAAATTACGGCACATTAAAATGTCACCCAAATCTCCCCCATAAAAAGGCCATGGCAGAAAAATCAGCCTTTCGAGTCGGAAGTAAAAGTCGCATATCAAACTATACGTTGCGGGAACAAAGACATGGAAGTGGGTTTTAGACAAAGCCATTTGAACCGAACACCCAGGAGTGTAACTCACATTTATTTACACATCACGCTGGGCCAAACTCTTTACAGCACACCACAGCCTGGAAAACCCCAGACAAAGGAGCACTAAGGGAGACCGAGCCAAGGAAATCCTCCCTAGGTAAGAGCAGTAGATAAAAGCCTTAAAAAACCTTGAGAGACAAGAATCAACAGAGCGAATCCTCAGACTAGCACGGAGAATCAGGGTTCGAGTTTTTCAAATTGACAGCATAATGAACAGGTATATATGTGAAGTAATTCTACGAAGAGGGCAGCCCCATCTGTTCCTTGGCTGCAGGGGTGGGCAGTGCGATTCGGATGCCAGGTCTCTGGATCTCATGACCACCAAAATGCCTTGCATCTGAGATGGCCGTCCTAGAAATGCCAGGCTCGTTCCAGCAGGGGCTGATGGGACCACACACGGAGGGGCTTCGGGTTTAACGTGCAGATTAAACAAACCGTGCAGACAGCCGCATCAATTACAGCTATGCGTTCTCCGGCTGTGTCTGATGCGGACGAGCCAATTGCAGACAGCCGTAGTGCAGGGTTAGTTGGGGGGGGGAGGGGTAAATGAGTAAAAAACTTTGGGAGGGAGTTGGCGGTTGTGCGAATGGGAAGGTGGACCACAGATCATTTCACAGCTCGTAAGTCAAACCTGGATCTACAGCCAGACCATGGAGAGGGGAGGGTGGTACCAACATAATTTTTAAAATGAACAATTTTAGAGAGGTAAAATGAATGCTCACAAACATGCGCGCATAAAATATTTTTTAAGAAGTGCCAAATGCAACCAAAGACGACCAATAAGCAGCAAAGATCGCTTTCCCACTTCCAGATTCGTACTTTAAACAGTTACTGATGGAAAGCAAATGATTACTTAGAAACTCCTGCTGACAGTGTTTTTACTGGCAAAGAAACCACAGGCAGATTGACAGGCTGCTTTAGAGTGTCGGCTGCTGGGAGAACCTCAGTGAACTATGAAATACATGCTAATGAGGACCAGGGTGCTCGCCTTGGGGCAGGAAGTACACAACATAAACCCCACAGCTCCAGTTACACAAAAAGCTATCCCGTTGTTTGATTTGTTTACTTTCCATTGACCGAGCCACAAAGTGGCAAAACAACAAAATGGCAGCCATGCTCTTCTCGCAGCATGTCACAATGAGGATCACGACAAAAGTGGACAGCATGTGTACTAGTGGTGCAAGCACAGGCAGGGGCAGGAACCCGAGATGCCACGCGGCAGAGCCCGAAACGCATTCCTCTACGGGGCCAATCAACAAGTCGGAAAATGTCAGCACCCTCAGAAAGCAGTAGTCACCGTGGCCCCTCCCCCTTCACCAACCCCACTCAAGGGTTCACTCCGACAAGCATGTTCAGATGTCGTCACACGCAACCACTCGGGAGCGCTTGAGGTTAGCGTTTTTATCACGTACAGAAAAGTGGTTCAATAACCACCAGTGTGACATTTCACAGTGAAACTGAGAAGGCGCACAGTTGCAACACGCGTGCACATGATTTACATGTTTACGACAAGGTGTCGACGAAGGGCTCAGATGATGAGCATCGCTGCGCTGCTCTCAGAAAAAGAATAATTGGCCAGGTTAGCTCATTCGGTTAAGGTGCTGCATTTGCAGAGCAGTAGAGACTACCACAGCGCGGGTTCGATCCCCGGTCGTACCAACCAGCAGTGGTCGGCAGCTTTCTCAGAACAGCGCAGGATTGGCTAAAGTGCTGTGGGAATGCAAATTGGAAGGGACTGCTGGGAAGGGAAATTAAAAATTATTGCCTTGTTTGTTGCTCAACCGCCTCCTGTTGGCCAGCCGGGCGCTCGTCAGTGAGATTCTAAGCATGCTCATGTTCGGGTATCCTCCGCCCTTGTTCTGAACTTGCGATAGTTTCGACCAATGAGTGTAAAGATGGGGCTGACAAGCGTACGCTTCGGAGGAGAGCCGCAAACTGTCTCTCACTCCTGAGCTGGCAACAGGGGGCTGTATACGAGCAAGCCTTGTACATAGTTCTCGGATTGGGCATTCCACATTCGGGTGGGATTGGAGATGACAAATTTATTTAAAAAAATATAAATAAATAAATAAATAAATAAATAAATAATAATAATAATAGTAATCGAAGCAAAATATAATCAGCTGGCTCAACTTCATTAGTCATGACCACACGCTCCCACCCCAAAACCTTGTACCAAAATGTATTCTTGAGAAGTACAAAAACGCAACTCAACAGATGGCTAGAAACCGCGTCAATAAAGTTTAACTGCACTTCTGTACAGCACAACCTCCTCATTTGAGTTGAGCAGCCAGGCTGGGTTCTTCTTGGGCTGCTAGCCGGTCAGCCTGTCTCTCGAGCCTGGGAATGAAACAGGCTGAGAATAGCTACAGGCAAATGCCTTCCCAGGGTTATTTAGAGCCGAGAGAGGGAAAGAGGAATCCCATCCCTCCCAGGAGTCGGGCGGAGCAGTCGAGATGAGATTCGGGTGGGACAGGCGGAGGAACAGCAGCCATGTTGCACATCGCATAAAGAAATTCTAAAGGCGAAAGGGGCCAGCGACACTATCTGAGCGATCGTGCAGTGGAGAGGGCCTCCTCTGGACTTCAGCTGACACATCAGAGGAGAAACGATTCCTGCAGATACTGTCCAGCAGGACTGCAGGTATTAATGCAGGCACAAAACCTCTAATAGTAGTTATTAATGGCAGAGGAGGGACTAAAGCTACAACCCAACTGAACAGCAGCCAAGCTGCCACCGACACACAGATTTGAACAACCCCCATAAGTCTCACGTCACGTAAGCACGACATTAATATGACATAAAGCATACACGAGAAGAGGAGAACACGTCTGATGACGAGAATAAGGCGATTTACCCGTCCAAACTCATCAATTTGACAAGCAGAGAAGCAGTGTTAGCAAAGACCCCACATTTATAAAGCTTAGGTGCCGCATTTGTAATGCAATGACTAAAGCACATTTACATAAAGAGAAAGGATCGCAACCAGCGAGGAACGACTTCACATAAAGGAAAAAAACAAATGTGCTGCACCAACATCAGACCCCAGACCCCAGGGCAAAGCCCTTTTGACCTGCTTCCCATTTTCTACACAAAGACCCTTGTTCAGAAACTATTTGAGGTGTGCAGTAGGTTAACATGATGACTCAGATGGCGTTTGTGTGTCTACTGACCAGATTAATGCATTGTGGGAGGGGGCACGGGGCGTAAACACAATTGCCCAGCTACGAGGACTGCAGGTCTGGCCAGTCAAGGGCATGACTCATAGTCGGATAAATAGAATGGGACAGTCTGCTGACAAAGCACATCTTCACCTCTCAACTGAAGCTCCAGCCAGATTTTCCTCCAGGGCACAATAAGGTAAGCTTTAGCATATGTATGAAGCATGTTCTTGACCACATGGCCATCAAGGTTCAAATGACATCGGGGCAGTTTAAGACTAGAGAACTCTCGGACCTTCTCTATAGTGCTGACAGTGGGTCGGCAGACTCGGGGCTTGCATTTACCATGCCAAACTGGCACTGCCCATCAGACAGGAGGCTAATAATACCATATGGGAAACCAGACAGCACAACAAACAAAAACAAACCGAACAAAACTGCCTATTGCCTTCCAGTAAACCACCATAATAAAGCCAGTGGAGCTATACTTCAGCTCTGAGGAAACCGTGCAATGGAAGAACCTGAACAGAAATAAGAATGAAATCTACAAGGGAACAGGACCATGAGATTAATAGTTACACAAACCATTACATTTAAAATGACAGCCATTGGCTGATAGGTTACGAAGCAGCGCGACAGATTTACCCTCTAAGAGATCTGTGATTCTGGGCAATTTAAGAGAAATCAGCCTATAAACACAGGTCTCTTAACTACCGCTGCCCTTACCTTTGACCAGGTTTTTCAGCAGACACACAGCTGTACGTAAGGGAATCAAGGTGGCGGCATCCACAATGTGGGGCGTGATACCATGACCATATAGTTCAGCTTGATTGGTAATTGGCAGGATGCAAAATCCATGCAAGGAGCCGTGCTATCAAACAGAAAGATGCAGCTAGTAGTCGAAGGAGCTTTCACTGAGAATAGGAGTTATTTTAAACAAAACAGATTTTAGAAGTTTAGTGCCTGATTATATCTGAAGTTAAATCAGAAGTGATCTGGGGTAGGACAAACTGGCTACAGAACTGATTTACAGGCAGACCATGAAAATCCCAAAACAAGTCCAGAAGTGAGTTGGGGTAGAACTGAAGACCCCAAAAGTGGACTGAGAGGCATACCAGAGAGGTACCGACGACTACACACAGACATGCACTGAATTTGCAAGACTCAAACTGAATGCAAAGATCAAAAGAAATATATGTAGGGCAGCAGCGGATTGATGAAGAAAATATATACGCCTAATTAAAGAGAACATGCGAAGCCCCTGCATACTTGACAGCCAGGCAAAGGGGAATACATCACGGTAAAAATAGTGCAGTCGCTTTTATGAAATCCTCCAAGAAATTCACTGGGAGTTAAAGTCGGAGGTTTGTTTGTTACATGCGACTGTAGGGGACCCGTGCGGCTGGCTGCCATCTGCCCCGCTTCTGCCCCAGCCTGGACAAAGACTGACGCCCGGTAGAACACCCCAGATCCCAGTGTACAATCACAGTGCCTCAGTTCTTTCCAGATTAGCTGAGTAGCCATGTTCCTTCTCCTAAAAATGCCCCATAGTTCCATCCTCTAGCCCCAATCCTCTACGGGGAGCTCAATGATCTTATATTGCTGGTACAGCATCCTGCATATAGCCTGAGAATCTTATCCCCAGTTATCAAAAAAAAAAAAAAAAACAGCGGATTGAATTCGTAGGGCAAAGCGAGAGAGGTCTTATTAGCCAAAATGCGTCCGTCCATGTAAAACAAGATGACAGCGTCGTCAGTATCCCCCGCCATTTATCAAGGGCGAACTCGGCAAAAAAAAAAAAAAAAAAAAAAAAAAAAGCTTCAACATCCATTTTGAACTCAACGTAGATCATGAGTAGCTTATTAAGGGTACAAAATTTCACACGTTTGGGTATAATAGTTTCACAGAAATCTTGTCCCCATTGTGGCTCGAACAGACGGAGGGACGGATGGACGGACAGACCCCAACCCAATATCCCCCATCGCACTTCGTGGTGAAGGATGAAAATAAGTTAGGACCTGACTGGGAATGCCTTCCCTAAAACTGGATTATGGGTCTTTAGCGACCCAAGATTGATCACCCAGCAAGAGCTCAGGAACCATTAAAGCTGAGCACGGTCTACATCTCCTCACACTGCTAAGCCCCTCAGTTTCCACTTCTCCAGTCCAGTGGGCTACAGGCCGCATACACTGAGTGGGAGAGTGAGTCAGCAGATTGCAGTCCAGGAATACAGCTGCCTCGCAGGATTAACCAGTTTCAGGTGCCAACACCACCCAACACCTTTTGGAAGAAACAAAAAAAGTTTCTGCGAAGGAGAACTCATCTCCGGCAGTGGCGTTCTGCACGCCCAGCACTGCGAGGAGGCTCATCGAGTGATTAATCTCCCCTGCGACAAATGGTTCATTTCTGGATGCAGAGGACATTGCTGCGAGGGGCTGGGCCGGATCGTGTTACCGGACAGCATGGTCCCGGCACAGACCCAAATCTCAAGGAAGTCTAAGACGCAGGGTGAAGACTGTTCCTGCAGATAACGGTCTTCAGCAAACAGCTGGATCCCGCTCTAAATCCCAGGAAGAAAAAAAAGAAAAAAGAAAAGAACTAATTCTCTTGGCACGTTTTCCCCAGAAACTCAACACAGATCCAGGCCTTTCTATAAAGCCAGGCTCACAATAAGCCGACCGCAGTCACAGGTTTTCTGCGCATCTTCAGGGCTCTAAGAGACGGTAGTGAAATCTTCCGGAGGAACATCAGCAAGCAATGTCCTTCTGGCGTGAAAAACTTTTATATTCAGTGAATATATTAAAAAAAAAAAAAAAAAATGTGCGTATGTTGCATTCTGTAAGTGCAATACTTATTAGGAATACTAGCCAAAACTTTCCTAATTTACAAGAATGCAAACATCAGCAGGTGCTTTCACTTTTGAAAAACAAAATAGAAAAGAAAACAAATTTGGTAACTAAGCTCATCAAAAATGCCATTTGGCAACAGACAGGGCAGAAAACGCACAGTTAAGCATTCACGACTCGATAGCGCACGGCCCATGAAAACTCCAATAACGCGACAGCAATAGTTTCGCCGAGACTGGGAGATATTCCATCTATTCCATTCAGCGAGGCCACCTGCTGCTGCCAAGCCCTTGTGTGGCTCCAGCACTCACACTGAGGGCTCCAGGCTCCGTGATGGAGGCCAAGGCATAAAGGCAAAAATTAATTATTATTATTTTTTTTTTTTTTTTTAGAAAAAGCAGGAATATGAAATGTTAAATAATAATGCCTGGGGGATGCAGGGGATCTTAGAAAGCGATGACCATAAGAGCCATTTTTATCAATTCTCTCAAGAAACGGCCAAGGAAATGATCCCGATGGAGAGGAATGAAAGTTGGGCTGGAGACGAGGAACTGCCTGCATTTCAGGAAGTCTGGCTTATGCTACTTAAACTGATGTAATCATTACATCATTACGTAATCATGACATAATCCTAAACGGGTCATTCCATGCCAAATCACCTAATTTTCAGGAAAGTCCCCAGGTGACCCTCTTAGATTTTGCTGGAACTCCATGAAAATGTTCATATATGCAAATAACGAACACACAGAAAATTTCAGGCCAAAAGTCCAAACCGTTTTGAAATTATGGCTGTCCGAAGACCCCCCCCTCTTTCGCCATCGCAAGGCCGTCAAGAGATTTTTTTTTTCATTTTCAAATGATCATATTTTTGGATTTGAAAAAAAAGCTACAAAGCTGAAAATTGCTACCTGGGGTAATTTGCACACAAGCTTTCAGAATCTGCAATCAAAAACAGTGTATCTTGCTTCCTTTTTGAAGATATGGGCACCTGAAAATGAAAGTTTTTCTAGCAGAAATTATTTTTGCGATTTTTAGGCTTACCTGGTGCCCGAACCATTGATCTGAGGATACCCAAATTGCTGATACATAATCTCTACATACAGCTAAATAACTCCCTGCAAGCATAGACTTGTAAAACAATCAGTAAAAAGGTATGGCTAGGGTCCAAAGTCGACTTTCACAAAAAATCTCAAAAATCACCCCTTTTCGGGGGTCGGTTGACCTTGTGAACAGTTACTCAGGGTAATGAAATTTGCACCACAGAATTATATGTATCTGACCTTTATATGTACCAAATTTCATTGATGTGACTTAACTCCTTCATAGTTAGGCAGTGTTTCAAAGAAACCCACTAATTTGATCAAATTATGCTACTTTACGGTATATAACAACATCCTCGAGCTCTGGTAAATTGACAATTACAATAATTTGTAAAAGCAAATTGAAGCAAACCTACTTGAAATACATTTCTTGTGCATTTTGAATGGATCACTGCAATATCTCTGAGTATATTCATATCGAGAGATGTACATCTTCTCATGGTGAAAACACACTGTGCTGTCATCACGTAGCAGTACCCCACTTCTCCATTCCAATAGCTTCTTATCATCCTGTGACAAGTCAGAGGCTGCAAGTGTGCCAACATTTCTGCCATATATTTTCTTATGGCATTCCTCCTCCAGTGCAATTCCAATACTGCATCCCGATCTTGATGCTTCAAATTCCATGTTTTAAATCTTGATTTTTACAGAGCTCACAAAATGTACACTTCATCTGCTGAACATTGCAGTTGAAATGAATTGTGAGGAGTGGATGTGAGCTGAAAAGTGAACACACTGTTCAATTATTCTGTAAACAATATGGCCACAACAGTGAGGTAATTGATCCAGCTATTTTAAATAAACAGTTGTGGTTTGGAGTTAAGTAGACTAGGATGAACCTAAATAAACAATGTTTTAACACCTAATCAGACGAGGTCACCTGGACTAGGATGAATCTTAATAAACAGTTTCCAACAGCTATGACCTCATGCAAATAATGTAAGTAGAGCCCACTGAAAATCAGTAAGTTGAATCCACTTAAATAAAAGCAGTTTTGTATTAGTAACATCAATGTACAATATGTACAATGTATGGTACTATGGAAAACTTTGTTTTAAAACAAGCCATATGATACTATTCCTGATGTACAAAGTCATGAATTTTACAACTTTCTAAGAATTATTATATATAAAAAGGTTATCAAAAATTACTTATTCTCATTTTTGCCCTTTGACATCTAATCAAGACATTGTAATGTACAGCAAAATGGTGTAATTTGATCAAATTAGTGGGTTTCTTTGAAACACTGCCTAACTATGAAGGACTTAAGTCACATCAATGAAATTTGGTACATATAAAGGACAGATACATATAATTCTGTGGTGCAAATTTCATTACCCTGAGTAACTGTTCACAAGGTCAACCGACCCCCCGAAAAGGGGTGATTTTTGAGATTTTTTTGTGAAAGTCGACTTTGGACCCTAGCCATACCTTTTACTGATTGTTTTATAAGTCTATGCTTGCAGGGAGTTATTTAGCTGTATGTAGAGATTATGTATCAGCAATTTGGGTATCCTCAGATCAATGGTTCGGGCACCAGGTAAGCCTAAAAAATCGCAAAAATAATTTCCGCTAGAAATAACTTTCATTTTCAGGTGCCCATATCTTCAAAAAAAGGAAGCAAGATACACTGTTTTTGATTGCAGATTCTGAAAGCTTGTGTGCAAATTACCCCAGGTAGCAATTTTCAGCTTTGTAGCTTTTTTCAAATCAAAAAATATGATCATTTGAAAATGAAAAAAAAATCTCTGGACTTAGCCTTGACGGCATGTAAAGAGGGGCGGTCTTCGGACGGCCGTAATTTCAAAACGGTTTGGACTTTTGGCCTGAAATTTTCTGTGTGTTCGTTATTTGCATATATGAACATTTTCATGGAGTTTCAGCAAAATCTAAGAGGGTCACCTGGGGACCATTAGGTGATTTGGCATGGAATGACCCAAACGCAATTGGTGGGCAAAGCCAGAAAACTCGCATCCCCATGTGTGCTGTGAAGATGGCTAATCCGGTAGCAGCTCCAGAATGAAATCCTCATTGAGGGGTCAACACTTGCCCAAACACATTCTATCCACACGCTAAACCACATAAGGCAAGAGCTACATCACTCCAGTACACAAAATTCCAGACAACCCCCACACCTCAAACCACTCTCTCACACACACACAAACACACACACACACACACACACACACCCACCCTTCTACTTATATCTTTGTGAGGACATTACATTGACTTCCATTCATTCTTCCTGTGTCTCTACAGCTTTTCCCTAATCTTAACAATAAGCAATGTATGCCTAACCCAAACCCTTACCCTAACCTTAACCTATCCCTAATTCTAATCTTACCCCTAACCTTAACTAATAAGTAGTGGTGGCTCATCGGTCTAAGCGCGCGTACCATGAAGGCTGTGTCCTTCCCGCAGCGACCTGGGTTCGAATCCGGCTCGGGTCATTTGCCGCACGTCTTCCCCCATTCTTCTCCCCAAATTTCCTGTCTCTCTACACTGTAAACTGTCAAATAAAGGAAAAATTCCCAAAAAAAAAATCTTTAAAAAAAAAAAAAAAAAAAAACTCATGCCGGTCCTCAGTACATAGCAAGTACAAGACCACACACACACACACACACACGCACACGCACATCTCCGGAGCCAGGGGCATGTACAGCCAGCAGGTACTTACGCCCAGGGTCAGAGGGCACTGGTGAGTAAGCTGGCAGGCCCTCCATCCATCTAAGCTTCAGGGAGCCAAGGCAATGATGGATTAATACGTACCACCCTCAAGGACTAACCCCAGATCAACTGCAGCCCTTTAATTTATTATTACAACAGCAGTCCAAGAAATGAGATTAACTCTTGGTAAACTGACCCTAGATCAGATGCCTGGAGGCAGGAATAAACCAAGTCAGGGCAACGCAACCCAGGACTACAACTGAGCACAGCGGCTTAAAAAAATCAATGTTACATCACAGTACTGATGTCACACAAGCTCAATGGCTGACTCTGTTCACGCATGTTACACAGCCAGGTGGTACTGAATAAAGCAATAAAATCACAAGGTTTGCACGGTGGCAAAGCGATATCACCTCACCTGGGCACTGACCACTTTCACACAGTATCTTAAAACATGCAGCAAAATGAACTCGCACAGAGAAGAGCTGCAGAGGATATGTGGGGGACCTCTTAATCATGCACAAGAATGAGAGAGAGAGAGAGAGAGAGAGAGAGAGAGAGACACACAGAAAGAGAGAGAAAGAGAGAGAGAGAGAGAGAATGACTTGCACACAGACATTTACGAGACAAAACTGTACAGACACTAAATTCGACAGGACCCCCATAACGTACACAGGCGCAATGACGCGGTCTTCTCAACAGCAATGGTGCACGTCACAACCTCACAACCGACAGAATCACACTGGATAGACAGCGGAAGTGTTGAGATTTCCTCACACGTGAGTTCCTTTGAGCATTACCTGAAGATTTCATCTTGGCTTATGAGGCCATACTCTTAAATGCCCCAGCCCCTGTGCAAAACACCCCAGGGCCATGTCTGTTTACACTCCATTATCAGATTCACGGCTTTCATCAAAACCACGCTATGTTATAACCGCAAAGGAATAAACGCCCGCAGCGGATTTTAAATTTCCCCCCTCCGACAAACCGGATTCAAGAAAAATGGAAAACGGCCAGAAATCATAATGCAAAACTCTGCTAATTCACACTGCTCTCCCAAACGCTGATCCGACCCACGGTTCCATAAGTACACTCATTATCTTTACTGGCTGAGTAAACAGCAGCTTTGAACTCGCAATTTCCATAAGTGTACTCATCCTCTTTACGGCTTTATTCCATTTCATTTTATTTTTTTGCAGCAGTTTATTTACTTTTTTTTTGCAAACACGTATTGTTCAGTTGTCTGCAAGGCTGTGTGTGTATGCTGCACAGTACACACTATAATTTCTGTACCTGTGCCGACATGCCGGTGGATACATATAAAAGTAAATATAAAGTACTGTACATGAACATTTAAAACCTTTCCGTAAGGCTATGATGCTTCCAAAAATAATAAAATTTCTAATTACTGAAAAATGAACTGCAGTGAGGATCTAAACTGCTGAAAACTAAATCAAATCAATATTAGGCACACTGCCCTACAGTTAATGCCATAATTGAGAGTAATTAATAATAATTAATAAAATAATTGTGTGTTTGGTTGTTTCAAGAATACTGGGGAACGTGCCCACACTTCATTTGCATGTAAACGGTCTCTCTTGCCTCTGTCTGTCTCGGTAATCCCAGACAGTCTTCGTGTTCAGATCAGGACTCTGTCAAGGCCATATCATCTGCATCAACTTTCCTTTGTGAAAAACACATAATTGTGAAATGATTTTTAAATGACCATTTTTTTAATTTAACCCTTATTTACCATTTGGCATCTCATATGTGCTTCTTATCTCCAGATGCACAAATATGGAAAACGAAAAATAAACATCAAAGGCAAAATTTACATTTTAAACATCTAGGGAGCCCATGAGCATAACTGTGTACATTTAGGAAATGCTGAATGCAAAGTGTGCAGACTTTTTAGTATGAAGTAGCATGTGAACTTGAAAAATTGGGTTAATGACTACCTGTTACAAAGAGAATCCAGCAAAATTGCCCACCTAAAGGCCAGGAAAGCCTCATCTGACAAGCTCCCAGCGAAGAAAATGTTCTAAACATTATGGAAATGCATCGTCAAAGTGAGAACATTGCCACAACCTTGCTGCAACACTGCGCAGAGCTTGGTATCAGCTATGCTGCCTAGCACTGGCCACAAAATCACAGCCATGGGCTGTGTCCAAAAATCGCTCACTCATTCACTATTCCCTACTCACTATAAGGGACTCATATGTAGGTGACTATATAGTGAGCTCACGGGCAGGTGGAAGAAACGCTTTTGGACAGTACGCGGCTTGTTTTGTCGGCAATGTTACTGACGTCATCTTGATCCTCTTCGGTTTGAGAGTGTAATGCAGGATGGGACGTATTGCTGGGTTAGTGACCATCGGTTGGTCACAACATTTTGCGGTGGATTGTGGGATGTAATGAGTTCACTATATAGGGGATAATAATTCTTACTTACAATTCGGACAGCACTACAAAATGGCGAACCCACTATATAGTGCACTGTATAGTGAGTAGTGAGTGATTTCAGACACAGCCATGGTCTATTTGGGAACTCGGAACCACCAAGTTCAGAAGAGAGAAAAACTAACCAAAGGTTCTTCTGTCTAAACAGAGGAAATGCTTTCTCTCTCTGCCCAAAAAACCTGAGACAGGGGCACCAGAATTTGCTAGCTCCCCCCTCCATTGATTTCCAACACCATTATTCTGTGTACCATCTACACTGACGCCAACTGGAAGTTTTCCTTTTGGTGCGATCAGCCAAGATGATTGCCACGGCAGTTCTTGGCACACCACATCCTACAAGTGTTAGTAGCTCCACAGACCCATTGTTCAACATGAATAAGGTACGAGAAGAAAATGGGACTGTTGTGACTGCTCCACCGTAAATGAATAGTTTACCAGTGACCTTTGTCAGAATCACTGAACTAGACACAATCCCAGACTACCCCGAGCCACAACCAACATTGGCGTCACCTCAAAATCGAGCCATCAAATAAAGCTTTCCCTTCTTGTCGAGAAACATTACGCTATATAAGAGCCCACCTATGTTGGTACTTTGCACTCTGGTGTTTTGGATTGGCTCCATATGACCATATTACGCATGTTTGAATGATGCTAGCATGAAGCAGTGACATGAAGCAACTCTGAGCAGGTGTAAGCCGGAATCCGAACATATCTGCAACCAAAAAATGCAAGCCTTGGCACAAATCAAAAGAGGAAAATTTGCAAACTAGCATAATTTGGGGAAGTATGCATTCAGTGTGAATTATATCCCTCAATGTTCCAGGAACCCATCAGATCAATAGATTTCCATCTACGGAACGACCCTTCGATCCAAGCCATTTCGTAATGAAGCCATTCAAAGCAAGCCTACAGTCTTAATCACTTACAAAAGCAGAACAATTCAAATTTCACTTCAATCACAAAGGTCCTTGTGACCTCATGCCAAATGGCTGGCAAATGCCTTCAGCTGGAATTTATTAGAGTTCCTGTTTTTTCTTGGCAAGCGCTCTTCAGTAAGATTTATTTTTGAAAATGTAAAGAAACTAATCTCAGTCAAAGAAGATGGACATTCAGTTGATCGTCTCAAACAACAAAACACGCATTGGGCACAGGGATCCTAGAAATGGACCGACATCTACCCAAGTTCCGGCTGACAATAAACACAACCATGCAATGAGGGAGGACCATGTGACCAAGAAGACAGAGAGAGGCACTTCGATTCCACTGGCCAGAATCTAAAGGAGAAGCAAAAAGGAAAATATTCACTGTCTGGCAGCAGCGGCTGTGAGCTGAAAACCGGTGAGACACGGAACATGATTGGTCTAGACCCGGTTTCAATCATTTATTGAAATTGACAATATGAGAACTCCAAAAACACTCATGACCATCAGATGTAGCCAGTTCTCCTTATCAAAGGAAGATGAGAACTTTAGCCATCAGCAGTACACTTCCCTTCTTAATGCAATGTCGCAACAATGAAGCAGAAAATGTATTATTCACTTTACCAAAAAAAAAAAAAAAAAACATACTACCATATTAATTTCGTGTTTGCTTTAAGGACATCCTGCACCAACTAATCTTAGCTTCATGATTGTTTAATCACAATAATGAAAGAAAAAAATTTGCAACAAATATCTGCAAACAAATAACGTTGATTTAGATGCAATTTCGTGTTGAAATGACCTGTTGCCATTCTCATGTTACCTTATAGAGAAAAACCGGCAGCATCTAATAATGTTGAGTATTTTCTAAGCTATTTAGGTAATGTTAAAGGTCCCACGATCAGATTTGTCAGAGGATCGTGAAATTCAAGCTGGAATTTAGGCAGCTGGAATAGGTGGGTCGTATCGTTATGAGCCAAAGATGGAAGCAGGATTTAGAAACTCAATGCAATGACATGATGCAAAATACCGGTAGTCATTTTTGGAGCTTAACAGTCAGCAAAAGTTGGGGCTTAAATAACAATGGTGCCTGGTGAACAGAAAATTGGTGAAGCATAGACCATTTCTTGAAAATAATGATTGGTCTTGACCCATTTTTGATCGTTCAATTAAATTGACTTTACATGAACTCCGAAAACTGTCGGGACCATCAGGTGTAGCCAGATTTGCTCGTTAAGATAAGACAAGCACTCAAAAGCCTCGATCGGTTTTCAGTCATTTTCCTGATGAACACGTTTTCCAATGATAAAAATAAGCCATCGGCAGTTAAGGGGTCTTCAGGGTAAAACTTTCGTTTTTTTTTTTTTTTTTTTTGAAAATTTCAATATTTTTGATTTTCACATAAAATAAATAAAATAAATAAAGGAATGCAGTGAGATGCCAGGAAACACCAAGAATCTATGTTTTTCCTCTGCCTCAATTGTTACTTGTAACTTTAAATGCAAATTACCGAAAATCACAATTTTGACTGATTTTCAACATGGTGGCATTCATAAAATCATTATTACTCATCTAATCGACTTGAAATTTGGATTGAAGTTGTATCTGTTGGAGACCTATGAAATGACAGGATTTTCTAGATAGGTGCATCCATAGGGGGTTAATTTTGAAAATGAAGCAAGTTGATGATTGTGATATTCATCATAGTAACATAACAGAGCTCATTAAATGTTCATAAATGTTCCAAACAAAAAAAATCCTGTCATTTCACAGAACTATCTTAAACCTTTCATATGAGACTAATTTGAGTAGAATCTGACCACGGGCTATTGAAATATCAGTGCCACAAAATATTTTCAGATTTTGTCATTAAAGTGTCGTTTCCAAAAAGTTTTCAAAATCCTTTACAGTACATCACTTGACCCAAAGATTAGATAATTTCAATATAAGTTAATATTTAGGTTTTTAGCAACTAAAAAGATGTTAAATATATGGGGAATAGAGTCATCACCCCTTTGTCGATTCTGTCAGGAAGAAGTGGAGTCAGTAGACCATTTATTTTGGTACTGTCCTATAATAGCCTTATTTTTGATAAAGATACAAGGCTGGATATCTCAGTATAATAGAATACAATTAGATTTATTTAAAGTGTTACTGGGTGATGTAACAAAAGGAACACATCTAATCTGTAATATAATTATATATCTAGCAAAAATATTTATTTTCGGGTTGACATCTGTGGATGCATTAAGAATTGAAAAATTCAAAAATTTTGTCAAGTATTACAGTAGAATTGAGTGTGTGATGGCCCATGAGACAGGACTTGAAATTTATGCCAAAAAAGTAAGGGAGACTGAAGGTTGGGAATAATGAGGGATGGAATAGGTGAGCTAATAATGACTAATGCAAAAGGTAGTAAAGCATTGTGAATGTAATTGTTATTGTATTGTATACTGGACAAATAAAGTTAGGGATCACCCCAAATTTTGAATTTGAAATATTTGATAGTTTGTATTTTAACCATATCATATTTTAATATTGAAAAGTTGGGTGATCCCTAACTTTCTTTGTCCAGTATATTTCTATTTTTATTAATTCATTTATTTAATTTTTTGTGTGTGTGTTGTTTTGTCGGGTGAAGTAGGAGGACTCGTACACAATTATATAACTGACTGAATTAATAAAGCTGTCCTCCAAAGCAGGGGGTGGTGGCGGGATATTTAAAAAAAAAGTGTCATTTCCATGGCAACCATGTAAATTTTTATCAAAATACTACATTTTATGAGGTTAAAATCATGTTGAGTATGTTTATTTCTTAGTTTTTACATTATTATGGTTATTTCTACACTTTACCCTGAAGACCCCTTAAATGAGAAATGTACAGCCTCCTTCCAAGTACAATGTTGCAACGATTAAAGAGAAAATGTTTCATTCACTTTACAAAAAAAGATAAACTACAATGTTACCTTTTGCGTTTGCTTTAAGCAAATCCAGCTCTATGAAATCATGGCTTCGTGATTGTTTATTTACAACAAAGCGAAAATTAGCAACAAAAATCCACAAATGAATAACTCCGATTGAAATGGAATTTCATGCCGAAAAGGCACGTTTTCTTCGTGTTAAACTACTGAGGAAAACTCATGGAATCTGATAAAGTAGAGTGTTTTTGGAGTTTGCATGATGTAAAAATAAAATAATGATTGAAATCAGTTTAAGACCAATTATTATTTTCAAGAGATGTTCAGCCCTTCCCCAATTTTTATTTCATCACTGGTATATCGTACTCGTATGACCATGGACGTGTCCAAGTTGCTTAGATTACCAAGGTTACATTATTGACATAGGCCATAGTCTATGCAGCAAGTGAGTATAAAGTGGCTACCTTCTACGTTCTACGAAAGAGTCTATCAAGATGCACTTTTTCAATATGCTGACGTCGCACAAGTCAACTTCCCTTCTCAAGAAGACGCATACGGTCACAAAACTCACATTTGTGGTAAGTGAACTTTAAGGGGCGGGACTTTGGAAGTTTTAAAGTACACACAAACCGGATTGAAATTTCTGTTTAATTTTCAAAGAAGTGATTTCACAGAAGAAACAGGCAAAAAAAAAAAAAAAAACCCAAAAATATCAATATACATATTTACATGTAAAAATGAGTAAAAGTATTTTGATTACATGGGACCTTTCAATTAATGACAAAAAACAGGTCAAGACCAATCATTATTTCCAATGGATGTTCAGCGCTTCACCATTTATCAGTTCACCTACCACCACTGACACCCGGGGACTTCCACACTCATGTAATTTTTCAGACTTTTGCCATGATGCTCTGCAATAATAAATAAGGCCTTTATAGCGGTGGCATTACTCTGGTTTTTCCACTTTGAACTTCTCACTCACGCATCGATTCAAGACAGGAGAAAACTCCTCATTCTTTTCCTTCCCCCTGCCAACCCTATTAAATGGCTTAATTTAGGACCAGGCACAAGTGAGCCACGTTAGCAGTTGTTGAGGTGTAGTATTGCAATGACTTCGCATGAAGCCCAATGTAAAGCGCTCATCAGGGCTGCAGACGGGGTAGATGCAGATAAGCTTGGTAGGGCTGCATCTTAGTGGGTAACAGCTGGCTTTCATTCGAATCGATACTGCGAGCCTGCTATAAATAGGCGTTTTTGCAGGCAGTCTTTTTATGGTCATTTGCAAGGTGTCGGTGGTCGGCGGGGAGGCGCCGAGTATGCCATCCGGCCAATGCGACCGCGGACGAGCATTGCGGTCATCGTGAGGCGAGATGGAGCCTGTAGCTACTCACGCAGGCCAATATCAACCAGAGATCGGACTTCGGTGGTGCAAAGATCAGTTATAACGTACAACGGACAAGACAGCCAAACTTTACCAAACTGTGCGATCCCGAACATCAGGGGAGCCAAGAGAGTTTTCAAACATTACCCCTCGATAACTTCAAGCTGTTCCAACCTCTCAACTAAACTGCAGTTCCATTTCATGTCATTCCACCAGATGACGATGATTGCGAAGCCACTACTTGAGGTGAACCTTCAGTTAAAGAGATTACATTCGTGAATCAAATTACTCCGATCCAGTGATAGAATATGCATCTGAGAAATTGTGACGGAATATAAATGAAACCTTAAGATGTAGGCCGAGTATATGTTACATGGATTAAGACCAAACAATGAAGATGCAGTAATCAAAAATTAAATAATTGTATGAAAAACTGAGATGGCAAGCTCCGCAGATGCATTTTGCAAAACATAAGAGGGCATTTCCTAAGTACCGCATGAAACTGTGAAAGTGAAAATGCACTGCCCTTGAAAAAACAGACTTTGTAAAAAATGGCATTGTCTTTAAGGCTTCTGATTCAACCTTCTGGATAGAAAGAACACTAACAGAGACAAAGGGCAACCCAGACACAGTTAATTCTGCCATCAGGGGGAATGTGAGGCACAATTGTAAAGCACTTTGGGATAATATGACTCGAAAAGCGCTATAAAAATGCAGTCCATTTACCATTACGTTCACCTCAACGGCGTGCATAAAAAAATCCAACTTTGGACCAGTAATGACAGATTGTATTCAACATGCAATAAAAGTGAGTCAAAACAGCAGGCAGATACTGGAAGGGCGAGTGTTTGCGATCATCTTCAAAAGGGGGATTCACGTCATAGCACGAGCTCAGGGCTATTTTAGCGACAACCTCGGTCAGTTTACTTTCAACAACAAAAACACGTCAATAAAGGCCCACCCCCACCCAGCAGGAGAAGTGATGAAAACTATCACACGGCCCCTTTACTTCATGTTTACTAAAAATCATCAAAGCCCTACAAACACTCAACCAACCTACTACTGCCCGTACAGTAGATTATAACCGATGATGCATGCAATGCATGCGACTGGTGTTGGTGGAACGCTTGACTGTCTGACGTGTTACTCAGTGCCTGGCAGAAGGGAGAAAAGAAAGAGCAGAGGAGCGGCCTGGACACGGGACGACCTCTGGCATTTGAGGCGGGCAAAAGGCATCCCCGTGACAGGGTCTCACTCACCCTGCGGCGGCAGAACGGCAGCCCCTGGGCGATGATGTTGATGCTGAAGATTCGGAGCACTTTTTGCGGGGGCTGTGCTTCCGTGCCCGCCTCGGCAGCGATGGCCGGCTCTGGGTCTGGGTCAGGGAAGGACTTCCCTTTCTCCACGGAGGCCTTGGGCATCTTCCTCCGGTGGCCGGCCGAGGCGAAGCCAGGGATGGGGCAATGCCGTAGCATTGCCAGGAGCGGGCTACGAGTTCATATCCTGGGAGAAGCAGAGGCAGTGCAGTGCAGGGAACACCGCCGTGGGTGTCCTCGGTGCGAGAGTCTTTTCCTGGAGCCTCAAACTGACTGTTCAGAGGGGGACTTCACAACCTCAGCAGTCCGAAAAAAAAGAGCTGGGGTGGCAGTGCAACTCTTCCCTTTAAAGCATCCCGGAGACCGACGTCACGTGGTGTCCCGTCCGCCTACCAGGTGGAGCAGCTGCTCCCCCCCCTTCGCCCCACCAGCTGCTCTGGAATACACACCCTAGTCACCCCACCCCCACCCCACCGTGGAAGGAATGTGCCCCACAGGCTGACACCAGAGATGTCCCTAACACAGCTTCCTGTCCCACAGCGTGCCCCAACTGTCCACCTCCTCCATTTCACTTCCCATTGTTCCCACAGCATGCTCATACGTGCACAAATACCATCGTGTCAAAACCTGACTGAAGCAGCTCATCACAACGCCTGCAACAGTATTTTTGATTGATAAGCCTTCAGGGATACGACCACCTGCAAACCTTCAGGGACACCTCCTGCACAGGTGGTCCGTCGACAGAGCATTCGGGTCAGTTCGGCTACACCTTGGTGAAGCAGAGGGGTAACAGCCTCGTCAAGGTTGCTGCTCATGGACTGCAGACGTGTGAGCAAACGTGACACGACCAACAGGCATGCTTTAACTGTTCCAGGGCGGATTGTTTTTGTTTGTTGTCATATTCAGCCGCAGCTTCCCGAGAGGACAGTGCATGATCTGAGCACAGTATGCTGACAACAGCTGTTCTTTAAATAGTTAACCTGCAGTGACAGACCAAGAGGGATCTCTTACTGCTGGGTAAGCAAAAGACACTACTCCAACCCGCACCTTATAATTTACCATTAAATCCAATAGTAATTTGAGGGACCAGAGCCCAAGAATTCAAAGTCTATAACCAGTAACATCACAGGAACCATTTCCTATGCCACTGTCAAAGCCGATATACCAATCAACCATAATATTATGACCACTGACAAGTGAAGTGAATAATATTGATTTTCTTGTTACAATACCACCTGTCAGTGGGTGTGATACATTAGAAATTAGGCAGCAAGTAAATTCTTTGTCCATGAAGTTGATGTGTTGGAAGCAGGAGAAATGGGCAAGCATAAGGATGTGAGCAACTTTGACCAAGAGCCAAATCGTGATGACGACTGGGTCAGAGCATCTCGAAAACTGCAGCTCTCCTCGGGCGTTTCCGGTCTGCAGTACCAACCAAAATTGGTCCAAGAAAGGAAAATCGGTGAACCACCAACAGGGTCGTAAGCGGCCAAGGCTGTTCGATGCGCGTGGGGATCAAAGGCTGGCCCGTGTGGTCTGATTCAACAGAAGAGCAACTGCAGCTCAAATGCTGAAGTTGTTCATGCTGGTTCTCATAGAAAGGTGTCAGAACACACGGTGCACTGCAAATTATTGCATATGGGGCTGCGTAGCCGCAGACCGGGCAGAGAGCCAATGCTGACCCCTGGTTCACTGTTGAAAGCGTCTACAATGAGCACATGAGCATCAGAAGAGGACCACAAAGCAATGGAAGAAGGTGGTCTGGACTGATGAATCACTTTCTTTTACACCATGTGGATGGCTGAGTGCGTTTGCGTTACTTACCCGGAGAACACGTGGCTCAAGGATGGGAAGAGGGCACACCAGCGGAGGCAGTGTGATGCTTTGGGCAATGTTCTCCTGGGAAACCTAGGGTCCTGCAATTCACTTGATGTTACTTTAACACGTACCACCCACCTAAACATTGCTGTGAACTAAGTACACCCCTTCATGGAAACTATTCCCACATGGCAGTGGCCTTGGCCTCTTTCAGCAGGATAATGTGCCCCGTTACACTGTGAAAATGGTTCAGGAATGGTTTGAGGAACATAAAAACGAGTTCAAGGTGTTGACTTGGCCTCCGAATTCCCCACATCTCAATGCAATCGAGCATCTGTCGAAGGTGCGGGACAAACAAGTCCGATTCATGGAGGCCCCACCACGCAACTTACATGACTTAAAGGACCTGCTGTTAACACCTAGATGCCAGATACTGCAGCACACCTTCACAGCTCTAATGGAGTCCACGCCTCGAGGGTTCAGGGATGTACTGGTGGCAAAAGGGGCACCTACACAATTTTAGGCAGGTGGTTCTACTGGTGTGGCTGATTAGTGTATATCGTTGTTTTGAGTGTGAAGGAGAGTGAGTAATTGCTAAATAATTTATTTGTGAAGAACTAAATGAGGAAGCATAAAATTTGATTTGTTACAGGACGAACCTCTGTAGCAACCCATTTTACAGTCCAAGGAGGTCACAAAGAACTGCACTAAGGGACAAACAGCACTCTGTTCAACAGCCAATCGCATACATAGCAGAGAGTACTCCATGAAATGAGAAAATTAATTCCTTGATTGTTCTCAATCCTCACTAACAAAACTAAACCAGGCACCAACTCACTGTTCTGAGCTAAAAATGTTCAAGTATTGAGCTCAAACCATTTTTGCATGAAAACATCCAGAAGTAAACTGAAACTAGCACACTGCATATTAGTTGAGGTTTTAATCAGACTGGAATAATTTATTTATATTTTCTGCAAATTTGTGACGAAGCGCAACCCTTCGCAAGCTCCCAGATAAGGCAAGCACTACCCAAAGTGTCTTTTAAGGCTCTGAAAAAAAAAAAAAAAAATCAAACAAAAAACGTCATCCTCCAAGTGACGCATCGGATCAGCTGGAATTAAATAGGAATTTCTTTCCACTCATTCAGACCTCTCTATTGGGTTCATTCAATCACCATCTGCAAAAAATAAATTAATACAGCGCACATCTAACAAATCACTTCAACTGTAAGTTTATTTTTGCCGACTAAGCTTGCATTAGTCCAAATAGTTCAGATGCCACAAAGTGTACTATGACAGTGAAGAAATTTCTCATTTGAAGAGCAAACCATACCTTTGCCTTTAACTGGAAGTGCGTCAGCACTTCTGTATTCCAAAGAACCAGAGGCGAAAAGAGAAAAAGCACAATGTGAGAAGTTGTCAGGTTATTTCCCCAGAAATTCTCAGATGGCTGCTTTGGCTATAAATATCTTGCAAATCCAAAGCCACATTCTTTTCAAATTTCAGGTGATTCTTTATCTCAATTCAGTGAGTAGCTGCACACCCGTCACGTTCACGTGATCATGCACATGTAACTGGCAGGAATGGCAAAAATCTGAGGGATTTCACCTATAGCCCTGCAGAATGCAACCCCAAAGCCTTATGTTGGAAGGAATCCCCTGACCCGGCATGCCAAGCGGTTTTCATGGAGCCTCTAAACTCCAGAGGTCTCATGGCTGTAAAAATCAAGGGGAGATAGAGGTCATAATGCTCACTGCAGGTTAATGAGGACATCTGCACCAGGAAGTAAACAACAGCAGTGAAATAGTCTGTGTCAGTTATATAGCCTGTACGAGTCCAGTTCACAAATGAATAATGAGCTGCAATGTTAGTGGTTAGACACTGGCTAAAATAAACAAAAAATAATAGAGCTGGGTATTGCCACGGATTTCCTGAATCTATTCGACTTCGATTCACAAGGTCCCGATTTGATTCGATTTGCGATTCAATTCGATTCAATATTGATTCATTGAAGGATATTTCAGCGACAGTACCCGTTTTGCTTGAATATGAAAGGAAGTCTTAGAGAACTAATGGCAAAAATTATACTTTCAGTTGAATTATTAATAAGAAACCTTCTAACAAGGCACAACATTTAAAATATTAAAGTTTACACTAAAAAGTGACCCCAAACTTGTTTCCTGAAAATACTTTTTATTGACCAGCACATTTGATCAATCAACATAATAAAATGCAACATAGACTTAACAGTCAGTAGACTATTATTCTCTGAAACTGGGTCAATATTACATGCTTCACTTTGCAAGTTCATTTTCCAGTAAATGTTATTGAATTTAAACCAATATCCTTGCCCAAAATACCCCACATGGACATGTTCGACTGTACAGAAATAAATACTGCCATACATTCAGCAAAGAAAATAATATTGGATTTTTTATTCGAAAACTGGTTGACATGGTGGACGAAAATTGGGACATGTTCTATTACTAAACTTCCACCCAACGCGGTTATTGAAAATATATCTCCCAACACATGTAGTTGAGCTTAAAATAAAGATCTGATACCGAAATTTATAACCAAACGTTGATTTTGTTCTCTCATCATTACTTGTAGCTTGAAAATCCCCGGTGTCGTGCGTAACCAGTCGTGTCCACTGCAGTGACGTACGGATCACAGTACATTTTTACCGTCAACAGGTAGTTTCGCATTTGTAGCATGCTTTCTATCAATGAAACACTGTTCGATGTACATTTACTGACACGTAGTGAAAATACCTCTACCTGCAATTAACTTATTCATTATTATCAGTTACATCGGGAAATTCATTACTTAAGTTTTTTTTTTTTTTTTTTTTTTCAGGATTTGTACATGAGTTTTTTTTTTTGTTTGTTTTTTTTTAACTGGGACTTTTACTTTTACTCTACTACATTTAAAAGATATAAAGTATACTTTTACTTCGTTACTTCGACACTGGCCACTTCGCTACTCGTTACAAATTAAAATATGAATGTAATTCATCATTTAAGGATTATCTGGATTTGGCGTGTTCGAGAAGAACAACGGTGCTCAGCAGGGTATCTTAAGCGGTATAAATCAAAATTTATTCGCTGAATAATCTATACTGATGTGAAGCCTATATTAACCCTTAAAGTGCTAACCGCTGCTATAGTCACACAAGGCGCAAAACATATGAAGCAAAATTTCAGCTTTCAGTCTTCAAAAGGTCAACAATTTTGTAAATTTTCAGGTACCTGTGAGACCTTCTGAAGGTCATTTGTCAAATATATAATGAATGATCAGGGTCGGTAAAAAAATTAAGCACTTTAAGGGTTAAGAAATTATGATGACAAAATGATTGCCAATTGGCTTCATATATATAGCGGATATGACTTTGTAAGGATGGCAATAATCCGAATAATTGCAACAAATTAAAAACTTCCTCGGATTTTTATCACTTGACTTAGTATTTTTTAATCAGCGTAATTAATCACAAGATGGCATTTGATTCTTTCAAAATATTAGAATAAGAATACATCTTAAATTGGATATTTTGACAATTAACTGACAACTCTGGAAATTATTGTGCATTTTTTTTATTACCAAAGCAACATTTCACTGCTGAATTCATGTCCATTTAAATATGTATGGCTTTCCGATGTTGCTAGGAGGTTAAACTAATTTTTAATAATCACTATACGTAATGAAAGCACTGAAGGTGCTGATGCCTCGGTGCTTACAGCAGTGACAAGTATGTCCCTTAATGAAGCTATAAAATTCTGTGTGGACATGTCAGAGTGCCCTAGCTGTGCATGTACGCTTGACATAAGCCATGTTTCCATCCACTTGTCAATCGAATTATCTGAAGTTCGCCAAAAATATTCATGCGAATAAAGGCGGTGAAAATGCATTTCCACCTAACAGCATTAAAGCAAATAAAAACTTGTGCGTAATGACGTCACTTGCTGCTAGGCGATCAAATCGGTGTATCGAATAGATTTATATTTGAAGCTGTTTCCATCGATTTTCGCACTGAATCGCAGAACCTTCGAGTGAACAGAAGTAGTGTGGTAGGCAATAAAATTAACTAGTTAGCAATAATAGATCGCGTCTCCCAACAAATGATGATAATTGCACAAGTTGTAATAGTGCTTATGTGCCAGCTATAAGCAACATGCAAACCATTATCAGAAGGCAACGACGGCATCGAAACACCGTCACAATGCAGTCGCAGATTTATTCGGCAAATAACGTTTCCATCAGAAGTTATCGCGTAAACCTTTTACCGATCAAGAAGAAAATCCAATGAGATCAACCGTCTAAACTTAATGTCTATATCTTGTAAATCAAGTCAAATTTCACCGTTTCCATAAGGCATTTTTTATTCGATATGACTTAATTCGCATAAGAACGTGTGGATGGAAACATGGCTATTCTCAAGTATTTACCCACCAGTAGCCGGCTGACGTAATGAGATGATAAGCAGCTTCGTAGGACCGCTTAGCGAGACTGCGGTTGTCAGGCTTTGTGAAGCCCAGCAATAACTGAAAGCATTGTTCATTTGCACACTGTTACTGTGTGGGGGGAGAAATCATTTGTGATGTTTTATAAAGCTCATACAGCAGTAAGTTCGAAAATCCACGCAGTGCTGTATTTAACACAGTGCGCAATGTGTGTCTACATGAATCACTGTCGGCATTATGTTCCGTTTGTCAAGTTTTGCCATCAGCAGTAACTATTGCTGTGATATAAATCAAACTCACAAGTTGTAAAGCGATCCACTGTGAAGAGCTTTTTCCTCATTAAAGTCTTGATCGCTCGCAGCAGCCATCGTGGTAATCAAATAGTTCTATAACTCGAAAACAAAGCTCTATCTGAAAAATCTGGCAAATTTAAATCCAAGAGATCATGGCATTTAACCCATAGAGCCATATTCTAGGACTTGATTTTGACCGGCGTAGCAGCTATCCCGGTAACAGACAGAATGACTGACACACAAACGAACTACCGTATGCCCCGCTTGCGCATGCGCACCGAGGCATAATGAAATAATACATGGTAGCTTTTGTAGCCACATAAGCCAGGCTGGTTGCAGATCAGCCTTTATGGGGAGATATGCCGAATGCTAAATTTATTTAACCATTTTAGACATAAAAACTGCCATCTTTTGCTTAGTTTGAAGGCATTAATTCCTCATAAATATTCCCTAAGGTTACGTACTCCATGTAAGCAGTTAGGTGCTTACAATGACATCATCTTTGAGTCTGTACAAGGCTTCAATTACATCAAGTCTTGCAAACTAATTTACGCAAAACTGTGCCGTTTCATAATTTCAGAATCCTCCAAAAACATATCAACATTTTTCAGTCATTTTCGTGAATGGGAAACGCCTCCACTTGCATCGCAATACAGCGACAATGCAATGTAAAATACAGCTATTAAAAATAAATTGTCGAATCATTCTACCAATCTGTAGAAAACACTTCCTCTCCCTACAGCAACACATTCAGGAAATACTGCAGGGAACACACTTCCCCGACAGCAAGAGTCAGGAAACACTTTCTCTCCCAGCAGCGACACTATTGGAAAACTGTAGAGAACAATTTCTTTCCTGACAGCAACACAGTCAGGTAATGCTATGAGGAACACTTTCCCTTCTCTTCCTGTAGTGACACAATCAGGAAATTATACAGGAAACACTTTATTTTTCCTGGGTACAGTGAAATAATCTGGAAACAGTAGGAATCGCTTTCTCTTCCCCAACAACAGAGACACAATCAGAGCACAGGACGGGAATCACTACAGAAACAGTCGGGAAACACAATAAGAGACACTTTCTCTTCTCTGTCTATAGTGACACGACGTATTCCCAACAGATGCAGTCAGGAAACACTGCAGGGATCACTTACTTTCCTTGCATAAGGTCATGAGGGTCTCATTCCACGAGGGCGATGGTCTCAACAGCCCAATATATACGGATGAGACCCTGAAGACTCGCAGTATTCACTGAAACTCCATTCTCGTAAACTGAGTCCATTAAAACGTGCTCTAGTCCTATAGATAAATCGATATGCATTCTCTTTCCATATAACAAGAGGACTAATGTGGATTTTAAGAAATGAAACCACCTTAGACAGATCATAACATAAAGGTACCTGAATGCAGTGTTTTTAGTGATTTGTGATTACTTAAATTTCTTCTTTCGACAGCGCAAAAAAGCTCAGAAAACACCAGTTTCCAGACTGTGAACTCAAAAAGATGCATTTTGCTAGGTTTCTACACTCAGTGGGAAGGTCAAATAGTGCAGCGACAAAAAGGGAACAGAAGACCTTTGACCCCAATGAATTCTCAGTGCCCAACACTTGTTGTGTAGGCAAAGCTATGCCAAAAATCTCAGACTCAGCTGTACTGATGTCCCGATCCCTCTCCCTTCATTTCCAACTGCAGCCTGCAGGTGCCAAAAATGCAGGGCCAAAAGTCATTCTGAATGGCAAATATTAGGAGGTTGCCATCCCCTAGCTACATCCAAACAATCTTGCAGGTATTAAGCATTCACTTTAAGGAAATCGCTACCACCGCTCACTGCAAAAACGGACAAAAAAAAAAAAAAAAATTGTCACAGGTCACTCTATAATGCTAAATTGCGCAAGTAACAGGATTAAAATGTTATGGATACATTACTCATCTCATCCTCTATGGGCAGTGAAATAGACTAATACCGAACCAAGGGCAGCCCATGCAAGAAGGGAAAAGCTGAAAATGTGCTTTGCTTCCGACTCCACAGGCATGACCTACAGCTGCAAGCGTGTACTGCACTGTATTTCTGTCACCATGACAGCACAGGTCGAAGTTCCGTGTCCTGCCCTGCACCTGGCAACATAAACTGTGCCCGTCCCGGTCCGGTCCGCCCTCGACATAGATTTTGCATGAAACACAATGCAAAGGGGGCGGGCCTCGCCTGACACCGTTGTGACGGATCACCAAAGCTTCGCTAGACATCGGACCACACAGCCTGCCTCATCGTGTTGACGTTCATCTGGTCTGCTACCAAAACCTCATCCGACGAGTGAGCGATGGCAGTTTTCCTCTTCCTCTTAGGAATTCCTAAGCCTTGGCTCTCGACAGATGAGCTATCTGGCACGCTAACCAAACCGCAGCCCAAGTCCTTAGACTTGTGGGGGCTAGCCATTCTTCTAGCGCTGCTATTATCAGGGGCGCTGTGCAAGCCAAATTTTTGGGTGGGCACAGCTTATCTATACTGTACAATTTTAATATGTCTCCTTAGCATAAATAATACCCATGCAAATAAGCTTTTTTTTATTTAATTGAACTTTGTAGTTGATAATTCAACAAATCTTTTCCCCCACAGTTTTTTGTTATAGGCTACATAAATTGAAAATAATATTCAAAATAGAGTTCACATGTCCTATACCCAGCAGTCATTTAACAGTCAAACCACTTACACCACATTCCTTCCCCATCCTGATGCTTGGTGGGAACATGTTCATATGCATTGCATGAGTTTTAGCCTCGCGATTGACTGAAATATTGCATTCAGGAGAAGGTGTACAAGTGTACCTAATAAAGTGACCACCGAGGTCATCCTGCGCATTGGTAGGATATCAGTAAAAGGCAGAGCTAAAGAAAAATCCTCCATACAGTTGAATCCCAGTTAGCCTGAAGTATAAAACCCAACCTAATTGTGAGGCATTATCTGAAAATAGCTCTGCGTCTTTTCACCTAAGTACAGAATAAGTTTAGATCATTTTCATTTCAAGAAGCAATAACAACAACAACAACAATAATACTTCACTATCCCAAAGGAAATTTGCCGCTGAAGTCGCTGCCTTCAAGAATTGCCCGGAATAACCCTACCATACATTTTTGTCCACTCGTGCGTGTATTTGACGTGACATCACAAACTATACAACAAAAGGATTAGAAAACAATTTAATATCTTTAATATTAAATCGATGGATGAGTCATTTAACGTAGTGTTTTGCGTTGTCAAACTATATTTACACACGCGTAGCCATCGGCACAAGGGATATTTCTAAAAATAAAAGTGCCAAAAAATACGCACATTTAATCGGCAATTGAAAGAATGTACATTCTAAAGCAAGGGAAAACATTTTCAAGTCTGAGTAGCTAAGCTTAGTGTTAGACTACCTGTCCACTCATCAGCATCACATGTAAGCTTGTCCGTGCAACCTGCTGGGGAACGGCAAATACCAGTTTCATCTGTTATGGGCTCGTCTCGAGAGACAGTGTGCTACGCCAAGTTCCCGAGATGGGATTCACTAAGACCCGCCTCTTGACCAAAGATAAATCAATAGAAATTCGGCATGAGACTACCCTGAGAGGAGTGGATGACACATGAGCTGCAGAACGTTGCACTTATGGACAAGCGCTGCTGATTCGTCATAGCTAAAGCTGATTTTGCGACATGGGGGAAGGGGGGGGGGACACCTCCACGATTCTGGGCGGGCCTAAATGTATAGGCACAGCTCCACTGGCTATTATGAATACAAGTGCCATGCAAACCTGGGATATAACTTCTCATCATGAATGACAAATCACGAGAAGCACTCATCTCCATTTCCACTCACAGGTTGTAGGAAGATGCCTCCATTTCGGTGTAGTACCGTCACAGAAAATGGGCCCCACATTTCAAAAGATGGCAAAGTACTTAAAGCGCTGCAACTGGAAACGGCGAGAGAAATATCTCGGCGCAATCTGTGCCATCCGCTGTAATTTACATAATGGAAAGTTTGCGCTAGCTGGCGCAGCGAGACGACGGCCCCCTAAAATAACAGCGAGCTCCAGTTGGAGCGGTAATTGTCCTAATGCACACAGAGGAGAAGCAGCCTTTCTCGTCGCCGACAGGAGCGCGCTATGCCAACCTAATCCCCATCAGGGCGTTCTGAAGCCAGACTGTTTGTACTAGCGAAGAAAGGGGCCTGGGATAAAAAAACACAAGGCGCAGAATTCATCTGCGAAAACTCTGAAAGTTCTGTGCTCGCAAATTTCAAGTAGAGGAACAAGAGGGTTGGGATGAATAATTCTCTATTCATTAGTTTATAAGTTTCTTTTTCTTTGGGGGCGGGGGGGTCAGCATTACAGTGCTTGGCAGTTCTGGGTCCCTGTATGTGCGAATGCTTTTTCTCTCCATCTCCCAGTAGTGCAGTTTACCTTCTAGGTTGAGAGTTTTTGCATTTGTGATACACAAACACTCGACCATTGCATATGCATGAGTGTCTGGTGCATGTGTTTGATCATCTGGCTTGCAAAAAAGACTGAGCGTTGATAGATTTGTGTCCATGCGTGTGCTCGCGTTCCTGCACCAGTGAGCACCATTTTCCAGTGGAGCACAAATGTATTCATCCTTAAAGGTGTCATGGACATGTAGCTTGAACCAAATGAAATTCCACAATACATTGTACATCTGAGTAAACAAAACCTAAATGGCAAATTCTAGATGGGAGCAGAGTCTAATTTTATTGACTTTAAATGAGGGATCTCCTTCTGAACTGTAACACATTTGAGTATGGGTCAACGAATGTTGATTGGAAAAGAACTGATAATAAACAGACTAATTTAATCAATGCCACACCCTCTAGTATCCCATTTCTTCATACAAAAAGTAAAATCATTTCCAAGGTAGTAGAGAGGAACCATCTTCAGCCTGTAAATGAAGTTTGACAATTATATCACTTCTATTGAACATAGGATTGAAAACCTTTTTCACAAGATTATTCTGAATGCAGTTATGAAGGATAAAAGTAGATTCTCATTTGGCTCATGCTTAATAGAGAAGGTTTTACCATTTTATGGGTGTACTTGGAGCAGCGAGAGTGACAGACTGCCGGGGACCAGGGCAATCCTTCAAGGAAGTCGGGAGCAGACGGCATATTGAGTTGATTATACAGGAATGGTGGCATATGGATGATTAATTAATAATAGAGGGACACAGCCCCTACTACGGAAACAAGGAAACCGCAGCACCTGCTAGCCTGGGGGGCACTGAAACGGCTCACTGCCGCCCTCTAGTGGCCTACCAATGGAATAAACAAAGGAACATCCAGCTTTGCAGTACTCCATCTTCTCAACCATCAATGCTGGCTAGAAATGCAGCCGTTTTTAATTGCATAGAAGCATAGTGACGGAGAGGGAAGTCCTCTCTGCAGTAGTGTTAACCAGTGCATGTGCCTTCTGCCAAACGTAAACAAGTGTGGTTAATTTTATTTATTTATTTTCAACTTATTACTTTTGGGGGCAGAGGTTTGGCTCAACTGTCTACCTTAAACCTACAGTGATACACAGTTTTCGCATGCCCAAATCAATTCGGTTCATGGAAGCCACGTTTCAATTTTTCAAAAGGTTCCGGACATTTTAACCAGACGAAAGGGCGCAGCTGCTGTCAGCCAGTGATGGTGCTCAAACCTGTCCTCTGGTGGCGAGACTCTTTAAAGCAACTCAGAGGAGCAGAGGACAGGACTGATTGGAGTGTGATTAATGACAGGCCTCAAGTACGCCCCCCGCTCGTCAGCAAAAACTAACAGGGAAATAATTAGCTTCTGATTTAATGAGGTGGCCTGCTCCAATCCAAAGTCATCTGTATGGAAAAAAAAATCTATACATAAAGTTACAATATGCCAGTAACCTCTCATTTCTTTCCCATGCATTGAAACTATTCAATGCATGTAGCCCACCCAGGACCAATGAAGTACTAGTTCCATCAATTGAAATAGGACTTTAAGAAAATGGCAATGCAGTTGATCAACTGGTAAACATATTAATCGCACAGGAATTAGTTGTCAATAACTGTAAAGGCAATATCGTTCTGCTTGCACCATCTGACAAAAAGTTATCAGACAGTTTTTGAGAAATATTTTTTTGAAATTTCAAGTCACATCTTTTAACATTGTTAATATATTCCCTGACCTCGAGTTTGACCTTTCAAAGTAATCTGTGGTCAAATTTAATATTGCCAAAATATAGGTCATATGAGACTTCCTATATGTCGATAATACAAACTTAATCTCTATCTGCAACCATTTGGCCTCCATAGGCCATCTAGCATATTCATAAGGTACAGCGCCCCCAATAGACCCACTTCCGTCGATTCAATCAAAATGGCGCTCGCACTGTACATTGATGGTACCAAGGTAATTTGATTGCCTGATTTAGAAAAAAATTTATCGCGCAGTTTTTGAGAAATAATTTTTTTAAACTCTCAGTCCTATCTTTAACATTGGAGCCAAAATTTCAAGGGCCCATAAAACGGACAAAAATGATTCAATCAAAAATCCAAGAAAAACTTCTGGAGATATGGTAAAGTAGTATGTTATTGCAAATTTACACAAAAATTTATCAGGCCAAAAAAAAAGATAAAAAATGTTCCGGACGACAGACGCCACACCACGACAATAGCTTATTGGCGCACAGGGCCAGTAAGCTAAAAAAAAAAAAAAAAAAAAAAAACGGCTGCCACTCAATCAGTGACGACAGACCAAGAAAGTGATAGGCAGAAATTCCCACTTTGCAATGCCTGCTGAACAGAAATCACGTTGAATCTGAACTAAACTAGCACCCTAAACAGAAACATTTGATTCAAATGGATGCGTTTCGTTCCTTGTCACCCGCAGTATTGAGTAGCCACCAGTGAGGTCGCTAACCAGCTGAACGAACTTCTGTACCACACAGGTAAGTTACTCCAGTAAGGAGGGTCTATTTCCTGTACGTAACGATTTCTTCACTAATGATGGCAAACTTCAACCCCCGCCCACCACCCCCAAAGCGTTGCAGCGTGTTTACTCAAAGCAATCAATTCGGATTCTCAAGTCAGTGACAAAGTGAGGCTGAACTACCCCACCAAGTTGACCGTGAAAACAAAAACCAGGAGATTTCGTGGCCCTCCCAGACGAGGGTCGGCCAAGCGCAGGCATGCTCAATTTTGATACTGACCCCCCAACCAACAAAATATGTTCACAGTGATTGGCACGTAAAAGAGGAAGAAAATAAACGAAAAATGAAACCCCAAATATTCCCGTTCAGCTGTGACGTGAGCAGAATTGAACTTGCTGACCCAGGAATGATGATCCAGGACTTTCTTCATGGACTCAGGGCGTATGCCCATGAAAAAGAGACTCGCTGTAGAGCCAGTCATCTGGAGAGAAAGTAAACAGGCTCGGTGAGGAAATATGACAGGGCTCCTCTGATGCCCATCTGCTAACTCAGCTCTTGAGTTCTGTGTGTGTGTTGTAAGTGTGTGTGTTCATACACTTCCCCCCTTTGAATCCCACCAAGGCTGCCATCCACACCATCTCAGCTATGTAGTGGCAGAATGTTGGCATTCTACAGGCCGTCACATGGTACCGGGGGAAGACATCTTTGGAATACTCCAATGATGGGGCACAAACAGAGCCCACTCCCCTCCAAACACGCTCAACTCTGAAGCAATAAGAGCAGGTGTCAAATTTAAAACAGGGCGGCAGACTGGAATTGCACGCTTTTATTTTAATACCATAGTTACGTTACGGAGCGTGAAAAAGCCCATGTTGAATTACAGGTTCCCTGACCAGATCAGATTCATCCAGATTGAGGATGCGACCAGTTTGATTTAAACGACTACATCACTGGGATGACATCAGCAGACCAGATGAAATGCAGTCGTGACATGAGGCCAGAGAATATGTTTCTCATAGTTTTCCCCATGAGAACCACTGTAAAAATCCCATTGGTTCCAAACAATCTCACACAGCATACACCACTTACAAGTGGTTGGGTTGAGCCGCTAAGCTACGGATGGAATTCACATCTTGGCGTATCGAGAATTACTGGGTGGTGCAGGAGATAAAAATGCTCTGTCATGCACCACCTTTACAGAGGGGTAAAGGTCATGACACACAAATGGCGAAAATTGAAAACCTGAAGCGTTGTGTCCAAATTAACTGCAGACAATGAGCAATATTTTTTCATTAATCCACAGTGTAGGAACATTTATGTTTTCAGGGGCTAATTTAGCCCCATAAAACCTATAGACCCCCATTTTTGTTCATCAAATGTGGCTGTTTCACTAAAACCAGTAGGACTTTAATGAAGATTCCATGGTGTCTGTCCAAGGATCCTAAAATATGTCCTGCTGAGTAACAGGGAAATGTGTATAAAATGATGCACAAGATCTAGACCTTTTCCATTTGATTTAATTCTGTGGCCATAAAAACATGGCATCCAGGGGTAGGGCTGTAACAATTCCAAATTTTGCTGTACAATTAATTGTCTGAGAAATAATTGACAATTAACAATTATTATTTTTCAAACTAGATTCAGTGTTTACCACAGACCAGGAAGCAATGTGTGGTGGCAGACTGGGGGGGTGGGGAGGGAATGATGTTCAGTTTCTTAAAGCAGGGGGGAGAGGATGCTTCTCATTTTGTCGTGCGGGAGGCCTACCCTGTTACAGGCCTATCCGGGGGCTTGAATATTTCTCTAAATACAACTGTGATGTAGCTTCAGTTAAGTGCCACAACCAGCGGATAGAGTATGTATGTGAGATTGTCCAACAATATGGGAAAAAATGCTTTTTCTAACTTTGAACCCAGAGAAGGGGAAGTTCAAGAGTTTAAGCGGTTAATCGCCACAATGACTTAAATCTCCAGAAATAGACCATGAGGGCAACGCTCTCCAGCCTGGTTCCACTCTAAAAACATGGCCTCTGCTCACTAGCCTGAGGAAGAATTGAGCTGCTGGCACTGGGAATATTTGCCTCATTGCGGCCAATCGGAAGCCAGCCGGAGAGTCCAAGAGGAGCACTTCTCAATGGGGCTGGGCAATATATCAATATTATATCAATATCACGATACAATGCATCATCTAGGATAAAGTAATATCACGATATGACATGTCGTCTTTTCGGTTTTAAAGGCTGCATTACGGTAAAGGGATGGAATTTTCCATGTATTTGGCCTTTTTAGCCCTTACCTATACCTACTTGGTCATTATATCCACATTATTAATGACTGTTTATCAAAAATCTCATAATATTTCATAAAAGCACCAATTGTTATCCCAACAATATCATTACAGTAGTGATATCGCGGTATTTGGTTTAAAATATTGCGATATTTGATTTTGTCCATATCGCCAAACCTACTTCTACATTTCAATACAACACGGGAAAAAAAGAAGCTCTGGACCCTCCCAGGTGCGGAGAATGGGGTCATAAGGGCATATTCCATTATTTACATCGAGCTGAAATCAAAACTTGATTTTTCCTCAATTTAACAAATTCTGAATGACAAGACAACTGAAAAAAAAAAAATAAAAAAAATTGTATTTTCATTCGCAAGTTAGTTTGTGTCCAATTCCTGGGAAGCAATTTTTTCAACATGACATGGCTGACATCATCAGACACCAGTGGACTATCGGGAGACCGGGGAACCTTACTGCACACATTTTAATGAGGAGCAGCAACATCAATCACTTTCTCCCAGACAGCTGCACAACCACTGTAGTAAGTAAACTCAAACTAGTGAAAGTCAGAGTTACAGAACAAAATTAGTGTCCATTTGGATGAAAATTTCATTAAGAAACTGGGAAGTCAGAAAAGGCACATTTCATGTTAAATATGTCATCTCAAAACAAGTTTACTTTGGACTGGCAGGTCACCTTAAGGTCACTGATTGTGTAAAGCATTAAGTTTCTCATGACAGAAACAGGAAGTATAACTACCATATCCTCATGCGGCAGACAGTAACTCAGAAGGTTAAAAAAAAAAAAAAAAAAAAATCATTCTCATGAGATATATCTAAACATTGTTTTTGTCACATCATTATTTTCCTTTGGGTGCAGGCTGGAGGTCTGCATGGGTAAGGCGACAATTGGCTGAGCGTTATCTGGGATAACATGGGTCTGTATAATGCAGCGGCTGCATTCAAACCTATGGAACTTCAGAGCAATTATACATCGCACTTGAGAGCCCAAGGTTTCCAACAATCCCAAATATGTGCTGCTGAATTACTGTGACATGCATAAAACGATGCACAGACAAGATAGATATTTTCTATTTACTGTAATGCAGTGAGCGTAAAAAAAGGTGTCCTGGGTTTGAATGTTTCTCAATATAGTGAAATGTAACTTGAGAAAAGCAATGAAATCAGCAGATTAAGAATATGTATGTGACCTCATCCTACAATATTACAAAATGCTTTTTCTGACTTTGAACCCAAATAAGAGAAAACTTAGAGTGAAAATGGAGATTAAGGGGCTGAGGTAAGGTAAGGTAAGATTGCCTAGTCTCATCATTCTCTAGCGTACAGCGGCAATAAATAGTCTATTAATTGACCAAACAAAAACTGGTTGCCAACTAAATCTACTTAGTTTCACTCATTTTTCCAAACAAAAATATCAAACATTTACTGGTTCCAGCTTCTTAAATGCAAGGATTTGCTGCTTTTCTTTGTTGTTTATGACGGTAAATGAAGTGTCTTTGGATTTTGGACAGCTGGTGAGACCAAAAAAAAAGTAAGATGTCACTTTGGGCTCTGAGAAATTATGATGAGCATTTTCCACAATTCTTTCACATTCTATGGACTAAACCATTTATCTATTAACATCAAAAGTAATCGACAGATTAATCAATAATGAAAATAATCTTTAATTGGAGCCCTACTCTAACGGCAGCACATGGTCTGTCTGGTGCTTGTAAAAATATGAGCGACAGACAGTGTTTAACAAATTTATTAGAACACCTGTCATAAACATGAGAAAATACAAATATTTTAGAAATTTGTCAAAAAACTGTTTAAAAATAAAAATTATATTGCCATCTCTTTGGCAAATAAACTGAAACAACTATATAGTCCTTATTCACACATAAAAACCAAAAAAACTTAATATTTTGTATGGCCTCCTTTGGCCTTGATAACAGCATGCATTCTTGCATTCAACCACTAAAACTAATTTTTATGATCAGGAATGCAAGTAAATAACTTATTTGGCATCTTAATCAAAAAATAATAATGTGCTTAACTATTTTTTCAGCTTTTTTGTAAAACAGTAAATTTGAAAATTTATAGATAACAACTACATTTTAACATTAAAAATATCATTTCAATTATAGAGCTTGCGCATACTGGTGGATTAACCATTACAGAAACATAAAAAATTATTTTGGTAATTACCAATATTTTTAATTTAGGGCAGCTGTGGCATAAACCTTACATTGGGTGGTGGTCTTATAAATTTATTAAGCACTGTATGCACTGACTGCGCTATCCTCCAACAGCATAAACAGTGTGCAATCACCAGTGCGCTTGCAAAGCATAAAGAAGCAAATGCTAGTTATCACACAAGCCAGAGGAATCGACGAGAGCAGGTGGCCGCGGTGGGCTAAACAGTTCTGCTGTGTTCAGGATGGGAAAAAGTGGGGGAAAATGAACAAATAAATAAAAATTAACACCTATTTTCATTGTATAGTCCAAGGTCTACATTTCAAACTTTCGACAGCCATTCATACAGTACTTTACGGAACCGAATTTCTGAATGACACTTACGCCTGGTAATAACAGGCAGGGATCCATAATGAGAAATTTGTTGCACGGCTCATAAAGAGCCAGTAATAATAACACAATTTTATTTGCTTATTTACATGCAGCACCTTTTCGAAACCCAAGGACATTTTGCAAAACAAATTATAAAAACAGGACGATTAACCAGAAAGCATACAATGGGAAGGCAAGAGGACTATAAGGAGGGAAAACAAATGATTCATGAAATGAACAAACAGCTAGTGCTCCTCCCTGCAGTACAGGAGGTGTTGAAGGTCTAAGGTTCACAGCGGTTTGTATCGTGAGCATACGAACGGCAATATTGCCACTACAGATGCAGAACAAAGTGCATTTGGGGAAAGCTTACGTTCCGGCCCGCAATTAGCCCGGTAACAGGAAATGATGTTTTGATGTTAAGGATGCGAGACCATCTGTGGAAGCCGTGAAGGTGAATCGGATTGTCCGATTGAAACTCGCAGAAGGAAAAAAAAACAAACAAAAAAAAAAAACAAAAATATGAGCCACAGGTCCAATCAGTTGGTTTGGTCTGTCAGTGGTTTTGGGGCTCAAGCCATGCATGTAGTGTGTGAGTATGACAGGTGGATTACTACTCTGCTACCAGAGACTACAGGGTAATGCCCAGGTCTGGCACAGATTTAGAAGTGCAGGCATGAGAGGGGGATTAGTACTTGGCACTTGGGTCATTCCATATGAAGTCAACCAGAGGTCCCCGGGTCACCAACTCAGATTTGGCTCAGATTTATTTTGTGAGTACCTCCATATTCATAACGAATACATGCAAAGTTTTAGGCTCCTACTTCAAGGGGTTCCGAGATATGGTCCCCCAAAAATCAGGGGCCATGCCCCAAGCTAATCGCGAAGGTTAATTATAGGGATTTTGGAGGCCAATATCTTTGGAACCAATCATAGGTATGGCCTGAAAATTGCAATTCAGGGTATTTTGGGTGCAGGGTTTCAGAATCTCTTCAAACTTTATCTACCTCTTTTCATTTTCAAGATATTGGCGCCTCAAATATGAAAATTTTTATTGGTGGAAATCAAAAATTCAGTTTTCAAGGGCCCCCCATGAGGCCAGGATCCTTTACAGAGGCTAAATTGTGCTGGATCCCTTCTATTTGAGGACAGGTCTGTCTGTACAAGGAAGATTGACTGCATCCAAGGCATAATAGTGGAGTTAGGATACCCTGAAAAGGGTCCGAGCTGAAAAAGTCACTTTTTTGCCAATTTTGGATTGGCAAGTTCACCATGCGGACAGTTACCCACGGTAATGAAACTTGTTCTTGATGAATGTAAAAATCTTGGCTTTATTTGATCAAAATTGCAACTTGTTTTCTCAGCTCCTTCACTATTTAGTCATGCTGTGAAATATAGGGTTTTGTTTTTTTGCAGAAAACACCCCCCCCCCAAATTAAGCTTTTTGTTTTGATAAAATGCCATAAGGTGAAGCTAATATAAGTTGTATGCTATTGTTTTAGTACCATCTTAAGATTCACCTTATTGGTTAAGTGAGATGCTTAGTATATGGCCATCTGCCCACAACTGACCATAAATGATCACAAATGCGAGAAAGCTAGACTCCACGAACTGTCAACCAAGATTACCGATCACAACAAAAGAGCTTATTATACAAATGATGGTAACTTCTTTTGAATTAGGGCAGTTCTGTCCTGGTTTTAATTTCTTCTTCAACAGTTTTCATGGATTCTGAAAATAAAGTATCACAGTGAGAGAAATGAACTTCCTTACAGTAAATTAATAACATCCGTTCTCAGTTATGCAAAAAGGAATGCAGGATGACGCCACCATGTACTTACTTGTGATGTGCTTCTTACAATGGTTAAATGGATTGGCACAGGACCGCTGTAGACTTTTGAAGCGTGACAAATACACTTTTTTGTGATGGAAACAGATTCGGTCATCTACATTGAATATGACATTGCACCGCCAAGTCAAAAGTTGTCTGTTGGCTGGTTTAAGGTCACCGAATGAAATTCGTCCTGTCCTTCTGCAGTATGTATGTTTGTCGCATTCCTCATCCAAGGAAATCCCACTTTTGCACCTGTCAGAAGCCATGCTGAAGCTTCAATGAATTCATTAATTAGCTACCCTATTGTTTTAACCAGAGGTGATGCAATGCAATACCCATGGAAGATGATGCAATATACGGGCGATCTGATGCAATACGCATGGAAGATGATGCAATACCTGGGAGATCCTAGGGAGGGAAAGCAACATCATGGCAGATGTTAGATTACCTTAGGAAATGATGTAACTTTTTTTATGAGTAGGCACCGTCTCTTTAAAACTTCTAGCTGCAGAACAAAGGGGATAATAATGGGTGTTTTTACCCCAAAACACCTATATTTGATAACATGATTAAATAGTGAAGATGAGAAAACAAGTTGCAATTTTGAAAAAATAAGGTCTATATATATATATATATATATATATATATATATATATATATATATATATATATATATATATACACACACACACATACATACACAGTCGCGCCCAAAATTATTCATACCCCTACCAATTTTTGGTTTTTTTTCGAGATATTTTTTGACAAATCAAATTTATTCTTGCACAAATGACACAGTAAGTTGACATAAGGCTGTAAGAAGTACAGTAAACACGGTGGCAGGTGTATCATGCTCTGGGGTTGCTTTTCAGCGAATGGGCCCGGAAACCTTGTTAAAGTCAATGGCATTATGAAACAGGACCAGTATTTCCAAATCCTCAGTGAAAACATTAAGCAATCCGCCGAAAAACTTGGTCCTGGGCAGGAATGGATCTTCCAACAGGATAATGATCCTAAACACACGTCCAAATCCATCAAGAAATGGTTAGTGGACAACAAAGTGAACATTTTGGAGTGGCCAAGCCAGAGCACTGACCTCAATCCTATCAAAAATCTGTGGGGGGAACTGAAGACCAAGGTCATGGCAAGGAGACCCTCAATCCTTAAGGACCTGGAGAAGTTTGCCAAAGAGGAGTGGGCCAAAATCCCTGTGGAAATGTGTAGAAACCTTGTGATCAACCACAGGAAGCATTTGGAGGCTGTAATTGTGAATAAAGGCTTTGCCATCAATTACTGAGAAAAGGGTATGAATAATTCTGGACATGGCATTTTTTGTAAATCTGTCAAATAAAATGCCAAAAAGTATTCTATTTCTTGAAAAATTGTTTACTGTACTTCTTACAGCCTTATGTCAACTGACTGTGTCATTTGTGCAAGAATAAATTTGATTTGTCAAAAAATATCTTAAAAAAAAAACAAAAATTGGTAGGGGTATGAATAATTTTTGGCGCGACTGTGTATATATATATATATATATATATATATATGTGGAACAAATTTCATTTCCATGGGTAACTGCCCACATGGTGAACTTGCCAACCCAAAATTGGCAAGAAAGTTACTTTTTCAGCTCGGACCCTTTTCAGGGTCTCCTAACTATACCATTATGCCTTAGGTGCAGTAAATCTTCCTTTTACAGACAGACCTGTCCTCAATTAGAAGGAATCCAGCACAATTTAGCCTGTGTAAGGGATCCTGGCCTCATAGGGGGCCCTTAAAAACAGAATTTTTGATTTCCACATTTAAAAATTTTTACATTTGAGGCGCCAATATCTTGAAAATGAAAATAGATACATTTTGACAAAAGATTCTGAAAGCCTGCACCCAAATTACCCTAGATAGCAATGTTCAGCCCATACCTATGATTTGTTCCAAAGATACTATCCTCCAAAATCCCTATAAATTAACATTCGCTATTCGCTTGGGGCATGATATCTTGGAAGCCCTTTGGAGTAGCAGCCTAAAATTTTGCATGTGTTCATTATGAATATAGAGGTGCTCCCAAAATAAATTTGAGCTAAATCTGAGTGGGTGACCATGGAAGATTCTTGTACTTTGGTTGAGTTCATATGGAATGACCCATTTGAAAGCAGACTTTTGGAGATCTTTGGATTCTGGTATGGGTGTGTACTCACTTGGAGCCTGGTATGAGTGTGTACTCATTTGGAACCAGGCATGGGTGTGTACTCATTAGAAACCTGGGATGGGTGCATACTTATTTGGAACCTGGTTGGGGAGTGCATGCATTTAAGGGGATGTGGGAACCTGCTGCAGCGGTGTATTCTTCTGGAATGAGGCTTGGAACCTAATAGGGGAGGCTTTTTTTATCTGGAAGGGGGCTGAAACCTGGTCAGGAAGTACATTTGGAGAAGAATTAGCATCTGCTATGGTTGTGTCTTCTGGATACCGGTTTGGAAACTGGTATGGGAGCATAACCCTTTGGGAGGTTTGAGAGAGGACTGAAGGCTGCATTATAGCATTGAACAGTACACATTTAGAGAGGTTTTGGGATCCAAGTCACCATGTACATTTAGAACCGCATTTAGGACCAGAATGAAACAGTAGCAGGTGCATCTGGATGTTTTTTTTTTTTTTTTTAACTGGTGTTTGAGGGGTTTCTAGACATGACGGCATGGGAGAGTGTACATTTGGATAGAGTTTGGCACTTGGCATGAATTTGTATGCATTTGGAGTGGTGTTTCACAGATGTTTCAAACCACTTTCCAGACATGGCAGAAGCGCAGTGTTTACAGGCAGGATGCTCTGTGCATACAGGTTCACCTTCATTCTCCTGCAGGCCGTACTGCGTATTTCACATGCTCTTTAGCAAGTGAGGCACTGTTTCTTTTTAAACATCTACAAGACAAGAAGACAGTGCAAAGAGACCACCTACCAACATACTTGAACCTTTTTTAGTCCGAGAGGCAGCAGCTCATTGACAAGCATTCAAATCAGCACCCTAAAACTCTGCTGCCTTCAGTTAGCAATAGTGACCATTACATCAGTATTGGAATTTTTATTTAAGGACACTGTAATCATATTTGCAACTGTCAATCTTCAGAGTTCAAACAAACTTTAACTAAAGTTAGAACTGATTCAAATGGGGCTCTTTCTCTGACATCATGCAGAAGTTAAAAAAAAAAAAAAAAAAAGCACAAGCATACCCATATAATTGAGCTACAGGGGAAAAACCTATAATTCACCTTCAAACGCAAAACCCATTCCAGCCAGTAACCAGCCAAATACCCAGTCATGTTACGTAAACTGGTCTTCAACTCATGTAAAATGCCAGCCAAGGAAAGACTGACCCATACTGACTATCAAATACTCCCAGATATACCCTCCAGAATTCAGTTATTTAAACACATAACATCCTTCAGTTGAAAGGCAATTAAAGTAAAGAGCCCAGATCTGAAGTTTAAAGATGGGGGGGGGGAGGAATCATTCAGCTGAAAAATTCAAAAGGCTGGAGTTTAACCACGGTGATCAAATTCCCATAACAGCTCACACACTTCTTAGAAATATAATCACCCCTCATTAGTATTGGGCAATTAAGCACAAACCATTTTTCAAAAGCAACTGCTGATACACTTACAACAAGAGAACGTCCCCTGGGTATTTTTAACATCTTATGAATATTTCGGCATGTTTATGCTGCCTTTTGCTTGGAGAATCTTCAAACTATAAGCATGTTCCGTACTGCGATAATACAATGGTCAAAGATTTTGCAGGCACATTTATTAGGTCAATGAAACTCGCTCGCATGACCCACATAAACGAGCCCGTCATCTGCCCAGCTCCAGGTCATGTGTGCCAACTACCGGTACATATGCTGAATCTGGCCAAGATGAGAGGCATGCAAGGAATTCATAAGCTATTTCTACATTTCATTCCAAACTGAAGGGCTTCCAGTGTGTCCGAAACGGTGAGATCAGATGTTAGCTTCTCACGGAATAGCTATATCATTCCATTTCCACAAGTTTTCTGCGTAACGTGAAAGAGATTTCACAAGTATTTGGCAGCTGGATGGGGGTTTGGCATTGATGGTATGGGTGTGATTTTTGGACAGGAGGACTGCTCCTAAAGTGAAGAGTGAAGAGTGAGCCATCGCCCCTCTTTCCCCATGCTACAGACACCATCACAGGGAGCTTTTGCAGGCACGCTGCATGGTCGGAAATTCACAGGGGTGAAGGGGGATTTCACCCCAGTAAGTACGAAAAGAATCCCCAAAAATTCAACCACGGGAACAAAAATGTTTCAAAATACCGCCCCCGTAACAAATTAAGACCTCAAATACAATTTGCACCCACGAGCTGAACCAACATGGCATCTCCAAGTGACCATCAATGCTTCTAATGGTGGAAACGCACCAAATCTGACGAGACCACATCTGGATGCATCAGCTAGTGGGGGGGGCTGCTGAATGGACATTGTGCGTGTTGGACGGTGCTTGGTTTTGGCAATTGTGTTTTTAAAATAGTGGCCGGGTAACAAAACACTCATCATACAGCAAAACATTACACTAAAGTATGTCCCTGAAAAGATCTGAGGCGAGAAATAGGCAACGCAGTAACAGAATCTTGCTTCATATTTGATCAACACTGCCTGGTTTGAAAGTTTTATCAGAGTCTTGTAATGAGGTCTTGATGGACCTCATTCACATGAAGTTGAGGTTGAGTTGTCATTACCCAAATTCAGATATGGTGAACGGGCCATCAGCTCAACGTGCCACGTCCATCAAGCACAAGTCGAAACGGTTTTCCATAGATTATGTCTGTAAAAGCAACTTACTTGAATACGTTTTTGCGTAGCCTACACTACAAGGCTACTTCAAATATAACCGCATTTAGAATTGGTCACATCAGCAAATACTGATGTTTCCCAGACAGGGTGAAACATTTGGGCCAATTTGGCGATTGTGCCAATTAGCGACAAATTAACTCCTTAGGCCAACAAATAAATCGGCGGCTCAGACAACGCCGAAGCAACTGAATAAATCATCATCTTTGTGGCAACAATTCGTTCTGCAGCCGACTTGAAAATCAGATGTTTCTGAGCAAAACGTAACGTCGATTATCCATGTGACATCCTCCTTCAGAATAGCCCACAACCTTACAATGCTGTCCCTGATTCTACAGAGAGAAACCCCTCACCTTTGGCACACTGGAAACAAGGAGCGAGCAGGAAATTCATGCACATGAACCCACTTTAAGTACTACTCACTGAAGCCACAAAAGTAATTTTTTTCTTTTTTGCTCCTGAAACATTGAAAATATGGTGCCAGTTAAACTCTGATCTTATGTCTAAGCGGGCCATTTGAATTTATTATGTCGTAAATTTTTTTTTTTTTTTTTTTAAATCTTAGTCACTGCAGAGGATGAAGCTTTTCACTGCAAGGTGTAATGATTTCCATTGGGCGCAATAGCTCAGTTTAGCACAATGGAAACAAAATGGCTCCTATACTTCAGTTTGTTGCAGCTCTCTCCAGCTAAGGACTCTAGCATAGACGGTCTAACACCACCCCCTACTGTTGAAAAGATGTCACGCTACTATGGCCAATTGCAGACACTGCTTGGCTTGTCTGCTAAGGTTGAGACATGAAACAAACAAGGCCCGTCTTAATGGCAACAAGAAAGCTAAAGATGGAGAGTTTTACAGAACTAGTTCCATATTACAAAGGTATCAGGATAAAAGAGCAACAGAGATAAAAAGCGCTGTGTGGATTTTTCCAGAATATTAGAATTAGCCAAATATGAAACAAAAAGTAGAGGTTGATTAGGACAAGGAATAGGCAGGGAGGGGGCCAATAAAAAAAGGGAAAAAGGCACAGGGACGAATCACAGTTGAGTGCGGAGGAGGTAGGAAATGAGCCTGTAAAAAAGGAGACTGCAACACTCTTATTTACTCAGTAAAGCCTTAACACTCAGTACGTGCTTTCTTACATACTGTGGACATTACCCTTTCATGAGAGAAACCTTCTTTCCCCCAGGCAACTCAAGCCGAGGGTCACTGTGGGCTATAACTGCGTGCCTCTCATTCAGACGGAGGACAGTGGGGTCAAGTTGACAATATACACTCATCAGACCCATGTTTGGATTGGAATTAGACCGAATGGGAGAGCAGGTAGATATCACTCCTCTGATAGGGAACTTCCACCACAGGAGGCAACAGTATGAGACACCAAGGGCACACTTGAGTTTTACATGCTTTTTTGACAAGGTTTTGATGAGAGGTATTTGTGTACCTTGTCTAGGTGACCCAGTGCCTGCAAGCTAAAAAATATTGTGCCTCAGCACTTAAGTCCCCCTCTGTGCACTTCTGTTGCGAGACTGCGGCCCATTGTGCAAACTGGTATTACACCACGTATGCACATTGTTTTGCGCTCGTTGCAGGCACACACCTGCACAGACGGACGGACAGACCAACTGTTTTCCGATTCAGTAATAAATCATTGAAAGCAATGTCATCATTTGTTCTTCAGGGAATGGACAGGTCCTTACATGATCAATAACCTGTGAGCCAGGACCAGCAGAAAGACCTCTGCAGCCAATCCCAGGCTGGCAATATAGCGTAGGCCTCACTCTGTATGAACATTGTCAGGTACACATGCGCACGCACACGCGCACACGCACGCGCACACGCACGCGCACACACACACACACACACACGCACACACACACACACACACACACACACACACACACACACACACACACACACACACAGAGCGCACACACTCACGCGCTGCTCACACACACACACGTAAACAGCGCGCACACACAAATACACAGACTCACACGCGCACACGCACACAAAAACAGTTGAGAGCAGTAGATATTTGCCTGGCCAGGTAATGAACAGCTGGTGTGAATGCTCAATAATGTGAGAGCACTTACCCTCATTCATTCACTACACATAGCACCGCCTGCCTCCGACCAAATACAAATGACTTCCCTCTTCATAACCCAGTCTTTAAAACTATACTTCTATAAAAACTAAACCTGATGCCTCAAAATCAGCAGAAGGCATATTTCTATCCATTCCCTAAGTGCAAGTTGTGTTATAGAGGAGTTTAAAACCAACTCCAGGAATGCAGACTCGAAACTCTCGACAGCACATTGAGCAGGATGAGAACTTTCCATGAGAAATGGACAAAAAGACAAAAAGGAAAAAAAAAACCTTCTCCAATTTTAGCATTTTTTTTTTTTGTTGTGCACACTCCTCTCAGAGGTATCTACAAATTAAAAATGACACTATCCTGTCTCTCAAACAACTCTCTCCCCCACACTGTTTTTTTGCTCACAATACACCGACGCCTCTCAAGGAATCCCAGTGCATTGCGGTGATTTTCCCTCAAACTGAAATTCTCTATCCAAGGGTCTCCTGCAATTCTATTTTCCCATCTGTCTGTTTAATTACATTCAATGCTGATAACATTCAATGATATGTCATTAGCACGATGCACATGAGATGCACATTGCTGAAACATGAATAAAGACAACAGATGTTGGATAAATATAAATATAACACAAACACGTGTCCTGGTATTCAAGCATGCCGGCATGAGTAATGTCATGTGTAAATTAAAGGGGCGCTCTGCAGTCATTTTGCACGATCCCTGGCTCCTTTCTCTGCGCAGTACATCCCGCCTGCCACAGCTTTGTGCCGTCGACTCATCGTGACTTGTTTGTTCTGGCTCAAACTGGCAAAAGCTGCAAAGCACCCTGCTGGAGATACCCCCTCAGAGGATGCATCGCAGAAATGCATGCAAGAATAAGGCTTTGAAAACATATCCAGCTCACTTGCTCTGATCTGTCCTAATCTGGAGGTTCCCCTCATTCGGAAAGTTCAAATGCAGGGTGCACCAGGGATTCCGGGACAGCAGCGCCCCCTAGATAATACTCAGCATAATTCGCTCCTCGCCCGGTGAGCCGCGTGGACACGGCCTTGTCGATTTACACAGCCTTAGCCATCGTGCATGTATTGTAATGGATTACTGCTTTGTCTAATTAACCCAGGATTGTAAGGTCATAGGAACAGGAGAAAGGCATGCTTATTCTTTCGAAGAAATGAGGTCATATTACCATGTCCCTCAGATTTTATGCCTCAACTACTATCAGCAACCTCAACAGGCAAGGATGGACTCACAGATTGGGGCCTTAGAATTTGGAAATCATGAAGGCCTCTTGAATAGAAATGGCTGACATGGCAGGGCTCAAAATATGCATATGCGACTAAAACAGTCGCAATTTCGAGCCCTGCATGGCTGAAATGGTCATTACGCTTACATGCACAGTTAAGTCGAGCTACGGTAATAGCCTCCAGATACTTAAAACCTACTTGTAACGTGAGTAACGTAACGCGAGTAACAGGACTTTTTTGTTTTAAGGGCCCATTGCAGAAAATTACTGTTGCATTAAGTTGAAATCCTGGTTGTGTCAGAATTTTAGGTAATAAAGGTTCAAAAATAAATAATCCAATTTATTCTGTAATGCATCATTGATCAAGAAGACTGGACCAAACTTAAGTGAAAAAAAGCCATGTTACTTTTGAATAACGTGAGTAATGCTTGAAAAATCCAGTCTGCCAGCATAACCATTGAGGGGTTCATTCCAGGTTCTCTTTAGTAAAGTTGATTATGGTCAGAGGTTGCCACAATGTAGAAGTTTTGAAGTTCTGTCCATTTAATAAGAAGTGAAACAATTTTATACCATAGCCTAATGCAGTAAATGTAACACGAGTGACGCTGGAATTGCCCTGATGCAGCACATTCAACTGATGAGCAGGGGCCTTAGTAACAGGAAAGAAAATTATTATATGTAGTTTGGTGTTGGCAGGAGGCACTGAAGCCCTTGAATAGCTTTTTGCAGCTACTATAATTCAATACCTATGATACAGGTAGGGTTGGGTCAGCTCCACTGAACGAACATGGGAGTGCGTGGAAGAAACAGTCTACACTTCATTATGCAGAGGTCAGAAAACATGCTGGGAGAGAACTCCCACCAGAGACTATTGCCACTGTGCCTGTGTAACCCCTCACCCATTCTTTCAGCTTAGACTGGCATCCTTCCTAGGAAATTCCTCATTGGCTGATGGGCTCTACAATGTATTACAGTAACAGCGCTCTTCGATTTCACGTATACATAAGACTGGGGACACTGAGATTAAAGGAGCAGTGTCAAGATTACTGCGCATGCTCAAAATTTTGAAAACAGTTAGCCTAACAAAGCGAATCTGCTCGACTGCAAATCAAAATTTGATTCCATCCTCGCCAATCCGTCTTTGTTTTGCATTGTACTTGTATATTTTGGTTGCTCAGGCATTATGGTGTTTATTTTAAGGAGTTTCTATGAAAATCAGAGAATTCTAAGTGCTGTTTTAGCACCTTAGCCAAAGATATGAAGTTTCAGCAGGTTTGCCAACTGCCAATGATCACTGAAGAATACCTTCTTCTATGATTACTGACAGATGGCAAACCAGTAAATTATTTAAGTGCCAAAATACCGCTTGAAATCCTCTAATTTCCATAAAAAACTTCTTCCTATTAATAGTACAATTCCTGAGTAACTAAAATATATAAATACAATGCAAAATAATGACGAAGTAGCAAAGATGGAAGTAGATAATGACTTGCAGTCAAGCAGATTCATTTCGTTCAATGTTGTAAGCATCATAACCCAGCTCCTTTAAACTCTTAGCAGAGTAGAGTCAATGAGCAAGTTAATACTATAGTACTACTGGGAGAAGATGGGTTGTTTCTGAGGCAAATGAACAATACACAGCTTTTTGTATTTGATGCTTGACAACTTTTCAGCCACTAGAGGGACCCTGAGGACCGCATACAAGGAGGGAAGCACAGTGTCCGTCTTGCGGAGAGTCATAACATGAATTCTACTTCAGCGCATTTACACATTTCACCTCATCAACATTCTATTTATTTAAAACACTGAGGACTTTGCACTTCCATAGATCACAGAAAATTACCCCACTTCATCCAAGAAAATTAAGTCTGAGAATGAAAAAGCTGTCAGTCTTTGACCACTTAAAGGTGCGATAATGCACCCACGTGATTCCAATGAGTTAAGTTCCAAATGCACACTCAACAACAACAGCTGGTAACCAAAAGATCAAGAATGCAACCCCTTCATTTAAAGGGTTTGAAGGAAACATATTCCAGCTACTGCCCCGGTTGACCCCTGCTACTGTCCCCCCCGCTTACCTTCTTCTCGAAGAGCGACAGTCGAGTCGAATGCTGCCTTCCAGTGGATACGTCCACGTTATCATTAGGGTCCAAGACATTGTTCCTGAGGCAGGGAGAGCCATCTCCATCTGCCACCTCCTCATCCTCTTCTTCTCCCTCCTCCTCCTCCTCCGAATGCTCAAAGTCATCGCTCTCCTGGTCCATTCCTTCCTCGTCATCCTCCTCCTCCTCGCCCTCCTCCCCCCGGCCGCCGCGGCCCTCTTCCTGCTCTTCCTCCTCCTCGGCGTTGTGGCTGTTATTGTTCTCCTCCTGCTCCTCAGCCTCTTCTTCTCGAAGCCGCCGTTCGGGCCCCCACATCCACCTGGCGCCCTTCTCATCTCCATTTACCTGAGACTCGGGAGCCGCGGCCTGCGGGCCCTCGCCGTCCCCTGGTCCCCTGGAGGACCACGGCACCTCCTGACTCCTCGCTTCGACCCCTTCTGCGGGGTGCTGCTGCTCCTCCTCCCCTTCCTCTTCCTCCTCGTCCTCCTCCTCTTCCGCCTCCACCACCCGATCCATGTGCTCCTCCTCCTCGGCCTCTCCGCCGGACTCGTGGGGTACCCGGGACGAGGGGCCGTTACCTCGACCCGAGCCCCCCGGCCGCCGCCTCCTGCTGCCCCCCGACAGCAGATCCTGGTTCATTTCCAAAAGCCAGCTTGCCACCTCCTGCACCTTCACCAGGCTCTCCGAGGAGGGGACGGGCTTGGCATTCTGCAAAACACAGCGAAACCGCCCTGTTACATAAAAAACTTCATGAATGGAGCAAGCATGCTCCAAACCAACAAACATTCCACAGTGAATACATTTCTCAGCTCTGACATCATCAATGGCCAACGTGATTACCCCCAATTTCAGTTTGAATACCAAGCAACTTTCCACAAAGACACCATCACAACAAGGGAATAAGTGAAAACACTTCAACGGTGGCCGCCAGTGACTTCTGGCCGGGCTCAGCGTTGTTGAGCAAGAATGAATGGGAACAACGTCAGGAGACCAGTTTTACCGCACAGACTAATTTCCATCTCCGCAGGAAGCAAGAATGTAAAAACAAGGTTTTTTGGGAGGAGTTTTTCTTTAACTTTGCTGAGGGTTTGTTGGCAGAAGACTGTGACAAACACCCAGCAATGGACATAAATGAATATTTTTTTTTGCCCATCTCCTCTGATCCTGGGTCAGGGGAAGTTAAATTAGCCGGAATAAAAGCAGTCAAAGCATATTAAATCACATAAATAAATAAGCAGTGTTGATATATAAGGACAAGGAAAAAGGTGCAGTCACTTGCAATACAAAATAATGACCAAAAAATACAAAAATAAAGATTAGGACAAGGAGTTCCACACGTAGGGTGGAAATAAGTCAAAAAACTGTCAACTCCGATAACAAGCAAGTGCGTCAGCCATTGTTCTGCTGGCAGAAGTTACGCCAATATTGCATCAAATCAAGGATAGGGCCAGTGCAAAAACCTAGGGAGGAGCATGCTTTTTGACCCTTCTTGGATTCTTGAGTGACAGGGTAGGGCTTAATCGCATGAGCCCATCGGACCACATTCCCAATCAAAGGGTTCCTCTGCATACAGAGGAAATGCAGACAATAGCTGTCCAGGGATCACCACAGAGTCCAAAAGGCAGCACACTTAACTTATAAAACCCATGTAGACAGACAGGAAATCCTTTCAGCAAAGACTTTGCACATTATTATCTGGCAAAGAGGAGCAAGACATTTGACTCCCAAGGTGTATCCTAAGTGTAGGTCAGAGCTGAAGTTTTTCCAGACACAGTGGGGGAGGGAGCCATGATCTCAAGTCAGTACTGAAGCAGTAAGCACACAGGATAATGAGGATATAGTCCACAAAAGTGGCGACAGTTCAGAGGGGAGACTGTGCTTGGCGCATCACAGCGAGCCAGGAAGACAGAATTAAAAAAAAAAAAAAAAAAAAAAACTTAAATTGGATTCTTAACGTCTGACCGAGAAAAAAAAAGTGCAAATTCCCTGATTTAACGAAAATACAATGAGTGTTGCTCATTGTTATTCGGAGAAAGACCCCAAACTACTTCAGAACTCTGAAGAAGCAGTAAGCGGTGTGCGACTCTGCAAGCCAGACTCACATTTGATCCTTGCAACTCTGACTCAAACCATATTGCAACAATGCCAGAATTTTTATCACGTCTCACATGAATGTTAACGAGTCCCCTCTCCAACTCATCGGGGTATTAGCGCAGTCTGCAGCAGTCTTATCACAGGATTGCCATCAATCCTGTGACTCAGGCAGCAGAACCTATTCATTGCAGAATCTTCAAAAGCACATTTGTGCTAAAGGTTTTGGCCAGCCTTATACCAAGAACTTTCCCCTACGCAATGCAGGGCTCGCAAAATTCTAAAATGAACGGTAGCCCGTCGGGCAAGCGCAAGTGAATTCCTGGTTGCCCGAAAGATTTTCTCCTTGCCCGAGACCTCGCCGAAATCATTTCCACTACGTGGTACCAGCTCTACTCTACTCCACCCACAAAAAAAAAAAATCATCAGCGCCAAAAAGTGTATAATTAGCGAGGAGAAAATCATTCATGTTGGCAGCATTTTCATAGGGGAAATTTGCACTACGATGTATATTCATCAACACCAACAAACATTCATTATTACCATGCATTCTTTCATACCATGGAACATTTATGTCAATAGAATTTTAATAATAATACATAGGCCTACATGTAATGCACAAAATAATACATAGCGTTTAACGACTTCTCCCTACTCCCTTTTATGCAACTTAAACAATGGAAAAAAAGCGGGTAGAGCCAGTACCACATAGTAGAAATGAGGCATAAGTTACTGTTACATTTTGTCCATTTAATGGACGTCAATATGTTCTACATGATATTCTGATCATTGATGTGCGAGCACACTCATCAGAATATCGGTAAAACATGGGGCAATTTCGATTCTGTTTCGGAATGGCATTTAAAATAATTATTTAATTCGGTTATTGGAGACACTGACATATGTTACAGTCTTTTGACTCTAGATGAAGGAAGAAAAAAAAACAATTATGGATGTTTCATAATCCCTTTTGACCGACTATAAGCGGCATGATAAGTGGCACGTATACAACTCTAAAAACAAAACCAGATATATTTTAGCGCCCGGACTGTAGCGATTTAGGTGATATATTTATGAAAGCTACATTTAACTCTTAATTAAGGAACTCTGGACCACTCCCAAAGTGGAGGAGAGTACTGGGTGGAACTGCGGATGGGAGATTGGGGCGCCTGCGATGTTGGACTTGGTCTGTGATTGTGCAGACGTTGGGTGTCCCCCAGGTGGCGAGACTCAGGGTGGGGCTCGTGTCTCCTGTCAGAGTGGCTCCCAAGCCCCCCGGGGGTCCCTGGTGATGACCGTTTCTTGCTTCCTTCTTGGAGAGGGGAAGGGTGGGAGGGATGTACAATTGAGACGAGCGGGGGTTGTGGGAATGTAGGAGATATATAGAAGCGTGAGGACGAACAGGAAGGCGCATTGGGACTGGCCCTGCTCATTAACCTACGTTATCGGGAAGTCCCTTGAATGAATGAATGAATGAATGAATGAGCACCAGGAGCACAATCGGGGATGTGCAGTGAGTGGTTTAAACCAGCAACTGTAAGTCCTCGGACTCATGTCGTGAAGTGAAATGACAACGAAGCATTTTATCTTATGGGTTGTCTTGTTTTGCTAGATATTTTGACATGGTGCGCGTTCTCTAATGAACATGAACAACTTCCGTATAATATTTATTAAGTAATCAGTCATCGCAGTGTTTATCGAAGTGTTTTACATTCCACATTCATTCGGTCTCTGGTTCCAATGTCTAATTTTAAAAATTGTGTGTTGCTCTGACAGTGGCCGATTAGCTTCCTCAAGTGCAACATCACAACATATTCTTGCTTGTGATAGTGTTGCAGGTTTTAATGGAAAACGCGCCCTCGCACAGCCGTAAGATTGCTGGGCAGAGAGTTTAAATACTCGCATTCATAGTCCCACACCCACTCGAAGTCCGCAGACACTGCCCGGTCACCCCCTCTGTCCATGTGGCCGCCACTACCAAACTGAACAAAAATTGTGGAAAGTTGTGTTAACTAGTAGCATGCAGAACATGTTTGGGCTGAGCACAGCAAGCAGCAGAGCCCGCCTCCTTTAAAGCCTTTCTTCTCTATCCTGGACGTCCTGAGTATTGATTTTAGCGAGCTAAATGTACGTAGTGATGATAAAAACAACAACTCTGAAAACAAAACAATAACAAGAGGCTCCTCAGAGCTGCACTCGGGCCGGGTCTAGGCCTGGGCCAATTGCGAAACCGCGCACGTGCATGAGCAGGACAATCACGATCCCGAAAAAAAACAAGAGACTCCTCAGAGCCTGGGGGGTATACTACGCAGCAAGATAAATGGGTTAGCGAGGTATGTCGAGCCAAAACCTAGGCTTTTCAATGTCACGAAGGTGCCTCTCTTTTAACGTGGCTAGATTACCATGGTAACTTACACTGCGAACTTAACCTGGTCGGGAGCAGGTTATGTGCTGAGTTTTGGCTGTAATCGGCTATACATGTGCTGCCTTATCCCTAAGCACGTCCTTTGAAGTTGGCATCACCTTTCTTGAATAATACTGTGGACTTTGGTGCCCGAAACATACGCAGTTCTCTTTGGAGGGGGACTGGCATGACCTGTTCGCTTTTTCTGACTATATTCTCTATGAACGCTACAGATTCTCAGCTGAGGGAATTCGTTACTTACTGGAGCCATATATTGGCAATGTAGCAAAGGGAGGCACTTAAGTTGCACGAACAGTATGCATAACGTTGCTTTTTTTTGTTTTTTGCCACGGGAACCGACAACATTCAGGTGGTGATGCAGAAAATATGAGCAAGAATATTGTATGCTGCGCTATACATTTTACACAGCATACCATTAAAATCATGAAAATAACTATGAAAGCAAAGCAGCATAGGGCATACTACTTTGAAAAATGCTCTCCTGCTTTGTTTTAACTTGCTGCCATGTCCTCTTGACAGTGCTGGTACTGCAACTATTAAAGTATATTCAACTATTAAATAGTATTTTATGCCACAGGACTACTGTAAATTTGCAATGGTGCAACTGGTTAGGGTTAGAGGTGGAATACGATTTTATGAAAATCATGCTGTATAAAAGAAAAGCAATGGAAAAAATACTTTAAACCAAAAACAAAGAAATTAGTAAAACGGAGTTTACTATTGGTATTTATCAGTCAGATAATATTCAATCTATAGTTTAATTTCACTTTGTTTCATTTGGCCGAGAAACTAAAGTGATTTCCACTAGTCCGTCATCAGAGGACTTACGCATTTACACGGTCAGCAATTTTCCGCCAGAATTCCTCTCTGGCCTTATCACAACCAACAAGAATACATATGCTAACATAAATCTCAATTACAATTTCCCAAGTGTCTATCTGAGTAAGCACATGCATAATCATGCAGTCTTTCATGTCCAACCAATCAGGGTAAAACTTCATATGTCTCCCATTAAGCCGCTGGGGCGCCCCCTGGTGCCGCGGGGGGAGACATCCCGCAGTCTTCCTGATCCTGGATCGGGGATAGCTTCCTCGGAGGAACATTCAGCACACGATCAGTCATTTTATGAAGGGAAATACGGTAAATTGATGCTTGGAACGCCCTTTAATTGAGAGCGCTCACGGTGTTAAAAGCACAAAGCCGAGGTTAACAAAGAAAGATTATGACCACCGTTGATACACCGAAACTTAGACTCGTGGCCTACCGGCCCGCCGCCCGAGTAAAAATTTCATACACACGTGTAAGAATCTGGATCTGCACATCCGCGATATTACGTAGGTCGTCAGACATAAAAGCTTAGAAGCTAATTTCGAGCAGCCGGATGATGACAGACATACAAACATACATACGTCCCTGACGAAAGCTCGATGCTGAAACGCGTAGGAGTTTTTTAAGGTTAATATGACCAAGCCATGTTAATAAAGGCTTTTTAACTTTTGTTAAATGAGAGTGCCTTGGAGTTTTTCTTGGTGTTGCATATTAAGTGTCCCATCCAAAGAGCACCTCAATCAAATGACTTTTGTGACCAGGAAGCGGTCCTAGACGGAAATTTTGTGAGGCTTGCAAATAATTGACTAATTTAGCAATATTAACATAAACACTCAGGCTGGAGGAGACTGCATTTAGCTTACACAACCATTCATCCTTTAGTGTGACACATTCAGACTACCACTGATTTATCATGATCATTATTCATATTACTACTATTATTAGGTGGTAAGCACCAAAGGTGCAACGGCTCCTATTGATGCTTTCAGTTTTCTTACTATGCTTTGTCATTGAAGAACTGTGAAGAACATTCCAAGTGTTACATTCTGAACCATTTGCTGGAAATTCAAGAATTTGATATTGCTGGAATCCTTAGGCCAGGCCAGGAATAACACACTTCATGACATCAGTATCCTCCTAACTAGATCTTCTGCAATTTTGAATTTAATCAAAAACTTTTTTTTTTTGGCCTCTCCAGATAAATTTTGCCCTATCTACACCAGATTTGGAAGGGATCATTTTGAGACAATGCCCCATATACAATGTAATTATCACTTCGATTTCTGTTATTACTCATGCTTTGGTCATAATTTAACAATTTTTGATTTTGACAGCAAAGATGCCAAAACTGAAGAGGGGTCATAACTAGGGAAACCTTAATTGTTTGTCAAGCTTTAAAAAAGTAGGCTCACCAAATTTTGCGCATCCCAAAATAATTTGATGTCAGTTAATCTGTAGGTGGGGCTGTAACAAAAATGTAAAATTAGCAATATCGTAACAACTGTTTGGCCTATTGACATGAGTACTTCTAGTTAACTGCAGACATTGTTCTAGTAGTTTAGATGATTCAGTTGGTCCTTCAGAAGGACAGTAACCCAAAACACATGTTTAAAGCTCACATACATTTACAAGACTGAGTACACTGGACCATTTCAGATCACCAAGCAAGACCATAAAAAACAATAGTCAATAAGTGATCCTTCAAAGATTCAGGCACGGGACTTCACCACGTAGTTCAGCGGTAAAAGAAACTTTGCGCAAGCAAAACAATGTGGAAGCAAGCATCACTTCCAAGGGTTGCACAAGTAATTATTTCAAAACTTCAGCCAATAATTCTGTTCACAACACTTTGTTACTTCCCAGAAAGAGGCATGCAATTCCAGACATTTAATTTGGTCAATAACTAGGCCAAATCCATGAAAATGTCCCAGTGAATGAAGATTATTCTACTTCCCATTATTCTGATCATACTGAGCAGCATACATTCAATACCTCGGGGTGCCAATAGTCTCAAATAGTCTCTCAGGCAATATTATTATCATTATTATTGTTACACTCCATCCCTGACCACATAATTGAGAGCAATGTACCATAAATCACCCAACATCATTTAAAAAAAGCCTGCTGTAATTTACAGCAATAAGTCAACTGCATAAGCTTCTACCATCTAGATAATTCCAGATAAACGCAGCATGGACCATGTTACAGAAACCAGAAGAGGCACAAAAAATTATACAGGGAGACATCTGAATGACACAACAATCATCACATTCAGTTGCTGCAGTGTGGAAGTTTGTGCAGTCGAATAGTGAAGACGAGAAAATTTTACTCTTACTATAGAACGGAGCCCCTACTACAGCCAACTTCCCCCTGAGCCCTCTTTCCATTGCAGAGGTTTGCATCATCACAATTTGAATGCTTTCCCTTCCTGGTTTCTCTATACAGCATCTTTATGACCCTGTTCTGGTTAAAAAAAAAAAAAAAAAAAGAAATAAATTAATAGTGGCACATAAAGCCATACAAATACAGACTCTTTAAACTGAATTAAATTCTACACTGAAATAACTGCAAGGCAACAGTGGGCCCGCCCCACATCCTTTATAGGGTGTGCCCTATTCGGCAGGGTCTAGAGAGGCAAAGACTTCAAAGGGCTGGTGTCTCCACACTGCAGTGTGAGCTACAATACAAAACCCAGCCTTTAATACACCTGGCAGACAAAGAGCAGACTAATGCACTCTGAAAGCAGCACAGGAGCACTCCAGCCACACCGAGGTTCATTTGAAACAACTCATTTGTGACAGCTGTGATTAATTTCCCATCTAAACTCATTAACATACTTCACATAGCAAAATCTATAAAACTGATTACATAAAGGCTTCTCAATGAGTGGTTTTAGTTTGAAATGAGCAACTGGGATTCAGGTTATAATAATGCAATGGACCAGTGAGGCAAGTTCCTCTAAGACCCGAGTGATGCCAGACGACTCCATAAGGTCCGGTAAATCACTCTGATTCTTATCGGTTCAAAGCAAGACTGCAGACTCCCAGACGCGAACATCAATACTGCACGCACACTCCTTCAAGTGCTAGAACAGTCTAATAAAAACAGAAAACTGCATTCCTTTACTGTAATGCAGCCTTTACAACCAGAACAGACAATGCTCTTCTTATTACAATACTATGATATCAAAAATCTCAAACAATATCCTATTTTATATCATTAAATTCATGTCACACCAATATACAGCCAAGACCTATGATGGCCTATCAAGGGTCGGGACGTGTAGGCAGTGCTTTCGTGCCAGACGAAATTTCCAAATGTCTCCACTCATAAAAAACTACAACAAAATGAGAAAAAAATTTTAACATTTCTGACTGTTTGCGGCCAGTTAAACAAATCTCCCCCCCCCCCAAAAAACTTCCAGGGGGGAAAAAAATGGTTTCCACACAAATAAGAGTTAAATTGCCCAACGTACACAAATAGGTTCTTTCCAAATGACAGGTTTGATGACAAAAAAAAAAAAAAAAACCTTAAGAACTACCAGAAATATGTTTCGTTTTGGAAGCACTGGAAAAAGACAGCAAGACAAACTCAATATTTTGGAGATCAGTGCTTGCACTTTAGGCATACAGCCAGCAGAGGGAACCCTTGTACAAGGCTATTCTTTGGAAAAGCACAAATAAGATCTTACCCTTTTTCAACCAATGAATAAACAGCACATCAGACAAAAAATACAATAGGATTCCCCCCACCCCACCCCTACCCTGGTCATATAACAGCGCCATCACCACTGTGAATGAACCAAGGAAACAGTTAAATTGCATTGAAAGCATCTAGGCCGGGCAGACTTCCGAAATGGAAACAGAGGATTAGATGCCTTAGGGGCTGGAGAAAAAAAAAAAACATCGATATTGCGCCGACCATCATAACATAAGAACATTTGCTGAATATAAATGACATGAATGGGAGCCTACAGTGGTGGGTGGCAGGACGGCTGTGTGGACCATTTGCCTTTTCGCAAAGTGCACCATTAATCAGGAGATTAGGCCCGTCACTGAAAATGTAGAGGCAGGGCTGGAGAGGAGAAAATAAAAGAGATGAAATGAAGGAGAAAGAGGGCAAGAGGGAGAGAGTGGTGAGAAAAATGCATTTCACCCAAGCTGAGATTACTCAGTTATTGTGCCAAAAACTCATCTGTAATATCACAGAGATGGCCCTTCATACACTCCAAATAACTGGTCACCAACAAGGTTCCTCGATATCTAGCAACTTGCAAGTTTTGACTTCAACCAAGGCAAAGCAAAACTCACACAGAAGCAAGAGATCCTTTTCTGCTGCCAATAGTCGTCAGGCATGGCAGATCAAGGTTGCAATGAAACTTACAGGATGGTAGAGCTCCAGAAACATGGTTGGTGACCACTGCACTAGAATAGGCTGCTTTGGTCACATCAACACTGGCACATAACTTGCGAACTACAAAGCACCTTAGCAACTTTAGGTTCGAAAGCTCGGTCAATGCAATGGCGGAGCGAATCTCCACAGTGACGTGAAGTTCGGCCTCTTTTCGCACGGTCACGTAAGTGAGGTTCATGGCTCCCTGCCGCCTGCAAGGCCTTGTCCAATTGAGCAGTACAGATATGGCGTTTCTAGAATCTCCAGTGCACAAGCGCAGACAGCTGGAGCTAATAGCGTATGATGAATCCGAGTCGTGTGTGGCAACAGTACGCAGAAACATAAACTCAACTATTCGTAACCACAGATGGCTCTCTGACTGCCAATAGGCGATTACTGTGCTCTAGCGTCTTAATATGACTTCAATGAATGCTTGCTGGCCCAATATTTCACTTGGTTTGACACAAAACAGGCCTGGGCAGACTGGAACAGTAAATGCAAGGGCCCGATTCTCTTGCTGAGTGCAAGAGATGATCCTTTCAGTTATGACGGGGGTCAGCAGGAAGGGAGCCCTGTAATTTTGTAGATAAGGAACACTGCCATAAAGGTCACCGTATAAGTGCTCGTAAAAGTGAAGACAATAGAATAACTTCACACTTGACACTGCACTTCCTTGGGTCCTCAGCAATGGACTGGACGAAATGTCAAGAAAATCACAGGAAAAAGGAAGAGACAGACGCAAAGGCCAACAGACAGGCAGAGATAGAGGCAAAGACAGACAGGCAGGCAGAGAGAAACAGGAAGGCAGAAACAAGCAGAGACAGACAGGAAGGCAGAGACGAGCAGAGACAGACAGGAAGGCAAAAACGAGCAGGTACAGACAGGAAGGCAAAAACGAGCAGGTACAGACAGGAAGGCAGAGACGAGCAGAGACAGACAGGAAGGCAAAAACGAGCAGGTACAGACAGGAAGGCAGAGACGAGCAGAGACAGGAAGACAAAGACGAGCAGAGACAGACAGGAAGGCAGAGACGAGCATGGACAGACAGGAAGGCAGAGTCAGACAGGAGGGCAGATACGAGCAGAGACAGACAGGAAGACAAAGACGAGCAGAGACAGACAGGCAGGCAGAGACGAGCATGAACAGACAGGAAGGCAGAGACGAGCAGAGACAGACAAGAAGGCAGAGAAGAGCAGAGACAGACAGGAAGGCAGAGACGAGCATGGACAGACAGGAAGGCAAAAACGAGCAGGTACAGACAGGAAGGCAGAGACGAGCAGAGACAGACAGGAAGGCAAAAACAAGCAGGTACAGACAGGAAGGCAGAGACGAGCAGAGACAGACAGGAAGACAAAGACGAGCAGAGACAGACAGGAAGGCAGAGACGAGCATTGACAGACAGGAAGGCAGAAACGAGCAGAGACAGACAGGAAGACAAAGACGAGCAGAGACAGACAGGAAGGCAGAGACGAGCATGAACAGACAGGAAGGCAGAGACGAGCAGAGACAGACAAGAAGGCAGAGAAGAGCAGAGACAGACAGGAAGGCAGAGACGAGCATGGACAGACAGGAAGGCAGAAACGAGCAGAGACAGACAGGAAGACAAAGACAAGCAGAGACAGACAGGAAGGCAGAGACTAGCATGAACAGACAGGACGGCAGAGACGAGCAGAGACAGACAAGAAGACAAAGACGAGCAGAGACAGACAGGAAGGCAGAGACGAGCATGGACAGACAGGAAGGCAGAAACGAGCAGAGACAGACAAGAAGACAAAGACGAGCAGAGACAGATAGGAAGGCAGAGACAAGCATGAACAGACAGGAAGGCAGAGACGAGCAGAGACAGACAAGAAGGCAGAGAAGAGCAGAGACAGACAGGAAGGCAGAGACGAGCATGGACAGACAGGAAGGCAGAGTCAGACAGGAAGGCAGAAACGAGCAGAGACAGACAGGAAGACAAAGACGAGCAGAGACAGACAGGAAGGCAGAGACGAGCATGAACAGACAGGAAGGCAGAGACGAGCAGAGACAAACAGGAAGGCAGAGACGAGCATGGACAGACAGGAAGGCAGAGTCAGACAGGAAGGCAGAAACGAGCAGAGACAGAGAGGAGGGCAGAGACGAGCAGAGACAGACAAGAAGGCAGAGATGAGCAGAGATAGACAGGAGGGCAGAGACGCACAGAGACAGACAGGAAGGCAGAGAAGAACAGAGACAGACAGGATGGCAGAGACAAGCAGAGACAGACAGGAAGGCAGAGAGGAGCAGAAACAGACAGGAAGGCAGAGAGGAGCAGAGACAGACAGGAGGGCAGAGAGCGAGCAGAGACAGACAGGAAGGCAGAGAAGGAGCAGAGACAGACAGGAAGGCAGAGACGAGCAGAGACAGACAGGAAGGCAGAGAAGAGCAGAGACAGACAAGAAGGCAGAGATGAGCAGAGACAGACAGGAAGGCAGAGAGGAACAGAGACAGACAGGAAGGCAGAGAAGAGCAGAGACAGACAGGAAGGCAGAGGACAGAGACAGACAGGAAGGCAGAGAGGAGCAGAGACAGACAGGAAGGCAGAGAGGAGCAGAGACAGACAGGAAGGCAGAGATGAGCAGAGACAGACAGGAAGGCAGAGAAGAACAGAGACAGACAGGATGGCAGAGACAAGCAGAGACAGACAGGAAGGCAGAGAGGAGCAGAAACAGACAGGAAGGCAGAGACGAGCAGGTACAGACAGGAAGGCAGAGACGAGCAGAGACAGACAAGAGGGCAGAGAGGAGCAGAGACAGACAGGAAGGCAGAGACGAGCAGAGACAGACAAGAAGGCAGAGAAGAGCAGAGATAGACAGGAAGGCAGAGAGGAACAGAGACAGACAGGAAGGCAGAGATGAGCAGAGACAGACAAGAAGGCAGAGAAGAGCAGAGATAGACAGGAAGGCAGAGAGGAACAGAGACAGACAGCAAGGCAGAGAGGAGCAGAAACAGACAGGAAGGCAGAGAGGAGCAGAGACAGACAGGAAGGCAGAGAAGAGCGGAGACAGACAGGAAGGCAAAGAAGAACAGAGAGACAGGATGGCAGAGATGAGCAGAGACAGACAGGAGGGCAGAGACTAGCAGAGACAGACAAGAAGGCAGAGACCAGCAGAGATAGACAGGAAGGCAGAGACGAGCAGAGACAGACAAGAAGGAAGAGAAGAGCAGGGATAGACAGGAAGGCAGAGAGGAGCAGAGACAGACAGGAAGGCAGAGACGAGCAGAGACAGACAAGAGGGCAGAGAGGAGCAGAGACAGACAGGAAGGCAGAGACGAGCAGAGATAGACAAGAAGGCAGAGAAGAGCAGAGACAGACAGGAAGGCAGAGAGGAACAGAGACAGAAAGGAAGGCAGAGACGAGCAGAGACAGACAGGAAGGCAGAGACGAGCATGGACAGACAGGAAGGCAGAGTCAGACAGGAAGGCAGAAACGAGCAGAGACAGACAGGAAGGCAGAGACGAGCAGAGACAGACAAAAAGGCAGAGACAAGCAGAGATAGACCGGAAGGCAGAGATGAACAGAGACAGACAAGAAGGTAGAGAAGAGCAGAGATAGACAGGAGAAGAACAGAGACAGACAGGATGGCAGAGACGAGCAGAGACAGACAAAAATGGGAACAAGAGAAGAACAGAGAACACAGACAGGATGGCAGAGATAGACAGGAGAAGAACAGAGACAGACAGGAAGGCAGAAGAACAGAGAACAGACAGGATGGCAGAGACAAGCAGAGACAGACAGGCAGGCAGAGAAGAACAGAGACAGACAGGACAGCAGAGAAGAACAGAGACAGACAGGCAGGCAGAGAAGAACAGAGACAGACAGGAAAGCAGAGAAGAACAGAGACAGACAGGAAGGCAGAGAAGAACAGAGACAAACAGGAAGGCAGAGATGATCAGAGACAGACAGGAAGGCAGAGAGGAGCAGAAACAGACAGGAAGGCAGAGAGGAGCAGAGACAGACAGGAAGGCAGAGAGAAGCAGAGAGACAGGAAGGCAGAGAAGAACAGAGACAGACAGGATGGCAGAGACGAGCAGAGACAGACAGGAGAGCAGAGATGAGCAGAGACAGACAAGAAGGCAGAGACTAGCAGAGATAGACAGGAAGGCAGAGATGAGCAGAGACAGACAAGAATGCAGAGAACAGCAGAAATAGACAGGAAGGCAGAGAAGAACAGACAGACAGGATGGCAGAGACGAACAGAGACAGACAGGAAGGCAGAGAAGAACAGAGACAGACAGGATGGCAGAGACGAGCAGAGACAAACAGGAAGGCAGAGAAGAACAGAGACAGACAGGATGGCAGAGACGAACAGAGACAGACAGGAAGGCAGAGAAGAACAGAGACAGACAGGATGGCAGAGACGAGCAGAGACAAACAGGAAGGCAGAGAGGAGCAGAAACAGACAGGAAGGCAGAGAGAAGCAGAAACAGACAGGAAGGCAGAGAGGAGCAGAGACAGACAGGAAGGCAGAGACGAGCAGAGACAGACAGGAAGGCAGAGAGGAGCAGAGACAGACAGGAAGGCAGAGACGAGCAGAGACAGACAGGAAGGCAGAGACGAGCAGAGACAGACAGGAAGGCAGAGACGAGCAGAGATAAACAGGATGGCAGAGACTGGCAGAGACAGACATGAAGGCAGAGACGAGCAGAGACAGACATGAAGGCAGAGACGAGCAGAGACAGACATGAAGGCAGAGACGAGCAGAGACAGACAGGAAGGCAGAAACAAACAGACAGAGACAGGCAGGCAATAAACACAGGCAGAGACAGTCAGACTCTTTATTTATAGGATGGTCGTTTCAGAAAGGCTTCAGGAAATTGGGAAGGGTAGGGTTAAGGCCGTAAAGGCCTAAAAGCTGAAGCACGCAAGAATAAAGCAGTGCATAATGTGTTTGTGCAAAAAAAAAAATACATAAATAAAAAAATATAGCCGCAAGCGGTAATTCCGGAGTTCAAGCTAAGAAAGACCATTAGTAGTTAGAAGCTTGAACAGCATAATTAAAAACCACTTTAAGAGTATGTTGCAGGTATTTACGTGGACCTATTTTGCCAGTGTAATGATTGGACCAACAACTTATGATGTATAGTCTGCTTTGTGTTATGTTAGGCTACTTTGTGCATTTGTAGCTCCCCCTTGTGGTTGATTGCTACGAAACTCTTCAGGAATGTTTCAGGTATTTATGTGGTCATATCCTGGAAGTTTTCTGGCGATCGTACGAACAATTTCTGATTTATAATCTGATTTGTGTAATACCACACCCCTTTTTTGCATTTGTGGCGCCCCCTAGTGGGCGATCTGATTTAAACTTTCAGGCCATGTTTCAGGTTCTTATGTGGACATATCCTGTGAGTTTTGTAATGATTGGGAAAGCCATTTATGACTTATAGTCTGATTTGTGTTATACCAAGCTGCTTTGTTTTGCATTTATAGCGCCCCCTATGGGTCAATTTGAATGAAATTTTCAGGGTATGTTTCAGGTACTTATATGAATATATCCTGTGAGTTTTATGGCTATAGGACAAACAATTGCTGATTTATAGACTGATTTGTGTTATACCACGCTGCTTTGTTTTGCATTTATAGCGCCCCCTATCAGTCAATTTGAATGAAATTTTCAGGGTATGTTTCAGGTAATTATATGAATACATTCTGTGAGTTTTATGGCTATAGGACAAACAATTGTTGATTTATAGTCTGATTTGTGTCATGCCATGCCCATTTTTTGCATTTATAGCGCCCCCTATGGGCCGATTTGCATGAAACTGTGAAGGTATGTTCCTGGTACTTATATGGACATATCCTGCGAGGTCTCAAGATTGGTCCAATGGTTGTTGACTTTTGTCCATTTATGTGCTAAGCCACGCCCCTGCTGAAGTTCATTGGTCAATATCTTGGAAACGAAATGAGATTTCAACAAGCCTTACGCAACTTTTGATAAGCTTGGTCTAAAGATGGTCCACAGCAAATTTCGAAGGAATCGGACCCACGGCCTAGGAGGAGATCTCAAAAATGTGTTTTGCAAAAAATTCAAAATTGTGGAAAATCTGATATGGTGGACCTTAGAGGTTCTTATGGGAAAGTTATAGAGTTTGGACCAAGGAATGTCTGTACCAAGTTTCGTGTAAATCAGACTTACAGTGTAGGAGTTATGACCTTTCAGTGATGTTGATAGGTTTTCAATTTAGTGAGTCCCCGGGACCCACAGGTGGTGATTTGAGTGGGTCCCTGGGATATTCACTGGGTCCCCAATGAAAAAAAATAATTTCTTTCCATTTCTTATATTCTTCTATTTCTTAAATTGTAGCGTTAAACTCCTTTGATGGTGGTATGGTATGATATGGTTATAATTACCGGATATATTCATGTATGTTCAAAATGTATCTGAAATTGAACAAATAAAATTCCAAATCTGAAAAGTTTGCAAAACAACTGTCACAGTGGCATGACATACAAAATTCAAATAAAATAGCATTTTTGTAGCAACATAAATAGCACCAAAATAAATTACTAAAATTCAAATGAAAACAAAATGGTCTCTTTAGCCCCAAAATAAATTATCAATATAAGTGCTGATTTTAACACATAAACAAAACATGCTCATCACCATGACAGAGTCAACAAATAAATTGCCACCAAAATAACACCAAAATCTTCTTGTCAGAGCATCAACTAAATCAAATGAACCGAGTCAATCACTGTGAAAAAAAAAAATGAAAGCTTAGCACAAAAATGAAACTTCACTAACACAGTGGAAAGCCTGTTGAGAAAAAAAATGATGCAGATATGTTCGTGGTGAGAGGGTTGAAACAGCGCTTGTCTGGTCTGCTGACAGCGAGATTTCTTTTGCTAGTTACTGTGATTTTAAACACGAGTTGCTGTTCACTATGGACCGATTTCACAAAAGCATTTTAGCGTGCGTATAACTAACATGCGTTTACGTTTAATCGCATGTTAAAATTCCGTTGTACGCGGACAGCTAAACGAACGTTTAAACACCATTTCGCAAGATGGGATCATCGCACGTCTAACTGCACGCGGATAACCTTGCGTTTAACCCTCAGACCAAACAGATGCGGTCAAATGATGACAACCTGCCATTGCATAATGGGCATTTCCAATTGTCGTTACCGGTTAATAACCCCGTAAGGGTACTTGCGTTGTGGACACACATTTCGCGCAGAGATGTCGGCAAAGAAAACGTAGCGAGAATTTCATCTCGCTTCAAAGAATGTCATTTTCTTTGCGCGTCCTATGGACGTGAGCAAGATGCTGACGTCAGACGCATCCTTCACCAAAACAGTTTCACACTCATTTGTGCTTTCATTATCGGTGAAGAGTAAAAATGCAGTTCGGTCTTCACTCACGGTAGCCCTTATAGAAAATGTGGATGTAAACGAAAAGCGTGGCCTTGCAAAACCCCTCTAAAGTGAATAAGAAACTGAAGAAAGCAACTAATTTAGGCATTCATTTCATTTATTTCATTTATGCATTTCTTTTCCAGAGAGGGCGCAAGTTTAGCTCAAAATCTACCAGGCAACCAGATGAAGGCAGGTCGGCGTCACTTACTTCGGCGCAAATCAATCTGTGGTAGTAGTTTTCGCGAGTTAAACTTACCCTCACAAGCGATTTGAGGTTTCTTTGTTATTTGACCTCAGGCGTTTAAAATATTTAGACGCACGCGGACATTTGCTCCTCCTGAAACGGTGATTAAAATTAAACTCATGCTAAACGCGCGATTAAGAAAGTTATCCGCGTGCAAACCCTAAAAGGCTTTTGTGAAATCGGCACCTAGCAACATCACTGCCTTTAAAGTGAAAAACTGTTTCTTGAATTATAGCGCCCCCATCACGCCGATTGAGTTAAAAATGCCTTGGGCAGCATTTACACGCAACTTCTAACCAACGTGCAAAATTTCAGGTCTCTACAATTTACCATCTCACGGGAATTTGCGAAAACATTTCTGAAGAAGAAAAGAAATAATAATAATAATAATAATAATAATAATAATAATAATAATAATAATAATAATAGTAAACCAGCACAAAGACAATAGGGTTTCTGCCCTACGGGCTTGAACCCCTAGGCTACTTAACCTCAGGAAAACGGTGACAGTTAGCCTCACAACCTGAAACCCCCCAGTTACTTGTTTTAACAGCCGAAGCGTAGGAATGGAAGCAAACATTAATTTATTTTTTTTCCCACTCGGGAGATTTCCTGGGAGAAAAAATCCACATCTTCCCCCTCTCAACCTTGCATACACCTTATAAAATTGCTGCAAGAGAACACACTGGCATACTAGAGCCAGCTGCATGGAAACATCCAATACCAGAAAATTACTCGATGAGCGAGACACGGCACGCTGGAACGATCCGCGATAACAGCAGAGCCCGGAGCTGTTTGTTACGACAAGAACGGAGTAAAGAAAAAAACCCAGCGGAGCGTCACGGCATTGCTGCTACGCTCTTACCGCGCGAGTCCCACAATCTGCGGCAATTAATCAGGACGTCTGTGAGACGTTAGTACAACGAACAGGAGCGCCTCCATGCAATCAGGCGTTAATTATGTGGAAGCAATCTCTCGTGACCCAAGGTCAACATAATCAAAGGGCTTCTTTGAAATTAGGGTAATTTCTCAAAGGAAAAAAAAAAGGATGGCAGGAGCTTTGCAAAAACAGCTCATTATATTTCTGCTGTTTTCACAATTCAACTGTTCACACACGCATACAAATACTCCCCAGCTGAACATTTAGCTGCTTCAATGTACTCTCACTTCCTTTGCACTGAGGTCACAGATTAAAAAACAACAGAGCAAGTTCATTCATTCATTCATTCAACTTTTATGTTAACTCAGAAACACATTGAGGTAGATACCTCATTTGCAATAAACAATATCCTAGACACGAGACATAATTAAAAGCAATAGATTAGGTTATGCCAATGAGAAGTAAAAATAATAAAAAATAATAAAGTGCCCATACTGGAGCAAAATGAACATCTGTTAAGCTACACACAGGCACATGCCACATGGTACAAAGTCACCATCGGTTGCATGGTACAGGCCAAGCACACAGTACAGGACAGTCAGCACTTGTTCAAGACGGATACACTAAGTACTTCGTAGCCTTATTATTGCCTGTATTAAATATGCAGCACACATACTGGATGCTAGCTGTAATGTATAACATTCCACACAAGGAGAGTGCAGTAAAGGCATAGGAGTCAGACGAGGGCTACAGTTTCAATAAAGCCTTACACAGCAGTAAGGCAAGCTACCAGAAAAGCACAGAGTACAGGTAATTCAAGAGCATTAGTGTGTTCTAGCTGTCCATCAGAAGAGGGTCAGGACTAAGTGTGAGAAATTAAAAACAGCTACTGGCCAAATGCTGTTAAAATTTGAATCTCGTCAAGATTTTCTAATCTTGGCAGTCACACTGGCAGGCAGCCAACCAGGGGTGCTTTTCCCAAAATCACAGATGCCAACTCATAGTTGGAATCATTGACTGTAAATGGACAAACTATAAGTTGCTAACTTGGTTAGCAACTATGCTTTTGGGAAACGCGCCCCAGGTTGTGTTTTAACAGTGAAAGGTCATTTAATCGGGTAAAATATTGCAAATGCTTGGTGATTTTTTTTGAACAGTGAAGACAGCGGGGACAGTAAGTTGCCCGTAGGTACGAGACAGTGTGAGTGACGCATGCCCTCCGTAATGTATTGGCAAGCTTGCCAAGATTGGGTTCCTGCCTGCAGTAGTAAGTAGATTAGACAGTAGATGGGCTGTTAATGCAATATGGCCAATGCGTGAAAGCAGACTTTATCTAGGATCCATTGGTAGGACAGGTGTCCAGTCATACAGCAGGAAGCTCTCAGGGCTGCAGAGCTACCATAGGTCACATCATTCCCCAACAAAAACAGATAAGTCTTCAAGTCACCTATGGACTCTGTCCCCATGCTGGAGGCTTCCCAGCTCTGAACCCGGCCTTTCACCTGCTTCAGCAGAGCATAGCAGTGAAGATCCCACGAGGGCTTTTGTCTCATGACAGGCTAAACAAAGCTACTCAAGCAGCAATTCCAAGAAAACGACATCAGCAGCCATGGTCGCAGGAGGTCAAGTCCCCGGTTTAAGCCATTTAATGTGAGAAGGATAGGCATAAGCCCGAGGCAGGGCTGGAGAGCTCACCAAATTACCTAGACCAATCAAGCTAATCAATTCCCTCACATAGCATTCTCTAATTAGGCACAAATTTAGAAGAGGGGTCAGTTTGTTGATTGTTTCTGAAACGATGTAGGCAAAACTATTAAATGAACAGAGGGTGACATCAATGGTCTTTGGGATAAAAAGTAGTGTCTCTCAGGGTGTGATGCTTCAATCAGAGAGTGGGGCCTGCTTCATTCATCAAGTGCCCTTCAGCGAGCTAACCCTTTGAATTATAAGTCCACTCTTCTGGGCGCCAAAACTCAATTGCTTTGAATTACTTGCAATGGCAGCTACATCAGCATCAGAAAGCTCAGCCAGGACCATTCTAATAACAAACTTGTGACCTCACAGGAGCTCAAAGCAGGATGCAGGATGCAGTGCACAGCTTTCTACAATAGGGCCCAGGGTGGCACGATCCCAGATTCAGATTCAGATGACTTTATTGTCATTCTTACAGAATAACAACGAGATTTACGTTGATTTGCCATCATATCGAACCAAGAATGTTTCGTTTGATTCTGAAAGAGTCAACCGGTGTTATTCGACTCAAGACCGAACAAAGAAATGTCACTGTTTATGATCGTACACGCTTTCTTTAAAGAATGATGCAAGCTGTGGGTCCGTTTCATGCGGCTCCAATAAAACGTGTATGGTTTGTATGCCGAGTGAATGGGTAAATGATTTTGTTAGCAAACACTGCTCACCCATTGAAAAACATTTGAAAAAACGTTATAGAAACTACTCTTGGTAACGTATTATTACCTGCGATATTCATCCAAATTTAAGGCGTCATTATAGTACTTCCAAGTATAGTGAATTGATCTTCATTGATCGAAATTTGTTTTGTTTTAATGGCACAATGTTCATACAATTACTTCAAAGACAATTTCTGTCTCATTGCGACTGAAAACTTTGCCTCAATAGCCAAGCAAGATAAATCAGACTGACAACGCAAATTGACACGTTAAACCAAATCTCTGAACAGCCTTGGCAAGGAGTTGATATTTATAGTGACTGCAACTAACCAATCATAGGTGTCAATTTTATATTTTCCTTTTCCAATGCTGCAGCTGGTCAGTGCCGCTGACAACGCATCCAATTCTAAACGACATTGGAAGGTACGATTCTTTCTGATGAAGATGCGGTAGCTTCAAAACACATCAGTTTGCACAATTAAAGGCTTAACTGGCATCAGTGCATCTGACGAGGACCAGATTAGCGTCTTAAGTAGTAGATGTGCAGGTGCCTTCTGTTGTTCACATTGGAAGAAGTTCTGGATTATCGACATAGTCCATGTTGACTTTTGCTCCTGCTCGTGTCCTCTTTTTGCTGTTTTTGAACAACCATGCTCAACAAACAAGACGGCGACTGGTGCTGCACATGACATGTGAAACTCTCGCCCTTTTCCAGCACGAGTGTGAACGGTCATGCATCGCTCCAGGGCTGTGACACAGGTCGCATCTGAGTGGTCATGCCCAGAGCTTAACCCATATCGACTGGCTTGGTTAGAATCAATAAAAGAAGGGTTGAACACAGGTCAAATAACTCCGGTCAAACCCTGGTCATTGATGCGAAATGACTGCGTTCAGGGCCAGGGGTCTCAGGAAACGCATCATTTCCTCACCAATTACAAAACTGCGTGTTCCTCAAGGACGGCCCATCCATCTTCCTCAAGTACAGCAGAGGATAGCCTCCACAGGTGTGTGAAGGCCTGCCGTCTAGGAACAGAGGCTTCAATCAAAAAGCCTCCCTGCGATACCCGAAAAACACATTTTAAGCAATGCTTCCCTGCCAAGCCTCTTAACTTTTGGGGGCTTGGGGTGGCAGAGGAAAAACTCTCGATTTTTTGGTAGAGAAAGTATTACCCTTAGAAAAGTGAAGTCATGTCAATCCGACATCCCGCGGTACAGTGCTCCCGGTCGAAACAACAGATTATGGACCTCCATTCAATTCGCGGTCCAGCATCTTGCGTTCGCAGATTGGTCGTCACAAAACCCAGCTGCCGGACACCAACGTCACACCAAAGTCTAAATTATTTCCACAGACAGACTTCCTGCAGCCAGAGTTGCATTCATTCGCATTCATGAAAAAGAGAACAGCAATAACTATATTAGCAAAAGCCAAGTAGTAGGAGTCCAGTCACCAAAAAAAAAAATCTGTGCTTGAACACTGGTTCCCTCTGGTGCTTCACAAATATCCATGACAATACAAACTAGAATGTGTTTTTACTCATTAAACAGACACCTCCCCCCCAGCCCCCTTCCTTGCAGAGCTCACAAGATGGACGGACAGACACATACCAAAAGGCACCAGTGCAGGGCCTGAGTAGTAAGTATCTGAGGTTTCGTAAAGATCACGCAAACAGTTGTGGAGTTATGCTCCGGACAGGAATTGATGACATCCGGACGGACAGACAGACAGGCACATACCGAAAGGCACCACTTCAGGACCTGAGTAGTAAGTATTCAAAGTTTCGTGAAGATCATGCAAACGGTTTTGGAGTTACACTCTGGAAACAAAGTGGGAACGCCGACGCGAATGCGAACGGGAAGCGAGCCTAAAACAATACGTCTCCCCGCTCTCCCTCCGGGGGCGACACATAATGACTTCATGAACAATGAGGTTTCTAATTGCAGAAATGGAATTCAGATGAACAAATATTTTGTCACATATGACAAAGCACCGAGTACATTGTATTCCATTTGAATTGGCAGCCATTTATCAGAAGCTGCATCCAAATACTTCATACCAGTAGTCAACGGAACGACATGCCTTTGTGGTACATCCTGCACGTACAGCGCTGCCTGAGATTTTTAAGGCTCAAGTTCATAATTAATTTGATTTAGAACTGCCACACACACTAACCTCTTGGTAAGGTCTCAGTAAGGTATTAGAGGTGTGGGCTGACATTTTCACATTGATTAATGACCAGCAAATTACACCTCAGAAAACCTGTCTGTTTCAGAGCAGAGGAGCAGGTGGCCATTCGGCTCTTTCATTTCATGGCCCATCTTAATGACAGGAAAATAAAGCAGGCAGCTGCAACAGAAACACAGGTGGACATGGCAACCGTAAACAAGCGGCGGTATCCAATCAGCAGAGGCGGGAATGGGCTCAGGCGACGCTCCATCAGGCTCCAACCACGTAAGAAAATTTCACCTAAACCGCCTGTATCTTTTTTTGTCATGACAGACTTCCTGGCCCAACCACAGAAGTAAACATAGATGCAAAAGTGAGGGGGGCAGTCAAGTGCAAGTCCTTCCCGGTGTTTAGTCCACCCATGAACTCAGCCGGCCGACATCACCAATTACTTAAACCTTCTGGCGGCAGAATTGTGCCAACTAGCAAAGCAAATTGAGGCTTTCTTCCAAAAAAAGCCCTCCCTCGGACATCTCAAAAACACAAAGTCATGTTTTTCTCCTGCCGAGCATCCTCAATTGAGTGTGTGCGCCTGCAAGCACGTGTGGGTCTCAGTCACCTTTTTGTGAGAGAAGCTTGAGTCGAATAATCCATAGAAGACCAAAGTCGAGTCAATCTAACACGGTAGAACACGACGTTCTAGGTCTGAACAAGGGATTTACGGTCCTTTATCAAAGTCATATTTCAGAGAACTGAGTTAGAATAAAAGCACTGTGGAGGAATTTTACCTTCTGAGCCTTGATTTTACAACCCGGGAAAAGAGCGAGAAGCAGAGCGACAGATGATGTGTTGAATAGAGCGGCGTGAGCAGCGACAGAAGCCCGAGAGAAGGCGGCTCAGCTGTGTGACCTTGAGGCGAGACGGTGGGGGACCGCAATGGCGGCCTTTATGCGCGAAGGTGGTAATCAGGGCCCTCTCAGATTGCATAGTCTAGCCCTGGGACTCGTACCGGGGAGTGTGAGAGAGACGTATGCGGCCTCATCCCTTTAATGTCCTGCCAACTCCCACTCTTAATTATTTGACCGGCACGAGCGAACATTTGATCTCGGGTTTGTGGGCCGTGGACAGCAGGTCTCCTTGGTGATAAAATTTCGCTATGGGTGCATACAACAGGGGACCGGCACGGATTACTGCCAGTGAAACCAGAACAGTCAGGTCGCAAAGACAGAAAATAAAGGACCTCGAGCCCTAGTCTGTCACAGCACCACTTCTGTGCTAAATTTCGGCTATGGGTCCAGGCGACCCGGCTGGCTTCTGGGGCCCAAAGCAGATTTCAGATTCTAGGACCCTGAAGATCTGAACTGATCAAGATCAAGATCTGTGCCCTTTGCCGTGGAAACTGGTGGCAGTTTGTCTGAGCAAACAGTTGAATGTTTTTAAATGAAGAAGAGGTAAGGGCTCCAGCCCTCCGCAGTTAGAGAACTGTGGAACAGCAGAATGACTAGATAAGTGCTGAACGCCTAGCAGAGGTAAACGAGGTTCTGGGAGCCTTTTGAAATTCAAATCGAGTTGCACGATGAGCAGTGGCACTCCATTACTGCAGTTAATAACCAAGTGGTGATTCAAAACAGTAATTCTTATTTTAGTGCATTCATTAAAAAACATGAAGAAATCTAAAAGAAACTGCACTTAAAATGCATAAAAATGGTGCTGTCCATTAATGGCGATAGCACAAGGTTCGGCAGTTTGGCAACTCCGGAGTCCCGATTAGGAGGAACTAATTAAAGCACCACCTGATTAATGCAAAACTAAAGCAAGGCTTAAAAGCACATACTCTTCACCAATATAAAGACATGCACAGGTGGTCCAGAAAAGCAATATTGTCAATTTAACTTGAAGGTCACGAGAGAACCAGACAAGAGCCAGTTTTCTTCCCTTTATCTTCAGGCTCTTATTTTTCGTGGATACGGTCATAGTCATAGTAAGCACCAAATCTAATTTCACCCCTTTAAAAACAGAAAAAAATGCCATTATTCTGTCACCAAAAGGTATCGAGTCCTTCCAGAAAATTCACCATTTATTTGTGCTGTCAGGGTAGAGCAAGAACCAGGATAGGGAACAAAGGAGCAAAAACTACAAAGTTGAACTCGTTTTCAATATCCCCCCAAAATCACAACGTAGAGGGGCAGAAGAATGTACCTCAATTCTTTTTAAAAAGTAATAATCACAAAGGCTGGGAGTTAGTCACGGAAAATGTGTCTTTAAAATCACTGGCCAGTCATAGCGAAAAATGCGGAGCTGGTAGCTACTATTGCCTGTTCTCAATCACAAATTTTTACTTCCTTCAATACGAAGCAGAAATGTTTATTTGTAATTTGGCCCCCAGTCTGTCTGATGCGTCCCCATATTTTAGCTGCAAATTGCTCAGGATTTTAAACTTTTTAAGAAGGAAAAAGATTTGATACTCTGGCTACAAATCTGAAGACTTGGCACGCTACCATCCTTAATTCAGTGCGGCAGAAATTGGACTAGGATGCATTTTTAGCTTATTTAATTAACCTTAAATGGCACAACACAAGACATGAATGGTGAGCAGTAAAAACAAGTTCTTTCATTAGAAAAGATATTTACCTGAATTTGAGTTCATGAAGAAGCCATAATTGACCAATAAACCAGTTAACTTATTATCTTCCAGCATTTTCGAGCAAGGGCAGGCAAATCAAATCAAGCTACTTTAGGCAGGAAAATATCAGCCAGATATTTTGGGGAGGTGTGTGGGAAGAACTTCAGAAAACCAAAACGATCAAAATAATCAGAATTTTCTGTTGTAACTGCTGGGCATATCTATTGTATTTTTTCTGCATGAACAGTCATGGTTCTGAAAGTTGACTTCCACTATTGTTGTCTTTTCTTTGGTTGTGCTTCAACTGTAGCTTGTTCCCTCTTGATTTTGAAACAAGTGGGAGTTCAAAAACTTTTGACCTGTAGCATCCGCCACAACACATCAGGATACGGACAGTGCCAAAGCATTAATATCGCCGCCATATACAATTATACCAGCTTACAGTCTAAATGCAAAATGCTACAGTAAAACAACAATAACTAGACTGCGTTTGACACTATATTCCCCCTTGTGTCCTACAGGTGGGCGTGGCCAACTGCTGAACTATAAATAAATGAGGTCAAAATTAGACCTATGACCTTGACATCAAATGGGCTTCTGAAGACACCCAATAGGCATAACCTGTTTAAATTTGAGGGCTGTCCCTACAACAATTCAGCAGCTACAGTGGTAACAAGCAATTGACAGACAGACTGACTGACAGAAAGATGGACGGACAGACAGACGGACTGCAGAGGGGACGATGACACCTCATCAACTTAAAGTACAAAGGGGGTAAAAACCTGTACACCAGCACCTAGTTCTACAGGCGTGACCCTCCTAAAGTTGTTGGGGGCCAGTGGAGCCCGTTTAATGGTCTATTAAACCCAGAGAACACTGCCTGGGACCGAGAACACAGTCTATCGCCATCCTCCAGGAGACGGGCAGCATTTGCAGCTCTCCACGGATTCCACGACCGCCAATGACGGCCTCCGGACAGCAGGGATGTGGACTCGGGAGCCAACCGGTGGCTTCCATGAATCACTTACGATAACAGGCAATGAGACACCTGCAGCAGTAGAGCTCCGGGCCCCTGCTGCAGATGCTCACTAAATCTCACCATGGCCCAGTGCTTTAATGAGCCCCTTGAATTCGAGAGGGTCCTGGCAGGGGGCTCAAGTGGTCTGGGGAAATTATGAGGACAGCGACTGCATAGTCGTGGGGGCCAATAAAGCACAGGTCTGAACAGCGGTAGCAAATCAATCGCTTCTCTCAGGTGCTAACCCCTAACAGAGGCGGATATGTAGCTGCCCTATTCACACCGGGCGCAGGTGCTCATCTTTAGCACACGGGAGGCAACCACTCAAAACACCTCGATAACACAGACGGATGTACGCTACGCACGTATCGGCACAAACATGCAAACTGGGACTGAAGTACACAGGCATGCACCAACAATGCAATAGTGCACACAATCTCACTGAAGACAGAGGCACGCCTGCGCATGCAGAGACTCATGCGCACACATTAGTTCATGCGCTCTCAGACAGTGCATCCTTTACTAGGGCAACTGGACTTTGGATGCACTTTACTTTGTCTGTAGAGCAGTAGATAAAGACGAGAGTCGATAAGCAACACTGCACAAGTACCGCTCACCACTGCTGCAGGAGATTTACGCAGCCAGGCTAAAAGGTTGTAATGTGGAGAATGTTAATCTTTATGACTGCGATTCCCCAATGGATTAAGGCTCTACTATTCCTGCAAGGCAAATCCTGCTAGAGACCGGCTCCCCTATAAATAGTCTTGCGTCTGTGGAATCTGCCCCTGCCTCACAGAATGCGCCTCACTGATCGATAACCTCTTAAAGGCTTTGTACTCTGGAGGAGTAAACTGAGCCCTGCACGTGAAAGAGTATACAGTTGAAAGCTCCACAAACAGCGCCTTCTGCTGGCAGCGCAAAGCCATGACATGAGAAACGGATAAACACAAACCCAAAGAGGACAAGAAGACACTGTCATCAATATCCCCCGCCAACACGAAATCCGTTTTCGAACCCAGTCAAGGTCATGACTCGTAACATACACACAAATTTCATTCATCTCAGTAAACTGGGTTCAGAGAAAACTTGTTTCTATCTGGGCAGAAGAACGGAAGGACGAGCCCCATTCCGATATCCCTGCTCCACATCGCTAAAAATGGAGCAAGAGTTCCCTGTGATACATTTATATTAAGATAACAGCAAATCAAAAATATCAAATTATTTTACTGATAATACTTGATTGATACTTCTTAGCAGACCTCTTGGACCCATAACTCTTAAGTTACAGGATCAAAAACCGTTAACAGAACCAGAGTCCTGCGAGCAGAATGTCCAGTCAAAAAAAGCAATCCAAAGCAATATGATAAAAGCATCCGCGCAATGCGGAAATGCCATGCATGTAATACAAAACCAGAACCACTCAACCTGCACCGCGATCGAGATCATTTCCTCACAAAGAGGAGGAATCCACTCATCCCTCATCTCATTCGGTAATCACCATGTAGAGAGAAATGATGATCGGCAATGCATATGGTAAAAAACCTCCATTTCCTGCACCTCATTCACCGATTGTAACCTTCACAATGACAATCAACTTTGTAGGATGCAGATGAAATTCACTTCACTTACATTTTTCCAAGATGACGCGAATGGCAAGAAAAATAATCAACTTGTAAAGCTGCCTGCCCTGAAATCATTACCTTTGGCGGCGGGCAGCTGGTTGTTAAGCACTGCAGATGCTCGGGAGCATGGCCACAGGCCAACAGGTCAAAGCAGCAGGTGGAGCGTCCCAGCCTCTTCATCAGAGACGAGATGATGCTGCAGCCACAGCCGCACATCGACTTGCTCATAGAGGGGGGGTGACTGAGGACGGAAGAGGAGGAGGAGGAGGAGGAGGAGGAGGAGAGGGCTGGCGGTTGCCCTCGTGGTGTATGCCCGTTGTGGTTTCTTTTCTGTGGTTATCGGTTCTTGAATCCCATGCAACCCAACAGCCCATGGGGAACCGGTCCCCAGGACCTCAGCGACCCTCCTGCACACTTGCTTTCCCCGTCCGCCCTTCTGCAGAGTTCCGGTGATGCTTGTGCAGAACGGCCCCCCAGTTTCACCTTGCTTCACTCAGCCGCTGCTGACTCTTCATTCATTCACTGCGATCCTCCCTTTTTCTCCTACTCCCTCTCCCTCTCCTCTCTATCGACACACCCCTCCCACCTCCCAACCGCTCCACTTCCTCTATCCTCACACAGAACTAGTCTGTCTTGCCCCTCTCCGTTGCGCGCGGATACGCCTCATTCTGCCTAAGCCCCACCCCCGCGGTTCCCATGGCTCATCCGCAGAAATGGATGCGGTTACCTCAGGCGACGGCGCTGCTCAGTGATGCTTCTCCTGTTCCTGTTGATACCCACTCTCCCTGTTGAATGCGGCAAGCAGGCTCAGAACAGAGCCCAAAAGTCATTACGGCGTACTCGAACGAGCCGTGACGGATGTCAGTGTGACTGACAGATGGGAGGGTCGTTACATCAGTTCCCATCAGCCCCCACTTCAACGGTCACAGGAACACATCAAGCCAACCCCAAGTAAACAACTGCAAAATTGCCTCAATCTTCCTTCCAATAAAAGACTGATGACTTTCTGCACAGCTGGGGCAGGAAAGGTTAGAAAGGCTCTTTTATCGAGCAGGAGGGAAGAGCGAGAGATAAAACTCTCATCTATCACACAGCCTGCATACACAGAGTGGAGTGTGTAGGTAAAAGGAACAAGTGTGTGTGCGCGCGCGAGTGACTCGGCACATCGCCCACAAACCACTAGTAGTAGTTTTCCCTCTTTCAAAGAATCTATCCCATTCACAGGGTCACTCTCCTGCAGCTGCAGCACAGGGAGACACGGAGGAGTGGTCCAACCCAAATGCCCAAAATGTGACATTTTAGCAGACATTCCCATAGGGCGAACATTCAAGAGTGAAACATTCCACAGGAATACACCCTCTGAATGATTAATACTCTTAATATTCTCACCCGAACTCCAAATCTAAAGACAAATGAGAATATTAGAGACTGAATAACTTGAGTATGCAGATGCTGTTAAACCTCCAACTCATACGTCAAGAGTCCTCTGCCGGGTAAAGCCTATGCATGCCATCTAGCTCATTTTAAGTGCTATAATCAGTCCTCCAAGTCAGTTCTATCTATTTTCTGTTCCTGAGAAGCTGGCAGTTTTGTCATGCTCTAGCTGCAGTTCAAGGAGAGGGTGGGCACTGTCCCACAGCGTAACTAGCCCATAATAATGGGGCCAGATCACATTACAAGATTGGCTGCATACCATGACAGGGCAGATGCCAAACAGATATTTGTTCAGAATGCACAGAGAGAAAATGAGGGCCAGGTTGCCACAACCTCTTTAATACCTGCATTTTTACAAACAAGACAGTGGGACAACCAGGGCTGCTGAGAAAAATTCCAAACTGAAACTGCTCACTCACTGGAGGCATAAGCCAACAGGGCTGTATGTGTGACCAAAAAGCCTCCTTCAATTCATTTTCATTGTGGACCAATTACTACTTATCCAAGTCTATCAAGTTTAAAAAGGTCAAAAATTTTTGGTTGAGGCATTTGGTTTATTTAATTTGACTTCAAAAAAAAAAAAAAAAATGTTCATAGTTTTGGGGTAAAAAAATAGCAAGGAATTTTCACATTAATTTTAAAGTGTTTCTTTATTTTGACATCTGGTCACGTGTGTCACATTTTGGTTCATTGCACAAATCTACATCATTTTCTTCACCAAAGGATTCAAGTTTAAAAACAAAATTTTTAAATTTGGTTCTTTAAATGCTTAAAAAAAAAAATCATTAAAAAAAATGTTCATGTTTTAAAGGTCCCTGTGCCATTGCACATATCTACAAAATTCCATAACAAATTTTAAGCTGCTGTGGCCAATACTTTTGGAAAAATGGCCTACAAAATGTTCACCCTCACAAAAGGCCAAAGGTCAAATCCATAAATCAAATTTGAACCAGCTGTGGAAAATACTTTTGGGAATATGGCCTGAACAATATTTTTAAGTTCAAGGTCACTGTCCTGAGGTCAAAGGTCAAATCCACTAATGACCCTTACATTACGCACCTATCCCTCACAAAGAACGTGCTCACCAAATTTGAAGCTCCAATGGACAACAGTATCAGAGATATGGCCTGGACAAATTATGGAGCCGTCGCCCGCCCGCCAGACACCATGGGGTATAACAATACCCCATCAGCCTATAAAGGGCTGTAGGGCAAAAGCAGGAAAAAAAAAATGTGTTGTGCACATTATAAGTTCTTCAGGCTGATGGCATGGTGATGGTAGCAGCGAAATTTGGAGCATAAAGAGGGAGAACAGGATTCTGCAACACACGTCCACAGGTGATTCAGGCCTCTTGCCCTCGCTGCAGCAGATGAGTGGAGCCTTGAACACCCAGTCAATAAAACCTTGTGGTGCCAAAAAGCCATTCTTCCAATTAGCATGTGTGCTTCTCCGTGCAGGAATAGGAACTGCAGTGCTGGAGTGCTATTCAGCTCCGGCTCGCATTGGGGGGCGGGAGGGGTGTGTTCGCTGTGTCTGTAGAAAGATGTTTTAAATTAAATCGATTCCTGAAGATGACATGCGAATGAGGCTGTCCCCCTGGATTTGAGCCAGTGTTCGCCTACAGACACAGAACCTCATATTCAAACCACTGGAGGGGCCACACACTGATGTTCATTAAGAGATTAAAGGAGACGCGAGCACTGGGGATTTAACAGGGATTAGCGTTAAGCACTATATTCACTAAAGACCAAGGCTAAATGCTTTCAGTCAATAAGGTGAGAAAAGTTACTGTAACAGTGCTACTGTAATCATGCCTCCATCACTGAAGCAGTCATGTGTCCCATATTTCATTTTCTACAGAGAAAACATGCTAACAATTAAAAACCATACATCCAGATACTTTCAAGAACTGCAGTAACTGCAGAGAGGTGTGGCAATTAAGACAGAAATAGCCTTTGGTTGACAGCAGCAGTCCACAGACCTCAAAGTCTCAATGTGTGAGTCAAGGGACCTGCAGAAGCTGAGAATTTCTTAACGGGACAAACAGTTTTCATTTCAAGGTCAGTGCGCCAATGTCAAAGATCACAATTCTTACTAACCCACCATAAGCACACGAGGAGTAAATGGTTTCATTTGAGCCCAACATCAAGGCCACACTGATAATATTCCCTATGATATGCTCTTCAAACTAATTTAAAGGTCAAAGTCTTACTAACCCCAACTAAAATTCTTACTAACCCTAAAAAGGCATATCTGCATTGTAAATGCTATCATTTTCATCCAATATCGAAGCACTGGTATAAATAGTTTCTGAGCATAACATCAAGGCTGTAGTGTTAGTACTTCCTGCAATATGAATTTCAAGGTTAACTGTGGCAAGGTTCAGGGTCAAAATTCAAACTTATGACGTAGAGGTTTACATTTTTACCTTAATTAACTGCAGTGTTAATGGTTTTTGAGAAAAGGTCCAGAAACAAATTTTATGGTTAAGGTCAATGTTGTAATGACAAAGGCCAAATCAGGCACAAGGATCGTTAAAATCAGTTCCAGGACCATCTATGAAGCAGTAAAACCGAATATACTAGATAGAAAATATGCAGAAAAAAAATACATTTTAGTTTCAAAGTCACTGTGCTGAGGTTAACAGTTCCAGAGATGCACTCCAAAAATGAACATCAAGGTCAAAGGTCAAATCAGCCCGAAAACCCAAGCAGACAAGTTCCTCTCCACCTCAGGTACAGGTGTAATATCAAAGAGATGGCATCAAATTTCCGAGATACAGCCCTGAGGAATATTTGTCTGTGGACCAAGGGCTTCCCCTGCATTTGAAAAGCGGGCATTTACATTCATGGTCGGAGCATAAAGCAACACTTACTTATGTGCCCGAAATCTCGTTGAGCGGGGGGAGGGCTAAACCCAGGGATAAATCAGGGTTGCTGCCCACATTGAATTTTTCATTAAAGTATTTATTTCTCTATGAGAGCAATATAATAAGGTGCATAAAACTTCATCCATCGACCAATTTTTTTCCCCTTAACTGCATTTAAGTGCTTCTTCCTGTAAAACAAATAAATAGTGGAAAATTAATAAATTTTCCAAATCTGATAAAAAAAAAAATATTAGCTACAGTAACATTTATGTACTTCTGTGACAAGACGACGAGTGAAATTTAAAAGGGACACTGAGAAATTTTACCCATGTTTAGGCAAGGAGCGTCATCAACAAGAAAATACTTTCTTTAAGCTTCTCAGATAAATGCTCCCTGAACTCTTAAATGGCTGACGTGCATTTGAAACGGATAGTTTTGACAGGGATTTCTTTGATTCAGTAAGCTTTTCGCACACATCAAACAGTGGCTGAGCAATTGTGCAGATCAGATCATGTTCCGCAATGAAAATGCACACATTTCTTGTTTGCAAACACGATCAGTCACTGATGTCACAATGGCGGCAGTGATGTGATTAAATAACAGAGTGCGGACAACCGTTTTTAGTTAGACCATTTTGTGGCAAAATATCACTTTCTACTGGTTCTGTAAAGTAGCCTTTTTGAACAAACAATGCAGAAACAAATGTCAGGAAGATACAAAAAGAGGAATGTTACAATAAAGATCAGGATGAAGGAACATGATTGCATGACTGCTCCAAATACTTTTTTCTGCACCTCTTCCCTCCGAGTCCTCAGTAAGTTTTTGAATAACTTCCTTTTCAAATCAGTGTATAGAACATTACCTGCAAGACATTTACTCTGATATATTGTATTAGGTCTCTACCTCTGCGTATTTCCGAATACAAATCAAGTTTGTAATAGAACTAGCTAGCTCATTCAACATTCAAATAATGAAAAACAGCAGGTTGGTAGCTAGTGTCTTAATTAGCTAGCTACATTGTTGCTTTTTATTTGTGAAGAAACTGGTTTTGGATCCTTTTTTTATTGAGGAGGGAGGGGTCCTGCGTCTTGGCTCAGCGGGAACACTGGAGAAAATTGAGCTACTCCAGTGGTCAAAGTAATGGAACATAGATAGGTGCGAGTTCACCGGTCCAAATTCCAATCTCATTTTTACCCATCCAAACCTATCCAAATTTTTCAATGCCCGTATAAAAAAGGAAAGGTAGACGGGTGCCAAGCTAAAATCCTGCTGCGGACTAAGAAACTAACACCAACTGGCTGCACACAGTTTTACCTCTAGCTCGATCAAACGACTGTTCTTCAGCCTACAAAGTTCCGTGGACAGTGCAGTCATATCTTTCTGGAAGGTTCAATTTTACCAAAAACTCCTTGTATCCTGAAAAAACACCTGAAAAACGATGGGAGGCCGAACTAATGCAGCCGCAGTGATTGGAGGGCCGGTTCACAGCAAGGCGTTAGTGTCACAGTGAGATTGAAGAGCATCAGGGAGCCTGCTTCATCCTCTCCTCCCAGGGCAGAGGTCAGATTGCAACCACTGTGAGAGACCCAATCAGAAATAGTCAGAGTTTCTACCACTAGGGGGGCAAAGCCAGGACACCTGCATTCATGAGCAAAATTTTGATTTTGCGACCTTGAATTTGTCCTCACAAATACATCTCAAAATAATACAGTGTAAACAGACCAGTAGATAGATAGTAAGGGCTTTCTAAAGGCCCGCTGCCTTATCCATCCAAATGAATGGCTTCCAGCAAGACCAGACTACAGCAATACAGACTGAGTGATTCCAATTTCATTCCAGATAGTCTGGCCGAAATTATGAGGTCTTAAAATAAAAATTAAAGAGGGGGAAAAAAAAGAAGAACAGATGAAGATGTCTTTATGGGCCCACCAGGGAGGGCTAGCGTACCTCGCAGGAAACGCAGTTGGATGAGATCTATGGATTACCAGAGCCTCTTCAATCTGCAGATACTTCCATCCATTTAAAAGGATTTGCGACCGATTTATAAACATTTTCCGCACACTCAGAACAAAATAAGGATCTGGCGGTTGGCGCACAATATTCCCAGAAGTCCATGCGTCCGTAAATAGAGCAGGAAGAGAAAAATTCCTTTTCAGTTCACAATGAGGAGCCCCACTGACTAATTCAGAAGGTCCTCACTTCCACATGCCATGGTCATTACTCCCTTGGCCAGCCAATAACAAAAACTAACATAGACCACCTGGTGATCTCAACAACACTGTCAGACACCCCAGCAAGCGCTAAGGTGGAATGCTAATGGGCTCAAACATATTCATATTTCTCAAACTGAACAGACTACCACAAAACTAAATCCATTGGCCAAGGCAGTAGCTTGTACTCAAAGCCATTTACTACTTAACTTTCACCAGTTTTCCCTCTTTGCTTGTTTCTTGGATTCAAGGAAACCCTGGACTTCCTATAAATAATTGGAAAATTTGATTTGCATCCAACCAGTCCTAAGGGAACTCATCTCATTTCCACACTGATGGGTAGTTAAATTCAAGATAAACCCCATCCACCAGATGAACAGCAAATCTCAAGGTCTATGTGCACAAGAGACTTTCATAATCTAACTATTTAACTGCTTATGTAAAGTGTAAATTTGGGTATACGTTCTCGCACCATGTCTCCCAATTCTCGTCAATCTGCATGCAATGTCATGCAATTACAGACGTCTAGACTACTGCCTAGCAGCTAACCAACTTTGAATTTTATTGTTAGCGTAACATTGTCTTGTTCCAAACATGAGCAACAGATCCATAATTTAAGTTAAAACTAATCTCGGTGTGAAGGCCAGGTTAATAAATTTCTATGTTTGTATTCTTTGTTTGTAAGATTGAGGCGGTGAAGAGGAGGCAAACCCATTCCATAATACCTATACAGTCCTCAAAAGGCAGGTAAAGTTAAATTTTCAACTGATAAATTATGTTGGAGGTGCCTTTCTCTCTCGTACGTGTTTCTAGGGCGCATACATTTAACATTCCATGGTTAAATGTAGCATTTTTGCACATATTTTGCATCCATTTAAGAAATGCCCACTCGATGTTCGTGGCCCTGTTGGGATCCTACTTCGGCCACTTCCTCAGTCTCTGTGCTGTATAAGCACTGTGAGAGGAACTGGAGTGGAGGGCGGGACCATGTTTGCCACCTGCCTTAATTTTCCCAAAACATCCATTGTCTGGCACGTGACGTAAACAGAGTGGTAGGCAATCAGGATCGAGGAGGTTCCCGATGCTCCAGCCAGCCCTGCGCGCATTACAAAAGGCTCCCTGCAGCTAGCAATCTCCGTTCAAACACATCCCTCAGCGAGGGGCTAATTCCTCTCGCTTGCGCACAGCTCATCCACACCACTCATGGCTGCGTTCCGAGCGCCGCGAGGAGGAGACGCAACAAAAGCCTCGCAGGCAAGGGCAGGAAATTAACAACAGCAAAAGGCAAATAGCACTATTCTCAAAATGCCCCTGAAATTGCAAGCAGCTGGCAAAATAAGGATTTCTTCTTAAAAATAATTTTCCATTTTGCTAATGTTGCCTTGAGTCATTGAAGATTCGTGGCAAGTCATGTGCCTCGCCTCAAAGCTCTTGCGTGTGGTTTCCGATTGCTTATTTTTGTCTCCCTGCATCCTAGACACCTGAAAATTTATTTTGAAGTTTGCCCCCAATCCTTTTACAGTGCTCCAGGATTTTATTGGGCAGGAGAAAAAAAATGACCACTGTGAAAAATTTTAATTTCAAATTTCTCAAGATAGAGGACTTCAAGCATAAATATTAATGGAGATGAGTTTCAGTGAATTCACACAGTGGCGAAATGCACCACAATGACTTTGTAGATGCTCTTACACAGAAAAACAGACAGTAGGTAGAAAATCGAAATTACTTTCAGATACAGTGAGCAGCATAATTCATTTGACAGTGACTTTTTTGTAATTTTGGCTCTATACTCTAACAGGGAGTTTGAAAGGATAAAATGACAATAGGGTTGCGGTACAGACTCCCAGACGCGTCAAAAGGTATCAAACATATAAGAGAACACAAGCCAAACTAGCGTGAGTACACTACATGATGCAAAACACTGATAAACCTGAGGACTAAATCAAGAGTCCAGTTTGCTAAAAAGCACCCAAGAGCCGCAAGAGTTCTGAAACAAAGTCTTGAGGACATATGAGACAGAGATTAACACATATCAGAGTGATAAAGTGTACAGATCAAAAAAAGGAATCGCCCATAATTCAAAACAAATCACCTCATCCATTTAAGCTGTCTGCACTTCAACCTCACTGTCATTGTGTCCTTTCAAACTCAGTGTTAGAGTACAGAACCAAAATAAAAATTGTGTCCCTGTCCAATGGATAATGGTGCTCCCTGCACTGTCTATCAAGTTGAACTAGCACCGATATAACCACACACATAATTTCAAACTTTGGCCAAGTCACCCAGAACACAGCCACTTCCCAAAGCTGTACTGACAAGGCTCCTCAAAGTGATTCTGATCACATCCAGCTGCTCTGAACAAGATTATAAGACCTTCCATAAAAACAGGACAGCCTCATACACTTCAAGTGCAAAAGAAAGATGGCAAAATCAGTGTCGAGACCTCGCGATTACGCATTCACAGCAGGCCAACAATGTTCTGAACGGCAAAAAGTAGTAAACAAATCTGACAAATGGCAACGTTAAACTGCCGTTTGGACCTGAATTTTAGATCAACAAGGAAGTCAAATGAAAACAAGATCTCCTGGAAGCAGGACATTAATCAAAGAGAGTGAACAGAATGAAAACCAGAGGTGTGCATGTCCCAGACACTGACGAGAGAAAAACACCCCCACATCCAGCGTGACGCGCGACTGAAGTAGCCATTTCCATACACTGCACACTCAAATGATGCCCTCAGTACTGAATTTTTAAACTTAAAAAAATGACAATCTCCATAAAATGAGTCGAATCACTTTCGAAATTACAGCTGCACAGGCCAGTTTGGTGATAATAATGCATGTCAAGTTTGAAAACAATCCACCATATGGTTTAGGAGCAAAGCCCTAGGCAAATGGCACCCCAAATACTCAATTTTGTAAGTCAAAATATTGCAAATTCTCCACGAAAATATGTCAAATCGCTTTCAAAATCGCAGATGCTCGGGTTCTCGGAGAGATAATAATGCATGCCAAGCTTGAAAAAAATCCACCAGGTGGTAAAGAAAAAAGCTCCAGTAAAAATTGTGTCCACAGACTGACGGACAAACCAATTCCAGTATAACCCCAGTACAACCCTCTGTCCCCTAAAAAGACTGCTTGTCTGCGTTTTACATCCACACAAGCAAGCGACTATAAAAAAAAAAGGAAAAACCCTGGTTTTGCCACTTGCATTACACTTTAGTTTGGATGAGGGTCATTTCACCCCTCCCTCCAGCAGAGGGCGCAGCCAGCACAGGTGTCATATTTCAGCAAACCTATTTTCCCAGACTGAGAATTAGGGCTGCCCTCTGATTTACAGGCATCGACTAGACTCTCAGCACCTCACCATGAATATAAATGATGAAAGCACAGTGCCAAAAAACCTGCCCTCAAATTCAGTTTACAGCCAATTCTGGGTTGTACACATCCTTAATTTTAAAAGTAAAAACACTTTCTATAAATGGAAAACAAAACTGTCATTAACACAGGAGAAGTGAAGCTTCACTGCCTGACTGACACACTGCGGCTGTATATTCAAACAAAGGGAGTGAATGAGCAGGCTGCAGTCCTGGATCAGGTCCTGCTTTTTCCCCCGTCAAACAGCGCCCTCTGATGGCCAAGAGCAGCAACGCATCATGCAGCCTAACCTCGCCCCTGGCTAAGTACAGGGCCACCACTGCGCGGACAGCTTTGAATTCGTTCTGTAACGGCCCTGATCTCATTTCACTGGCGGTCGAACCTGGCGTGGAACAGACGCTGGCAGCGGATGCCAAAGCCAGTGGCGTGTGCAGTAGTCTGAGTGCCCAGAGAGGTCTGGTCCATTACCTCCCATTTACTCTAAGGGGTGGCCATGCCAGCAATGAAGAGGCTACGGCAACTCTGAAGTTCACCGTCCTGCACGTCTCAAACTCCCTCTCTCTCTCGCTGTTGCTCTCACCATTCATCTCCCTAACTCATTCTCCGCCCTTCTTACACCTCCCGCCCCCTTATTCATCCCTTTCCCCCAAAAAACTTTTTCAGAGAAAAAAACAGCCCAACATTACAGCAGTTTATCAGCCTACAGCTTTGTGACAGGTTAAGAGCGGGAGGATTTGGGTATAACTCGCTAAAATTAAAGCTGCCACTTCAGGACAGGTCGGGACACAGATGAATTACACAGCCCCGAGATTACAGGAACACCATTACCATAAAATCCAGAAAAAAAAAAGGAAGCCTGTGATGCTTTTTATCTGTTCGACACAAAACAGCTAATCTCGTGAAAAATAACAGCATCTGTCTGAGAGACATTATACAAAGTATATCTGCTGGCGGATCGTGGCTCTGCAGCACTGAGTTGTGGCGCCGTTCTCTTTCGGTGCGGAAGAACTAAAACACACAGCTGTGTGAATCAGCCTGCTTCGGGGAGAAGGCGCTCCAGCATTATGACATCATTAGCAGCTGCGCATCAGAATTTTACTCCATTGAAAAATAGCCCTTTTCCCATTCAAAATGAACAAAACTTATTGTGCAGTTTCATCCAGCCTTTTTTTTTTTTTTTTAAATCCCTCATCATGGAATTTTGCTGATGTCATCGATCAAAATTCTAGCATCACAACCAAGCAAAGTACTGAACGGATGCACAAAAGGCATCTGGCAAATCCTCATTACGGTTTACCGAAACCCCAGGGCAGTGAGAAACAATGACTGCATCAGGACTGTACGGTTCTTACTGCAGTACCGGAGCTCCGCAGGGCTCTCATTTAAGGAGCACTTGCTCAATAAAATTGATGCGCACTACCTGAAAAAAATAAACATTTTGGAGCGTGCATTAATTGGAATGCATTAGCACGCTTCTAAATTCTTCTGAAACTCAGGACATGTGCGCCTTCAGAAAAATATTAGCATAAAGCTAGAAGTTCGCCTACGTGGCTGTAAACACTGAGTCATTAATAGAGCACCGACCCAGCGCAACCTGCTGCCTCGCACCGCACTCGTCCAATCCTCCCGCCGCACAGTGGGCAGACCTGAGCAATTACATTGATTATTAAGCCTTTCAATTACAAAGCAGTGATTTATAAGTCGGCAGTTCAATTAAATACCCTAGCGCCGCAACTGAGCCGGCCCCCATCATTAAACTGTCTGCAGCCGGCGGGCGGCCGGGTCTCCTGGTGTCTTTCCAAATACGGCGCCGATATCGATGATGCTTTTCCAGTGCTTGCACACGCGAGACAGGGCCGCAGCCATCAATGCCTTCAAGAAGAGAGTGTAGGTGTTCAGCCAGTGGACAATGGGCATTTCATTTTGAAAGGATGATTGATGTAGACTCCACGTGATGTAAATAACTAGCCGACCTCACCCTTTCGGGTGTAGCGGTCTGGAGGGGCCAGACTGAAGTGGATCCACCTGGAAAGGGTGGGGTTGCCAGTGGAGTCGTTTGGAAGGGGCATGAATAAGTCAGCCTCATTAAGAGAGAACGTGGGTAGAGTCAATAAGCAGACTTGCAGCATGTGCGATAGACAAGGACTGTCTGGCTCTAAGTGGCTAATGGCAGGGATTGGGGGGGGCAGGGGTGGACTTGGCAAGCGGGCCGAACGGAATGTGGGAGACGACGCGCTGGCAGCCGGTCGCCGAGTCAGGGGCCTGGTGCCAAGGCCGCCTCCCCTTTCACATGCAGACGACACTCTGAGACCGTATGGGCCTTCAGAAGAGGGCCGGCCGTCTGCACCATCTCGCCAGTCTCTGCTGCCCTCCACAAACACAAACCACCTTCTCAGCAGGCTGCAAAGCGCACTGGTGGGCTTCCCGGCAAGATTAAATCTGGTTTGCAGGACTCATCCCTCCGGGAGATCTGAAGGCAGGGGTTCAGCTCCATTACTGTTATAAAGTCTAGCAACAATGCTGTGGGTATCAACATGCCCCGCACAATTTATGCATTTCGATTCGATGTTACACTTTGAACGGGAAGGGGTTGCACAAATGTGTGCTGTTGCTTTGAACTGAAGACAATGCCAATGCAAACATTTGGGGAAATGAACAAGAAATGACAGCTTCAAAATAAATAACTGCATTATTCTGAGAGGTATGCATATAAGTAAAAGCCAAAAGCAACCAATCCAAAGCAAGCTCTCAGAACAATGGCATTCACCAAAGCATACTAATTTAAAATATTAAACAGATCGACAGTGAGGTTATTCAAGCATCATCGTTGCCCCAGTCACACATTTGAAATCTCAACCTGATCCATTAATAGTGATCCAACCTCCAGCAGAATTACATTAAAATCAAGAATTAAAAAAAAAAAAAAAAAAAAAAAAACACATCCGAAGTTATTACCCAACTATGAAGAGAGCCTATGCCAGCTATTTTACATCCAAATTAGATCCAGAGTCACTGAGGGCTAAGCCACTTCCGCTGCAGCTAATCTTCTGAAGAGCCCGTCTCGCTTCCACGACACACATGGCTCTCCCCGCACCACAGCGCCCTCAAGTGGACACAAAAGACTGGACACATTGGGCTGTTATTTTCCTGTTCAGAAACATTCCAACAGCAGCGCAGACACTCCGTACGAATGCGAGTGCGTGCCAGCACAATTTACAAAGCCAAAGTAAATGCAGTAATCTCTGCAGCACACAAGCAAAAAGACCAGCCCCTCAGCCTGAGCCAATTTCATCTCATCTCCATATTTTTAACAGCACACATAAGTGAAATTCCTAAGGCTGAAGTACCTATGCAGCTTACAGTGAGCAACTGGCACACAGATTAATAGCTACTATTACTGCCAAGTAATCGTATGAATGAATTATTCTGGGGAATTTGTATTCTAGAAGCTTCCTTACTGACCAGAGGGGGCCCCTACTCGCATACAAAGGCCAGAGCAATGAGATGCACAGACAGCAGCCTTCATTCCAGGTTCTGGCAGGACACAGTTTGCCAATATTTAGAAGCTGACGAAAAAACCAGGACACGATTCAAACCCAATCTACCGGAGGGACTGAGGATCGCTTCCCTTAAATTAGGCAGAGTAGCCAGACAGGCGGCCAGCAGACACAGGGAGAGCGCCGAGACAGATGGACAGCAGGGCGAGGCAAAGCAGAGATGGACAGGCATATAGGCAGAGGACTGCCCTTGGGAGACCAGAGGTCACGGCAGTGCATCGGCAGCAGTAGTCACAGCTGAGCTGAAAAAGACGGAGGAGGTGCGGTGGTTTATTCGCCGAGGGAGGACTGGGGGAAAAAAAGGCAGAGGGGAGAAATTCAGCCGCCCTACAATTCATTTTGGAGGCATCAATACGGCGCCCCCACCCCGACTTCTTCAGAGAAAGGAGAGAAGCGCGCCACACCCACGGAGCTTTCCGCAACACTGCCAAAGACAGACAAATGGAGAAAGGTGAGGGGACGGAGGGGGGGGGAGAGAAACTGGGCGAACAAAAGACGAGGGAGACGGCGAGAGGTAAAGAAGGCGAGAGAGAGAGCGAGAGAAAGGGAAAGCAGGAGGGAGATGAGGGGTCAGTGAACATGAAAGCACGAGAGGGGAATATGGAAAGGCAGAATGGACACCTGGGGGAGGAAGAGAGGGGAGCCAAGCCAAGTGAGGGAGAAAGACTAAAAGAGAAAGGTCGGGGAAAAGAAGGGGGAGAGCGACCGACAAAGCACAAACTGCTGCCTGGCGCTCGCAGATTGCGCAGCGTGCGTACGTAGGCAGGAGCTCTATAGCAGAGGGAATTCTTGGGGTCTATGAAGTAGTAACTGATTGGCCTCCCGATTCCATCCGGTCCTGCAAGCTCCCCTGAGGCAGGAGTAAAGACCACAGACGGGGTGCGCTCTTTAAAGCTGTCCCAGGGGAGTGGGGGGGAAGAGATTAGAGCACAGGCTGGGTATGCAGTAATGGACTCTGCAGACAGGCTGATACAGCTCCTGAGTACACTCATCTCTCATCAGCGACCCCGTCCGTAACTAATGACGACCCGGACGAGAGGAAGAGAGGGGCCGCCGAGAGCCAAGTCGACTGCCTGGGGACGGGATCAGCCAACGCCAGCGATGTCATCAGCAGCGTCGTTACCATCATCATTCATCAGCTGCGTCATCAACACCAACGTTATCGCTATGCTATCACAGCCACATTTATTCTGCCTCCCACCGTTTCGAAATTCGAACAGCGAAGAGAACAGCAGGAGTTGTTCCGTAGAAAATGAAGCCCAGGTAAAAGGTTCTACGCACTCACGAGCGGTGAACAGCCGGTCTGCGTGCTTTACTGAGGGCGCCCCACCTTCTGAAAATGCATGTCTGAGCCTTACATATCTCACTCATTAAAAACCAGCATCAGTCAGAGAACCTGAATGGACGCCATGGCCATACGAAGCCTATTCGAAGGTATCGAACAATGGATTCCTGACCCACACAGACAGACACACCCCCTGACAAAGACACAAATGAAAGACACAAATTGCCGAAATTCTACCCACTGACGTCAGTGACGTCATCACGACCCGTAACTGCTAGGACTGCATTGACTTGATGAATAGAGTGGCATTAGTTTGGAGTCTCTGGCTTGAATAGAATCAAAGTTATCGACCAAAATATGTTTTTGACCTTTTTTGATGACCTTGACCTTGAAAATATGATCACAAAATAGCACAGGCTTCAAGCCAAGACGATGTCGGACTCGATGACATTAAAACAAAGACGATCACTGCAATATGATTAACAAACCAACAAACAAATGAAAGATTGTTCATAGAACGATGACTTGCAGAAATCCCACTCATTTGCTTCAGAGTGACACCATTGCGACCCAAAACCGCTCAGACCGCATTGACTTCATGAACAGAATGGCATTACTTTGAAGTCTCTAGCTTGAATAGAAGCGAAGTTATCTGCCAAAATGTGTTTTTGACCTTTCTGATGACCTGATGATAGGATCACACAAAAGTAAAGGCTTCTAGCTGACACACTTTCGAACTCAATGATATAAAAACAAAGATGCCCACTGAAAGATAAAGGGCAGTTAAGGGCATGACTATAATCACCAAACCGACTATTCTTTCGACAAATAACAAACATATTAACCAAACTGACTAACATACTTGCCGAAAACGAACAAACTTACATCCGCAATGCATCTAAACCCATCAAGAAGCCAGAGCCACATCATCCATCATCTCTAACAGTTACTGGGAAAGAAGACAGAGAAAAACCAGTAAGATGAAGGCGGTGTTCTTCTAAGCGTGGCCTATTTTAGCAATTTCCCCATTTCCCTATGCCACATCACTGGGAAATCCTGGAGGGGAAAAGCGTCAGTGCCAGAACTTGCGTTCTCAACAGCAGCAGCGTGTTCACCATACGGTCTCACTTAAAACTATAATATAGTCATTTAGCAGATGCTTTCAGCCAAAGCAGCATGATAGGCAAACACTACGTGAGCTGAAGACACTCGCCATACAGCACCACCCTTGCAATGCTACACCTCGAGACCAAACTTATAAAGGAAGAGAATGGTTTATCTGAATTTTCTGTATTCAGTAAGAGTAACATAAAAGTGACCTTTTTACTGGTCTTTAGGCCAAGAGCACCAGGTCAAAGCATAACGACGAAATGCCCAGATCCATGCAAAAGTAAATTTAAGAGTACGATTCCAACGTATCGCCAACAAAGCTTCCCATTCAAAAAAACAATGAGAAAAATTAATGGGAGGGAATAGTGCAATTAAATCTGGTCAACTGACACACAGGACAGAGCCAGGGGTTGATGTAATCGGGCCCAGTCCAGTCAATCGGCAGCTGTCTAAAGTGCAAGGGCTCTAAACGGGAGAGCTCTCTTGACAGCCAAAAGCCTCGGGGTGTCTAACGTGGGGTCCAGGATGGCCCACGCTTAATTGAGCATAAGCCCTTGGCAAAGGGGCTTATGGCTGTAGGAGAGAAGGCACCTCATTACAGCCATTAACAATCTGCTGTTTCTCCAAGCCCTATTTCTCCCAACCAAAGCCAAAAACAAAATGCAAGGGCTACTCACGAGTCTCCTCCTCGCTGACCCACGATCACGGAACCACCTTTTTCAACCCCAGAGCGCCAGCAGTCTGGAGAAAGAGAGAGTTAAGAGGGATGAAGGAGGGTAAAGATGGAGAGAGGGAGAAAGATGGGGGGAGAGGGGAGACAGTGGGAATGAGAGAGGAAGAGCAAGATGGTTAGCACATGTGCGAGGTGGTCAGATTGGTCACAGTAAGTGTGATGTGGGTGGCCCAGGTGGCAGAGAAACGGTCTGCCCTCCATATGGCCTTTTGGGCTCTGGTGAGACACGCTGAACTCTGCTACGCAACACGTAACAGACAAAATAAACGACTGACAGCATGGGGACTGTAGAAATAAACCCACAGAATATAAAAACACACTGACGCAAGAGGCTTAAATGTAAACCCAGAAACGGTCCCAATGAACCCAGAGAGCATCAAAATAAAATTACTCGCACGATTAATCCTGACTCTGAAATGATAAATCAGATGACCCATCATCATACAAATCAAACATACGATGCTGACGCATTACAGACTAGTCTGATGAACAAGTGGTGAAAGCTATGAACACCTCGGGGAGTACACCATAAACAGAACAAAGAAAACCCAAACACACTTCCATTGACCCCTCTGAACCCAAACATAGATGACAACGATTCTGCAGAGCTAGTGTAACCGACAGGCTTTTGGGAAACCTGAAAAGAAAAGGCGGGACACATAAGGAGCGGGGCGGGGCCTGTTTTTCTGGCAGTAGAGGCACATCCTCTTCAGTCACGCTCATTACACACGCTCCCGCATTCCCGTCTCCTCCCAGACAAAACATGTGAACTGCAGTAACCCCCAAGGTCCAGCTGCTTGCATTTACTAACGGTGTTTAGTCAAGCACCCCATCGGCAGGAAGACCGGCGTCGTTTACACAGATCAGCGCACCACGGCAGGAAAGCCAGCACTCATGGCTTTATTACACTCATATAGTGCCACATAGTCTGCCCTAAGTTTCGTATTCAAGTTATTGGACATCTAAAAGCATGGCCACCTCCCTGACCTCGTCTAGCCACTTAGCACAGTGTTACCCAATTTCTGTGGTTGGAAAAGAAGTGTTAGCACTCAGCTACAGGAAGCTGACCATCCTCCCCTGAGCCAATGGCCATGTCAAGGCCCTAAGTGCTAATGATGAGCAGGTAAGTGTTTTTGCAGCCCTCATGGCGCCCATTGATTGAATTGCCCTCCTTGGGGTTGATCCACAGACCGCATGCAATGACCTGGTTTTTATTTATTCTCTTAATAGTGTAATATTTGTGTTTGGGAGGAAAGCTGGTTATTAACTCTTTCAACCCCAGATATTCTAGCATCACTATACCCTTCAACCCCACAGCCCTCTGTAGAGGGCTGGTCATTATCTGGACATTGTATCTTACTGTTATCTCTGGAATCCCATTAAATGTAACCTGATATGTTCCAATCAATTAGTCAGATTGTTTGAATTTTCCCTACAGGAATTTGGGGTTGAAGGGAATATGTTGGTCAGCCCTCTGTAGAGGGCTGTGGGGTTGAAGGAGTTAACATCCCGGATTTTCTGGGGTGTCCAATATGCCAACAGCAACCGAGAGTCAATCATAGTCTTCTTCAGTGCGTAATAGGCTCCCCACTATCCCACATATCCATTTACTATGTTCCCCATGCATACATGTGCACAGATGACACCATATGTTTACAAAGCTTTTAGCTTTTATGTTTACGTGGCTTCAGCCACTAGCCACTACACGCCAGAAGCCTGCTTACTTATTTTCTTGTCATCGTCATTTCAATTTCAATCATACTCATTTTTGCAAGTAGGCCTAGGCCCCATTGCTTTTCATGTTGATTGTGCTGGAATTGGTCGTTAATCTGAGTGAACCTTAATTCTCGGTGCCTAACTCGGTAATTGCTTGAAACCGATTGGCAGCGGAGTGACAGCACATTTGGGTTCACTTATTTAGAGTCGCATGCTTGACAACTGCGTGTTTGAACACGTTTTCGTCTTGAGGTAACAATGCCTCTTTTACTCGCACTGTTAAACAGTTTTGGTGTTCTTGACGTCTTTAACTTGATATTGAATAAAGCTATGTAGCCTATCCTTGTGAGATAGGAAAAATAATCAGCTCATAATGAATGCAACCATCTAGTTAAGAATAGACCAGCATGAGCAACAGCAAAAATACTGCAAATTTTAATTTTAAAAAAATCACTAGAATGGTCAGGGCCTAATGTGTCCAGCTTACTGCAGTTAAATGCATGGCCTATAATAACAGTTACTCTTTTGTATGACATCAAATTTGCAGCATGATGACTGACATTTCCCCACACTCCACATTAATGATGAGATCTTTGTGAGGCAATGTGCTACTACCAAAACAGGCTGTGCAGTCAAAGTGATCACTTGTTCAAGTATTAGGCACTGCTGCCAGCCATTTGAAACAATGGGCCAACTGATGGCAGGGGAAGAGATCTAGGTAAGCAAGCATATGGCCAAGCCTATGTACTGAGATGCCCCCCCACCCCCGAGCCAGCTCACCTCTCCGACCATTTGCTGCATTTTGGTATCCGCAACTAGTCGATATCTGCAGATATCCGCATCTCTACTAGTATGGGTAATTGAGTCTGAAGCTGATCAGACACACTAAAAACATGAGTCCCTGACAAAACCCATCCCATGATGGCTTCTGTGGCCACGTCATTTGTTTAGGCCCCTAAAATACAGAGAAAAGCTAATCAGGCCCATCATCAGGATGGAGGATTGCAGCATCTACTGCCATGCCACCTGCACTAAGACAGCAAAGGTGACCAGTTCACATTTAATATTACCTTTACTAATACAGGATAAATTACCTCCATTCGAGAAAATGGCGGTTTCTCACTAGAGAAGTTAATTGCAATGTTACACCATGCACAAATTCCTTCAACACCTCACACATATATAGCAGAAAATATATCAACAAGGCAGTAGAACGCAAAGCTGCACATCGCTGCGAGCTGATGCTTTAATTCACCGTTGTAATCGTAAAACGGTCAAGCCTGTAACAGTACCCAAGGGCCCGGTGCCAAGGCGGAGCGTTAGCGGGCTAACGCAGCGCGACACTGATAAAGCGCTAGCTCGTAAAGCTCTGCTGCACTGCCTGCACTCCCGAGGAAAGGCCTGGAGACGTCAGGGTGAGTAAAACTTTAATACACATCGAATAAGTCCCACTGAGCTGTGAAAGTGAGGAAGCCAGAGACTTGAGTTTTATAGTGCTTTTAAACATTCAGAATTCAAAAAATTAGCCTTCCCATTCCAGTCCACACACAGCTTGGGAAGAGAGGGAAATGCCTGGCTGCCTTCTCTAGCAGTTTTTCTTTTGGTTGGAGAAGCTCAGTTCCAGCAAAGTGACTAGAGAAGGCTGGCGCACATCAGCGAAGCACAGCTGGCGAGCACTGCTCCTTTCTTCATTCTGGATTCTGCTCATTAACTTCAGCCCCGACCTTGATAAATCAAGTGATGCTCGTCTAGAACAAGGCTTGTTGGAGGCAAAATTATGATTTACAACGTTCCGCTACATCTTGCGGACGCTATAAGGGCACTGCGTCGCAGGTCCTGTTCCCCTGAACGGCCTGCACATTAGAGGCGCAGGGCATTGACCCAAGTTTGCGCACCTGACCAGGAAACAGGAAGGGATCCAGGCGACAAAAAGAGGGAAAGGGGGAGAGAGAGTAAGGGACAGGGGGGAACCATTTAGGAGAAAGATGGTGAAAGAGGTGACAAATGGGCAGAGAAGGATAGAAAGAGCAAGGGAAAGCCAAGGTGTGGTGGGAGGACGACGGGACAGATGGTCTCCATCTGTTTTGGGGTGTAGCACTGAGGGACAGAGAGACCACCCTCACCACAGTATCAGCGCTCGACAGCAACTAAGCTCCGAAGCTCATGGGGGAATACACAGGGTGTTTGCAGTCAAGTATGCGCTCCGAGTGCAGGAATGTAGAATTGAAGACGCTCCCTCGTGCAAGCAGCCTGTAAGCCGCCTGGCTGGGAGATTGAGGACCTATTCTAGGCGCCGGAGATGAGAGAAAGGAGAGCAGTACAGGTGGGTAGAATGGGAGGAGGAGGGAGCGAAGGAAAAAGGGGTAGAGCAAGAAAGCAGAAAGAGAAAGACCTTCTTGTCCTCAACCGAGGGTCAAATCCATGCGATGGATCCAAAGGTGAATGTGCTCCACAGTGCAGGAACGCAGCGAGTCCCCTGACCACAACACAAGCTCACAGTCCACATGTGGTTTCCTTGTTAGACATTAATATTTATACTGCATAGACACAGGAGGACGGGCGCCGTCTGCCTGACTGACCCGGTCACACGATGTCTGCTCTCCACTGACCGATGAAGCCAGCATTCGGACTCCCCTCCTTCAACCCGAACCCAATATGCTCGCTCTGTTCAGGCAATCTGTTACTGTAGAACCATGCACACACACACACCCCACACCCCCCGACCCTCTCAGCAAACGGTCAAACTACAATGAGACCTGCTCTCCTTTGCCGTTCACAGTGGCGCCTTATGGAGAAGAAATAAATAAATAAATAAAAGAGGGCAAATTTCAACACCTTTTGTTTGCTCAGCAGAAAGAAAATATTTCCACTGCAATGGCAAGGGGCAAAGGCGAATGGGAGGGGTGCCATATTCTCCCATTTTATTTACGCAGAGACACCTTAGGGGCCACCCACACACAACACGTCTGCTTTTCAATGCGTAGATTTTTTTAAACTATTTAACAACAGTAACATGCATCAGCTTTGTGTCTTTTCACCTTGCATCTCCTCTATGGTGTTTCAACACCATGCGCTCGGCGTTTTTAAGATGGTGTCCTAAGTTCAAATCCGTGAGTAGCCCTGCTCATCAAAACCAATTTCAAAGCTTGCGACCAGTCACACAAGAGAAAGGGTGAGACTTGCATTTCTGCTGGTCTACCTTCATAAGCAGCTTTAGAAAAAATGTTATAGGAAAAGATGTAATCCAGAAGCAGTTACTTGTTTTCATAGCAAACTTTTATGGCAGTTGCTACAGGTACGGCAGTTTTTCAGTGCATTTCAATGTGGAGTACCGTAGTGGAGAGGTACGGCAGCCCCATTTCAAGCCCTGCCCTAACCTAACCACAACCCTTCCCCTAACCCTAACCCTAACCCCAACCTCTAACCCTTCCCCTAACCATAATCCCGAATCCTTATCCTAATCCCTTGAAATCAACTGCCGTACCAATAAAAACTGCCGTGTCTCTAGACACTGCAAAATTTTATTGCTTCTCCTTTTGTCCTCGCTATTAAAAGATATGCATGTACTCTCCCATCTCAAGTTTTTTCAAAACGCACGCAAGTCTCCGGAGTCCTTGACCCCAAATAGACCAAATAAAATCAAAGCGGTAAATGTGAATTGCAGTCCAACTAACTCATGTGCCAAGCTTAATTCTAGGCCAAAATACAAATCTGACTTGTCCTCATGTTTCATAGCAGTAAACATTATTTTTCCTGAAATTTGATAAATTCTCTTAAATGGTCCTCAAAACACCAAGAAATGGAATTATCACATAGTAGAATATTTTGGCACAGCTGCTGCATATTTTCTTTACATTGAGGCTATAGCTAGTGAAATCTGACCTGTAGACATTTAAATAAACGGAAATGTTCACCAGTAGACGTCAAAGCAAGAGCGAGGGTAGTTATGGGCAATCTTGACACAGCGAAAGGGAGCACTGGCATGTCTACGCAACCATTTCATTGGGACAGTGGGGCCAGAGTTTGAAGAAGACCTTGACCAAGTGCCAAGAACTGCATGCAAATCCCACCATGTTGCTACATTGCCACCTGTGTGGGCTCCTGAAGGCCCTGGATGTGTTGTGGCAGAAATTCAAAATACTGAATGGGCAAAACTGCATTTTGGCACAAAATATGAGCAGTATGTAAAATGTAAGCCCAGTAGCAGCCAGGCAGAAGCAGCGCAGCTCAACATCTCGGATGAAGCCAACCTTTCCCAAACAACAGCAAAACGCATATTACAGCAGGCCTGTGGCAAGAGACGAACAGCTCATCGAATTCTACATCTGTAATGCTGCCCATTACAGTCTGGGCAGTGAAGGTGATTGAGTTTACAGAGGTCTTAGGACCTGGTTCAGGGACAGGGGGCCGGTTAGTTTACAGGCGGGTGCTGCACACACAAGGTCAGCAGGTCCGACCTCAAGGTGTGTCACAAACATGTCAGGTTAGCAAGAGCGTACGTAAAAGTGAGCTTAGCCGAGCAAATAAGGATAGGTTAATTCAAAAACCCTTAAAGCCATCAATCAACTGTGGCTCAGCACCACCCCCAAACCTTTTAAAGTCTAAATTCCCAAGTATCACATTACTTGAACTCAAAAGTATGTGACCAGCATATCTTGAATTCTTGCGCATCTTCATACACATCCTGTGCATGGGTAGATGAAAACAATCCTAGCTTTCCATTTATTGAAAAGCTACCAGAGCACACATCAATAAAATCAATTTACATGCTTTGAAAGACTAAATTGGATATCGCAGCATTTACAAAGTAGTAAAAAATTTTGGCCATTATATTCCCTGACATTTTTAAATGATTGCTCAAGATAAATGCAACTCTTTAGATGCTCTATGCCATTTACTCTTAAGTTTACATTGTCACATAGCAACACTTACATTCACGATTGCTCGACAAAGCAAAGGAATTGCACACTTGCATACTTAAAAAGTTAATACCACAGGAACAAGATACAACAATGACTGTATGATTATAGTAAATGATGTTGGTTATGTTGCCCTGTCGTGTCCAATGACCCTCCATACCGAAGGGCAATTCCAGCGACAGGGCAACATAAGCCCAGACAACGCAAACATGAAATAGCAATCAAATTTGTATCCGGGTGCAGACTTAGTATATCCAGGCATAAGGATCAAAATGATTTAAAGGTTTGAGACGAATCATATTTTTGGTACATGTGCAATGTTTGCATGTGAAAAGTTAGGATTTTTCCACCTGAAATAGTTTCCAAACTTGGGCTGTGAGCAAATTTATTACTTGATTGAAACATTTTTATGTTAGTGTTTGTTTCGAAGCGTTGGGAGCACCATGAGTAATACATCGGAGGGTATGCTTGTTTTCTGCCCAAGCAGGATACGGTAGATGATTTAAATCCATAACACGAGTAACAAAATAAGTTAAGTTAAACTTTTTGCTCATTCTATAATGCTGCTGAATATCTTCCAGATATGCAAGCTATGAAATGAAGAATGTAGTCAATAGTTTCTGATAAACTGTCTCAAACTTTATAACTTGAGTAACAATGAAACGTGTAACATTTAGTTAAGAAGGGTGTAACGTGCGTAACAGTGTTTTGCAAAGAAATCCAAAAATTATGATAATTTATTGATTCCTAATTGGCAAGTAAGCAGTAAGCATAGGGGGGCAGCACATCCAAAGTACCCACAAAGCAACAGGTGTTCTGAAAAGTTCTATTCTGAGTTTGGAGATAAATGAATTTCTATCCAACAATTTACATGATTTAGGCAGGTAAGTTTATCAATGGACAGTTGTTGATATAGTTTTACAGAGATTCATTTTAAAGCATTAAAATGTAGCGATGCCAGGAAATGTGTTTAAATATAGTTTGAAGTCAATGGCATGCACAATGTTATGCATGTACAGTCCACCGTGTTTCAGGCCTGTACCATTAGATGTACGTAATAGTGATCAGAGATCTGTAATGGGGCGAATTCAAAAAACTATACCAAAAAAAAGCAAAAATTGTTACATATTTCTAAAATTGTATTTTAGAATCTGTCATTAGCCATCACCTGAATAATGTGAAATTTTAGGTCATCAGAAAATCAGACAACCAGAAGCCTCACTAGAACAAACTGAGGTAAGACATGAGGTCATGTTGGCATGGGGTGACTAGTGTTCTGAAAAGTGACAGGGTCATCACATAACAGTATCTAATTAATTGGTTAAGTATGTTATTGCTCGCATACAGTAAAAACAGCCTGCCAATATATCCTGTATTGGCCGACCTTAAGCTCTATTGGCCGAGTTCAGCACGTGCACAAGTAACCACTGGCAACTGTGGCAATCGCTCTCTTCAAAGAAGCAGACGACAGCTGTGAACCTAGCATTTAGTTCTTTAATGAGTCTTGAAGTCGCGTATTTCAGAAGTCCTGGTCATAATATTGTCATGATCGCACAACATACTTAACCAATTAATAAAAATATTATAAATTGCTTATTTTCGCATTGCCTTGGTATTGGCCTTTGGGTCGCGGCATTAGCCTGAGGCCTCGGGCCAATACGGCGACCCTCAGGCCAATACCAAGGCAATACGGAAATAAACAATTAATAACATTTAATATTTACCGTGTTTACAGACTGTTCTATAGGTTGTATAATGATGAAAAACTACAATGTTTATGTATTGTTGGTTCAGGAAAAGGGCTGTGGCGCCGAAATGCTGGAGGGGGGAAGGGGTGATGGAGTTACACGTAAGGGGTTTGCACTTTGAAACTAAGCGGTGCCTAAAACATTATGGCATGCTATTCTGTTCAACAGAAATGATTCTAAAGATTGTGACCATCACAGAATGGCGAACTGGCGAGTTAGAATATACTGGTAATGTGAGTAACAAAACTTTTTTTTTCTTTCAAGGCCTTGTGAGCAAAGTTACGCTTACATTTTGTTGAAATGTTGGCAGCTATAAAGTTCATTAATATGGTTTCAAGCATAAATAATCCATTTTATTCTGCGGTGCATCATTAAACGAGGATATAGAACCTAAGTTCTATAAAAATGTCTAGTCCGCCAGCATAACCGTAGTGGATTCATTTCCAAGTTTTCACTTCTATACTTTGATGATTGTACAAGGTTGTCTCAATATAGAAGTGAGAGAGTTCTATCCATTCATACAATAGTGAAACAGCAACATGTTATAGCTAAATAGAGTAAATGTAACGTGAGTGACGCTGGAATTACCCTGAGGGTCAACCTGGCAGGTGGTGCCGGAGGTAGGCTTTTGATTGGTGGATAATTCCGGCCCTGGTGGGATTCAGCACCCAACAGTTCCTTCGGACGGCTGATCCCTGGCAGGGTTACGATTATTACTCTAGACACCCCGATTCACTAGCTTGCTAGTTCCTGCTGTGCAACATGCTGAAAAGCGGTAGCTTACAAAAAGGCAGCGGGCAGCTCACGATTAACGCCGCGACCTTGCAACCTGTCCTCATAAACGCCTCTCGGCAGAGGAGGGATTACAGCAGGCTAACTGTCATTCTGGTCATGTTCAAGCTCGAATGCAAGCTGCTCTGACTCCGGCACCAACAGTGACAGTCTGGTAGGAGGAAATCAGCCAGCAAACACAGAGCACAAGGGTGTTGCCACGTTGTGATGTTATAAGATTATAACACTGACAGAACATTCTCATGACAGTGTGGGAACATTTTTTTTTTGCTGGACCAAGATCGTCCTGTACTTAGACACAGCGATAAGGAGGATTTTAAGTTAACATATACATACTGACATACAGTTAGAGAAACGAGAGAAAAAAATAATAATTTTTGGGTACAGCAGCAGTGAGCAGTCTGTCAACCATCCAGTCGAGTTCCACAATTAAGACATCAAAATCTTAAAATATAGTGCCTCTGACCATGACCATCCACCTTGCACCCAAAGGCAATGCAATGAATACATGCATTAATATGCCACTGTACGTGCAGAGGGAAAGGGAGCCCCTTGAAACAGGAGGAGGAAACGTGACGAGGCGTACTAATCCACAGAGAAAGAGCTCTGACTTTAATGTACGCGATATCATACATATTAAAAGACCGTCGAGCTGTCGAGCGTGTCAAACTAATGTAAGCTCCTGACTGCACGGCTTACAGCTCCCCGCGGGTCCGATTTTACCTCAGAACACCTCAAATGCAAACACGCCGCAGACGGCAAACGTAATCAATCCCCAAAGCAAACACTTTTGGCGCTCCAAAAATAATACACCTCAAAACCCCAACGCTGGGTGCACACAACATGTTCTGCACTGTACACAACACCTGTGCACACAGACGTTCATTCCCGCCAAGAGACTCTTGTAGGCCCAGACACACTTTCCAGTATACTCTCCATATCGCAAGAGAATCATATCCCCTGTCCTCATTTTGTATGCGACTTTGTTAGCATTTTCCCACTTCCGCGTCCAAGAGTCCCGTGTCTATGGGAAAAATGAATGCAGTTTTAAAAAATATACAACTAGTTTATGATTTAATTAACATGTGGACAGTGTTACTGCATTGTTTGTGATAATGAGGCTTATTCCAAACCTTTTCAAAAATGAAAGGCTTTGAGACCTTAAAAGGTGAAAGTTTCCATCACCATTCTATGGTGAAGTAAAATAGTACTACATTACCCACAGGTCTCAGTTAATGACAGGTTCAAATGTCGTCCATGGTTGTAGTTCACTTATTGTTCACGATAGCATATCGTCCTTAGCCATATGCACATTTTATGGAAACAATGTTTTATTTTCCTGTGGTTGTAAGTAAATGCTTATATTGTCTCACTAAACAAAATGTACACCATCTCGGGCAACAGTTTTATTCATGGACCTTTATTTTGGCCGATTTTCGAAACACCTGAGCCGGAACTAAAATGATGCAAACAAAGCCGCAAACAAATTTACATCACACTGTGACTCTATATCAAAAGAGAAAGGGCCTTCTGTTTTTTCCATTTCAAACCAGTGGGGGAGCGCACGCGTGTGCGCACATGCACGCACACACACACACACACACACACACACACAAGCCTCCCAACCCCTCATTCAAACAGAAATGCGCAGGACAATTCAATTCCTAAAGAAAGACCGAATTGAACAAAACTTTCCAAATAAATAAATAAATAAAAATATGGCAACGTTTCAGAACATTCCAGGACAAACTGCGCAAAAGTCTCAGTTGCCAGATACGACCACCGCTGTTCAGAAGCAAGGAGAGTTCAGAACAAGAACGCTCTTGACAATCATGAGAAAAATCCATCAAGTAAGCCTACTCTGAAAAAAGTAGGTCCTCTCCAATCTTCTTCACAAACATCTGCTCCTCCTCAGAGCCACCCGTCATGAAAGACGGAAGCTTGAACTGCAACAAAGGGCGTCGGCCACGCACACTTGCGGTGAAACTTCCTGTCCAGAATGGTATGCAGCTGCACAAGGGGCCCAAGGTAATGCCTTCATTTAATGAACCCCAGCTGTGCCACTGCTCGAAAACAACCTCCAAGTTCCTGACAGTCAAAGTCCTACTAGCATCCTTGTGTACATAGAACACAAATTCAGAGTGAGAACTTCATTCATGTAAAAACAAACAAAATGATAAATGAGGCCATACAAAGTATTTTTTTCCAACTAAAAATATGAAATAATCGAGATTGCAAAAACAAATGCTGATTTTGTAACAGACTCATAAAATAATTATGTGATATGGAAATCCAGGACCAACAGCAATAATGTACTATATTTGACTTCATATATTGCTCCTTTACATAGTAGCATAGTCAAAAGTGCAAACCAGTTCCCAGATTCACAGAAAAAAAATGTGAATAATGCATTAAATTTAAAATGAACAAAAATTCTGACTTAATTTGTTGACAAGTAGCAAGCATCTGTTTAGAGCTACTGAAAATCTCTACAAACTTGCTGGTGAATTTGCTTAGTTAAAATTAGAGGTCGAGATGACTACAATTCAGTGAACAAAGTTCTCGTTAAACTTAAAATGCATGCAATATGGATCTAGACACTACTGTACATGATTAAAAATCAACTCAAGAGTGACTTGCATGTAGGTCAAACAAGATTAAACACACTATGAAAACTCAGTTTCCAATTTTGAACACTCCAAGCATCATCTTCATCATCATCATCAACGCCACAGTTGAAAAAGACTGGGCCTGAATCCCGGAACGACCCCCCTGGCCAGAATAAAAGACAAGAAATGCTCATCATACAAGGCGAGCCTCATTCAGGACAGATTTTTTTCCCCCCGTCAGTCCACAGCCAGTCTGTAGGCGAGGCTGTCTGGTGGGGAGCTGCGGAGCTGGGCTTGCTCTGTAATGACACCACTATGTGCAGCCCAGATAATGAAGGGACGGGCCGCGTTGAGTTACAGCCAGAAATTGAACCGCTTTAATAAAGACAGAGGTGGCAAGGGGTCTGGGGGCGTGTACAGAGAATGGGGAGATCCACAGGAACAGCCTTGTATTTTTTTCCATAATTGTCCCACATTGCCAGCCTTTCTGGATTATTCCGAGGGTTTCCGAATTGCACAAGTAGCCGGTGCAGGGTACGACCATAGCTAATGGCAGAAAATTGATTCAGATAAATGAGAAAATCATACTGTATATTCTAGGATCAGTGGTTGTAGACATGCCTTTAGCAACATGCAAAGGAAAAGCTAACATAGTGATAGGTGGAAGAGGTGTTGGTGGGCCAGTAGGTTGTGATCTTCCCTCTGGTGGAATAATCCCCAATGCCTCAGTGCAGTGATGGGGACACTGTACTGAAGGAGTTGCCGTCTTTCGGATGAGACGTTAAACCAAGGTCCTGACTCACTGTGGTCACTAAAGATCCTATGACACTCTTCGACAAGAGTAGGGGGTTTCCCAGTGTCATGGCGAAATTCCCAACCCTGGCTCTTTCAACCTGTCACCTAATCATCCCCTGATCTAATTGGCCGTGCAATTTGTCCTCTCCCTCTCCCCCTCAACCCCAGGGCTCCCTTGAAAAAGAGATTTCAATCTCAACGGGACTTTCCTGCCTAACCCTTAAATGCCCACCAATAGTAAAAGTTGAAAGAAAAATCTATGTATTCTGTTAATATGTCTTGGGGAGGGGTAATAACAACCCAATAGCAATTTTTAATTTTTGGTGACCTTTGACCTCATTTTTTTTTTGACATATATGTCACTTTAAGTTTCTAGGATATAAAGAGACCTTTTGTCCATCATTGTTTTGGTAGTTGGCATATAGCAGAAGTATTGGGCATAGCTTATTTTTCATTAGCTTACCTGTTTGTCTACTTCATCCAGTGATGAATGGGTGCTGATCTATCGTGTGGATTCCACCATGGGGGCGGCCATATTGGAAAGGTTAGCTGGTGCAGCCAGTATAGTGTCAGTTCCACTTTTATGCATCAGATGGCAGCACTGATGGTCTAAATATGTCACTATGGGCATTAGGTTGCAAAATTTATGTGGGGTCAGTGGTTTTGACAACCCCCAAAATCGTGAGACAAATTTGTCACAGGGGGCATTTAAGGGTTAAATAAAGGTGAAATAAAAAATAATTTTTTTTTTTATGTCTATGGTAGGTACACCAGACCAACAAGAGCACAGTCAAGACCACGAAAGCCTTAATTTCAGACAATTCTTTTTTAGAACAAACTATGAATGGCCAGCAGGCAGATAGGCCCACTGTCTCCAAGAGGTCCTGTTACTCCCAATGTACAAGGAACCAAGGGTGTCCCATTCTTGCTGGCAGGGCACACACCCAGGCCTAACTGCACATTTCACGAAACTGTCCAGGGCAGGACACTCCCATGATTGAAATGATCTCAGTCGGCTTTCTATTTAGGTCCAGGTTGCTGATATGAGCCATGCTGTGTAGTTCCCATCACGGATAATTCAGCCAACACAAGGGCTGAGGCCTAATGTCTGGCATCCATGTCATTTGCATTAGTCTTGAGAACAATTCTGACTGTAAATAACAAAAATTGCAGTAAAAAAATTACTTTCACCATTCTGAAATGGAGTCCAATGCCTCGAAACAAGACCCGGAATGGAGGCTGGTGAACACAGACTGCTGCAGTCAAACGGTCGCAGGCGGCCAAATTTTTCAGCATTTTTTTCCAAAACTGAGTGCTGGGATTCCGCAGTTCGGCGAAGCGATGACTGAGCTGCAATAAGAAGCCTCACTCAGTCATGGACAGCCCGTGAAGTCGCAGCCACTCTAAGGCCGGATGGAAGCTTGTGTTTCGTTCCAGCGTGGGAAACCATTTTCGGTGGTTAGACTCAAATTTATCTGACTTGCAGCCTGACAAATCCAGAGGAAGACAGATTTGTGCACACACACATATTGCCCAAAAGGGGCTGAAGTAGTGGGCAGATAGAAAAGCCTGGAAGGTCTTCCCACTCTTGCCTGCAACAATATGGACCAGCTGACTACACAGCAAAAATAAATACTCTTCTATTCGGGGTCCCTGTACTGCTAGATCAGACTTGGGAAACCACATTCTGCTTCCCATTTGCACTGGCACATGCATTCGGCTTCCTGAAGAGGCCAAAGAGGACAAGGTTCATGTTTGCGACTGCAATCTAGGTTTTTTTTTTATTTTTATTATTATTATTTCTTGAGCCAAGGGAAACCAGGCAGAGTGGCCACACAGAATTGTCTAGAATAGATCAAGATATTAAAGGCTGTTAACGGCATAACAGGAGCGTCTTCTCCAGTTGTTGCCCTCTGCGAGGAAAAACAGGCCATTGCAAAAAGACATCGTGAGAAACGCTGAGCAGTTCTGACACATTCCGCATGACATCCAACAGTTTTTTTTAGGGGGGGAAAGCGAGCTTCCAGCAGGGGCCTCGATGAGCCAGCAAGTCAGGCTGCATGACGGAGTCTCCTGCTGTTACAGCAATCAAGGCTGCATGCAATGCCACGCTGGGCTCCAGCAGGGAACAGGGATGAGTCCGTGTAGAAGCTTCCAGAAAGCCTCCCTCCTGCTGTCCTGGACGGAAACCCCAGCCATTGGAGAGAGCCAAGTGAAAGCTTCGGATAGCGGAGAGTCAGCGGGGGCGATGTGAGGACTGCACCGCAGCCCTCCCTCGAAGGCAGAGAATAGCGCTGTAAAACAAGCGAGTCGCTTTCGACCACTGTGGTGCATCGCAGCCGGAGGCTCAGCCGCGCGTCTCTCAGGAGGAGGGCAGTCAGACCACACCCACGTACCCAAATTTAAGACCAACACAGGTGTATATGCACACTAAACACACATGATCTGTATCAGTTCAACCAAAAGTCCTATCTGTGTCAGTATTAGAATATATGGAGGCGGCATGAAGTTACATATGAATCTGAATAATCAGCTTTTCAGGATTCCATAAGCATTTGGCCAAATAGGGGTCATTTTGTGTCACTACAAACCTCGAGTATGCCAAGCACCCATTTCCGGCTGTCAACTGAAATGATGATAAACAACGCAGCCGGTCAGTCTGCTCGAGGCTCATGAAACATAAACACATGCCACTATTGGATAACATAATTTCAGCATTGCGGCAATTCTAGAAACAAGAACTGAAAGCTGATGTACAAGAATCTAACATGACAATCTCTCTCCTGTGGTCCTAAAATTTACTTTCACCATGAGCCATTATTCACCACTGACAATCAAGAGACCGTGATTTCCAGTTGGTATCAAGTCGTTAGCCATTCGCAAAAGTTTCAACTTCAGTGCAGAAAATGTTCAAGATGTCAAAGTTAGTGCAATCACTGTGAACAATTTGAATCACAACCATGTCTTGGACCGAAATGATTAAAAAAAAAAAAAATTTAAGCATGACCCAAAGTCTTACTGCAGGTCTTTCCAGTTCCCATATTAGCGACAGCACTAGTAAGAGTGACACTGCACATATGAAAATTTGTAATGTGATCTGCCTTCACAAGCCTAGCTCGAGGACAGAGGACAGCCTTCTAAGCCTAAAAAATTTCCAAGAGCCCTTCTTCCAAGGGACATGCAGGGCTCCAGACTAACTTTTTTTACAAGGAGCATTGTAGCCCCTGACTGAAAATTTTAGGGAGCACCAGCAGAAACTTAAGAGGCACACTTCAAATCGACCTGCAATGCAATTAGTCACATTTTCACCCATTTTAACTGTATTACTGATAAATGATTTGGTAATAAATAGACAACTAACAGAAATCACAAAGTGCCGTTTTATTTGAAGTTCAGAATGTCTCAAATTCAACAAATGTATACAAAGTATGTTAAAAAAAAAAAAAGTACATGGTCAGTTACCTTCCTAACCTACGTGCTGTTTTTACAGTAGAAAAATGTAAAACAATACTAAATATATACATTACAGTTGACTAATCATAGCTAATCACTCACTCTCAGAACCTCCCCTCTCAAACACATTGGCCTATGGGGACGATTAGCGATTTTCATCACTTAGGGTGTAGCGCAATGTCACGTGGTAGCAACAGCCCTCGGACACAAGAGCACACACACAAACCATTCTCACCCGGCCCCATTAACTCTGCATCACACACAGTGACATTTGCTTGCAAACGAACAGAAACAGACTACCCAAATAAATGCAATCCAAAATGTGTTCCCAAGTCCAAATTGGATCAAAGCATGGATTTTCATTTTGTGAGGAAATATAACAGGCATTCACCCACCAATCCTCTGTAACTGAATGATATTTTTAATAGTTCTCTCTAGCTATAGTCATTACATCCCACTCAAATCTGGCCCCAAAGACCAATTTAGAAGTACTGCTGGCCATCGTTCTTCCGCAAAATCCAGGACAGGAAAAAAATCTGGCCTAGATCCTCAGAACAAGCTATAAGCATACAGTTCACTGGGGCAAAACAAAAATGCACACGGGCATAGGACGAAATGCATAGAAACCCACTTCCCACGGGCCACATGCACAGAGCATGGGCTTTATACATTATAAATTACAAATCATTATTTACTTAGCATCCACATGCCTGTATCCATAGCAACTTCAAGAGGAAACACTTATTATCCATTTAGATGGGTACAGCGCAGCAGCGGAGTGGAAGCAGCTGGCTTAAAAAGGACCGTGTCAGCGATCGCAAGTAGGAATAAATTTGGCAACGTGCAGCACTTCTCCCCACTGCAAGCAGAGCGGGCAAGTGCTTAAATGCCACTACAGTCGCAGATTTTCCCCTTTTTAAACAGCAACAGACATGCTCATTAATCACACTACAATCTGCTTGACATCCTGTGATAGAGCACACTGTATAAGGTAACTGTATAACGAAAAAACCATCAGGCTAAGTACAGATAATATTTCAGAGGACAGACACTACATGCCTTTTAAGGGAAACACTGGATCCCGAATATAAACTACCTCTTTCGATCTGAGAGACGAAGCAAATGCTCCGCAGTTGTGCACCTCCATCGTTGCTATGGTGGAAAATGAGTAAAAAGAAATAGGTGGGCAAAAATTCTTACCAATTATCTTTTATTCGAGAACGAGCCAGGCCACAGGCTCTGTTCTTGTTGTTCCCTTCTTGGTCCTTCTGACAACTCGTCTCACTACAGAAACGTTCCAACATGAGGACGACTCCACAAAAACAGGTTCAACACCGTTAGGAGGGTCTCACACAACAATATCTCAGTCAGTTACAGTCATATAAAAGCAAAGAGCCCCTCCACTTTTTAGCCCACTTGGCCTCTAGGCCAATCGGGATTATACAGTGGTTAGATGCCTTCGTGGTGGTCTGTCGTGCGTCCGTAAACGTTTTGCCTTTTCAGCGCTCTAGCGCCTTCAGTTCTTCACAAATCCTTTTCATATTTTACATGCATGTATATGGGATGAAAATCTAAACCAAGTTCTATTTTGGCCATGTTTGGCCAAGCGGGCGCAGTGGCCTCTAAATCATTGTAAAAATGAAGTGCAGAAGGAATGCAATAGACTACAACAGAAAAATGAAGTGAAAGAAATTGTAAGGGAGACTTCAACCCCCCACAAAACGGCCGTAAAATGCAGCAGTCCGCGTGTTCTGCGAGGGCACACGCTGGAGGGCAGTTCTGCAGGCCTGACGCCCCAGTGACCTCCCGAAAAGCCCGTGTCCGCAGGGTGGCACAAGAGGCCGTCTGTGAGTAGCCAAACCAGAGGAGCTGAGGGCTCCCCTCAGTCACAGGTCAAGGGGTCGCCAGTCTCTGGCCTCCAATGAGAAATGATCTCTGAATCACACGCAGCCTCAAAGAAAAGCATTCACAATTTACGCTGGGCTGGAATATCAGCTCTCAAGGGCCAGATAATGGCTTTATTTAACAGATAAGGTGAGGCTTTTAAAGTGCCCTTACAGAGAGTCAGTGCCTAACAGGCCAGCTTCTGTGCAGAGCATAGACACACACTCAAATGGCCCCCCTCGGTTTTCACATGAAACAGCTTTTTATTGTCCAAATAGCATGCCAATGGCTATCGATCCCCCTCTCAGGGAACAAGAGTGTATTGAAACAGAAGTCATACCAGCGAAGGGCCACAAAGCTACCAGTATCTCAAAGCCAATAATCCTATTTGTTCATCTAAGTCTTCCGATAAAAGGAACTTTTGTGTCTCTGCAAAACTCAACTAACGTTGCCCACAGAGAGCCTAGCACACGGGCAACAGTGCTCTCTTCTCTCTTTGGGAGAGCTCTCTCATGCGTGTTCACTTCCAGCCTGAAGTCTCAGCCGGTCACATTGGAGTCTCTTTCAAGAGGAATGTTCTGGAACAGAGGTCCACACCCTCCCAACCAAACACAGGAGAGAGGGACTAAGTCAATCCGAATCATGCACCAGAGATGTTGCATAACCCACGTCCTACACAAGCGAGGCATGCGTGACAAGCTCCTCTGCTTCATCTAGCTTTTGGCACGACACACGAAATGTCATCAGTCAGCAGTAGAATCTTCAATGTCATATTAGTAGTCAGTTTTTTGCGTCAGATCTAAACCCAAGGCCCACTCTGCCGCCCCTTCAAAGTGTCGCAGTTTGTGACAGCCAGACAACCCGCTTACAGTTCCACTAAGAACATTGCTTGTTCGCATTTTGCAAAAAGTTGCCAGGCACTCGGTGCAGCAAAGCCTTCTGTGCAGACTACCAGTTGCGATACTGGTAGTTGGCACGTAGTGGCGAGTAGCGCTCTGCGACGATCAGCACTTGCCAGTAGTTAGCGCTCGGTGCCGATTTGCTGCTTGTTGCCCAATGCCAAGCCGGTCAAGCTCCGCAATTTATCCACACAGAGGGAGGATAACTTGAGGGGAATAACGGCCCAGTTTTCTCCTTCTGGGAGCTTCCGTCCCGGGAAAGCGCACCATGTTTGAGCCTAAAAAGAGAGAGGTTGAGAATGGAACTGCAAGAAATTCCGAGCACTCACGAGGACAGAAGATCCCAGGGGAAATCAGGAGAAGATTGTTCTGTGTGGTGCGTGCAAGGCTCTGTTGCCATGGGAGCGGCGAAGGGAACACGGGTGAAATCCAAGGAGCACAAGCATCCGCCATTACCTCAGGAAAAGGGGCGGAGCCAAGTTATCAAACAGAACCGCCAGTGGAGGACTCATTTAAGGCGAGAGCCTCAGCTATATTTCATTCCACCAAACCTTTTAAAAAGCCATTATGAAATCTTATCTGTTGTTTAAACCCCGAGCACTGAAGGCATAGAGCATAGAGTGATGTAAAGACGTATGAATACTGCCCTAATTTAAGCAGATTACTAAGCAGAGACCCCGAGTTCGGGGAGAAAGGCGGCGAGCTCATCTCCAAGCTGTACGGATAAGCTCGCTCAGAGCTTCAGCGCTGTTGAAGAGTTGCCAGCGGATTGTGCCAGACTCACAATGGGCACGAGCTAATCTCCACAGCGCAAAGGAAACCCGCTTGGAGAAAGCCAAGAGATAAGAAGCTGGAAAGGGGCCCCAGAGAGAGATACACAGTCAAACATACAGAGAGACACACACTCCCAGGGGGGATTCGCATGCACATGCTTACCTGGGACTAAGTAGAGCTTTGAGCAGCACTGTCACTGGCCTGTCTGTACATCACCAACTGCCCTGAGTGAACTTCCTGAGGGGAGAGCAACTGCATGCTGACTGTGTAAGACTACACTTACCAGGAAGCACATCAGAACAGTAAACTGTCTTTGTGACCACACCTCATTTTGGCAGAAAACAAATGGGAAAGCTAACTTCAAGTAATATAATTTATCCTCTAATCTTTAGCGCATCAGTTAATTCATGGCATGTGGATGGTATTGTGTGGCTCCATTTTGAAACCTTGTGAGCAAACCAGCCCCAATCGTCACAGACATGGCTAGATAACAGAAGCCCATGACACTTGCTGAACACCCATTACCTCTACCTTTACACTGCACTATGACAGAAGGTCCTCTCTCATCTGACAGTACATGTTCGGTTCTTACAAAATCCATACCTAAAGGACAAATTAACCTCCTAAATGAGCTGTGAATACATTGTCAAAATCAACCTAGCAACACAGCCAGCTGTAATCGCAGAAGCTAGCTAGCTGGCAACACAGCTCGTACAAATAAAATCTATTTATTAGCCAATGTTACAGATGAAATTTACACACAAATAAGAAGCACAGTAACCAGGATGGGTCAAATGAAGAGGACAAATTACCCCACAGGGTTCAATATAGTATACTTTATGAGTGCAATGTAACAGCTGACAGCCATGCTACCTCGACATTAAGTGATTGTGAATTTATATGAAACCTCCGGCCAGCAAGAGGGATCATTCCTCCATTTACAAGCAGGGAGACTAAAACAAGATGCCTAAAGACTAATGATGTTTGATTCATCTTCATACTGCTTTCGCTTAATTAAAATAAAAAAGCATCTTACTGGCATGACTGTTTTTTTTTTTTCTTTTTTTTTCTTTTAAGGACAGAGCTACAAATGAATCGCATTGACAGCAGTCCAACTTAAAGCTTTGTTTAAGGCCAAAAAGGAGGGAAAACCCAATGAAGGTACCCAGACAGTGACCATGCACCTGGGTACATAACTCACATACAATGCTGAAAACTGCCTGAAAGTCCGCTACAATCATCATGGCTTAGTGCAAGAGGCCAAAAGGAAGAGCTCTTTCAGTGAGAAAAACGCGAACCAAAGCACTGGGCACCATTTTGGCTCTCACTATGCCTACTCACATACTATACAGAGCAGCCACACAAGAGGAAACCAAGGGTTGGTCAGTAGCTGCTGTGGGGCTTGTTTCCTCCTGCTACCTGGACTGAAAGAATGACTGACCGTGGCCACGGCGCTCTGAAATCAGCGCATGGTTTGAAGCGCCTGAGGCGAGGCTGGCGGCAAAGCAGAGAGCAGGGAACTCAGGCATAAACGTTATCTCCTCCAGTGCAGGGCTGCGCTTTGAAGAGCCGAGCCACAGCCGCTGGTTACGACGAGACCGCAGGGACTCACGACGCATCAAAACACGAGAGCGAGAAACAAGACAGGAGAGAGCACAATCCGGGCAAACACACTCACACAAACTCACCTACACACAAAGTGGTTGAGCAATAGAATATCAGGATGTATCAGCAGATGGCAGAGTCAAACAAACCTTTGCTGTATGTATCAAACCAATGATGAGATAATGGGCAGCTTGACGCATAACTGTGCCAAGCAAGTAAATGTAGTCAGCAAGCTGGTTTTATTTAATAAAGGTGTCCATACTAACCGTAGTTGACAAGTTTCTTCAGGCAAGAAATACTACATTTTGCATTTTAAGTAAGACAGCCTTTTTAATCCATGTTTTGCTGTTGACAGTGTCTAGCACTCCAAACACTTCAGAAAGAACAGTGCATTTACATTAACGGCAAGTTGATTTTGCAATCTAGCGTTACACACATCAATGTTTCATTGAAACTGGCGACTCTACTCCTGTCCTTTTTATGTGTAAATTTGGCAAGAGTGAGATCAAATTCCAAATGCAATAAGAACGTAAAACAACGTATTTCTGCTGTCGGCATCAGCTAACATTGCTAAATAAATATCAGTTACTGATGTAGCAACTGAATGTCAACATCGTGCATTCCCCGAATCACTAAAAGCTTACCATTTACTGAGTCTCTCTTTGCCAACCAAGCAGCTGGATTATTTGTATCATGAGGAATTTAGCGGAGGTTAAAAAAAGATAGCCTGAAGACAGACATGCTCTGTGCGGCTCACTCCACTGCCAGATTATCCTGGTGAGAAGACTCTCCACACCAGTAAACATCAATGCCTGCCAGATTAGTTCACAGGTCGGTGCAATGCAGGTTTCAATGTCAATGCACTTGCCATACACCAATCTGCAGGCACCAGTAACGCCATGATCGATGTGGCTTGAGGCCCTCATTAAACCACTTAGGATGAGAGGGGGTGCCAGCTCTCACACTGCAATCAAAGAGATTTAGTCGAGGAGGCAAAGCTGGATTTCAAGACAGCCAGAAGAGACCCGATAGTCACCAAGTGGCAGTTACAGGGGAGTGGGGCTTCGTGAATCCTGTAGTGTTAGAGGTTGAAGACGTCCACAAAAATGTTAACTGCACAAAAAAAATAAAAAAACCTGACCGTTTCTGAGGAGACAACGCCCAGTTTTGATATCTCACCAACCACTACTCTGGTCCCATGCAGCAATCTGCACTTCAGAAGCCCGCGTCTCACCTTACAACAGGCCGAGTTTCGCAGTCGAAAAAAAAAAAAAACAAAACAAAACCCTCAGGCCTGGCAGAGGAGTTCTACGGCAGCCGCAGCCTGAATTCCAATGAGCGGTAAATAATTCAGGGCGCGCAGGGAGAGCGATGTGGGCCAATTCGCTGCAGTCAACCTCTTTCAAGACAGACATGGGTTTCTGGATTTGTCTTTAGAGGGAAATCTATCAGTGTGGCACTTCTATCGAAGCAAACTACTCCAGACCAAAATATCCTGCTTTTACATTTGCTAGAACACTTAATGTTCTAAAACGGTCAGCTTTTAAAGCATAACCTGGAATAATTCACTTTTGCAGACTCGAGTGGGAAAATCCAAATTAGTTCATACTCAATATACCACAGCGTTATAAAAAATATTTTCCTTTGAAAATGAGATTACCCTGTGTGAGTAATGTGGTGAAACATTTTATTAATCCCAAGGGAGAGATTCTCCCTGCCATGAATGGCAGGATGTCTTAATGCCACATGGATGAACAGGTTTATGAGAAACAGTCAGGTTTTGACAAGGCTGCCGAGATCCTGAGGATAGGAACTGATGGGACGTTGCACAACTAAAAAGGTAAGAGAAGGAAAAAAACTGACAATGGCCAAATTAACCTCATGAAGGGAACACATTCACGGCCAAGCATGCATAGGGGATGCTCACAGCCTCAGAGGGATTTATTGAGTGAAATATAGATGGCCTGCAAAATCCAAGTCACTTGGGTAGCCATACTTAATATTGGCAGCAATGTACCATGAGATCACAATGTTGTTGAGTGATATGTATTCATTCATTGGTGTCCTCTTTGCCGAATGCTACCAAATTGCTTTTTCAAGGCACAGGTTTGCCTTCAACAACTTCCAGGACAATGGCTGCCATGGCCAGAAAAAGGAGTACAGAAACATCCCTAAGTTAACGCAAGCAATATGGATATCTTTAAAAAAGAACTGAACTACACATACTAGGAGTTCTCACCTGCCTTAAGTAAATTATTCGTTTTCACGAAGAACAATGTGGGGCAGGCAATGATAACCGATGACATAAGCAATTTTCACCAACAAAAAATTTGGGGAGAAAAAATGGCTGATTAGGATGCCCGTAGGGCATAACTATATGGTTTACTCTGGTTTCCCATCTGCATCAGCGTTAAGTCATGCTTTCTTGTGCAGATGATAACTCAGCAACCACTCGGCACAACTGTTTCATGCTTTCGGCATGTGCTTAGACTACTGTCTAGTTGTGCATCCACCATGTTCGGTTTGCCTGGGTCAAAGGTCAAGGTCACTAGACATAAAAATGTGTTTAATTTTGCGTGGATGAGATCTCAGCAACTGCTTGGCACAAGTGCTTCATACTTAAGCAGGGTTCCCGCTGCAGCTCATCATTTTCGTATTGACGAAAATAATTCATCGGTGACGAAGAGAAAATTATGAGCATTCGTCGCAGTGGCGAATGCATTTAACGACGAAAAAAAATTCAATGGCAAATAGTGGCTTCGTCTGCCCAGAGCATTCGAGGCTGTAGCCCCAAAGATGTTTTCTTTAGCCCCATATAGTTTATATGAATGCATAAATAAATAAAATAAATAGTTATTCACTTTGGGCAGTTTAATACGTTACTGAATGCACGTTTGTATTGTTCTATCTTCAATGAACAGAGCCAAGAAAGACCAATCAGAGAGGGGGTTTACGGGAAAATACGTCCAAATGCTGTCTTATTGGCTGACAGGTCTCCGTGGAGTTGAAAAGCAGAATGATGTTATCAGGCAGTCAGCCATGTGAGGGAGTGCAAATTCGCGGATTTTAGTTTTACCTGTAAAACGGCGGCAGCTGAAGCACAATCATCCCCTCATAATGAACTAGGAAAACAAGGCTTGTTAATTTCTACACGAGTCCCTAGTTACGTAAACGTGATTGATATGAGCAGATATGAGCACATCTTTACACAGCATATATTAGTTTGATTAGTCTTCGACTTAACAATCGCTTGATGCGTACAATCATGTCATTTGTTGCCATGTTTTCTACCAGAGTATTACTGGCAATTTCTGAGCTAACGTTATGCAAAATATGGTACTTCCAAGTTAGCTTTAAAGGCACAAGACAGTGCTATACGACATCTGGTTCATCATCGATAATGATCAAAACTTCGTATTGAAAACAAACCGTTCCAACACAGCTCCAAGACATGAACGTTCACCACGATTTTCGGAAAAACCAACCAGATGCAAACATCGATTTCTCTAGAAGCAATCTGGCTGTTATCCGACAGCGTGTTAATCGCGCATACAAGGACTGACAAGTACACGTTTCCATGCGACAGCGCTGACGGAAAGACCCTTCCACTATTGTGGATGTAATGAAATCGTCAGGCAAGCGTGGCGAGAAAGCCATGGTTCTTCACGAAAATCTTCAGTTACATCTAACGACCTTTCTAGCGTGAAAAAGTAAATTAAGCTCTAGGTTGTGGTGTAGTGGATTTATACAACGCTGAGAGTAAATGCGCAATCTTCGGTGCAATTTACCTTGCGTTCGCCAGTTGCCTTCGGAAATAATAAATAAACAGCGATAAATGAACCCTGCTTTGGGTTGACCAGCTTAGTATCACATGGTGGTTTCGGACGGTACAGTGACCAGAAAGCACTCCCTGGAGAGAAGTGGATGAGGGTGCCAGTACTGAGATTTGTTTGTTGCAGGCATTAGAATTAGTGATTATCTGAGATGTTTAACATTTGAAACCCTAAACATTTGAGATTAACATTAAGGATTCCAATAAAATGTGCACAAAACATTGAACTCACCTAAAGTTCAATTTGGAATCAGTTAATGGAAATCTTAAAAGTTAAACATTTTAAATAAACATTTGACAATTCCACAAATTCTGATTCCAACAGCACAAAATTTTGAGCTCACCCCAAGTCCAATTTAGCATTTTTGTCAGGCCTCACTATTGCCCTTAAAGGGTGTGTCCCTTTTTAATTTTGGGATGCCAAAAATGGCTGCATTAAAAATATGTTATGGAAAAAAATTAAGAAATTAAAGGTTTAAAGGGATTTCTATTGCTAGTCTTTTGAATAAATTCCATGCTAAATGCTCAAGAGGTTTTAATTTAGCTTTTATGGTCCACAGGGTCCCCATTATTAGAGGTTCGACTTGAGTTGACCCAAAATAATATATACAATCAAAAGTATAATAGAGAAACCTTTTATAACGCAAATATTTGAGGTTTGACCTTGTTCATGCTGCATGCACTTTGTCCGCTTTGAAGGCTTTTCAAAGTTTTATAAAGGCCATGAGTGACTAATAAAAAATGACGACTTTGATAAAGTGAAGAATATTTTTTTTACTTTATTTCTCAAGGGAGAAAGTGAAGAATATTTTTCAGAACCCAGGGGGAACCCTGCTTCAGGAATGTGTTTATAACAATGTCTAGTTGTGCATCCACCATGTAAGGTTCACCCGGGTCAAAGGTCACAGGATAAATGCACCCACTTCGGGCGACCTCTTTTTCGCTGTGCAAAAAACGACTTTCAGTAGTTGCTACCTGCAATAGCGATGTTAATATTGATTTTCAGTTCATCCGCTGATATATATACAGTGGTGCTTGAAAGTTTGTGAACCTTTTAGAATTTTCTATATTTCTGCATAAATATGACCTAAAACTTCAGATTTTCACACAAGTCCTGAAAGTAGATAAAGAGAACCCAGTTAAACAAATGAGACAAAAATATTATACTTGGTCATTTATTTATTGAGAAAAATTATCCAATATTACATATCTGTGAGTGGCAAAGTATGTGAACCTCTAGGATTAGTGGTTAATTTGAAGGTGAAACTAGAGTCAGGCTTTTTTCAATCAATGGGATTACAATCAGGTGTGAGTGGGCACCTTGTTTTATTTAAAGAACAGGGATCTATCAAAGTCTGATCTTCACAACACATGTTTGTGGAAGTGTATCATGGCATGAACAAAGGAGATTTCTGAGGACCTCAGAAAAAGGGTTGTTGATGCTCATCAGGCTGGAAAAGGTTACAAAACCATCTCTAAAGAGTTTGGACTCCACCAATCCACAGTCAGACGGATTGTGTACAAATGGAGAAAATTCAAGACCATTGTTACCCTCCCCAGGAGTGGTCGACCAACAAAGATCACTCCAAGAGCAAGGCATGTGATAGTCGGTGAGGTCACAAAGGACCCCAGCGTAACTTCTAAGCAACTGAAGGCCTCTCTCTCATTGGCTAATGTTAATGTTCATGAGTCCACCATCAGGAGAACACTGAACAACAATGGTGTGCATGGCAGGGTTGCAAGCAGAAAGCCACTGCTCTCCAAAAAGAACATTGCTGCTCGTCTGCAGTTTGCTAAAGATCGCATGGACAAGCCAGAAAGCTATTGGAAAAATGTTTTGTGGACGGATGAGACCAAAATAGAACTTTTTGGTTTAAATGAGAAGCATTATGTTTGGAGACAGGAAAACACTGCATTCCAGCATAAGAACCTTATCCCATCTGTGAAACGTGGTGGTAGTATAATGGTTTGGGCCTGTTTTGCTGCGTCTGGGCCAGGACGGCTTGCCATCATTGATGGAACAATGAATTCTGAATTATACCAGCGAAGTCTAAAGAAAAATGTCAGGACATCTGTCCATGAACTGAATCTCAAGAGAAGGTGGGTCATGCGGCAAGACAACGACCCTAAGTACACAAGTCGTTCTACCAAAGAATGGTTAAAGAAGAATAAAGTTAATGTTTTGGAATGGCCAAATCAAAGTCCTGACCTTAATCCAATCGAAATGTTGTGGAAGGACGTGAAGCGAGCAGTTCATGTGAGGAAACCCACCAACATCCCAGAGTTGAAGCTGTTCTGTACGGAGGAATGGGCTAAAATTCCTCCAAGCCGATGTGCAGGACTGATCAACAGTTACAGGAAACCTTTAGTTGCAGTTATTGCTGCACAAGGGGGTCAAACCAGATACTGAAAGCAAAGGTTCACATACTTTTGCCACTCACAGATATGTAATATTGGATCACTTTCCTCAATAAATAAATGACTAAATATAATATTTTTGTCTCATTTGTTTAACTGGGTTCTCTTTATCTACTTTCAGGACTTGTGTGAAAATCTGATGATGTTTTAAGTCATATTTATGCAGAATTACAGAAAATTCTAAAGGGTTCACAAACTTTCAAGCACCAATGTGTGTGTGTGTGTATATATATGTGTGTGGGTGTGTGTTTGTGGACAATTCTTGTCAACACGATAGCATTGCAACCTTTTAAAATGCAGTGACAAAACACTGCAGGTGAGTAGCTGGGGTAAATAGAAAGCCTGATTTCAAGGACGGGTGTGATCTGACTACACACTCACTGAACGGTTTATAATGATGACTGCTACACTGAAAACAATACCAGCATCACTGTTGCAGCTGGTGCCATCCCAGATGGTCTCTAGTTTTTTCCAAGTTTATGCAGCCCTACTCCACATGCATCAGTTTTGTCACAATGTTCTTTTAAAATGCCCAAGAGCAGTAGAAAATAAAAAGTCTAACAACATTTACAGCAGTAATACAGTGAACACCCTAGAACCAGCTACTTTACAGAAAATTAGAGTCGAGGATCTTAATTCTACAAAATTAAAGATTCGTGTCAGCTACAGCGGTAGAAACAAGCAGATGGCAGATGCCCTCCAGGACACGCCAAACAGGGCTCCACTGTGGTCCCATTTTAGGACCATTTGCTCCTGAAAATTGATGTGCGTCAATTGGAAAAACAATTTTGGAGGACATTTACAAATGGGCATGCAATTCCAGCCTAGATGCAAACATGCAGGCAGGGTGAACATAATCAATAAAAGAATAAAATTTGTGCCAGGGAGGTGGCATATTTCATATGCTCCCAGATAAAAGTATGCAACAACCAACTGGAAAGTTATGACTTGTCATATTACCACGACCAGCACTGCCAAAAAGTTTCACTCAACCCTATATGGACCTTCTTCCTTATATAGGCACTTGACCCATGACAATAAACCAGACCTGCATGCAGTGGGAGAAGATGGCTGATAATGGCACTTCCTGGTGGGAAGGACATTAGTATCTGCAGTACTTCAGGCTGGGCCTGTTGATTAGCACAGGGACTCATTCAGGGGGAGGGTTTTCTGCTGCTCAGGGAGAGAAAGCTGGCAGAACCGCATCATCCAGCCTTCAGCTCAAAGCCCATTGTATTTGTGCACGAGGCCAAAAAGACCAGAAGCTGGTGTGAATGAGACAGACACAGGACTCATAGGAAAGGAGAGGTAGAAAGGGAAAAAGGCAGAGCGTGGAGAGAGAGAGAGAGAGAGAGAGAGAGAGAGACGAAAGACGAAGACACAGAAAACCACTGTTCCAGTCTATTCAGGGTGAGAGCACAGCTCTAACACAGGTAATCTCTCTCAGATAACTTTCAGAATGCCAAGCAATCTACTGTTTAATAGAATTCACCGGGCTTGAAATTAAATTTTTACTTGGTAGCACTGGTGCTCCCAAATTCAAAAAGTTATGAACGCCAGAAAAAAAAATTAGGAGCAGCCATCAAAATGTAAGGAGCATGAATATAATTAATTGATTACCTGAATTAAAGAAAATGACAATAAAATGCTAATATCATGGTGATAATAGGCTTAATAGATAAAAACTGCAAAGAAGGAACGATGCCTCGAGCTGAATGGTCGGCAGCATGTTGTTGAATAAAAGCCTGACAAATAGAGCCCAAAATCATTGTTGCCATGCATTTGTCAGGCGATCACCTGTGTTTTGCGCAGTCTCTGTGCTTAGTTGAGCTCTCCCACTTAAAATCTCTACGCCATAGCCAATGCATCTCTACCAGCAATCTCGTCCCACGGGCTTTCCAGTGCCGTTCAAAGCCCTTCAACCACTGCGACAGGTGTAGTACACCTTCATTACAGGTGCATCCACATCGCCTTCGCCATCACCACCCGTTTCAGCAGCCACAGCAGCTACATCCATTACACTAAGTAACGTTAAAGTTACACAAAAATCTCTGATTGATCGCTTCATCTTTTTACCTTTGATAACACCATTGAAAACTCAGGTAATATTAGCTAGATGGGTAACACCTTGGATCTCTCTGTCATGTGACAGTGGAGTGATGTGAAACAAAGTATAAAAGATAAAAGGTTAAAGGTCCCCTATTATGCCAGCAGGTGCACAAGGTAATTAGCCATTATGAGCCACTTCAAAGTCTCCCCTACCTGACATCACAAGGGGGAGTGACCACCCAGAATAATGAAATCTGATTGAGTGCTTGGCTGAAGGTGATCAGTTCTTCTTGCCTCTGGTTGGTTACTTCCCCATGTGATGTCAAGAGAGGAATGATTTTGAAAGGACTTGTAATAACTAATTAGCTGTGCACCTGGTGACATTATGAGGGACCTCTAAGGTTGAGATCATCGACCTCATCTTTGATATTTTAGAATGGTCACTGTCTGCTCACAAGGCGCATGCTATCTAGTGAATTTACAGAGAAAGACATGTTTAACTGAGAAAAAAAGATAGCATCAGAAATGTCTTGCACTTGCACAATGCTCCCAATTAAATTTTGTGGTTGCACATATATGCTAACAAAACAGTTACAATTTCAGCCAGCTACTTCATGAGATAAGAGGGCATTTTTTTTTTTTTTTTTTTTTTTTTAGGTGCTGACAGCACTTCATCCTAAAAACAGCAGCAGGACAACCTGGGCACTTCTGTTAGGCCTACTTTCTGAATGAGCAATGCTCTCCACTGCATCTGCTGCCTTTAACAAAAGAATGTGCAAACTGCATATCCATTTGCTGTGGAAAGAAGCGATACAGACCAAAAGTCGAAAACGACCTCTCAATAAGAAGCATGACCACACTTCAGGACCAAAAAGCAGGGCTTTCACATATGGCCCACCCCCAAGCACACTGAACAGACTCGTGGTAGCAACCCACGGTGGATCCGAAGAACCCCTTTTTCTCTCTTTCCAGCTTGTTTATTTTAGTCTCATTCCAATTTTTTTTTCTTTTCTTTTGGCATGGGTTGTATTTAATCAGCAGTTGGCACAGAGCAAGGTGTTTCTCTAGGGAGGGCAATACCATCAGGACTCATAATTGCACTCAGAATTTTTTTAAGCATTAGCTTTGCATACATAAAAACATGGGGGAATTGATATGAACAAACAACCCATTGTGCCCAACTTTAAAGAGCAGTACTGATGTATCTCTTCCTTCTTCAAACACAATGCTTGCATTGCTAACTCCAAGCAACACACAGACCACCTGATCTTTAAGGAATTCTGGGAAAGGCAGTCAAATGCAGAGCGGTTTGAGCCACTGTGCACAGATTAAGTCTAGCCATTGACCAAGAGCAATTTTGAATTGAAAGTCAACAAGCAAAACTCAATTTGGTCAGGAAATGTGCAAAATCTGAGATGGTAAAACCAGCCCTAAATTCAAGTGATTTAACCACAGCTGCCATGAAGTTTCTACACTACCCCTTATTTCAACACTGACAAATCCAACAATAACTTAACAGCTGGAATATCTCTCACATTGTTATGTGCCCCAAGGGCTTAACAGATATACTGCAAGCTATAAAGAAACATAAACAGCCTTCAGCCATACAATACAGGAGAAAACAGGGCAGCAGTCCAACTCTGGGGAGTCAGCACACTATGCTAAACCACTGTGACCACAGCATCCACAGACTGAAAAGAAAGGTGAAGATGGGACATATCTTTCACACAAAGTTAAGTTCAACAACACAATCAGATGAGCCCGGTTCAACTTGATTCCAATATAAATATACTTACACAGCAGAAATGATACCCCACATTAGTCACTAAATATGCACCACAACAGTTACTAAATACCCACACCTTGCAAACAGTAAGAGACACAAAAAGACACCGTTTTAAGCAGGGGTCTCCAACCCTGTTCCTGGAGAACTACCACCCTGAAGGTTATCACTCCAACCAAAGCAAACCACGCCTGCTATCCCAGTTAGAGATCTTGACGAGCTGCTAATGAGCTGAATCAGGTGTGTTGAATTAGGGTTGGAGTAGAAACCTACAGGATGGTAGCTCTCCAGGAACAGGGTTGGAGACCCCTGGTTTAAAGGGGACCTATTATGCTACATTTCAAAGTTTATATTTTGATCTTGGACTCCCCCAGAGTACTCCTGATCGTTCAAAGTCCAAAAAAAGGGTCCTTATTTAGCTCATACTGCCATCCTCAAAAAACCCCATTTGTAGTCCATTGCAGTCTCTGCCCGAAACGCCACGTTTGGGCTGCTCTTCCGCTATGGCCCCCCCTCCCCAAGTGCCCACTTTCTTCTGATTGGCTGGGCGGGACTCGGCAGAACGCAGTTTTCCGGGTCCGCCTCCCTAGTGTGAAACGTGAGAGGCGTCTACCATCTGAGCTAAGGAATTTTGCAATCAAACGCTGTACATGTGTATAGATCTAATGAAATTAACTTGTTCTAATAAACATAGCAGCAAAAGTAGAGGACACAGCGCGAAAGTCTGGCAGCTCAAGCTCGAATTTGCCATCTACCTACGGCATGGTGAGTACACTGGTGTTTCCACTCTATAGCTAGGATTGAGGGAAAGCAAAAATTCACCCCATACGGACACATTTGTAGAACGGGTCGACATACCCAAGTGTAGACCGGAGACCGTAGAAATCCAGTGGGTCTGAGTTTAGAGGGAAACATGGACAGTGAGGGGCAGCAAAAAGTGGACCAACAATTTATGGTCTGCTTAGGTGTGTATTGTAAGGACCTGCTGGTTCGAGTGCATAACTGTGGTGTGTCGTTAGCGTGGAGTAACGGACAGCTTCTGCGCTGGTATATGACGGAGGGGCAAAACCTCTAGGCTAAACGGCCTTTTCGGAAATTGCCCGTGGTAATGGTTTACTTATTGCTTCGGAATGATGCTTCGTTTGCTCGCGAAAAATGGGCGCGTTAAGCCGCTTTCATACCAGACGCGAAACGAATTTTTCACGCGAGAGATTACATTCAAAGTCAATGCATTGCCTTTGCATTGACTTTGAATGTAATCTGTCGCGCGAAAAATTCGTTTTGCATCCGGTGTGAAAGCGGCTTAACGCACCCATAACAAGTGTATTCGCTTCTTTGCATTGACTTTGACTGTAATCTGTCACGCGAAAAATTTGTTTCGCATCCGGTGTGAAAGCAGCTTTATGGATGGTAGACGACAGCTAGAGAGCTCTGGTTATGTTATGGGGCCATTTCATGGTAATTGTGAAGTGGCGTGAAAAAATTAAATGTCTGAATCTTACCAAAAAAAAAAATAATTGGATGACTTAGATAGGTATCTGAACTTACTGGAAAAAAGAAATTGAGTCGAAATTCTTGCTCCTTAATTATGCAAATTAGATTTTCTCGTGAATTCATGGGTCCAGAGCGTGTGGACAGGACACACATTTTTTCGTCATTTTCTCGTGGTGCGTTTCATTTTTGAAATTTTTTTCCTGCTGACAGGATACATTTTATGTCCATGCAGACAATCCATCAGTGAGTTTTCTTTTTCAGATTGTTAAGTGATAAAATTTCCACTTCACGGGTGTCAAGTATCCTGTCCAACACAGGGTTGGAACAAAAAAGTTTATTTTTTTCCTACAATAATAAGCCTATAAACACCAAAGGTAGAGTTCTCTTAGCTTAGGTAGTATAAAACAATATAACAAAAAGGTTTTTGAAAAATCTCAACACAGCTCATCAGAAACCACAACTCTTGTTTGTCCTGTCTGCAACGTTTTGCGAGTCGGACAGGACAAAAACGTTGCGGACAGGACAAGTTAATGTAGAGATAATGGATTTGGCTTTTAGTTGGTATGGATATTCCCCTTCTACTTAGAATAAAGGCTTTTAATGTATTTAAGGCTTTTAAATACTAGGAGGTTGTTTCTTATTTAATATTGAGGCACTTACAGAGGAAACAAATGCAAATGTAGGTCTTTCTGATTGCATACAATAAATGTCCTATAAATGAAGACAGAAAGAAAAAGGTATGAGTTTGGTGCAAGGATGGCTTGTCTTTCAATTCAATAACACAGATTTCAAGATTTTTATTATTGTTTGACATGTTTCAAGAGTATTGTTTTATTTCAGTTAACTTTCTAGGAATCTGAATGGGTGTTTTCATGGCACTGGCAGGGCAGCTTGGCGTTGAATCTGGATTCCCTGCCTCATTTCATTAGGCACTCCTACTCATTTGAGTAGTTAGTGTTTGACATGTTTGTGAGCCCTTTTCTTCCAAATCACTTACTAAAATGCAATTGCAATTAATGGCTCTTTGGACATCAGATTCTTAATTATGCCCTATGACTCCCAAGAATTAATGGTTATCTTATTATAACCTGGCAGCTTTGCTCAATTGAATCAATTGTTTTTTGAGTAATGGAGCCTTAATTAACCAGGCATATTTGCTCATTTGAGTGGACTGGTGTTTGATTAATTTCCAGACACTTTGAGTTTAAAGTGACTGTTTGACAGGAATCATATTTTGAACTTTGTCTGTACTGCTTATATATCCCACTAGAATTTTCTGAGAATGTCCCATCAGATTGATGGTGAGGTGGTGGTGGTGTTGGTGCGGGGGGGGGGGGTCTGTTGAAATCTTTGATATCCTCTCAAACATGTCAACTGTTTTATATAATGCAGATTTATGTTCTAAATATGTAAATAATGCAATATAATACATTTTATATGAAGTAAACGTGTGTTTTTGCTCATTTTTAATCCAAGTGAAAAAGTGTCCTGTCCAACACGTCCTGTCCGCAACGCTCATCCCATTGGAATAAGTTCCCCCCCTGGGCTCACTGTTTGAGTGACAAATTCATAATTTCTTCTGAAACCTACCTAAGACGTAGAGGAACAAAGCTACCTGGCTTTGGATTATAAAACTCTAGTGGATGGACAGAACTTTTCACTTCCTCCGAGGAAAAAAAAACCCACTTCACTTTTTGTCCTGTCCAAGAACGCAAACTTCCATCCTCATTTTGAAAATGAAAATGAAATTCAAAACATTTGATGTTTTTATCAAATAAGGCACTTGGGTAGTACTTGCCTCTCACCAGTTAAAACTTTTAAATTATTCCCATGAATAATTTTTATTAATGAAAAAAGCCCGTGAATGTCCTGTCTGCAACAAAATAAATACCGTGAAATGGCCCTATGAGCATAATACGGGTTTTACAGACCATAAGTTCCGTTAGTGTGAACAGTTGCTTATGTGGAGCTAGCGAATCGATAACTTCTACAGGAAAGAATTTCCTACTGAATCTCTGCCTTTTTCGGCTTTTTTATTTGCCAGAACAATTTCTTAAGGGGGATGAAATTACGCAACGGCAGTGCAGAGAAATCGTTTGTTATACCAGACACGTTAGAGCTTGTGCGTTTCGCATTGTTTCACCGCAGTAGCATCAGAGAGCTAGCCCAGATATTGGTGAAGAATCTGGCTGATCCCGGTCATGAATAAGTGAAGCGATCACAAGCAGCCGTAAACAAACCCAAACACGTATCCCAAGCTCTGCTAAACCTACGTCTGGTCTAACTGCTGTCTTTTCAGCCCAACTTTGCAGACACATACAACAACTCTCCGGTTAGCTTCAACCGTAGTGGCTACAGTTTTTTTTTTTTTTTTTTTACTCTGTGGACTTTTAATTATGTGCTTAATAATATGCGCTTCCCCCCCCAAATGACTGAGTGAACCGTACAAGAATTCCAATGCCCCTGTGCACCTGTACTTGGACAAATGGAAAAATAAACACTTGAACTTGAACTACAATCAGGCATCGTTATGATGAAACTGCCAAATTGATGCTTACTGAAGTAACACAAGCATACCGATCAGAATAACTGCATATAAGTTAACCAGGAGCATTTTTAAGTAGCACAGCACGCGAACTAACATGCAGTAGCTGGTAACCGAGCGGTCATAACAACCACAGAGACAAACCCTTGTAATACAGGTCTTACATACAGCAAGTTCCATTACCATGAATAGTTGTACCAAGCATCCAAATTACAAGCAAGTATAAAAAGTTAGCTTCAAATGAGGTTTATGTTCACACACCTTATGTTGAATGTCCCGACATTACTCTTGCATATTTAGGACACAAACATTAGCAACAGTAACTTGGCTACGTTAGCCGCAGTGCTACAGCCACAATCAACAGGCCATCACATTAGGTAGGCTTATGCCGTAAAAGCAACTTACAGCTTCCGCGTCTGTGAGTCACGTCTGCGAGTTTGCCGCCAGCAAATAAACCCATTGATTTCTGGTGGCATCGTCTTTTGGAAGAGAAATAGGTGCTTTTCTTCGCGTCCAAAAATAAACGAACAAGCAGCTTTGGGAGATACACTGACAAAACAGCACCTCAAATGATCTGCGGTTCTTCTATTTTATTTCCAAAAGTGTAGACGCTACGAAGGCATAGTATAATCCGCGGTTGTTTGTGCCTGCTAGAATAGTTCTGGGGGTGGGCAGGTCCAGCGCCGTGATTGGCTCTGGCTAGGTCTGTATAAATTGGACGGCACCCCCTGACGTCAGGTTTTGCCCAGATCTCGTGAAGATCTCAGGACGAGCTGTTCAGAGAGGAAATCACGTTCACGAAATCACGTTCTTGGATTACGCAAAACCCCTGTATCTTATCTTTAGAAACTTTTCAGAGGTTGAGTATGGACATCCAACATTATAACATTACTTATATGTATTAAAAGAAGGATCAGCATAATAGGTCCCCTTTAAAGGAACATATCAAAACCTCACATGAACAAATAAGAAATCTTTTACTATAATTGCATACAGCTCGTTACATATTCTAAGGCCAACTCATTTTTGTGAATGTTGGTAAATTCGTGTCGCAAAAGGTACCTGATGCTCCAACTGAAGTCCACAATGGTCTCTGTAGCATTAACTAGCTAGCCACCCAGACAGCTTGGTAACAGAGTTTTGCAGAGAATTAAGTGATTTGTTTTATCCATTGTTTCAGATGACTAGTAGCTACCTTGTCTGTTCTCTATAATCAATGGTATGCAGCCAGTACTCATCTAAAGCCATTGTAACAAACATTATACTTGTTATCAACAGAGGTTTTGTGCTTATAAGCAATCTGCTTCTGAAGTTATGCCATAAGTCCAAGATCGTGCAAGACAAGCTCCTGTGCTTCATTCACATTACACTATCGTTAACTCCAAGCTAACTAGCCAGTATAGTTAAATGCACAATTTCCCACCCAGTGAAGCGAGCCAGCTCTCTTCCTAGACTGGTCAGTACATTGTCTAGTATTCATTTGAAATGGAGCCCAGTTTTTTTTGGTTGAGACTGACTAAAAACACCTGGCGGTACAACGGAAAACAGCCGTACGTAAACCGCTGGCCGCAGGCCTTTATGGAGAACCCCAATAAACGCTGAGCACATTCATTATATTTTTTCCCCACAAGGACAGTCATTATGATTCTGAGAGCGGGCAAGTAAAATTATGGGCGAAGTTCCAACGGAACTGCACTGAAGTTCCAACCCTTGCAAGTTGCTTCCTTTTGACAATTCAGCCCTAACAATTCTATATTATAAACCAAAAATTTAAGCTACTATTGCGTGAAATCCAAGATCCTTCTCGACTTCTCACTTTTCACCACAAATATTGTGCCATTTCAGGTAATTGGCACAAATTGAAATGGCTTACTTCATTAAAAGCATGAAAAAACATGACTCGGCGGTACAAAAACTTTAGACCGGTAGTGTACCTGGGAGCAGAACTGTCGTCCTACAACACAAGCCTTCTAATGCTTGCATGTTTTAATTAGATTATTCAGTCACTGAGCGACAAAACCTATCCTGTGTCAGCCCTGCAGAGTCTTGGGGAGTTGGGGGGTGGTAAGAGCTATACATGTGAGAATTCAATCAACCCACACACACACAAACACACTCCTGGAAGTAGGCTACACATTGCCCCCATCAAAGCTAGCCAGCTTCCTGGAGCGCTCCAGTATCACGGCTGAGAGACCCGGTTCTGAATTATTCAAACTTTCCCACCCACGAGGCATCTCCCCCAGGTCTCAGCCACAGTGCAGGTGGGAGAGGCGTGTGGCCATCTGCAACAGGGCACAGGGGGTTGGGGCAGAAAGGGGAGGATTGCATGTGGTGAGCATTTGCCAACACTAGAGCGTACAAACATAGAGCCTCATGCACAGTGCTGCTTATGAGTTTAGTCGAGGGAGTGTTAATTTTGACTGCATCCGTTACCGAGGAGTTTTTGATAATAGTGCGTGTCCAATTTTTTTTTGCAAATTCATTTTAAAATAGGTTTTAAAGGGCACCAATACCTCTCTTTTGATGCATAGTTCATAATTTTGCTGTAATTATTTCTTAAGTTATGGGCAAATAAGTAGTGGATCTGGGCGTCCGTTACCTCTTGACCGAGTCCTTGGTAACCAAATGATATACCCCTCTACACTGACTCCATTCACCGCTTTTCTCACACTACTGCAAAACCCTCTGCTAACCCCCCTACTGAAAGCCCTTGGTAAGGTGTACTTGATCATATATTGGTGGATCAGGCACCTCCCCGCCCCCACTTTCATCTGCTGGCAGCTCTATTATGCAAACATCAACTTCAAAGCTAGAAAGAGACAATGGTGACGGCTGAGCAGTGCTTCTCAGAGGGGCAGTTCTGGTCAAAGGGTGAGGGAGACTCAAGGCAATCAGGCGAGGGACATCATCAGCTCAGGACTTAGTTCTTTGCAGCAGTGGGAAAACAGAGATGGATTCGGTTTAGTCAGTGTCACTCCTCTCCGGGAGCTTTCGTTCTGCAGAAAAGGAGAGCCTCAGACCTCCATGGGGAAAGCAGAAGCCACACCTGCTTCCCGATAACAGTGGGAAACTGCTGCGTAAGCTTATCCTCTTCAACAAGAAGGCCCCGTGTACTTCCGCTGCACTCACTGCTAAAGCGCAGTGGGACAGTGACGGGCAGAGAGGCCACAGGAAACGAGGTGGGAAACAACAACGGGAAAAGAGGAGGATGTATTGAGTCATTAGGGATCAAGGTAACAAATGGACCATCACTCACTCCGGGCAAAGACGAGAGGGGCGACAAACATTCGCAAATGGTTTTAACTGCGTGAAAAACAGATGTGCGTGACCTTCAACCAGATCGCCACAAAAGCTTGTGAATGAGCTTCTAAGTTCAGTTAATGTCTCTTCCCAGTTGAAGAGAAACCTGCAGCCCAAAGAGGTGTAGACATTGTGGAAACGATTGCAATCCTATCCGGAAAAGGTCAGCTCACAAGATTCCTGCCCTGAGGCACCCTCGTCGACAGTCCCGCTCCCCCTCAGAGAAGATGCACAGTACTGTAATGGAAAAAACTGATGGGGTCTCTCAAACTCCAATGATCTTCAGGGCTCTGCACAGATCACACACAGGAGATGAAAAGCAATTTGCGCAAGGAAAAAGATCACACCGAAAAGCTCATTGAGAGAGATGAAGCACATGTTCTGATGGCTGCAGACCACTTTTTCCCCAACAAAAGAACACTAGGGACTAAATACAACATGCCATTCAGAATACAAGAGAGAACAAAGGCATAAGTGTGAAGCACAGCAACCACAGCATGGAGGCAAAAACCATTAAAGAGTTTATTCTGCATACACTTACACCCCACCCCGTCCTACTTTTTGGCTTGGAGAGGTCAGGTCTACACAGACACACACACACACACACACGAGAAGAAATGCAGCCCCCTTCCCAACAGCTGACTGACTTGTGCTCTTCCTCAGTGGTTCTGAAATGCGGTTCTCTGATCCAGGAAACAGACCTCAAGACAACCCCCACAGGATTCAGAGGAGTGAGAAAAGGCGTGAAACTGCAACTTCTAATGAAACTGCTGTAGATGCAAGGCTTTCGAAGAGTGTAATGCAAAAGTATGCGTTGGTTAGCAACCCTGTAAAGTGTGGAAATTTGCAAGCATTACTGCCAAAGATTACTTGTGGCCCAGATTAGCATGGAAATGTGTGTGCACACTAATCCTGGTTTGTCAATTAATCGATTGTCAATTTCCAGCCCTCACAGGTCGTACAACTGCATGTGTGGACAACTTTAACTAAAGTTTTGAATGACTATAACTTGCCACTCCATATAAGATAATGTGGTAATCTTTGTAGTATGAAGCAGAGATTGGGTTCTTTCTTTCATGCTAAATTAATAAAAATAAAAAACATTCAATTGTTATGGCCTATGCAGTGGTGTGTAATTCCCTCTGGTACAGCAGGTTCCATCTACTATCCAAAGACTTACATTTTCGGCTACTTGGGGGGGTTAGTAATGTGGCCAGGCTGTAAATGAGTATGTGCTCAGCTGACCTTCCCTTTGAAAGTAAAGGTAAAATGACGCTCAATAACTATATCCGCCTAATAAAAAAAAAAAAAACTGTTGAAAAAATAAAAAAATTAATTGGTAACCACCCTTTTCAGACATCAACTTAATTGGTCAAAACAAGCACCATCTACTTCGCGATTCCAAGAAAGCCCCACATCGAAATGAATTGCAGTCCAGATCTATACATTGAGAACTAATCCATCTTCAGCGTGGCTCAGCTGGGTAGCAGCCGGATGCAGCTGACGAGCTACATCAGAGCAGAGGTTTCAACGCCTATGGCAGCACAAGTCAACACCTACAGAGGCATAACTTTGCTCACCTATTGAACCAATCAACAGGCACTCACAAGGGCATGAGCGAACCCACTGCAACAATGGAGACATGCATCACCCAAACTGGAGGGGTCAACTCTTAAGAAGTAGGACAGTGTCAGACAAGTCTGGGACCTCTTGGGCTGAGGGAGTTGTGTCTGAGACAAATTCTGATGGCGCACTGGTGCTAGACCTGTGCTACTATACATTATTTAACAAAAAATAATTAAAAAAAAAAAAAATTGTTATCAATATCCCCCACCACCATGGAATCCCTTTTATGAACCCAATCAAGGTCATGGCAAGTAGCATACACACAAATTTTGACTCATCTTTGTAAAGAAGTTTCAGAAAAAAACTGTCCTTTTAACTGCACAGATGGAAAGACTGACAGACTGACAGATGGATGAGCTACATTGCACCATCCCCCGCTCAACTTTGTGTTGTGGCAGGGGATAAAAAATTCCCTCCTCGGGACGCCTTCACAGGCCAAGAGAAGAAATTGAGCAACGGCGGCCAAAATGAGGACGCACCCCAGCTCCCCTGCCTCCATTACCCCTCTTATCGCAGGGCAGCAGCACCTCGGCCGCAGGTACTTCCAGAGAGAGAGAGAGCCATTCAAGCATAAGTCCCATTCATGAGAGTCTGGGCTTAAAAACGGGCTGCAAATAAATCTGTCCCAGAGCGAGAGCCACAAAGCAACTTCTGCATGCCACAACTACATTAATGATTGAAGGTGACGTGAGTGGTTTTAGGAGGACGTGAGGAGTCACGAGATGAGAAGCAAACCCAGGGCAGGTGCTGTTCTGAAAGAGGACGCACGACAGCTGTGATGCTCCTCTGCCATCAGCACTCACAGTTCCTCCTTCCTCCTTCCCTTCATCCCTCCTTCATTTATCAGCACTTTCCTCAGACAGTTGCATTCCCAGCTCAGGTCTTCCCAGGAGGATGTGCACAATAGGGCCCTCGCTGCGCTACGCAGCCGGTGCTAGAGCGTGTCGTGCTGTGATAAATGGAGGGAGACGCGCTGCAAGAGTCTATATGGACCCCCCCTTCCCATTCTACCAACCCCCCCAATCCAGCAGCTTACTGTGGAGAGCAAAGTCGGTGGCAAACTGAATAGGGCTGGCCTGCCAAACACAAGATGACGCTATGGAAGACAGTACCACAAAACCAAAATCGGTTTACGCATAGATTTTTCATGGGGATGCCAGGAGTTCATCGGTTTCCAAATCTTTGCAGCACCACATCATAGTGGGTACAGAATCGAGTTTCAGTTCCATTTATAGTGCGTACAGAAAGAGGGGAGGGATTCGAAGCCAACTCTTCTTTCCCAAGAGCAAACACGTTCCCTCAGAGTTTAAAATTTGGAAGAGCACTAATGTATCCTAATTAGGAGAGATTTGCATTCATTATTTTAAGTCAGCACGTATTATCATCAGGAGCAAATGCTTCTAAAATTGGAGACCGTACAGCCTTGCACAGACTGGCAAAATGGCCATGAGAATAAGGGAAGCCATTTCTTCAACTAAGGAGTTTCCAGATCTTTTTTTTTTTCTGCCGTAGAGAGAAACTGTGGTGTTCCTTTGTTCATTGCAAACAACCATCGACAGCACCGTGTGAGCCTTGCGGGTGAAGCAAGGCAACCTGGTGCCCAAATGGTCTGCAGGCAAGCAGCAGCTGAACAGTCTGGAATCCCTCCCAATAACTTGCAATTAGTTCCATTACTCTGAATGGTTTTGGTTATGGTTGGTTACCCTTGGTTGCACTGAACAAATCAAACTCAACTCTCAAATTTTTAACTGGAATGCCACCTTATACCTTCTAGGTGAGGTTTAGCTCATCAATGTTTTTAAACTTTTTTAAAGTTAAAAGTATCTCCCACGCAACAAGCACGCCTGACCCAATAGCCCACAATTGCAAGCAAATGATCCAGCTCCACCTCGTGCGAGAACACTCAACTCACATTCATGACTGATCCTGGAAATAAACCGTCCAGAGCGCAAATGTATACCTTGGCCCATGTTTTAATGCAACACGGTATAATAATGGAGTTTAGATGCAAGACCCTCTCGCATGACTACCTTTGTTAATTTTTATGCACAGCTGTCATTCCATAAGCAGTTACAGTGGTCTCCAAAATTATTGGCACCCCTGACCGGCAATGTATACACAATACTTAAAAAATTCAAATAAATATACATTTATTGAGATACTCAACATGGTCATTTCCACTGAAACATCAATAAAGTATTTAACACATGTTGGTATATTCCATTTCTCTATAATTTTGTGTGTGTGTGTATATATATTTTTTTTTTGTATTGTTTGTGCATTGCCATTAATCTTGCAGTCCACTGTCTTTTGCTGTGACGCGCTTGAACCTCCGAGGTTACTGAGTCACAAAAAGTAGTTTTGTAGCTGTGAATTTATGTAACAGGTATTGCATACCAACAAAGAGCCAAATACAGCTGCATTCCTAGCGATTTTGCATAACACGTCATGGTTGAGAAAGCGTTAACAGTTATGAAACGCAATGGCCAGCACTGATGCACGGAATAAGACAGACTGAAATGACCTTCTGACACACTTTGTACATGCTCTAACGTTAGCAGTTCAATATTTACGATCGCTCTCAACAACGGACGACAATCAACTGCAATGTAAATACATATTAGCAATAATGTATAGGTTGGTATTCAAGAACAAATAACGCGCAGCTGTTTTGCTCATGCAGAAACGCAAAGCACGTCCAAGTATTAGATCTCATGCAAATATTTCATCAAAATAATTGGTCAGCGTTCCTTTCGGTTTCATACAAGGCTTTATCATAGTACTGTAGCTTCATTAACTTGGCTCCTCGAGAGACAGACATCGGTTTCAACATTAAACAAGCATTAACAATTTAGACTGATGTCCTTCGAGATACAACTTGTACAGATAGTAATCAAGTCACAAAATAGTTTAATGGCCAATGCAGTGCATTCCCACGCGTGATCTTCTCGCATGATAAACTTCGAAATAAAGTAACTTAGTGAATGGCAGTTTAACTACATGTTGAGGTCACCTTCGGGAAAACCAGGCAACTTAGAAAGCGGCTTATGTTGCAGAAGGCGGCTAACGCTCACTAGCTAGCAACAAGTCCGCTCAAGCAGCAGGCGTGAGGCATTGTTCCCGACCGCTTATTTATAGGCTACTCGCCATGACCGTCAGCCGCCAAAAACTTGATCAGTAATAACTCGCCGGCAAGTCAAGTAGCTAGCTAGCTAGCTAGCGTGAAACAAATATAGCTTTTCGCTGACCAACAGCCATTGCAAAGTTAAGAAAACACAGCTACATTGCTCGCTAAGTTTTCTTGGGGCAAGACGGCATGCTAGGTAGCCAGTTAATGTTGACTTTCCTCAAGGTACCAGCAGAGAATAAAGTGAGATTACTATCAAGGCCCAGCCATTAGGATTAGTTGGTAAAATGGTTCGAACAGTCAGGTGAACTGAAACGAGAGAAAAATAAGGGTAGCAAATTAGCCAACGAGCAATATTAACATCAAGCCGACTTAGCCAGCTAGCTGCGTTAGACGGCGAACGTTAACATTAGTTGAACAAGTCACACAAGGCTTAGCTTGCGAGCTAGCTAACGTTAGCTGCCTATCGACGTGAGCTGAATATCTAATGAGGACTTTTGTACTCTGCAACATTGCTAAGGCTACCCAACAACACCACTGCGGTGCGTTACTGAGTGAATAACGTCTACCGAGTAAAGCTGCTTTCACACCGGACGCGAAACGATTTTTTTCGCACGACAGATTACATTCAAAATCAATGCAGAGACCCGAATGCACGCGAAACGCGTGTATTCGCGTCTTTGCATTGACTTTGAATGTAATCTGTCGTGCGAAAAATCCGTTTCGCGTCCGGTGTGAAAGCGTCTTAAGAATAACAAGGCTTGCAGATAAAAACAAAATTGAGATTCCACGGGTCTCTTCAGACCTACAAGATAATTTAGGCTGGATAGTTCCTAGCAACGATTAGCCAAAGACAGTGATGGATAAGCATAGTTAGCCAGTTAACGTTCGCTAGCTTGATTCTCAGTAGCCGTAGCCACGCTAGCTACTTTGGCAAACTATTAGTGGGGAAACGTGTGAGGGGGTCCATCCATCTAACTCTAGATTTTGCCCAAGCTGGGCGGATAAATAATGGATTTTAAAAATCCTATCGTGCAGCTACTTAACCCTACCCTGAACCTTTGAACAAAAACACAAATGTTCAGTTTCCTTTGCATTTTCGAGCAGGCGTTCGTTTCCTTAGAGATGGCTAGCAAGCTAGCCGAGGCATGCTGGCTGCACCAGGACAAGCGAGGTATTTAAAAAGCAAATAAAACACTAGCTAGTGGGTAGGGCTAATCTGCTGAAAACATTCTGCTGTAAAACTACAACCATCTATACTTTCCTTCATCATTTCTTATTGATAGATATACATCTCAAGAATAACTGGTGAAAATTTCATCACAATACATTAAAAAATAAAGAAATTATGAAGTATAGATGGTTGTAGTTTTTCAAAAGAATGTTTTCAGCAGATTAGCCCTACCCACTAGCGAGCTAAATGTTCTGCACAGTGCCAGAAACCTTGCCGGCAGGAATGGTTTAGAAGCTGGGTTCTCAGACTCACAAAGCAGCCCTTATGATTTGCCTGGTCTTTGCACATACTGTCGAAATATGAATGGAATCAGAAAGCTTTCTCTGACAATATGAAGTTATTTTAACGTTAATTACCTCATTGAAAGATGCGCTGTATTGGGTTCGCCGAATGGGGCCTCGTTTCCCCTTGATAATGTTCCAGCACTAAAGCTTCCCCAGAACCAACCAAGTGAGCATACCCCGGTGCGCCGCTACTACGCGTCCCTCTTCGCTTCTTTCTCCAGCACAGAAGCCAGCTGACGCTAGCCCGATTGCCCTCCCAGGTTGCTATCGAACGTTACTTGAATAGCTAACTAAAAGCTATGCTAAGATTGCATAGCTAGGGAGCAACGTTGTTTAGACTGGCATATTTAAACTCGCGATCAATACATCCAAAATAATATTGATGATCTCCCCCAGGTTAGAAGCCCCTGAGCGCAGAATCTTTCACCGGAGAATCGCTGCTCTCAATCCACTGAAAGCAGAGAGTCGGCAGGAAAGACACAGGTCTCGATTCTCCTCGCTTTCCTAAGCGTTTCTTTTCACCGACACATCGAGTCGCGGTGAAATGATGTCAGCGTAGCTTTAGCCAGCAACCGCTGCTCCCTGGCGCCGAAATGTGACATCCCGATTGACTGCTTTTTGAGAGATCCTGCCTTTGATGACAAATGAAGAACGGCATTTGAGTGAGCATTTTCGTCTTCTACTTCTGCCTTGCAGCATTGTTAGAGTGCATTTCATGAAAAGTAAATTTAATATCTAAAATTAACGACTTAAATAATTTGACTTGCTCTTTATTTATGCAGGGGTTTGAATGTTTCATTACAGGTAAATCTGTGTTTATTTAATTTTATTCATTTGATGATGTTTATTTATTTATTCACGGAAGTTTAAACACTTGCTCTCAGCTTACAGCTGTTTTTCAGCAAGTCCGTTAAAAATACAGGGTATTTACAAATAAATAAAACATAGTTATATGACATTGTATAAGAAACACATACTTCAGAGTACAAAATATAATACACTTGAAATGGTAAATAAAAAGTAAAATTAGATGGGTTTCACAGAGAAACAAATAATCGAATGAAAAGTAGAAAGGACACAGCATAACTCATAAAGATATGTAGATATGTATTTTTATTATTGCGCTTAATTTGTGATTAATTTATGTTATCCTCTGGTGAAAAAAGGACGCTCTTTTTATAGTGTCTTTCATTTTATTAAAGGCGACTCAGAGACAATTTTTAGTTTATGGAGGTGAGGTGGAAACAGTTGAGAGTTTTCAAAGAGGGAAAACATTCATCCTATGAAAACGGAACAGCTTATAAATATTGAAAGAGTGGAGTGAAATTTTCCATTGGCAGGTGACGTCTTTTTTGGGGAAGCAACTGAAGATGGAACACAGAGTCCGGGCAAAGAGATAATGAGGATGCCAGAGAGGCGGAACAAGATAGCAGCTAAGGTGAATAATAATTGAGCTGCACAGCTGGGTTCTTCAAAGCCAAACTTGCTGATTGAATTGTCATAAAATTAAGGGAAGAATTGTTTTTGTCTTGAGAGACAGTCATCGTCCATGAATAACAGCAACCCTAGAGATCATGACTACTATGTCTTGCTTTGTAATGTAATTTGTTACTTGGGCACAGCATCTACAGATAATGTCCCGCCATAGGTATTGCCATTACTAAGAGTGTTTCTCATTTATTACTGCCTTTATGACACCAAATTGTCTCATATGCTGACTTATTTACATTTTTCAGCTATTACATTTTTGCAGCAAAGAGTACCTCAATGATGGCCTGCCTATGCTCTGTACTTATGTTGTTTGACAGTAGCATAAGATTCTCTAACCCCGTGCCACACTGCTTCCACCTATCACTTACTAAAGCAAATGGATCAAAATCCATATATCCCTAAATGCTTGAGTGTTTATGTATAGCTGAGGTAACTAGAGGACACAAGTCACATGGTTTGGCTGCAGCTGGGAGTTCGCATGCATTTCAGACATTCCCGTGGGTCACAAGGCAAGGACATGACAGTAAATAGAAACATAAAGAACTGTAGGCCGGAATTAAATTGAGCACTTCTTGTCAAGTTTTTTTTTTTTTTTTTTTTTTTTAATGTACTTTACCCAATTTAGATTTATTTTTTAATATCCCAATAGTGCCTTAGTTGACGTTCCACTCACTTCTTCCCCAGGGAAGTGTATGAAAAGAGCTCATTCATTCACATAGACCTGCACACATTGACAAATGGATGAATTGAAAAAATTCCATTAACAGTTATTCACGACAATCGCTCTATGTGCATAGTTACCTTTACCTCAGTAACCTATTTATACAGACTGCATATTACAGGAATAATAAAAACATATATATCACTCAGTGTAATAAAATAATAGGATTATAACCCCCTCAGCAACATTAGAAAGAAGTGGCTATAATATTTTAGGATTCAGCACTCAAAAAGTGTTTTAGCAAGTTTTGCGGAATAAATTTATGGCAGTCACCTATCAATGACATATTGTATTTGTTGTAATTATTAAGCTGTTTTAATTATATCCTTCAAGTGAAAATGAACATAATTCAAATAATGTAAGGTTCAGCTGTGCGAGCCCCAACCCCCATTCGAGAAACCTCTGTCCTCCGAGGCTGTCTGTATCTACAGACAGCGCTGTCTGCTGTCGAGCAGTTTTTCCATTCAACATTTCCATGTTGTGTATCTGGGCCTGCCAGAGGGAGAGACTGAAGCCTGAAGCCCCGCGCTATCGCTAAGCACCAAAGAATGTGATTCTGAGAAGCATGGAATTGACACTGGCGCTAGGCCAGGAATACGCTGAAGAGCACCGTGTGCTTCGCTGAGATTCTGGCCCTTCCAAGAGAGGCATAAATGGGCTGAAAAACATGCAGTGGTCAGGGACACCCTTTGTGAAAATGAATTTCATTTGTAATTGGAGACAGAAAATCGGCATTTCTGCTTGCCACAACCTGAGTAGAACAATAATGTTGTGTTGAATATGAAATTAAGCTAGAATGGAGCAAGTGAAACTGCTCATATTTCTCCTTTTTTGATAACTGGACACCTAACCACATGTGGTTATGCTAGAACCCTGGTTGATACTTTGCCATACCAATTTTAGTTTTTTACAATGACCAGGACCAAGAAACAATGTCATATAAATAATGTTATGTGTAATGACTACATTAGGTAGGGGCAGCCTATATGCTTGCGGCTTACTTTTCACTAAGACACTCTAGGTGAATGAACAATAGTTCCGACTCCAGTGTAGCCACAGGAAGATCAGTGCAGCCCTTTGGTCTCAAAACTCTTTATCCCTTGTTAATCCAGGAGGAATTGGCCTCTGCCTAATCTGATCAACTGTTAGTCACTTTGGATAAAAGCATCAGCAAAGTAACGGAAAAGAAATAACGTAAAAATTGAATCAAGCTATATATGAGAGCAACAGGACTTACCATATTAATTACTTGAATTGATACTTTTGTTTTTCTCCTTTATTATATCATTTCATTGCTGTCACAGAAAAAAAAATGCACGTGTTTAACCCCGTCTAGGAGGAACAAAGAGTCAGCTGGTTTTTGGAGTATTCTTGGCACCAATGGAGTAACAGTGGAGTAACAAATTGGAAGCTGGGCTCATACACCCCCTAAATTTGAAATTTGGTCATCCCTGTCCTAATGAAATTATAAAGTGAGTACAATAACATCTGACAGGTGCAATCTGACCATGGACCACACTGCTAAAGGAGCCTGTAGATCCAAGAAGGACACTGGGTACTGGGCATCTCCCGCATACAGCGTTGGTGTACGATGTGACCTGTTCCAATCAGTAACCTCATGTCCCTGCTCAAACTTACATAAGACAGTAAGATCCAGACCCCAGTAATAGGATAGATGCCCATTGTGTTTGATACAGTATAAACCCTCAGTAATAGTGTACATATGCATGGAGCAATGGCCGTGGCACAGTCTGTGAAAGTGCAGGGTCAATCAAACCATACTAACAACCATTAAGTCTATTCATGTATTGTAGCGTGAGGAAATTGTGCAGAGGCCTTTTTAAAATGTGTTTTTTTTTAAATAAATTTCATTTGAGGAAGTGCACAGTTACAGGGTAGGACACAGCAAATCCTTGAAGGGTTTAATTAGCACATGGATTCCTGCTCATGCCACCACACATAGCTTGTAAATGTAGAGTCTAAAGGAAACAATCCAGCACCCACCTCAAAAGGGAGGAGGGACTCAAATGGCTTCTAACGGTTTCTTAGTCTTACGACTATCAGCTAAACCTGCAGTTAATTTAGTGGAGTTTGAACGTAAAGGCATGTACAGCCAAAGCACTTAGCTTATTTTCCTCTGTACTATACTCTTCAATGATGTCTTCGCCCATTAAAACAACACCGCAACTCTCTACACTCCTGAAGTGTTATGGTTTTATAACGTGATTGCATTTTAGCTTTTGCAGCACCATGAACTGCTAGACTCAAAGCCAACTTTTTACCGTGCTGGCAAAGTGCTCAGAGAATTTAAACGCATTAGAAATTTGTTTGAAATCTGAATTGGCCCATGAGCACCACCAGACAATTTAAACAAAGTTGAGTTACGTGTGAAAACTACCTAAATCTGAAAAAAGAAATTTGAACATAAGTTTTGGAAATGATCAGAGGGCATTGGTTGAGTTCAGGTCGATGATTTGTTGAAAGCCATACAGTTTCACTGTTGGCCAAATGAGTGGACTAAATTCTGAGCCCATATCACTTCTGAACACCACACTGCCCACACACCCCCTCTTCTGGCCTGACAATAACAAATCTTTTACCAACCCCTCTTGGAAGATACCAACGTCTCCCCATTTTGGAGCTATATCTCTCCTGTCCATAAAGGCTTTATCCCTCTTTTTGCCCCCTTCATAGTGGAACGCCTCCTCAGATGTACCCAGTAGACAAGTCTGTCTCCTCTCTTTTAACAATCCCTCACTTGTGGCCTCACTCCACTTGCATATAGTTACCCCAGTCAAAACTCTGCTTTTTCTGTTGGCAGTTCCTTGGAAGGACAAGCAAATAGATCTGTTGCTCTGCAATCAGGCCTGCCTTACCTTTGTCTACTGGACGCAAGAAAGCTGCAGACTCCCTATGTGTTACCCCCCTCTTTCTTTTGCTCTCTCACTCTCCCTGTTCTTCCCTTCTCTTCCCATTCATCTCCCTTTCCCTGGGAATGAGCAACATAGATAAACAAAAAGGCTATGTTTCTGATAAATGCCGCAGTATGTTCGTCATAAACTCGTCCCCAGAGAACCTTGAGAGAGGCCGCTGATTATCACGTGTTTGCTCTGTTGTGATGGAAATAACCTTCCCCCTTGCACAACTCGATCGATCTCGATCAATCAATGGAAAGTCTGTTTGTGTGTTTATGTTCGTGTGTTTAGTCTATGATTGTCAGTGTTTCAGTTGATTATGGAGGTCACTCAAGCTTCGCATAAGCATACAAAATTGCATATCATTGTTACCAGCAGCAAATTGCACTCAGCATTTTACAGATTAGCGGATGAAGAGTACGTTGTTGATTTTGTTGGCACCTGCCGTGTTAAGCTATTTGAGAGCTGGTGTGGCGATAACATACTAATGTTTTTTTTTTATTTTCTTTTTTCTTTTTAAATACAGCATCAAATAACAGTAAGCCAACAGCTGGAGTTGCACAGCATATGGATTTGTTTGGTGTGATCTGTTGTTCACTTCAGACTTCTCAAGTAGCTCCTGAACTCCTGAGTTCTGACACAATCCGCTCTCCAGCACACCCGCTTGCTCTCATTGGTGGCCTAGCTGAAAGAGGGGAGAGAGTTGATGGGCTGAAGTGCTTTTGAAAGAGATCTGATTGGGTATGACAGTGACAGAAGTTTAGGGATGGAATGATACATTTGAAGCCCCCCCAACAAGCCCCAATGCAGCATAGAAAGTTTTGGTTTACACCGCAAATCAGTGAAGACAAATGTTCTGGATTCTTTAGTTGAAACTTAAGAACCTATTGTTTGTTCTCTCCATGCATTCTTGTTTGATTCCTCAAACACAATGGCATAGCTTCTCGTCTGCCACTGGAGATTTAGTATCATGGCAATTGTCTAGATTAAAACAGCTTCCCCTGAGTAGCTTACAGCAATAGGTGACTCCACTTTAAATGATTTAACGATTAACGTCAACGACAGGAGACGTATTTCAGCTCTTGGAAATTTTCTGGATTTATGATGGTGCAGAACCCTCACCTAAGTGGAAAATACTTTAAATTATAATAAATACATAGTTGAAATGTGAAATAAAAAAACATCAAAAATATATCTCTGAAATTTGTTGCATAAACCTGTGAAGTTTTAACTCATTTTCTCCATTTTTGGAGCCTAATTTTAATGATTTTTGCCTCTAAAATTGTATTATTTGGCTAAAATTACGCACAGTATCTTTCTCAACTTATTTTGAATGTATGAAGTATGCTCCTCTTTCAGAAGGGAGAGCAGTGCTTTGTTTCTCATCGTAAGGTCACCCTCCATTATCCACTTCAGCTTTGAATTCTGAAGTGTGCCTGCCATTGAGTTGGGGTTATAATGAGTTTGTGCTTTTCAATGGTGTGCTTACATAAACCAGTTTTACTTGAATGTGGCTCCAACTGCAGTGGCTGCAACACCTCCACACCCTTTCAGGGTACCATTACTGGCAATGAAGTGGCAGCCCTTAACCATTGTGGGCCCACTGGCATGAGCAATACTTGTAATCTTAAGGTTGGTCGCATGGACACAAGCAAGTTTTGTCTTGAACTTAGTTCAGATTTGTACTAGGAACTTTCATTCAAGGTAGACTTCATCAAGTAGAGAGCTTAAAGCTATAGTACGTAACTTGTGCCGCCCCCCCTAGAGGAATTTCGCGATATTAGGACAATACAGCCGGCCCTTTCTAATGACGAATGTCACAGTTTCTTTAGTTTGTCACGGCACTGTTCTACTGTTCTGTGGTAACTACGCAAATGCAAGTACTCACGAATTATTCCATAAATCTCCGAGTCCGTAATATTTAACCGATTTAGTTTTTCGAGATAAAGTCCAACGTTGTTCGAATTAAAGTGAGTTGTGAACTCAGGAGGCTTGAAATCTGCGGCGCTGGTCTGAACAAAACAAGGCACGTGGGGTCCGGAGCTCTCTTGCTAGGAGACTCTCCGCTCTTCCTCCCCCTCCCTTCTTGTTTTGAAATTAAACGCGTCATTTCCTGTGTGCCAGTGCGGGAATGTCGCCGGTCGACACGCAGTACAAAACAACAAACTCTGAAAAATACAGTGAGATGTTAGAGGAGCCGATCGGCTTAATCAGCATTGTGTCATCTCTTCTAGTCGTGGCTTGGATGAATCGGACATTTACGGACATGTAAAAGTCACAGACTATAGCTTTAATCTTTGTCCGTGAAAATGGCCCTCAGCGTTGTATCCGACCAATCACAAGTTCGCACAACAAGACAGGTTGCTGATTGGAGCAAGTTGATGACAGCCCACATGAACAAACCAATGTCCTTGTCTTGGGCAAGTTAAGCCAGACCTGACAGCTCCTTGCTATGTGAACAAATTTTTATTGGCACTCCGGTATGAAATTCAACAGCTTAATTGTTTAAACCAAGGAACATCAAATCAGGTCTTGCCACTCAAGTTGACACCTAACTCTTCATCTGCCCCAGTTCCATCTGATTGGCAGAAAACTGGACGGGCAGATAAAATGTTTGGGGGGGAGAGGGTGGAACTTCTGTGACCCTGGTTCAGGAGTTCAAGACTTCATGACAAATATCTTGGACATATTTTGCACCATGCATACACCTGCAGATTCTATATGCCAACAGACAAAATAGACTAATCACAAACAGTGTAAAATGTTCAGCTTTATTCGGAAAGTATATGGGCAAGCATCACAGAGGAGAACAGAACAGAATCCTTGGCTCTAATAAATTATTTAAAACTCAAGCCTCAGCAAAATGAGCCAGAGAAGCACAAGTTAAGAGGCTTTCAATGAAGTCATTTGGAAATGCAATGGCACATTCAAGATGTGTGGATCTGAAACCTTGTGGGAAATTAAAATAAAAGCTTTTCTTCCCATGCTTAAGTGTGCAGAAATTCACTGTAAGGTCCTCTGTGCTTCTTTCAAAGTAATTCTCCAGGTCCAGGGCCAGCGGTGAGCAACTGAAAATAAGATGGGAGTCCATTTATGGTGGCACAGACTCCTTATTTATATGCATTGCTTTACCCTGTCTCTGTCCTTGTTCCCAGTCTCTTATATGGATTTTACTGCAGCTCACTGAGGCACATCTGTAAATGGCACCCAGTGGAAATGAGCAAGTTAGAGCACAGCATTTTGCTGTCAGGGGCAACCAGAGGAATGGCAGTTTACAGATGTGTCATGAGCATTGGCGCGGACGGGCTTTGAGGATCAGTAAGTCACAGGTGAAATTTGTCACATGTTTAGGCCACATGACAAGCTGAATGACCTTTGTCTACAAAACATTCATTTCATTCACAATATTTAACACTGAATTTGTTTCCAGTTATACTTTTTTCCAAACTGCTAATCTGAAAATTCAAACATTCTTTTAAGCATGACAGGACATTGGAGGAAACTGGAAAGCACTTCTACATCCCCCTGCCAATATGAAGTATTTATTTACAAACTCCAAAACAAGAGTGGTTACCTTGCCACCTCTTCTGCTGGAACCAGCAGAATAACAACCAATAGTAATATTTCACCTACATACGTATGCAAAACAATTGCCCATGAAATAAAAAAGCATGAATATTTAAAAATACATTCTTTATATGTCCAAGAGTAAAATTTAAAAATATGGACAAAAAAAAAAAAACATTCAACGGACCTTGCAAATTGAACAAATACCAGGCGGTTTGTGGTTGAAATGCTCCCGTGGTGTAGCATTATACAGGATCTGATTACAGTCGAGTCAATATACAGACAGGTGTGACTTGGTGGATGCATTATTAAGCTGCTTTGGGTGCTCGAATGTAAACAGCCCATGCTAAAGCTGCTTCTGCGAGCTTAAAGCTGCTATGCTAGTAACAAAATCACAAGCACTGTTAAAACAAAAATACAGTACATAAATTTCAGCAAGTAATGAACACAATGTAAAGACTTGCATTTAAATGGACGTTATTGTCTCTTTTGTTTATGCTAATAAGACAAAACAAAAGCATATTGCCAATTAAATGGGCCAGTTTGACCCATTACAAGGCTTTTCAATGGATAAGACAATTTCACTCATCTGGAACTTAAAAAATGCTAATATTTTCAACTTGAGAAAAAAAAACAAAAAGAGTTCAAGACTCATAATATGAAATACTTCTAAAGACAAAGAGAGAAATAATTTTTCTTTGCAAAATCAGGAGCTTTCCCATAAAGAGATTGTTCAAAATACATGAGGTGTCGCTCATGAAGCAGTGAATATGAAAAGCTTTGTTGGCATCGCTGCTGCATTGCTGTCGCTTATCACTGTAACCGGCATTCTGACCAAGAAAAGGTATTCCTGACATGTCGAAATATTTTCAACAGCCATTCTCCGCTTTGCAACCATCAGGCCTTAAAGATTGACAGCATTGACGCGAAAGGTGAGACACATTGACGTTAAAGGCAGACCACACCCCAGCGAAATGATACTGCCTGCCAGCAGTGGAGGGAGCAGTTCTATGCAGAGACCGGCATTATATCTGCAGGTTTAATACCCAAAGATACAGAAACACACTTGTGTCCTTACTGAAAATACCCAACACGGGCAGATGGAATAGTTCAATTACAGTCCTAATGCCCTATCAAACGCCCCCAAAAGCATAATCTGTCTGTGAGAGTATCGGCTCTGCACAACATTGCTTTCACAGCACAAAGCATGCACTGATGCGTGATTACGCAAGATTGATTTTTCGAAATCCACTTTTTCCACTTGCTGGTACATGCTTGCATTCATACATGCATTAATATAAAAGCATTAGAATCACCCCAGGCACTATACTATTGCTCATATTAATTATTAATCACAAAAAGGCAATAGGCTTGTTTGTTCCTGTCATTGTTTGCAGTGCTGCAGTTGCATTTCCAGAAATGTCTGTCCGTAGGCATTGATTTAATGTTGAGGAAACATTGTTGATATGGGGTTGATGACGCCCAATGGATCATCTCGTTTGGTCCACGGACACCCTGGAATGCATCTGTTGAGCCCTAAATTGATCCTGCAGAGAGAATAGACAGGTCAGACAAGCAGTCTCCATTAATAATTACTTGATATTTCAAAACACAAGGTTAGTGAAATAAAACACTTTGATTCAATTCTGCTGGCCCCATTTCCCTCTGCATTGCATGAAACACACTTTCTGCTCAAACTGTGACTCGATGCAAGATAAATTATCACTATAAGCTTTCATACAGGCGTGTGACTTCTTGCTGTCCTGTTTAATATAGAATTTGTCTGCTTCCTTATCAACTTATACATACCAATACAAATGCCTTCTGCCATTCCCTTTTCTAGCCTCCACACTGTCGATTAAGAAAAGTGTTTAATGTGTACCAATTAACCGCTGGTTCAATTGCCTGACTGAGAAAGCCAGATTGGGAATGTTCAAGAACACCAGGGAATTCCTTATTTACCCTTTAATAGATGCAGGAAATTTGGACCTCACTTAACATTACACTGGAAAGGCAGTGCTTCTGGCAGCAAAACATAGCTCCATCTGTTCTGGTTTTCGGCTGGGCCCATAGGGAAACAACCTGCCCCGCAGTGGCCTTCAAATAATGCTTGAAACAGCAGCTGGGTTCTCCTCCGGAGAAAACTCTTGTAAAAGTGCAACGGTAACAAAATCCAGGCCTGTTTCAAGGAGGAGAAGGCTGCAAGATGGCACTGCCGCTAACGCAAAACCTGTCGCGAGCTCCACACCGAGCGTGGCTTAGGCTGAGCGTGTGAGTAGTTTCAAAAGATGCGACCAGGGCTGACAGCTAAGTGCGCGTCTTGAGAATGAGCAGAGCAGCAGTTGCTTAGATCCGCTCCCGCTCTCAAGCACTGCCGGCTGATGTTTCTTTGTCGGCTGTCTGTGTTGTATTTTGAATTGACGGAAGACGTCTATGCAGACTGAGCTTTTGCAGAGGCTCTTTGGCCTTGTGACGTAGTTTTCCGCATTTTCCAATTCCGACAGTGAAACGAAACCCACGCAGCGGGTGGGGGTGTAAGGGGGTGTGGACAGGAATGGGGAGTGGTGTCAGACCCCTTGCCCTGTGATGTCAGAAGAGGACGGGTGGGACACTGTGGCAGCAGTCTAAAACCAGCAGAGTGTGTTCCAGATTCCCACAATCTTCATTCCTCCCTTCTGGTTTCTCAAACTCAGAGGCTACAGCTTGTGAGAGAATATCAGCACATCCATTCTACAGATGCCCTTACTACCACACTAACAGACACACAACAGTCATAAAAACACAACACCTGCAAAAGTAGGCAGCCCGGTAACAGAACATTTTTGTAAACCAGTGGTCGCCAACCCCATTTCTGGAGGTCTACTGACCGTCCAGCGAGTTTTCATTGCAACCCTAATTTCCCACACCTGATTCTATTAACTTGCAGCTCAAAAAGATCTCTGGTTATTGAATAAGGCGATCTTTGTAAGTGTTGGAGTGAAAACCTACAGGATGGTGGAGCTCTTAGAACAGAGTTGACGACCACTGTAAACAAATTCAATGGACATTCGAGAAGGGGCACAGCTAACTCATTGAGAGAAATCTGTGTCTACACTGACAAGCAAGTGTGTCATTGTTTTTGCTACCCGTCGGCTCTCATATCATAGCTGTGAACTCAAACAAACTATTTTCATGTTTTCCGGAATTTTACTTCAACAGATTCTCCTTCACTGTTGTGCTTCCTAATGGAAGACATGACCCAAAGCCTCCACCTTTCCAATTAATATCTGAGAGACCTCCTGAGCTAACATAAAATGTTCTGGCAGTGTTGCTGGAATGCTATGACATTCCAACTGCATGGGGCCGACATTGTGAGATAGTTCTGTGTCTGACATCAGCTCATGCTCTGCCCAATGGACCCTGACCTCTGCACTCGTAATGAAAAGGCCTTCTTCCCAGGGTTGCGCCACACAAGTGTAAACTCCCCTGAGTAACGGCAAACAGATGCTGCTGTTGCTCCAGGTTTTAAGGGCCATGGCTGCGGTGTGATTGCCGGTGGCTTGGATATAAGGACCAACGTTACTCAGGTCCATTCCATGGCAGCATAATTTGAAACATCACAATTAAATTCCCAAACTTTGCTGCCGATGGCGCTACCACAACTTTTGGCAAGTCCTTGCATGTGATTGACTGATGTGCTATAAATTGAAAGTCCACATTTGTATCCATCTGTTAATCTAACATTTAGGGTAAGGGACAGGTCAAATTCAGGGTCCTGATTAGATTCAGAGGTAGGGTTAGAGATGAGAGTTGAAGTTAGGGTGAGGGAAACCAGTGACAACTAAAGCGTAAACTAAAGCTGTCAACCAGAGATCAGATGACGTCATGTCAGTTTGGCGGATGGAATTAAGTGACGTCTTAAGTTAAAGGTCAATTCTCTGCGAGTTTCTGGAATGCGGAATGGCTAGGGAACACTTTTTAATATTCACAAAATAACCCGTGCCTGACTGGCTTACTTAATGCATTCCAGATTGTCGGACTAATCTTAGGAAGACAGTAGCTCACAGTGTCAGACCTGCAATGTTTTATCAGGCAATCAGATGGCGGTTCTTTCAGGAATATTAAGTCTTTCCCAGCCGCCCGTCATTTTGGAAATTCAACAGTTCTCCCTGTAGGAATGAGCTCTTCTATTAAACACAACGACCTATACAGTTCGTTAGCAACGCAACAGCAGAGCAGTGTATGATATACTGCTCAATATTTGCTTTGCATGAACTTATACAATTATGTCTCGAGAAAAGAATATATTAACAGTTCCAAAATATTAACTTGTTCTTGTTGCCTGTAGCATGAACATGCAAAGGGAAACCAGTTTTGCGCATTGAAACCTTTGTCTGTTTACAGTCTATGGCTGAAACTGGAAGTGTTATTACGATGCAAATGCTCTAGCTCCACCTTCGGCAAGCCTTGGACATGTAATTGCGATCCCTCAAATTCTGGCAAACTCCAAGAGCAAATTCAGTTGCAATCTTCGAGGACAAACGTGACACATGGTTGAACAGGAACAAGGCAGATCAACCAGTTGCCCCTTTCTTGAACAGCAGTGTGCAATAAGATAACTATAGCGTTAGAATCCAAGCTGTCGGCTGACACTGGGGGTACATGACTCCTTTTCACATCACATACAGAACATACTATACATTTGAAAACCACAATTTCGAGAGTGAAAGAAGTTAATCATGTCTTTGAGGATGTTGATGCTAGAGTTTTTGGTTAGGTTTGAGGCAGACTTCAGCTCAACAACTTGATGAAGTTACTGTTGGGAGCTCGGCTCAGGGCTAACATTTGAATTAGGGTTGCGGTCATATGGTTTGGTTTAATTGAAGGGTTAGTAATGGTTGGGATCAAAAGTTAGCATAGGGTAAGAGTACAGATTGTAAAAAGTAGCTGAAACTCAGTAGGGAGAATTAGCCGAGTAAGGATTACTCAGGGACTGTGAATTCCACCTGACTGGGGTGCAATCGCTTCAGACAGGCGGAGTTAACCGTTTAACTGTTATTGATCTGTACTGGTTGAGTGCAGGAAAGAGGATTTGCCTCACACATACCTTTCCTGTCCATCAGGACGAACACGGATCTAGACTGGGTGACGAGAATAACATATGGACATTATACAAGAATTTATTGTAAATGCAGCACGTGCACTTGTCGTAAACAGAAATATGTTTCACTGCAAAGTATTTGTTTCATATCTTTTAAAATCAATACTTTGCAATATATTGCATATCTACACAGAGGAATTTTGAATAGAGCAAGAGCAGCAGCGTGAAGACTCACAGCTAGCAGACAACTCTGCTTCAGTGAAACTGCAAACTCTACTCCGAATACGACACAGCGCCACTCTGAACAGAGTGAGTAGGGCTGCAGGCTCAGCCACTTGTCCTATTATTTCCCAAATAGAGCAGTAATCATACGCAGATTTACAGCCATAGGTATAGAGAATTCATATAAAGAGGTGGACTCAAAAATTACTGGCACCCCTGATTGGCGATGCACAAACAATACCTTAAACAAGAGCCATCAGAAGATGGCATATCCCCCCGGCCCCACGTCATCAACTTCGGATTAGCAAAAGGCACCACGTCAGGCCATGATTAATGTGTACACCAAGTTTTGTGGAAAAATATTGAACGGTTTTCAAGTTATGCTCCGGAAACAAAATGTTCACAGACAGACAGACAACCACACCCAGGACTACATCCCCCTGCATTATATGCCGGGGGGGTAATAAAAATTCAAAAAATATGTTTATAGAGAAACTCAAAATAACAACGAATGAGATATACTGTATGATATTAATGTTCCAATAGAACCAACCAAAATCATTTACTGATTTAATTAAAAATCAATTTCCTCCAAATCCAGGTTTCACAATTAATGGCACCCTTAAAGATTATTGCATATAACATCTACCAAAATCAAACCAGGCATTAAATTTCACTTATTTAACTTTAGCTGAGTGTAAAGGAACTATATTGAGCCATTACATCACTTCCTGTTTCACTAGTGTAATGCCCTTCCTCCAGGGCATTCCTATTTTCCCTGGTTACCTGCCCTATCCCAATTATCCAATTATCCCTCTGCTCTCTGTTAATTGGTCACAACTGTTTTTTATTAGTTAATTCTCATTCCATTTTCTATTCATACCTGTTTTCATCCTCACTGGCAGGTAGCCTTACATTGTAACACCTTTTAGTTCAAAGCACTCCTGTTTGGTTCCTTAGTTTTATCCCTGAGAAGTTTTACTTTTCTGTTTCTGAAGCACTTTGTTTATTTAATGAAAAATATCAAGTCCTTGCATTTGGGTCCTCCACAACCACAGGCTCTTTGGAAGGGTTGAGAAAAAAGCCTTTCAGACAAGAAGACACAGAAGAGAGCACTTGGAGTTTGCCAAACTTCATTTAATTATGACTGGAACAAGGTACTTTAGTCAGGTGAGACCTGTTTCGGTTGGATACAACATCGGCATGTTTGGCGTCTGAACAGAGATGCGAACAAGGAGAAGCACCTCATACCAGTAGTGAAATCTGATAGTGGGCCAGTGATCTTTTGGGGCTGTTTTCATTCAAGAGGTCCAGGGGCACCAGTTAAGATTAATGGCATAATGAATTCCACCAATATGAATTCCACCAACTATTTGGATATTTTGGCTGAAAATCTGGTTGCCCTCCCACCGGAGGCTGGGACATCGCTGTAGGTCAACTTTCCAACAAGACAATGACCCAAAGCATACCTCAAGATCCACACAAAAATGGTTCTGTGACAAAAAAATCAATGTTCTGCAATGGCAATGTCAGTCGCCAGACCTCAATCCAATTGAAAACCTGTGGGCTAAGTTGAAGAGGGCAGTTGATAAATGCAAACCCAAAATTGTACAGGATCTCGAAAGGATCTGCTAAGAGGAGTGGTCCAAAATCCCCCAAATGTGTGTTTTAACCTTGGTGCGTTAAAGAAGCATCTGCAAGTAAAGCTCTTGTTGAGATTCCCGAAAAAAATTGCGAGAATATTGCGAGTTTGCGCGATAAGCCCTCCAAACCCTGCGATGGCAGCAGCTATCGCGGGGTTTGGAGGGCTTATCGCGCAACTTCGGCAATATTCTCGTGTAATTTTTCGGGAATCTCGCGCAGCCGGCTCACTTGCAGACGCGCTCAAACGCACCCCTTGTCACCCATCACAGGAAGAAACTCCATGCTGTTATGTTTGCCAGGGGTGGTTGCACTACATGGGTGCCAATTATTATAAACCCTGGATTTTGTTTAAATTTATTTTGTATAAGATGATTCTTCTGATTTTGGTTGTTTCCATCAAAACATTTATAAAGTAAAGTATTTCACACATGTTGGTATATTCCTTTTCTCTATAATTATATTGTTCATATTTTTTTTTGTATTGTTTGTGCATTGCCAGTCAGGGATGTCAGTAATTTTGGAGCCCACTGTAGACAATAGAGGAGATCTAAATAGGCTGCTATCACCCTTGCTTGTTGTATTTCTGCTTCTGAAATATTGAAAAGAAAATGTGGCTAGTGTTTGCTGCTGAAAAAACATGTTATTAGTAAAAATTCATGCTTTGTGATACACTTATGTATGCACAGCCTCAGAGGGAGAAAACACACAGTGCTCTGACATATATTTGGCACTGTGCAGCCGTCTTAACATCTTGAACTACAGACTTCCTTGTTTTTTATCTAATAGATAAAGGTGTTGTTACAGGAGCAGGCAATGCTCTCATTCACTATTCCACAATTCCAGGAGTCATCAGCATTACATGACAGGGTGTGACGCATTTGGCTTCTTGTCTTGTCTTGTAACCCTACAGGATCATTCAGAGTGTGAGAATCAAGCAGTCATTATATCCTGCAGGTGGTACACTGGGGGTGGTGGGGGTGGGCTGGGCTGGTAACCTAAGCAACAGGGCGAGTGACACATTGCTGAGGTGGGCTGGGGGCATTGGAAAAAGGAGAGCAAATTCTTTAGATAAAGGTAACCGGCACACTACTCACCGAGTTTTCCTTTTAGCTTTCATCTCCTGAGGAATCCAAACAAATTCTCCCAGCTGTCAACAATTTCATAAATAATCAAATTAGACCGATAAACAATATCACTGGAAGAGATTTCCAGACAAATAATTCATTGCCTGGTATAAATTGTGTATCATGTTAACTTCGTAAGTCTGCGCAGTAGAGCTTAAGGGAGATAGGTGTGTGCTGAGTCAAAATTCTGGCCCAAAGGGAACACTGAGTGAGTACATTTACAAAGGAAAATAAATTGCCTTTTTAATCATCTCACATTCATAGTTCCTTTTTCAGCCGACTGATTGGCCTCATTCAGATTACATGGATGCCTCTAAGAAACATTTTCCATTGAAGAATGTTCAGAAACTTAAAAGTTTATAAGTGAAGAAAATCAGGGAGCAAATTACTTCAGCATGTAATCAGCATTACAAAAAAGGATAAAGTTTGTAGTACAAGAGGTACCTCTTCTGGTGAAAGTGCTATACTGCAGGAGAGAGTGTTCCATTTCAACTGGCTAATATTCCCAGAAATCACAAAATGTCACTGTGCTATGTAAGTGTTCTTGTTTCAATCTCATAACATGACAACATTGCAGCAACATTGTGGGGACATTTTGTGTTTGTTGGTTTATAAGTGAATCAGACTGAGATGTATATACTTCTCTTTACATGTTGTGGACAGCAGCAATTTTTTTAAGGGGAAGGTGATCGTGTGCATGCGGTTAGGAAGATCAACACATCTAATGATTGCTTAAGGACTAACATTTAGGCTGCAAATTGTTCATATACTAATGTCTTTTGTATCAGAATAGACAGGCCATTATTGATTGAATTTTATTGTATTTTTTTAATGTCTTCTATTACTGTTTTCTTGTATCCCAAGTAAAGTACCTTGTATAATATGAAATCAGCTAAAAAATGGAAATTTGTCATTATATTGAATGATATATTGTTTCATTGATGGGTTTGATGTGTAAATGATGACTACAGATTCTTATCAGCAGTTTGGTAGTAAATATTAAGGTCTGAGGCAGATGTAGAAACAGCCAAACACAGTCTACGTTTAACAGATATAATGTTAAGCATAAGAAAAACAGTTATGGGTTCTCTGAGGGCCTGAATGCAATTTAAAGATGCCACTCACTGTCTTTGATCATCCATTTCTCCAGGTCTTCCATCTCAAGCTCCAGAACTGATGGGACATCGTCCTCGAACATGGGCCTGGACCGTGGGCAGACACAGCTCAGGGCACATACTCTTCCTTATGCCACAATTCTGGCTCACTGTACATGTTTTAAACCAGACTAGGTCAAAACCTAATACACTGTGTTGTGAAACATTATTTGCCCTCTTCCCGATTTCTTTTATTTTGGCTTATTTACCATATTTAAATGTTTTAGATCATACAACCAATGACAAAGACAACACACGTAGCAGAAAATTCAGCTTTTAAATTATCATTTCATTTACTGATGGTAAATGATCGTTGAAAACCTATATCACCCATTCGGGAAAAAATGAATAAATAAATTAAAAATAATAATTGCGCCCCTAAACCCAATAATTGGTTGTGCCACCCTTGGCTGCAATGAGCAATCAATTGTTTGTGGTCACTGGCAATGAGCCTTTTAAATTGCTGTGGAGGAATTTTGGCCCACTCTTCTTTGCAGAATTTTTTTTTTATTTCATGGACTTCAAAGGGTTTTTGAGCATGAACTTAAGGTAATACTACATCATTTCAATTGGTTTCAAGTCAGGACTTTGATTAGGCACTCCAAAACCTTCATTTAATTTCTTCTGAGGCATTCAGAGGTGGGCTTGCTTGTGTCCTTTGGATCATTGTCCTGCAGCATAATCCAACTGTGCTTGAGCTTTAGGTCACAAACTGATGGTTGCACATTCTCCTCTAGCACTAGCAGAGCATGGCAATCATGGTTACATCAATTATAGCAAGTCACCCAGGTCCTGAAGCAGCCCCAGACCATTACCCAATCAACACTGCGTTTGACTGTTGGTATGATGTTCTCATTTTGTGTGCTAGCTTTACACAAAATATAATGGGACCCATGCCTGCCAGATAGTTCATTTTTGACACTTCAGTCCACAGAATATTATCCCAGAGGTCTTGGGAGTCAGCGTTTTTTTCTGTGACCTCCTTCAGGAGTTGTCAATGTGCTCTTGAAGGAATTTCGGTTGGTCAGCCACTCCTGGGAAGGTTCACCCAGTTTTTCCACGCGAAGAAGATGCTCTCACCATGGCTTTCTACAGTCCCAGAGACTTAGAAATGGCTTTGAAACCCTTTCCAGACTGATGAATTTCAATGATTTTGTTTCTCATCTGTTCTGGAATTTTTTTTCAAACTGCATTGCTCCATTTTTGCTTCTGAATGTTGTATGTATTGTTTTTAATTTTGTGTTACAGACATGTGTTGCTGCCTTTCTTGGCCAGGTCTCTTCTTGAAAGAAGTCCTAGATCTCAATGGGCTAATTACCTGGTTAAATAAAGGTTAATAATAAAATAATAATAATAATAATAATTTGCCAACTATACATTACCAGACAGGTTCTATTTACAGTTTGTTTAGATTCAACAGGGCTGGCAGTAATCAAGCTTAGGTATGTCTTGTGAAATTGAATGCAATTATCAATTAGATTTTTCTATTGGTTGACCAATGGTGTAACTTCATCACCCACTCGCTCAGCCGCTGACATCTGTGGAAGCAGGAACAAAACAGCCAATAAAAATGGCAAAAGATTCGCTCTTGGGAGGGAAGAAAAGAAGAAAAAAAAAGTTTTACACTTGTGTAATACCAATTCTGTCCAGGTGATGGCAGGCTTGGCATGGCCAGGCTTGACTGAATTGACATGAGCCCTAGGCCCTATATTGCAGCCTAAATTCTCGCAGCTTAAGAAGAGGCTACCAACCTAAAAAGGCTGTCCACCGAGCAGGAAAATACAGTTCCAAGAGGAAACTAAGGAAAACCACAGAGTCCAACTCATGTTAGCATTTCAAAACACATCTGTCCCCACTGTCCCTCAGGGTCATTTCCCCCTCCTTGCCTTTATAGAGCAAGGCCTTTCTAGACACCTTAAATATGTGATGGGCCACAGCTGAGATGCTTATACTGTAAGTCACTATTGAAACTATTTTGTGTAACAAGTGTAACAGCTTGTCAGTTTCTCGATCGCAAACCTATTTGATAATGCCAATTATCCGTTTTTTACCAATATTTATTTAATTCTAACCGAATGTAACCTGACTAACAGCACTCAGCTTTTGGAAAAAGGAAGCCTTCTCATGTATGAAAAGTACAGATATACTGGTTGATATTATTGTTTACTTTTTTGACTTGCTATCTGCCCATTCAAGCAAGTTACCATTTGGTGAGTCAGATTTTGCTTCTCTTTTAAGAAGAACTGTAAAATTTCTGGAAGCATATTATGCAGGAGAGAAAGTGTAGCACATTTCCGAGGCACAAAAACCACATATATTCAGATAATTGCATCAGATACACATAGCATCACAGGAAACATGCTTGTTGCAACTATTGCAAGGAAGTTTTAAAGTACATGTTGTGAAACACAACCAAGTGTTGCTGACACTAGAAGAAGCTGCCAGAAACAAGTTAAGGAAAGCTAATTAGTGACAGGATTTTATTGGATCTTGAAAAGCATCAGCCACCCTTTTAATGTCATTTGATGCCATTGATCTATATGATAAATGGGAGTTTTTGAAACAAGTAAAAAATGAGTCCTTTCATCTTTCTCCTTAAATATGTATAGGCGTGTTTCCACTGGGTACTTTTTGGAAAGTGGCTGAGTGTTTTGGCTACGCCCACTTTTTAGTTCCTCTCGGCCCTCCGTTCCCATTAGGTACTTTAGTAGCGGCTCACCAACGGAGTTGGAGTGACGTTAATACTCCCCCAGTAGACGAGCAAGGACTGGACCTCGCAGTCAACCCACTTGTTGGCGGTCTTTCTTTTAACTTTTTCCATTATTGTTTTTCTATTCTGGAATTCGATTCTCTCAAATGTTGCTCTGCTTATTTCTTGGCGATGTTTATGCTGTGGTTTGTGTCGAGTTCTACTCACGTCATATCCCGTCTCAACGGTATCCAATCAGCATCGACTAGTGAGTAGCGGCTCAGAAAGTGGCTGAGAAAGTACCTACCCGAGGTTGGTACTTTCTGAGCCGCTTCGTGAGCCGCTTATCGGTGAATGCCACACCCATAGCGGCTCACGAGGGCAAAAAGTACCTAGTGGAAACGCGCCTAATGTTTTATCCCCCAGACTTCAGAACTTGAAAAAATTTGGAATTTTGATAGACCACGATATTGTCCAGTTTTATAAGCAAGACAATAACAGATGCTCAAAACTGATAAATTTGCTCAGGTTTGTTTGGAACCACCTTTGAACCACACAAAAAGTGATGTATGAGTTATTTAACTTACATTGGTACTTTTTCACTTTCACTCCCGTGTAAATACTCATCTTCTTTAACATCACCTGAAACAGAGATAATGTTTTTGGTATATTTTATGTTTCAGTCATGTCATCCCTAAAATCTTTAAACTAATCACACATTTTTGGATTCATGTACACCAGTGTGTAAATGTGGCAGAAATGAGGCCCATTTGCAGGTGAACAGGTGAGGAGATCAGGCACAGATATGTCCACTGAAAAATTATACTCCAAAAAACATTCTGCATATAAAATGTATGCTCCAAAAACTAAATTGTGTATTCTTTTGAAGAGCACACACGAGGGCTAACTCACCGGCAGTGCTGAGTTTTTTTGCCCGTCTCCGGCTGATGATAAATGCAACCACTGCTGCCACAATGACCAGCAATATGAGCAGCGCAAGTGGAATAATGATCAATAATGGATCCAGGGTTGCTTTGCTTAAATCAGTCACATCCACTGGGTTGTTTGTAGGCTCTTCTATAAACAGTATAGGGATCAGGCGCCCTGCTTAACAACAACTCTTTATTGATCAACATAAGCAGACTGGCTAAAAGACACTCCCTGAAAAGATTCTGAGGGAAAATCTTTCTAAAGCAGAGGTACTCAATCTTATTCAGAAAGGGCCTGTGTGGGTGCAGTATTTCATTGCAGCCATGCACATGCACACCAGATTCTACTAATCAAACCCTTCACTAAAGCCTTGACCTTGACAAATAGAATAAGGTTTGTAATAGTAAAATCCAACACCTACAGTGGCCTGTTCTGGAAATGATTGAGTATCTCAGCTCTGAAAGCATTGAAATTTCCTGCAGGAATTCTTGACAATACAATGGCCATGGAAGATGACCCTATCTGTGAAAGATAATGTTATTAAAAACACATGCCAAAATGTTTAACATTTAGTGTCTGAAGTACCATTACCAGTGATTTCTGGAGAGAGCGCTTCTCCTTCCCCTGACAATCCAGTCTCATCTGTATTGCTCCAGGCATCTCCTGACATCGAAAAACAAAAAATTAATAACTCAATTTAAGAGCCATTCCGTGAGAACATGGCACTTTTTGAAGAAGTTGAGGAGTTGACCCCCCTGGAATTGAATGAAACTCGGCAGATAGGTAGATATGGTAGACTCACAGAAAAAGACAAATTTTTAGGTCCGTATCTCAAGAAGTTTGCCAGTGGCGCCACCTGGAAGCCACTAAAGTGGCTCAGTTTTGCTTTTGACACCACATTTTACATCAATTATTATGACTTAAGGGTACACAGTACCAGATGTGTTATACTTTTCTCATGACCTGTCACACTTCAAGTCTGGATAGACATTAGCACCACATCAGCGCCAAGCTGGGTAACTATGTTATTTAGCTGGAATTATTTGAGAAATCACAGTAAAAATTCAAAATGGGAATGGGAATAAAATAATATCCCAGACATATACCAATCAAGAATGCTTCATTATGTGTTAACTCACAACAAGACAATTTTTTTCAGTTAATATTCCCTAGGTATCTTGCTGGGTTAGTGCAATCGATGGCCGGAAAGATGGTTGAAATTGATTTTCGGTGCATGTTTGCGGTATATTTTCTCTGCTGTTTGTTGTGCTTTTCGAACTCTGTTTTCAGGAATATCAAGCATTTCTTTGGTAGTATCTACACTTTCAAGTTAGACGGAGCCAAAATTGGAGGAAAACTCAAAACGGACCATTTCATAGCAGATTGTATCCATGTTTAGGCGGCATTATTTAGTTTACCCATGAAGATAGAGATCTGAAATTCTCTGGATACATAGTCCCTTTGGGGTACATTACAGAATTAGTAAAATTTCAATGGTAGTTTTTTCAGTGTAGATGATTTTAAACATCAAAAGTCGGAAAAATTCGCCTCCAGGGGGCACTGTAGGCTGGATGCAAGCACTTGCCATCCCCAGCAATGTACCCAAGGAATTTTTTTAATTGTGATATACACAGCTAGTTTTCTCAGAGAGTGAAGAGCTTGGTTTGGTACTATGCTGGGTAGATAGCTTTCTGACTAAAAGTGATGCTCTAAAGAGCTAATGTTCTGCCAACCCAACATTCCATATTCCCAGACATATACCAAAGTTCTGTCTTTTGAAATATATGAAGCACATACTCAGTTATTCATAAAATTTGTAATCCCTTTCGTATAAAACTTGGTTGGTTGCAAACTGGTGGTGACTGTGAGCATTACAAATGCACAATACATGGGCTATTACCAAGTACAGGTACAGCGCAGTCAAAAATGTACAGCACGTTGTAAAACATGACCAGTCCAAAATTTTTAAATGCCAAAAAAGAACTAATGTAAAAGGCATACCACCATAAAATGCGTATGCAGACATAAATCAACAGTATCGTGACACTTACATAAAATAACAGCCCATAATTTGAACTCTAAAAAATATCTTCGTCACACAATCGTGTACATGAAGACAGAATGTATAGTACAAAAGTTAAAACTGTTTTATACTTTTCATGTTATCCAAAGCTAAATGATGTCAACACAGCATGTGACTAGCTCTATTCGTCAGTCTGTTTTTGGAATTCAATTGTGGGTTGGCGGCACCTGGTGGTACGCACCAGAGGTGCTCCTTGGCCTTGGCCCTGAGCAGTCGTCCGTGGCCTTCTTCGTTGGATCCGGGTCGATGTTACCCATGGAGCCAGTCGAGCCTGAGGCAAGCCCTACTACTCTGCATCCTGGGTTTCTACAGGGCTGCTTACAGGCCGTTGATAGTGAGCTTCTCTGTCTCTGAATTAAATAGCGGGCTGCAGCCTATATGGCGCAATAGTTGCGTCAACACCAATGGCTTGGTACTCACGGAAATGGGAAGTCTGTAAAAAAAACCCCGCCCTTCCAACCAGCGGGCATCCCATAGGCTAGACATCATGGGCAGGTGTTAGGAATGAAGGCATACAAATTATCACTACAAATGAACTGCCCTTTTCATGGCAGAGTGCTGCTTGCTTGCTAGGATTTCTTTGCCCTTTATCAGGCCAACCACTCGCTAAACGTGACTGCTGTGCCCTTTTTCATACCCAAGCACCATTCCTTAGGGAAATCCTAGAATTAACACTGAAGGCTGCGCTCCAATTCTAATAGTAATACAAAAATGCAGAGAATTTGTTTTTTTCTGAAACTTACCAACACTACAAAACTGTACACTGTACTCACTACTGGTAAAAGTCTTGCATGTTGACACAATGCAACAATCACCGCCAACATTCTTTTCCAATTTACAACCAACCCAGCTTTATACCAAAGAGATTACAAATTTTATGTATAACTGTGCATACACTTTATATATGTGAAAAGATAGAACTTTGGTATATGTCTGGGAATAAGGAATATTAGGTTGGTAGAACATTAGCTCTTTAGAGCACCAACTTTGGTCAGATAGCTATCCACCCAGCATAGTACCAAGCTAAACTCTGCATTATTAGAGAAAACTAGCTGTGGGTATCACAATTCAAAAACAATTTCTTTGGTAACATTTCTGCGGTACTTGCATCCGGCGTACAGTGCCCCCTGGAGGCGAATCTTTCTGACTTTTGATGTTTAAAATCATCTACTCTAAAAATACTACCATTGAAATTTTACTAATGCTGTAATGTACCCCAAAGGGACTATGTAACCAGAGGATTTCACATCTCGATCTTGCTGGGTATACAAAATAATGCCACCTAAACATGGGAACAATCTGCTATGAAATGGTCCATTTTGAGTTTTCCTCCAACTTTGGCTCCGTCTAGCTTGACAGCATAGATACTACCAATGAAATGCTTGGTATTCTCGAAAATAGAGTTCGAAATGCACAACAAACAGCATTTACCCTCACAGTACAAATCTGGGTTACAGAGAAAATATACTGCAAACATGCACCAAAAATGAATTTCGACTATTTTCCAGAGGTGCGTTTCCCGAACAACGACGGAAGTTAGCTTTGAACTAACATGGTACGATGCATCGTTAAACTAACGAACATCAGAAGACCGATGGTTTCCCAAAACCTTCGTACCTTGTTCGTACCACAGTAGTCTGAACCATGGTGGTTTGAACGACGTTAGTTTGAACCATGATAGTTTGAGCGATTGTTGCTCGAACAACAATGTTACCAGGAGCACGCCGGTCTGATTTTCACCGCGGGAAGCTTAAAAACTTGGTATTTGTGCCTAAATACGGCAGTTGTGATCGATATTACAATACTAACTCGTCGTTTTGGCATATTATTTTGTGATCATATACAAACTAGCTAAAATACAATTTACCGTTTAAATGAAAAGACACTTTAGGTAACGATTCTTTGGAAGAAAAAAAAATCTAAAGAATGATTTGCCATTTCAGTGCATTTAATGCGATGATCTCCACCAGCGAGTACAGTTTTTAAATTCATTAATCACTAACATTCTTAACAGTTATACATACATACTAAGCTCCTTGACGTAACGTAAATTCTGCGGTGTAGTGGATAGACGCGTCTTCGCGCAGCCTTCATACGCTGAGAATTCGACTCCCGCAAAGAGAGACAGCGTCTTTTTTTTCTACGCTGTCTTTTTATTCATGGCAACGCGTGCTCCGATGAACAAGTGATCATTAAATTTAGACGATTTGTGAGTCACGTTGTCTCTTTTGATATATGTAGTAAATATTTATTTAAGGTCACCCACCTTATTCATGGGCGTAGAAATACACACACAGACAAAAATGGAATATAAAAAGTAAACATTTTTATTCCTTTTTCCTAACTTAAAAATTATTTCATTGACTCAAAGAACAAAAAATGGCATAAGACCACAGAAAAAATATATTCTGAGGGCCACGGATGGAGATGCAGTGCAGTGGATATGGGGGGGGGAATGGAGGGATTGCCAGCTAGACATTACTAAGGAGAGCAACAGCTCTAAGGAGTGCACTACAGTGGACTGGTGGTGGGAGCTCCGGTCTGTCAGCCTCCTCTTACTCCTGAGGAGAGTTTTGTCCATGCTAAGCCCAGAAGTGCTGTCGGGAGTCCCAGGGGTATAGGTATCTGTGGTATGCACGATTCCCTAACATGAGTGTCTTCCCCCCTCTGCCCACTTCCCTCACGCCCATTTCGCCTTGTCCCTTGCAGTTTGATTCCCAGGGCCCCCCAACATTGGGCACCCACACGCAGGACCCCTCAACATTGGCCATCCTCTCACTGGGCCACTCCATATTGGGCCCCCTCTGACATGGCTTTCTGTGTGTCAGGGCTGCTCTTTCCCCTGAGTCTCCAGAATCCTCTCAGACTGGCAGTTCGTCTACGTTCTTCACAGCATGGCCGTCACAGCAAATGTCCAGCTCCCTGAAGATGAGGCGATGTCTGTAAAGGATGCTGAAGATGACCGTGCATTCCACAGACCAGGAATGACAAATGTTATGCAAAAAGACCTCCATCTCCCCCACCCCCTTTCTTTTTATCAACACTTTCCCTTCCACTGTCATATATATATATATATATATATATGATTTCTACCATATTCACAGTTGCAAGTGGGCAAACAACATCCTCTCCTATCGATACATAAAAATACATGAAGGTAAACAGCGAGATCATATGTTCTTCCTATGACTAGCAACACGAAGCCACGAGCTTTACAGATTTACTCAACAATACTGCCGTCTTGAACCATGATCCCGTAAAGTAGGCTAATTAACCACCTCCCGCTCTAATGACAGTGGGAAAAGAAACAAATATTGAATTACTAGACTAGCGTAGTTAATCGTTGCCGAACATTAAAGTTTCTTTGCTAACGCATGCGAAGGCTACAAGAGATATAATTCCAGAGATCCAACCATAGGCCTAGTGATGTTACCCTCGACACCAAGGCTTCGGAGTGTGCATCAAAAATGTGAAGCACTGCCTAACGGAGCTCCGTGTCGAGGCTTGAATCGTCTCGGTGAAATGACGTCAACTTTTACGTTCGAAGTCCCTTTTGGGATGCTGCTTCGAGAAGCGGGGTTCACTTTCGGCGAGTGATTTGACTATAAAATGTCCAATTTCTCTTCTGTGGGTTGTTGTCAGTAGTTTAAGTTTGCCAGTGCGGTTTGCGATTTTGTGCGGTGTGCGAGTTTATCATTGCGTGCGATGGAGCCAGCAAGACAAAAAGTTTTCATCCGTTCGGGAATACTTTGATTTGATTTCACCGAATAAGGTCGCTTCGTGTGGCTAATTATTATGTGATGTTGTATTTTAAAGCCGTTTCAAATAATTTCCAATACATAATAAATTCCCTTATTTTGATCGTTTTTCCATTTTATTATTAGGGGAAATGCTTATTATTTTTGAACAAAAAAACAATGCTCTTTGTTTCACAAGCACATTCACTGCCCTCTGTCCAGTCCCCGAAAGTATCTTTTAGTTTCGTGATGACATAATTTGTAGTCAAAATACTCGATTTTATTTTGCATTTATTGATTTTGCCACTTTCAGGCTGTAGGCGTATGCTTGCCTATCATTTCCCACAAAGCACAATCCGTATGTGTTTTTATTGACCAATAGAGGTCTCTAGAGTGCATTCGAAACCTCTAGAAATGAACCACACTTCAACACATCTGGCTGGAAAGCCTCAACGCTTCATGAAGCTTCATCTCACCAACACTACATAGGCCCACTCATGAACAGAGAAATACAACAAGAAGTGTTTTTTCCGAGTAGCTACATTTTCAAATCACTGTGTTGATGTTATATATGTTTGTACAGCAAGATCATCGAACATTTTCAGCTACTGACCTTATGTTTACCTTTCGTGGACTGCATTTTCCGACGCAATCACCCAGAACTAAGCTTCTAACTACAGCTGGGGAGCAGTAGTTGGAACTACACAACTTAACGACAGTGGTTGCGAACGTTCGTTCGGACTACGGTTTTGGGGAACACCTGCGTCGTTTAACGATGGTTCGCACTACGTAAATTACCTTGATAGTTCGAACGATGGTTTTGGGAAACACTGGCGTCGCAACTACATAGTTCAAAATATGTAAGTTGCGAACTTACTTAGCAACTACGCTTTTGGGAAACGCACCCCAGGCCGTCCATTGCACAAACACAGCAAGATAGAAAGGGATATTAACTGAAAATGATAGTCTTGTTGCGTGTAAACACATAATTAAGCATTCTAGTTTGGTATATGTCTGGGGTATTATTTTATTTCCATTCCCATTTTCAATTTTTATTGTTATTTCTCAAATAATTCTGGCTCAATAACGTAGTTACCCAGCTTGGCGCTGATGTGGTGCTGAAGTCTAACCGAACTTGAAGTGTCACAGATCATGATAAAAGTATAACATATTTGATACTGTGTACCTTTAAGTCATGATAGTTGATGTAAAATGTGGTGTCAACAGCAAAACTGAGCCACTTAAGTGGCTTCCAGGTGGCGCTATCGGCAGGCAAAGTGAAATACGAACCTAAAAATTTGGCTTTTTCTGAGAGACACCCATATCTACCCATGTGCCAAGTTTCATTCAATTCCAGGGGGGTCAACTGCGCACCGAATGTCAATCTCTCATGGAATGGCTCCATGAATTGCTTGTAACCCTCGTCCAACCAAGGGTTTTTCTACTACAACCCCGACAAGCGATAAACATCATCTTGTTTGGTATCAGTGTACAGCGACAGATGTCCTCTCTTCAAATCAAGTACAAATAAAACACATTTCAACATTATGACATCATAGTGATGTCATAACTAACATCATATTAGGAAAACACATCAAAATGACAAAAATCCATGTTTTTTATATTTTTATTAGTTTTAGCTGAAAATAAGTAACTTTCTCTAACCTCTAGAACTACTGATACTACAATTAATATTTTAGTATTATTATAAATGTTATAAACTCATGAGTAACATAAAGTTGACATTACTATGATGTCATAAATAACTCATTTTGGGAAAAATGCACACAAAAGGAAAACAAATAGTTTTCTGAACATTTTTCTCATTTTCTTTACTTTGTTTTTCCCTATGATAGAACACACTTGCATAAAAGGTTTATCTATGAGTTATGAGAACAACTTTATGAACAATTCTATGAACTTGTATAATAGTCGGCCTATAGCACAGTATAAAAATAGTATACAGTACAGTAACCAGTCAAACACACAAGTAAAAGTATGTTGGTCATGCACTTCTAATATTATTAGGTGAAGATCACTTCAAGGTTACTGGTCACTGCTGGTCATTGTAATTCCAAGATTTACTAATACAAGGACAAGCTACATCAATAAATCAATAAGGATGACAATCAGTGTGGCCTACAAAGTTCATTGAGCATGAAACATAATAATAGCATACTATTTGCAACTAATTTGTAAGCATATTTTGTATCAAAAACAGGCAAAAATTGACACTGGTGGCAATCACCCCCTCTACCCTTCGACTTTGATGGCCTACCCTACGCCCGGGGGGTGAGGTACCCTCATCATTTTTTCATGAAAATGAGCGCAAAGGATTAATAAACAATTACCTAGAGGCATTAGATCATATCTGTTAACGTTTTTGTGCGAAAGGAAAAAATCTGTTGGGGGGGTGGTTACCTTGGTTGGACGAGGGGTAATGGGTATCTGGAGCCAGTTGTGTTACCAAATGAAAGTGTTTTAAGAAATGACATGAATATCCATGGCTTACTCTAATGCGAATAATTTTTTATTGTTGGGTATGTTCATTCACTTCCATTAAAAGTTGTAATTAAAATAGAGCCCCATTTCCAGAAAAGTTGGGACGTTGTGTCAAATGTAAATAAAAACAGAATGCAATGATTTGCAAATTATTTTAACCCTATATTTAATTAAAAAGTGTGCAAAGACAACACATCAAATGTTAAGACTGAGAAATTTTATTGTTTATTGAAAAGCACCTGCTCATTTTGAATTTGATGCCAGCAGCACATTTCAAAAAAGTTGGGACAGGGGCCACAAAAGACTGGAAAAGTTGAATGATGCAAAAAAATACACCTGGTGGAACATCTCACCACAAATAAGGTTAATTGGCAACAGGTCAGTAACATGATTGAGTATAAAAAGTCTTTCAGACATAAAGATGGTCATGGCTTCACCACTCAGGGAAAGACTGCCTGGGCAAGTAGTTCAACAATTTCAAATAACATTTCTCAATGGAAAACTGCAAACAATTCAAGGATTTCATCCGATACAGTACATAATATTATCAAAAAGTTCAGAGCATCCAGATAAATCTCTGCAAACAAGGGAGAAGACAAAAAACCAAGCCAAATCTGGCTATTTACGTGTTACCTTATTTAAGGCTTTATAATTCAAGATTTTAGCTCCACAGAGTGGAAGGGAATGGCTAAACTGAGTCAAGACACTTGAAGCATTTAGAATTCCATCGCATTTCAGTTTATTTTCCTGATTTTGGTAGAGAAAAAGGGCTGCAAACATAAAAAAATCTTCATGAAAATCCAGCATTGAAGTTGTAAAAAAATAATACTGAGAAAATGGCTGGGGGTTAAAACTATACATTTCTGGGATCATAAACTCCTTGACCACAAGTATAAATCATCTGAGCATTACATTCTAAATTACCTACTCTCAAGGAGCCAAATAAGAAAGCTGTCCAGGTGGCACCTTGAACTCTAAGATCCCTCAAAATGGTGCACAGTCAAATCATAAAAGAATCATATATTTAACATAAATATATTTTTGACGCATGAAATTCAATATGAATTAATGATTTTTGGTTGAATTTAGCATGGGTTTATCAATATAGATGAAGTTGGACATCAGTGGTCACCAGTAACCTCTCCAAACACAAAACATGCCTTTTCTCCATGACAAAGTTGAGATTTTTGTCCATTTTTCTTCAGAGTCCCACAAGCCAGCACACATACTCATTAAAGGAACTGCTTATTTAACTGTCAGAACATTCACCCTGCAATGAAAAGCCAGCAGTTCCCACTTCTGAACTCGCAACCTTTTATAAACACTTTCCACACCTTATAAGAAACAAGTACAACCCACTAACTCAGTAATATCCGAAATATACCTTATTATAACAGAACAGACATTCCACCATCAGGAAAAAAATCAGGCAATATTCTACCCTAGATTGAACAGAATGGTGCAATGAACGTACCAGGAGGGTCTACTGCAGTCCTTCAGCTGTTGGCATAATAAACAAGCCAAAACATCGGCCTTTGATTTAATTGAATACGGAATAAATGCCAAAAGAAAAAGCCACATTGAGCAAAATGCAACCACAGTAGCTGTAGCAGTATTTCTTCATTGAATCCCTCCTCCAGAGACAGATGTATCCAGTAGAAGAACCCTCCAGTCCTGTTTCATGTGGAATAATTCCTATTGCAGAGTTTCCCAAACATAGACCATTGTGTGGCGGGCCACCACAGAATCAACTCGGACCGCCACAAATTGATTCTGCCCGCACGCAATTTTCTGTATCGCATTCTCATCTGCGTGCGCACAAAAAAAAAAAAAAAAAACTGGTAAGATTAAAAGTACTAGAAGACGTGTAATGTGCGCAATATTACTGCCATGCTCCCCCGGTGAACAAAAGGAAAGGCATCTCCCCCCCCCCGCGCAACAAAATAAAAAACACGTACCCTCCCCCCTGGTCTTCCACCACACATTGCTTCCTGCTCTGTGGGAAACACTGCATTGACCATGTCCATACCTCATTTAAATCCCGTAAATGTAACTGAACACTTCAGGTCAGTTTTGGAAGTCTTTTTTTGTTTAAACCGTGTCATTTTAGGCTGCACAACTCTGCCCAACGTTAAGAAAATACAACCTACCTTGCTCTTACGCAAAGGCTTGTATACTCTTCTGACTGTCCAATCAGTGTCTTTCAGTTACTGTGGAAAGTTTATACACTCTGGCATTGGATAAGAAACGAGTCAATCAAGACATCATTACAGGGGAAGCTTCAAGTGGGCGTGAACTATAAGTGTGCAGTTATGCAGATGAGCCTAAGTAAATTATAGAGTGATTGGCTCTCAACATGAGTACTTAGGAGGATATAAAGGAGCACTGAATTTGTGGATGGAGGAATCTATACGTAAATATACGGTTGGGAACTATGCATTTTTGATAAGTGATGACTGTAATTGACAGTAGAATGATATAGTATCAATACTATATACAATACTATGTATAATTTTTGCTTCAGAAAGTTTTTTAAAAAAAATTTATTTAACCTTTATTTAACCAGGAAAATTCCATTGAGATTAAGAACCTCTTTTTTCAAGGGAGACCTGGCCAAGATCGGCAGCAGCAACTACAAAACACAGTTACACAATTACACAGACACAAACAAAAGACAAATAAAAAGATGGAAAAAGATTAAATTTCAAATAGATTATAAGAAACAAGTGCATGTTGTGGAGTTGGCCTCAAGTACTCTTAATTTGGATTTTAAAGCGCTCAATGAAATTAACTCTGTTAATTTCCACTAATTTTGCAGGATATTCCAAGCAAAAGGTTCAGAGTGGACAAAAGCCTTTTTACCCAATTCAGTACGGGCATATTGGGATACCATTGCCTCACTGTAGCTGAAGTGGTTGCTACAGAGGACAATAATTATTCCTGTCGCAAAAGATCATTTTTTTTGTACAGCTGGATAGATACTATGGGCAAGTATATAGAGCAGTTTGCACATCAGGCTTAGCTGAGGAATTTAATTAATTTAACTCCTGAAAAACAGGGATGGGACTGAACCAGTCCATATTCTAAACCATGTTCGAGCTCGGCTTGCTTGAGAATATTCAATAACTGACCTGGGCATGCCATCTAGTGATAGAATATTGTAACTGCGTGCATAAATTTGCAGCTCCATGCCCACTGGCGAAGACGTGCACAAAGGGTTTAAGGCCCTCAGGCAGCACTGCCTGAAAAACAGACAGAATTCTGAAGTGGAAATTATTGCATTGACTCAGTAACACTTTTGTAAACCATTGTTAGTGAACACCATTTGTTGCTTCATCCGGAAATGCAAGTTAAAACTCTGCCATGCAAATATTAAACCAAGATCTAGAAATTCTACGACCTTCGCTGGGCCCAAGCTCATTTAAGATGGATTGGTGGAAAATTGTCCTGTGGTCTGACCGATCAAAAATGTGAAATTATTTTGGGAAATTAGGGATGCCATGTCCTCCGGGCTAAAGAGGAGAGGTACTATCCAGCAACAGCAGTTGGTCACCTCAGTTCCCAAACGCTTTCAGAATTAGGTGATTCAACACAGTGGTAAACATTGCTCTTGTCCCAACTTTCTTGAAGCATGTTGTTGTCATAAAATTCAAAATGAGCAAATATTTTTCAAAAAACAATATATTTTCTCAGTTTCAACATTTGTTATGTTGTCTTTGCACTATTTTCACTAAAATATAGGGCTTAAATGATTTGCAAATCATGGCATTCTGTTTTTATTTACAATTTACACAGAATCCCAACTTTTCTGGAAATGGGGGGGTAGTTTATGCTCTACTCACTCTTTTATGCTCTATTCTGCCGACAGAAAATTAGAGACCACTGTATCAATGGGAGAGATGCGGTGTGGAACTGAATTCATTTTATATATCTTCAGCAGTCACATTCCCTTGGAAAGTAGCAAAAGCTTAAAAATAAGTCCACCTGACCAAGCATTTTGATATTTTATTTCGGCTTAAAACACATTTCTTTTACCCGTCTTTCTCAGAAAGACAAAAAAATTCATACAATAAGGTGAGATAATTTTGACTCATTTTTAGATATTCCAATGGGATTAGAAAATTTCATTTGTCAGGCAGATGGTAACTTAAAATAAGATCATATTTTCTCCCTCTGAGAGAATTAGGAGGATTGGAGAGAAGATTATTAAGAGACTTTTTAAGACAGACCTTTTTTTTTCACAGTGAATGAGAACAAAGGCATCCCCATTATTTTTCCTTTACCCGCTTTTCCTAATGGTTACATTCTTAAGTCAGGAGGTAGACCTTATCAGTAAATTAATTTAGCTCAACTAGAGCTGGTGAGCTATGTTATGTCATTTTGGCCTCTATGCCATTCTTACAGAATCTAAGTGAGCAGACTGCCTCACAATCCTCTACTTAATTACACTAATGTGCCAGTGATCAGTGTTCCATTTTCTTTGTCTCCAGACCACCAGGTGCTTTTTCACTAGTGGAAGACGTATACCGAGCAATCACAAGAAATCCACCCACGGCAATGCAATGTAGCATCGGTATACTGAAGCACACGCTGGCACCAGTAGGACTACAACCTACAAACAATGGGACATGACAGTGCTGGCTGATGACCCCGTGGCAGCTGCACAATTATACGACAGATGTGGATCTCTAAAGCCAGATTGAAGGCAGATACATACTCCAAGCAAATAACAATGCTTGGTCCAGCTGGTACAAACACATGTCCCTGATGAACACACTGGTGGAAGTAACAAACATCAGTTCTCAATTCGGCGATATCGAGCTAATCAGAATATTTCATGATCGTGGCCCCAAAAGGAAGCAAGATTTCTCTTGCTGTTTCATTCTTTAGTGCCCACTAGCAGCAATGCTCAGACTGCAGCTTAAGCTTGCATTGCACTATGATTTTCAGGTGGTAACTCCAGAGGGCAAGGAAATGTCAAATTGATCTTGTGTGGCTTGAAGTAGCTTGTTTGTGCACTTGTGTGGACCATGTTTCTGCCCTTATACTCGACATAAACTGGGCCTACATCTCCACATGATGGCCACCATACATATCCTTTGATTGCTCTGTACAGAGATTATTAAAATTTATTGCTGCTTGTATGCAAGATGCAATACCATCAAAAGTCATGAGGGCAATATTGTGAAGTATTATATCAGGTGACAGAAGTTGTGCAGGGAAAGCAATTGACGTCGTATTCTTGTTAGTTAAAGGTGACATAGAATCAAAAACCGTTTTTACCTTGTCTATGTTGAATAACGGTAGTCTACCCGCATTCAAGAACATACGAAAAGTGACATTCTCAACATCTCCATTTCATAGAAATTCCTCTTTTAAAAAATGACCGCCAGAAAACGGGCCAATTTGAACAATGCATACATATGATGTCATATGTATCTCACTGCCCCCCCACTCTCATTCCGTTTCCTCCCCTTCAAAATAATTTGCATACACCCGCTCACCCGCCCCCTACGGAAAATAATTGCAGCAGTGTTCGTGAAGTTCAAGGCGAAATGGCGAGTCGCGTATCGAGGTGTGCTCTTCCAGGCTGTGGAAGCAGTGTGCAAACGTTCCATAACCTTCCAACCGAAAGAAATGCACGAGATGCGTGGCTGCTGTTCATTTTTAATCGGATTCCCACTACATTCAACCACAGACTGTTACTTTGCTCAGCCCATTTCACCTCTGACCGTTTTACTAACCTGGCACAATTTCAAGCCGGCTTCTCATGGCGTTTGCTGCTAAGTTATGGAGCAGTTCGACTTTGCGTCTACCTCAACAACCAGTACAAACTGTAAGTATCACGTTGTTGTTAGATTGTTTTTAAAACGTTAAAAATAGAATATATTCGTTTTGCTTGTCTAGCCAATGTCATATGACGTGATTATCACTCAACAACAGCTTTGAAACGAGATCTGAAATAAATCCGTGAAGATTGTTGTTGCCAATGATCCTGCCATGCTCACATTAAGACGGTGGGAGGTCGGCATCTGCGCCTTTAGTTTGTGAAGATGTTTCGCCTGGTGCGTCAACACCAAAACATGTGGGTCTAGCACATTTTTTAGGATTATTTGCCGTAGTCCGCAATTATTCAATGAATGCTTATTAATGAGATTCTCACGCGGAATTAAAATCCTTGTGCCTTGAAGTTTCAGTTTCACTTGCGTAAAGGTGAATTTCACCGCAAGTAACATGGAAAGTGATTATGACTTGCTTCACTTTAGGCAGCAAAGCCAGCCAATCAGCGTCAAGTGCTTGCATTTCATAATGAGGTTGCCAGTTAAGCCCGAAAGGTCGCCAAATAGGTGCAAAACAACGCGTTCAAAATCCCCCACCCTAAAATAGCTTTTTGAGAGAGGTTTTTAGGAAGCTTCTGAGGCATTACAGACCGAACTAAAATTTTGTGGTGTATATGTCACTTCACTGCACAAGGATTAATACCCCATTCAACCATTCTAGGTCACCTTTAAATTGAAGAATAAATCTTATCGGACTTGCGCGCAATTAGGCACTTCTACAGTCTCATGCAAATTAATTGGATAAAGGTGCTTGTCAATAGAATGAGCTGAATAGAGTGCAAATAGCCGTGCCAAGTGATGGACATTTTACATAACCAACTCAAAGATCACTGCATAGTACCTTTTAGCCACATTTGATTAATTTCCTTGACTTGTATGATGCAACTAATGTGATTGCATCATCAACACAGTACTGTAACTGTGTTGGACTGGCCTGGTAATTCACCTGACCTGAATCCCATTGAGAATCTCTGGTCTATCATCAAGTCAAGGCTGCAGCAAAAGGATTGCACCACAAACGGCATTTGAAATGGCAGTTACCACCCACTGCGCCAGAGGTTGCCTGAAGAGGGAAGCATCTTTTCTGGGAAGGACACGCAGCTAGTCTGCCTTAAGCAAGGCTGCCATGCTGCAAATGTAGCATTCCAGCACTAGGACCAGGTACAGCCCCTGCCCGCTGTCCTCCTGCTTTGCTGATAGTGCAGCCAATACATTTCGTTGACTCAGAACGACGATTGAAAGCAGATATTCTGGATTTGGCCACAGCTGAACAATGGTGAATTCATGGTCTCACCGTTTACATGGAGGGCTCACTGATAGCAGTTCAGTTCACTCACATGCTGCTCTTCCATTGTGCAAGGAGGAATGCCGTCAAAGTTGACAGTGATTTCAAGCCTGAGCCTGATATAGGTTGACGAGGTGAGTTTAGCGTAATGGCCAACTTCCATAATGGACAATGCATGCACCTGGGAAGCACAATTGGTCAGCCCCTTTCAGAAACTTCATCACCAGCCAGTGAGAGCACTTAGAAGTACAGTTGGCTGACAAGGCATTGGCCTCTAATATGGTTGGAAACCCAGCTGATAGATGTTGCAGGAAGTTCAAAACATCCCCACAGGGTTATGCAACAGTTTGATAGGGAAGTTACCACACAGAGCAGGAACACTTTCCACTTGCCAGCCTACAGCATGCACACAGTAGACACACACAGCTCTTCAAAATGGTGTCTCTAGGTCTTTGCAAGGCCCTTTTCTGGCTCTTTTGGGGCTGGCTGTTCACACATGTGGACGATTTGAGGTCTGTGCTGCTGGTTGTGCTCTCATCAGCAGTGGCAGCTAGCATTATGCATTAGCTCAGCTTCTCATATTGCAGATATTGCAATGCTAAGGATATAAATGAAAACCCATTTAAAAAGTTAAGACTTTTTAAAAACTAAGTCTTTCTACATACAATATATGCAACATTTCTCAGAACTAAATCCCTCATGTTTTTTGTGCTGTTGAGTTCAATGAATTTGAATGAGGCCACATAATTCTACATTTTTGGATTTTTCCCTCTTTTTTTGATCGTTGCGAATAGCCAATGTGGACAGCCTGAGATTTGCAATTTGAACACCTGATCACAGGGCTCCCAGACAAACATCTTTGCTGTGAGACACTCACAGGCCATGATTCTACATTTTTATCCATGTACTGGGCAAAGACTAAACATGGGGAGACATAATGCAGAACTTAAAAGTCAGGCACTGATCCTTTAGTTTGAATCATTCTAAGCATGAAACAAACCTCTTCACACACTCCCCGTTTGTCATTTGTTTGGTGAATTTTAATCGTTGGTGGCTCAGCTTTTTTCCGCAAGTAGCCTACCTGGGAAGCTCATTGAAATAGTCAGTGAAGTCAGCAGCCATTTTAGTAGTTCTCCATTCTAGCACCCTAATTTTAGGTGCTAAAGCGGGGGTCAATTTATGTGCAGATTCTGCTATTCTTTAAAGCATGTTACTTTTCTAATTTGCCCATGTGTCCAATTTGGGACACATTTCTGTAGAAATCGAGCAATAAAGTGTGTCATTATCTGACATTGGATTTTTAGACTGAAACGAAGGACTGATAGATCCTATGCATGACGGATGTTATGGAGTGTTTATTGCTACAAACTCTTTTGGATCTGAATCAAATTTCAACTCATAACTCCAGGTCAAAGAGTTATATCATCCGCTCATACACCTTGATGGAATGCAGGCTCATGTTATCGCGCCGGCGAATAAAATTAGTCTCCTGTCTTTTGGGGCTTTCCCCAAATGTAAACTTTCCACTTAAATTATGCTTGTTGTGATTAAAGGTTCATTTTTCAGGTGAGGCTCTTCCACTGCATTGCTGCATTTTGAATATTGTACTTTACCTGAGTTACTCCCATAAATATGCTTGGGTATTAAGACTGGGTGTTGAAATTTGCAGAGTTGCTCTCTTTGGATTTGTAATCCACAGTGTCTGGTAATGCAAGATGAGAATCATAAACCATCCCCACTCCTCTATGGATCAAAGGACTTACCTAGAGATTCCTGAGTGGTGAGGGGAGTTTCATCTGTTGGATTTACTTCAGATTTTCCCACGCTCAGCAGTGCTAGCAGAAGAGGAAATGACACAACGTTTTTACTGGAGCCAAAAGAAGCTGCAAAATATAGAACTATGAGAGAGGATATACCTCACTTATCTGAGTGGTAACATAACATGGTAACGAGTAACTGAATTACTCAACATAATTCTCATAAAATTAGTATGGACAGGCCATTATTGGGCCTTCAGTTTGTTTAAAGGAATTTACCTTCATCTTCATCAGCGATGTTTGGCTCTCCTGTGAGGTCATAATCTTCACTGTGCGCTGAAAACAAAAATGCAGTTTTAGTCCAGTGATCTGAATGATTCAGTCCCACAGCACGATGCAGAATAAGATCTGCCAAAAGGCTAATGATACAGGTTGTGAGTCTTGTCATGATTTTATTTCTGAACTTGAAATCAGGGCATTCAGGACTGAGAGCTTCCATATCTTTCTGAATATTGATTGACCAATGTTTCTCAGAGTCATTGTTTCTCAGAGTTCGGTCTCCAAAACTGGCTTTTTCTGGGCTGGTTATGGGTCAGTCCACACATGCACTTGTATGTTTAAAAATGGGGTTTTGCTTCCTTCATTTTTTCAAGAAAATTTTTGTCCATGCATATATGCAAAAAAACTATCAAAGCACTGTCATGCGCATGCCAAACCAACAGGCAACGACAACATATTTAATGTAAGACCATGCAGGCCAATCACAAGCCTCAAAAACTGGCAATAAGGCGCACACACTCTCACATCACAAGCCAAAAACTCTGTTTTCTCCGTTGACTGTAATGATCCAGACCAGGAATCAAGGAAGGAGGCACAGTCCAATCCAGTAGTACAGTTTATTGATACCGGTTGTGATACAGTGCTATTGGTGAATGACAGCAGGGCATATGACTGAAATGACACCTTCCCCCATAGGAAAATTTCATAGTTTTAACTGGTGGTGGCACTACAGGAAATGCTATAGGGTCCAATAAATCAACAAGGGAACAACTCGGGGCTCCAGGAGTGTTACACCTGATTGCCATAAGAACTGTTTGACCTATTGCATTTTTGAAAAAGTGAAGATAAGCTTAGAGGTGGTGTTATGGAAATTGCCATTGTGTAACCAGAACAAAAAGATTGCTCTGTTATGGACAAAGATGTTCACTCTAAAGTTGATCGGATGACCATTAGAACAGTTTGACTTTCTGTATTTGGAAATGTAAACACACCTAATGGAGAATCAACTGTAAAAGTAATAGTACCATTAAAATGGATCAAGTTACTCCTCAATACACCAGGAATGGTGACAGCAGACTCCTGTTGAAAGTGTTCAAGTTATTGATTTTTTTAACATAAAAGTTTGGCCTGGCAGTGGCGCAACAGAGAAGGCCTTAAGGTCACCAACAATACAGCAACAATCACAGACGGTTTAACACAATTCCCATCAAAATTGCCCAAGTCATCGCATTTTGAAATGTTACATTTAGCCAAGTGGTGGTGTGACACTAAACATTAAAGAGCCAGCACAATTAATAAGTTCCTCCTATATGCACCAGCAATATTGAAATCAGATGTGACACGATTTTGATTTAAGCTGTGTGGAGCTGTTGGAGTTACTGCTAATAGTAATTATGAAAAATTTTGCCTGGTTTTCGCACTACAGCAATGGTCATAGGGTGACCAGTATCAATAACAGCCCTCCTCCATGTACTAAAACCAATTACATGAAGTGTGACATGATTCCAATCAAAATTGTTTGAGTCATTGCATTTGGAAATGTTAAAATTGGCAGTGGTGACACTATTCACAGGAAACATTACAGAGCTGCCACAATCAAATAACTTCCTCCTTAATGCACTTAGAATGTTGAAAGCAGATTTGACGTAATTCCCATTACAACATTTTTTTAAAAAGAAAAGCTTGGCCTGGTGGTGACGCTACAGCAAGGGTCATAAGATGACCAACATCAGTTACAGCCCTTCTGAGTGCACCAGAAATGATGACAAGTAGTATGACATCATCCTCAGAATGTCGAGTGGACTATGCAGGTTCTGTAATCATAATTATATTTTCCCCTAACTGAAAAATTACCCTCATTATGAACTATATAAACTACATAACTACATACTATTTTATGAACTACATAAAAGTTCAGCACCATATGCCTTGTCCCACATAGTGCAATTGATGTGTATACAATCCAGTTTTATATTCAAATAAAGAGTTCAGAGGCTTAATGAGGGGTGAATGTTTGTTGTTTTGGATTCCTTGCCCCTAAATCAGTAATACTGCCAAAGTTGGTCCAAATCTTAGACATAATTTTAACGTCATTGAGAGCTCAAAAAACATCTGCAGTCAAAATGGCTGATGTGGCCCTTATAAATTAACTATTATTCATGAAACAAATAAACATTTTGACAAAAGTTTTTTGAAGAACACTTCTGTCATCTGTGTATACCATCTAATAGAGTTTCAGCAACACCGGAGATGGTGAGTGTCAGGCCTAAACAATTTTACACAGAATTACCCTTCTCACATTCGACATAAACACCTTGACCTTTGACAGTAATGTTCCATGTACTGATGAGTCAAAAGTGACATGTTTTTGAAGACGTAGGTCCTATTATATCGAGGGCTGACTGCAATAAGCAGTTATGTCCAGATGTTATACATTGGACATAACTGTTTATTGCAGTCAGCCCTCGATATTTGACGTCAAGTTAACACTGCATTCCACAATAAGAACATCATTCCACCAGTCAAACATGGTGGTGATAGCATGATAATGTGGGGAAACCTTACTATTTTCAGACATGCCTCAATAGAAAAAACTATGAATACTGCCCTCAAACAAAAAATCCTGTAGGAGAATATCCTGTCATTATCCTGAGACCTCAAAAGGAACGAAATTAAGATTTTGGAGTGGCTTCACCAAAGTTCTGCCTTGAACTCCATTGAGAATCTGTGGCTGGTCCTTCTCAAGTGGTTCATCGTGTCCAAGGATGGTTGAATGAAAACAATTCTGCACAGAGGAGTGGGCAAAAATTCCTCACCAACTGATTTAGATTTTGGAAGCTTTTGGTTGCAGTTTTTCTGTTGAAACTGGCATAACCACCCATTTCGTTTACAGGGGCAATTACTACTTTTTGGTGATATAGGTGTTGAAATACCTTTTACCCTTAAAATATGAAATAATTATTTTAAAATTGTATTTTCTGTTCGCTCATGTTCTTCTTATTTGTCCTCCATTAACTTTTGCATGAAGATCATTTACTTCAACAAACATGCAGAAATGGAGGAAATCAGGAGGGGGAAAATACTTCTTCATGGCAGTGCACATTAATTGAAAAACAGCAGGCTCTGAAAGATTTATTCGGTTGTTTTGCCTGGTACCAAATCAAGAATTTGAAAAAACAAAATGTGGACTTTGTAGGATTTCAAATAGGTGCATTAAAAGCATCAGTGGATTGTGACCATCAAAGCATGTGTGCAGCCATACAGGTCATTTTCTTTCAACATCTAAATTGTGTGACAGCCTCACTAAATACCAATGAGATGTTATTGATCCAGAATTTAACGAGCAGTTTACATCCTTTTGAGCTACAGAAGAAGTAATAACTGTCACATACAAATAGAAAACATACAGTTCCATCACAAACTAAGAACGGAGTTCATTTTTTATGTCTTCAACTGTTACATCAAATAGAACTCCATGTTTGCCGCAAATAGAGCCCATTCACAGTCAAATTTTAACCTTGGTGAGAAGGAATGAACCAGGAAAAATCTTTGAAGACACAACCCGTCAGCCATGCTAATGCCAAAGTGTAGAGCATGTCTGAGTCAGCTTATGCCCCACTCAGATAAGTCAGCCACTGGACACCAAAGTTTCTCTGATTTTCATTCCTAAGGAGATGAACATGACTACCCTCAGGGCAAGTGAAGCCACCACTGTGACTCCGTGTCTGAACTCTTTATCAATACAAATGTGAGACATGAATGATTCAATGTCTCCTGCTGTGATAATCTTCTGACTCACCCGTGTTCATGTCAGCACTGGTTTTTGTTTGTTTTATGACAACTCTGACTGTAAAATTGCTTGTATTTTGAATTACCTATAACCTGTTCATAACATGTAAGTCTTTTTTTTCTAGTATCTTTAAGAAAATCATGAAAATTTCTCACAGGTTCCCCACACTCCCATTGAGTATCTTAAATAATAATCTTAATTACAAAAAGTCTGTTTGGCCCCTTAAACTGAGTGCTGCTGTACTGTAGTAAGTAAAAAGTTATTTTCATAATTCTATCCACAGCCACACAAACAACGGATTTTGCATAAAAGGAGTGTCACCTTGCGGCAATGTATCACAAGATGCTAAAGCACACTAACATGAATTATTATCTCTACTCATTTCACGAGAATTGACACATTTATAATGAAGCTGTGATGGCGAGGAAGGTTTAATGGACAAAACCAAAATTTTTTAGGAAAAATTTTAAATGCTCCCACAGAATACAATAACTACTCACATGGGGAAAAATACAAGAACAGGCTTGCAACCAGCTCAGAATTTCTCCTTAAATTGAGCACAATCCCAAACCTGTTCTTCCACATTAAAGTACTCAAGTAGATTCTAAAAAGTTGTTGAAATGTTACACAGTTTTAAAACAGAGCAAGAACAGATCAAATTAATTTACATGAATAACACTATTCCTTGGTTTTCTTCATCCACACTGCATCAAATATAATCCTCTTTGTGGTTTCAAGTCTGTTTGTAGCAGTCACATATGGTATTACTCTCAGCTTTTCTCAGTGGCAAAAGAGAAACCTTCAAACCTACCTCGTCCAGCCAGTCCGGCTGTTAGAACCAGGAGCAGCAATAGAGTCATGTCCTGGTGACTCCGCTGGCCTTTACCTCTCTTAGATACAAGCATGGTGCCATGGTGCCCTGGTCTCCTCTCTTACTCTCACAACATCCTGTGTTTCCTGTTTCCTGGTTGGTCTTCAACTGCTCACCTACTCACTTTTTTTTTTTTTTTCCTCAGAAGGGATGTCTCATATGTGATGCAATCAGCAGTATGCTTGTACACACAAGCCTCGGTGCACTTCTGCAAGCAAAGAAAATAAATTCCTCCACCAAAGGTATGTGGGCTTGCAAGAAAAAGAGCAGGGGCTTTTTTTTCCCCAGAAGTAGAGAAAAAGAATCAATTATTTTGTACCGTCCGTGCGTGGCTTCAGTGTTCTATTCATCTCCAAAGTAAGACGGTACACCGTTTTATTTTCAATTATACATATTTTGTTGGGAAATGTTCACAACATAAAATGAAGCTTCAAAGTCAACCACTTCTGCATTTTGCTTTCAGACTGCTATTTTTGCGGGCAATACTACAAATTTCAAATTGTAAACCATGAAAAAAAGTCAATCAGGCTGATGACTTTTGCAATTACTTCAACCAAACGAAAATATAGTTTGATTTAAGATGACATATTTTCCATAAGATCATCAATTTTTTACTCAGTTCCTTGGCTACACTTCCCAGCACTGCAAACAGTAATGCCTATTTGCCTCTTGACACCATAAACTTTAATGCTCCGCCAACTCTACTTCTTTATATTACGATAAATTACGACTCGAAGACATGACCAAACTGCTGCCAGCTTGTGCAGATTATGACGAAGGTTGAAAGCCAAGATTCTGCTGTGCCTAAACTGACCCACAGTTTACAATACCTCAGGCAGGTGGACACCTTGATGAATTTACATTTCATCTGAAGTGATCCAGAAAGTGTATCTACCATAAAAAGCAAGAAAAACACTGAATTTTGCTAATAGAATTACTAAATCACTGTTGGTTTGGGAATTCTGACAACTGGAGAGAGATAGAGAAATTATTTGAAAGTCAGGTTAATAAAAAATCAGAGTAATTCTGGCCTTAAAGGCATTTGTCTCAATAGCAGGGTGGCCTCACAGCCAATAAGATCACAGATTTCTTTAAGAACCTCCAAACGCCACCCCCTTTTTTTTTTTTTTTTTTTTTTACAACAAATACACTTTCACTGCATTGAATGGGAAACGATTAATTATCAGTTGAATTTTTATTTGCCTACTCACAATTACTTTGACCAATAATTTAATTAATTAGAAGAATGGGTTCCAGAAGACTCCTCTGTCTTCATAAAGTTACCTCATATTTCCAGAGTTCTTTCTGGAAGCTTTCATACATTCAAGGTGTTCTGTCTTGAACTAAAAGGGAGCTATTATAGAGACAAGCCTAATAAGTCCTATATTAAAAAAAAAAAAAACAAGTGAAAGAGTTCAAAAATAACTATCACTTCTTGCTCATGTAAAAAATTCATTCAGAAATGAATATTAAATAAAAATTATTCATTGAAAATGATTGCTTTTTACCATCATGTAAATCAAATTAAAATGACTTGAAATTCAATTAATGAATTGAATAAACATTGGCCATTTTTACAGCACATAAATTCAATCTAAACATTAATATTATCTGGTAGAGCTGGAATTGAATAGACCCAAACCTTAAACAAAAATTTCATTCGATAATGAAAAGTTAGTACAGAGGTGTTGTATAGCAGGAACAAAATTAATGCACAAACGATATACACACCACAATGGTCCTGTAGGAATTGGAAATGATTTAAGCCCAGCTGAGGCTCCACCTTGTGGAAAATATGCTCAGCTCTGGTTATGAGTCAATCAAATTATATACTACTCAAAATTTGATAGGGATCATAGGAATTTTTTTGTGAAATGACATGCAAATTTGGTAACTGCCACTGATGAACGATATATTGGATAAATGACATGCAGTCAGACACAAAACACATTTGCAAGTGCATTTAATGACATTAAATGAGCGTGCAGCCTCACACTTTTGGCTTTCACGAACACTTCATGGCTTCACCTCTGACATGCAAAGTGAAAACAGACAGTGTTCATTTGATGTTTCATTACCACAGTTAATGTCAATAACGGGTATGGCCTCCCCTAGCTTGAATGACAGCTTGACAACGTCGGGTCATACTGTCAATCAGAACCCGGATGCTTGCAATTGGAATGTTGTTCCATTCTTCAACAAGGGCATTTCTGAGCTCTTCTAGAGTTGTGGGTTGTGCCCTACGACCGGAAATGGCGACCTGCAGCATGTTCCACACATGCTCGATAGGGTTTAGGTCCGGCGAACGCGCTGGCCAGTCCATGCGGACAATTGTCTCCTGCTCTAGGAATTGATTCACCACCCTAGCACGATGGGGACGGGCGTTATCATCCATCAAGATGAAATCAGGGCCAACAGCACCAGCGTATGGTCTTACGTACACATTGAGGATCTCATCCCTGTACCGCACCCCTGTCATCGCCCCTCTCCCCATGACATGCAGGTCCGTTCTGCCGCTCCTGCTTATTCCTCCCCAGACCATAATTGATCCGCCACCATAACGGTCGTGTTCGTTGATGTAGGCATCATTAAATCGCTCACGTTGTCTTCGCCACACCCGTTGCCTCCTGTCAGTAAAGTCCAAGCAATATCGGGACTCATCAGTAAAGAGAACTGGAGCCCAATCGTTGTGTGTCCATGTGACATGATCGTGAGCCCAATCCAAACGGTCACGCCTATGACGCACGGTCAGTGGGATTCGAACACATGGCCTTTTTTGAGTTGAGGCCGGCAGTATGAAGACGATTCCGTATCGTCTGAGTGGATACCCTGACCCCCGAGGCGTTATGAAGGTCATTTCATAGGGTGGTGCCTGTCCAGAAAGGATGACGTCGTGCCTGAAGTGTGAGAAAGTGGTCTTGTCGTTGTGTAGTCGATCTCTGACGACCACCCCCATGACCGTGTGCTGCTGTACCAAACGTTTGATGTCGGTTCCACGCTCTGTTCACAGCGCTTTGGCTGACGTTAAGTGCATTAGCAACGTGACGTTGTGAGAAGCCAGAGTCAAGCATTCCGATGCATCTTCCCAATTGCTCTGAAGTCAATCGACGTCTAAGACGTTGAGGAGACACTGTTATTGCTAAATTTAATGCAAAAAATTTGAGGAACTTCCAAATTTTCACCAACAAGCAACACACACGTCTGAGTTGAAATGGTGAAGTGTTAGTCAAAGCCAAAATGTGAGGCTGCACGCTCATTTAATGTCATGAAATGCACATGCAAATGTGTTTTGTGTCTGACTGCATGTCATTTATCCAATATATTGTTCATCAGTGGCAGTTACCAAATTTGCATGTCATTTCACAAAAAAATTCCTATGATCCCTATCAAATTTTGAGTAGTATATATTAGAGCAATGCGTATTTCTCAACTTCCAGTGACAACAAAAACTATGAAGGAAAGGCAGTTCTAAGACTTGAATGAGAAAATATTTGAAAGAGATGTTCTCATGCAGCAAATTTACATGCCATTAGCCCATTTTATTAATGAACTATGAATGCATTAATGTGTGATGACACATATCCATTCATGCAAATGGGCGACTCTTGACACTTACATTTCTACATATCGTCGGCCTGCTGATAAAACCTCGTATGTCCAAATTGATAAGAAACAAAAACTCGTATGTCCACTATTCTTACATGCAAAATGAAACATTTTTTATTTATATTTTAAATTATATTCATATATTTATTTTATTTAATTTTATATTTATTTTTATATTCCTGTAAAGTTTATCATTTTGAAGATACGAGGTTTTATCTGCAGGCCGACAATATACAATCCATAATATTACTCAATACCTATTTAATGAAGTAAAGCAGGCAAACAGAATGCCTCCTGAGAACTGAAACTAGATTTTTTATTATTATAATTCATTATAATTAATCCCAGTTTCCAAAACGATTGTAAATCAGTCTGAATGAAAACTGAGTTTCGGTTGTTAGACTGGTCTGCCCCACTGAGTGCGTTTACATGACGTTAGAGAAAATTGATTTATTGCATCAGTCCAACTAAAACCGGACTTTTAAAATACATGTGAAATGTTAGTCCAACTGGAATCGTATTAAATTGAATTTCTCAAAGTCAGACAAACACTCCTAGATAATGTGGTTAAGAGTCAGATTACTCCTCCATGTATGCGCTAAAATCGAACCAAACTGTACTATGCGCTTCGCGCATGCTCCATTGTTCATTGTGCCAGGCTTTGACCCGAGGGTCTTCAGGACTTGTGAACACCAAAGTGATTTGTAGCAATTCTGTACTCTGCACAGCTTGCAAGTCTGCACAGAACAGTAGCAATCCTCATCTGCAATGGTATTGGTGCTCGAACAGTCACATCTTGGGGGCTCATAACTGATCCATTAATCTGCATAATTTATTGAAGGAACTGCGCATCATACGAATTTTCCTTCCTCTCGCCATCAGAAAACTTTCACAAGAACTCTCTCCCACCAGTCTTTGCTCTTGACCCGCATCCAACATGCACGAGAAGCCGGGGGTGCATTTACCGAAAGCACAGATGCTAACTTACATTTGGAACCAATGACTGAGTGGTCGAACTTTGCAAGTTGCAAACTTACACTACCGGTCAAAAGTTTTAGGACACCCCAATTTTCCAGTTTTTTTAATCAAAAATTATGCAGTTCAATGTCTCATTGTACTCTGGAATGAAAGCATAGACATGACAGAACAAATTAACAATCCAAGTTAAAAAAGAAATCATGGAATCAATTTAATAACCAAAATGTATTTTACACTTTTGACTCAAAGTACCCACCTTCGGCAGATATAACAGCTGAACACACTAATGGCATTCTTTCTACATTGGAAATCAAATATTCTTCAGAAAGTTCTTCCCAACTCTGTTGCAGAAGTTCCCATAAATGTGTGGCACTTGTTGATTGCTTTGCTTTCACTCTTCTGTCCAGTTCATCCCAAACCATCTCTATGGGGTTTAAGTCTGGAAACTGTGCTGGCTACTCCATGTTTTCAAGCTTACCATCTTTTTCTTTTTTCCTAAGATAGTTCTGGCAGAGCTTGAACTTATGTTTTGGGTCATTATCTTGCTGTAGGATGAACCCCTGACCAACTAAACGCATACCAGAGGGTACTGCATGGCGCTGCAGAATGTTGTGGTAGCCGTTTTGGTTCAGGGTGCCTTTTACTCTGTAAGTCACTGACCATGGATCCAGCGAAACAGCCCCAGACCATCATGCTTCCTCCTCCATGTTTGACAGTTGATGTCACACACTGAGGAACCATCCTTTCACCTACTCGACGGTGTACAAAAAACCTGGGTAACCTTACCTTTTGTTTAAAACTTTTGACAGTTCACCACTTACCCTTGTACCATTTCAAGCTATTCATTGGACTGGAAGTGCATAATTTTCAATAAAAAACTGGAAAAATTGGGGTGTCCTAAAACTTTTGACCAGTAGTGTAGTTAGCAACTGTGCTTTTGGGAAATGCACCCCGGGGTAGTAGAGAGGGCACAACGTGGAGCATAGCAGAGGTCACACTGTCGGGGCACTCCAGGAGCATACGGCGTTGCCGCCTGCATTCGACTAATACCATAACCACCAGGGATAGCGTGCATCTCAACTGTTGGAAAAATATAGCACACAGCATGTACGAAATGCACAGAGCTGTAAAGTTGCCCATGTTCTCTTCTCTCAACATGCTACCAGTGTGCCGCCAGCTAACTTGTTTGTCGATTGTTTGGTCTGTGACGAAAAAGGTCAACCAGAAAAATGTCCAATACGAACAAGCTGAAAGGGGGCATATCGCCCCCTGCTGTGAGAAAGACAGACACGCTTCAGTCAATAAACCGGTTTCTGTACTGTGCACGTATACTGAGACAAGGACAGTGGTCCGATTAAATGGCCTAATCGAGCTATAACTGTAGCGCGACTTAACTGTGCATGTAAATATAATGACTGACTGGCAACGAATGGCGTATTACAAAACCAAATATAGGGCAACGAAGGTCCCCTGTAAGTGCGCAGCTGAAAACCTGCATAATAGAGGAAAGGGGGGAAATTCCACTTGCTAGACTGGACCAACTGGTGTCTCCAGTGCATAAATGCTTAATGAGAGTAATTAAAATATCTGAACGTGGTACACAGTGATAAACACTCGAATGTGTCAACTTTTTGGACTCCGATGCATTCATTCCATTGTATTATTTTGATAAGCAATAAAATTCACGTTAAATCATAAAATAATAATTGTTCCACTGTTTTCAACATAGTAAAATGTGAAATTTTCAAATCAGTGCTTTTTTATTTTATGTGCATTTTCCATGATTAACCTACTTTTTTTGGAATGGGGGTTGTCTTTCTTAGGATCAGAAAGTTTCCAAAATCATGATTTGATTCAACTGCCAGATGGTTTGGAGGGTAAAAAAAAAAAAAAAAAAAAGTTCTATTGTCATCAAAAAACAAACACTTGCAATTTTAAGAGGGCCAAGTTCTGCAGTCAGATGATGTCAAAATAAAGATCTGGTAAAAATCACCAAAAACTTTAAAATCTGCCAATTTGTGAGGAACCTCATTCCAGCCGTAAAATATAGTAGTGCATCTTTGATTCTATGGGTCCTTTTTCTTTAAAAGGAAGAAACAATGAGTCAAGATTCATGGTACCATGGATTCCATCGAGAATTGGGACTGCCGCAACCAGTAAGCTTACACCGGGCATCACAAAATCAAGATTTTACCAAGATCATCCCAGTCTCCTGACCAAAACTGACAGAAAACCAGTGACACAAGCTAAAAAGAAGAATCCATAAAATTGGAAGAACAAATCTGAAGGATCTGGGTTTGACCTTTATTTTCAGTTACAAGCTTTTGCTGCTTCTTTTCATCATACTATCATGTACAGAATTGTCTGTATAGACGATAGTCTGCTTGATAATATTTCACTTTGTGACGTGCATTTATTTGCTGAAGATTAAAGAAATTCAAACTTATGCCAAGCAATAACAAGCATAAAAATTTCATATCAAAGATCTGCTGCCACAGAGTTAACAACTGATACCTGAGGTTTGAATTGTATTGCGGTCTGTACAGCCAATATCTTTAATTCAGCAGGAGAGAGAGATTAATTACAACGTAATTGTTAACATTAATTAATATTACTATTGATATATTTTTAAACTGTTCTTATTATTGTAATTACGCTTTGGCAATGTGTAGGCTATTTTAAAATGTCATGCCAATAAAGCAAATTGAAATTGAGAGAGAGAGAGAGAGAGATAGAGAGAGAGATGTTCATCAGTTCACTACCAGGTCTTCGTCTGTTTTCCCCTTTGATCAACCACAGCAGCCGCCAAAAATATCCTTATCTTTCATTTCAAAACCAATGTGAAGAAACGTTTCACGCGAAGGCAAAAGCAGCGCTGCAAATCAGTGTTTAGCTTGCGATATCGCGAGGACGCATAACCATAGTAATGCAGCTGGTTTCGGTGCAGGTAGAAGAAAGTCCATGGCCACAGTTCGTCTCCTTTACTCATCATACATAGCAAACTGACCATTAACTAAGCACGCCGATAATCGGCCTCCTATCTAGGGGTTCCATTTGAATTGACGAGCCATCATGAATGGCACTTTTATCTTAGTTTTAAAAAATGAATAAAAATAACATTAAATAACTCGTTTCAAAAGCGCACATCATGAGACTTCTCAATTAATTAATACGTCAACTGACAACATGGACAGTCGGAAAAAACTCCCGGATGCCTAATTCACACAGCACTAAAAAGTTAATTGTACTTCCTCTTTTTTGTGCGAGTGTGTGTATCTTTGTGAGTTTTTAACTGTGTATTATGCCGATATATTGCAATACCTTTGCTATGTTGTTATTATGTCAGCTTTGTATTTTATAATTTGTTGTACAGTGATTGCACAAACAACTCCCGGATGTTGAAGACAATTCTTACAATGGTCTGTGTCGATCCTGAAATCCGTCCCCTTCCGGGTCTGAACGACTTCATTGAATTGAGAACAGATCCAATGGGCGCAGTACAGTTACGACGGAAGAGTTGAATTTAGAAAGCTAAAAAAAACGACTGTCCGTGAAAGTGTCTCCAAAAGTAAGCAGAACCTCAGTACTTCAGGAAATATTAGCAGGTAATTAAATCGGGGGGATGAAGTCCGTGTCGCTTTTAATAGTTGGCAGCAATTGTGTTTAATGTTCCCTGCTGGCTTTGCTGGCCAGAGCCGTAGCTATATCTCGCTGTCCGGGGTGCGCAGTGACACCATGGGGACAGACACCGCAAGAACCCTAAAGTTGGCCCACTTGCTGCGGGGCAACTTTTGCATTATGTTCGTAGCTAGATGACTAACTTACAGCGTTCAAATTCAGTTAGCCAGCTAGCAGGCAAGTGCATTGCGATTGCATTATTCGCAATTGACTGTAGCTACGTTGATTAAAGTCAGCGGAGTTCTTAACTCTGGTAACCTAAAGCTGCTTTCACACCGGACGCGAAACGAATTTTTCGCACGACAGATGATTACATTCAAAGTCAATGCAAAGACGCGAATAGACGCGAATTGACTTTGAATGTAATCTGTCGTGCGAAAAATTCGTTTCGCGTCCAGTGTGAAAGCGGCTTTAGTTGAAGTAGTTTAGTAGTTTGCTTTGGCTCACTCTCCTGGTATCTAGCTAGTTAGTCAGCTACGTTAGATGGATGAGTTACCGCACGGAGTTTCGGAATGGGTTCGCTAGCTGCATGTCATCTTTACTTTAGCACAGACTTCCTTCTTTTTGGAGCGTTGCCAGCTACCCAGCGAGCTAACCAACACGATATGGCTAACGTTAGCTGTGTAGCTAACCGTGTACATGTCCAATTTTGCTATCGTGGCCATGCTTGGCAAATAAATTTTATCGCAACTAGTTATTTTTACAGAAAGTAGCTAGTGCACATTGGTAATGTAATCCGTTCACTCGCCGGGTGTGTGTGAGGTTGGCTGGTTAGTTAGCTCGGCGTATGTAGGAAGTGTTTATAGCTCAGAGTACTTGAATTCCAAGACTAACGTTACTGACTGTCCGTTAATCAGATCCGAGGAGGCAAGTTGTTAGCAACAGGAGCTAACCTACTTAGCTATACTGGGCAGGTTGAAAGTCAGCGGACTACCTGTAGCATTAACAATGATTATGTTGGGAGCAAGGTTGCTAGTTTCCACTACTGTAATATCCGTGTCCCCGATTAAATTAACGTTTGCAAAATCTGATTCTGCTCTGAGGTGGGACGCTAGCAAGCTAACGTAGCTCACTTGATAACTACCGTTTACGTGTCCCTGACATTTACCGTGGATCATTCCATCTATGTTCTTAAAGGAACAGCTTGTCACCTTAAACCATTGACTGTATAAAAGCCTTAAACACGACTTTGTTTCTGCCTTGACAATGCTGACAATGCTTACCCCTTAGTGGTATTTCATAGCGTCAGGGACTCTTATTGCCTTACAACCTAAATTTGTCATCAAGTTACATGTTAATGTTGGCAACAATTCAATTCAACTGTTGCGCCAATATTAATTGTTCTTCGCTGGCGGAAGCGTGTGATGATGGGTTCGGGTGCAAGAATTATTTTGCCGCCCCTCTCACGCACTCATTCACAAAATGCTCATCTGATCGAATCCTGTTTGTCTATAGGCATACCACTGCACCCACTAACTGCTAAATACTGGCGAAATATAAATGTGTTCAATAACTTTGTGAATTTAGAAAATGGCACAATGTGCATAAAGTCTTCGATTTTGTGCCTCTCTCTGAAGTAAAATAAATAGCCCAAAGTAAAATACCTTTCATGAATCTTACTCTGCAGATAATCAGGTCAGCCATTTAATAAAAATTAATACAAGTTAACAACTATTGCCAATGTTAACCGCTATTATGAACATTTACGATGTCAACAATTGATAAAAATTTTCACAATTTGTTAGCTATTTAGTTACACAACAGTATGTTGTATTATTAGCTAACATCACTTTCATTTTAATTTATTGGCCGGCTTGCAAGTGATCTTGCTAGCTAGGGTCTGAGCTGTCAATAGCCAAACAAAAATGGCTGTTCAACTTGTAGACATAAAAATGCTTGCAGCTAGCTGACTAGGTTTCTGTGTGGCCTAATAATCCTCATAGGTTCCACAGACAGAGACAACTAAACACTGAGTAGTTTTTGAAGAAAAACTCAGATTATGCGTTTTCACACCCATCCCAATTTAATAAGTGAAAATCATACATTTATTCCATCATGTATCGCATTTTTGTTGACAGAAGATCTCATATTTAGTGCACACTTAAAATTTGTTGCTTCAAAAACTGGGTGCTAAATAATATAAGGTGGCTACCTGCATAAAGTTACAGGTTGATTTGAGGAGGGTAAAGGATTGAGCTGGGAATAATAAACCAAAATATGACTCTTTGGTGAGAGCAGAGTAGAGGTCAGATTCGGCAGCCAATTAAGAGCCAGTTTTTTCTGAGAGTCTGGCCGTTTCTATTAGGGTGTGATACACCACATCCCAGATCGTGTAACAGAGTTTTTTATAAGGTACATATAAGGCAGCAGATGGGGGGGAAAAAGCACAATTCTGATGGAGAATAATGCTTCATTTTTTAAGGGGTGATCAGAGGTCATGGTCGAAAAGTGACAATTTGCATAAAATGCAGAAATCTGGTTTTAAAGTGTGATTTTTTTCAGTGCGCCCTCAGCTACCCTCGATGAGAATTGGGAAGATGAGTCGGGACTGAAGTATTTACCACAGTGATGAATTTTCCGAGGGTTACTTAGGGCGCACGCATGGGGGGCGCTGCATATCAGTGCTTTTTTGCAATTTTGTGTGTATTTCCATAGTTATTGTGACTTGCACCCTGAGTGACCCAGGGCTGCGTTTCCCCAAATCACAGATGCTAACTTACATAGTTGGACCCATTGACTGTGAATGGACCAACTATGTAAAGGTTTTGGGAAATGCGCACCAGTATGTTTCATGCTTTCATGGATACCTTTGCATCTCTAGTGTACACTAGTGTGAAATTTGTTGAGGGGTACTCTGGGCGCACGACTATATGGTGCGCTTTGTTCAACAAGAAAATGAAAATAGCAGCCTGTCTCTTGACGTGCCCTCGGTCAAACCTGATAACACTTACTTGGTTATATTCCAAGACATGTCCTGTATATTTGATAGGAAGATCACCTAGGGGCCTGCCTTTGTTAACCCCCTACATCCCAGTTAATTTTGGTCGGTTTTGATGAATTCTGGTATTTTCTGACAGTGTTCCCCAGTCACAATCAAGGTTGTGCCCTGAGTACCTAATGTCTTTACTGTTTCAGGATGTGTTGACTGTTGAAATTGCTTGACTAGAACATAATTACCTCCGCCAAGGAGGTTATGTTTTCGCCGGCGTTGGTTTGTCTGTCTGTCTGCTCGTGTACAAGATATTCATTCATTACTTTTTGAGTTATCTCTGAAATTTTGTGGCTCGGATACTATTACATCAGGGGTGGACCCTATTGATTGTGATCGAGATCGGTCTAAGAATATGGCCACCACAGCAACTATCTCGAAATCCTCTGTTGCAGATACCTTACATTTCTCATGACCCATGTTCACTCAGCAAGATTTCAACTATGCCGTCTTGGCAGAGGTTTGCACTCTTAGAGTGCCTCTTGTTTGTAGGATCTTTCTGACTATGGCATCCTGGGGAAGCCACCTCCATGAATCTAAGAAATGAGCTAAAGAGTATTGCGAATACTTCTGAGGACCGGCTCTGGCCATTTTTCAATCACGGCCAATTAGGACTAGGCAATATATCGATCAATATTGGCATTCAAGATATTGCCTGGGATTTTGGATTTTGTAGTATTGTGATATGATGTAAGGTGTTGTCTATTCTGGTTTTAATGGCTGCATCACATCGAAGATCTCAGCGTGTAAATATTTTGTGAGAGTACCAATGGTTATCCATATAGTATTGCCACAGTATCAATATTGAGGTATTTGGTCAAAAATATTGTGATATTTGATATTATCCATATATCTAAGCCCTACAACCACTGTTTCATGATATTCTAAGGCACCCGCAGTACAAATGTTCGACCGATGGCATTTTGGGCGCTTGTTTGAGTATGTTTTTGGACATACAGTACCAGTCAAAAGTTTGAACACACTTAGCTAATGTCACAGCACACTGTTTTGAGAGAAATTTAAACTGCTTAACTTCTCTCTATAATCTCAAATAGAATCTTGTAGAAGGTAAACAGTCAGAAGTGAAAAGAGAATAATTTACTTGTTTGAATGGTGTCCAAAATTTTGAAATTCTCAAAGAAGCCATATTTTGCAAAGTAAACAAACAAATAAGATCCTTCTATTTTCCAACAGCCGAATTAAAGTCAAGTGGCTTTGGGGCTTATTGGGCGAAAATGTTGATGAAAAGCACACCTCAAGTGCAGCACATTTTTGGGCAGTTTTTGGGACAGCTTTGCAGCTGCAAATTCATTATAGTCATGTGACTGTCCTTGTTTAAAAAAAAAAAATGTGAGAATGCTCTGCAATTATGACAACAAATGGTGGTTAGTTTGATGGATTTAAGAATCAGATCTTCTTTTTTGCAACATAAAGGCTGCTTATTTCTTTGACATATATTGTAAGAAAAATGTGGGTATGTCCAAACTTTTTACTGGTACTCACTGTATATGGTTTTGAGTTTGCTTTGAATTTACCAGTACTCTTATTGCTGCTCTTTGAGTCATTGGAAACTGTGACCACAGGCACAGTCTTTTTGCATTTATTGCCAACATAATTGGTGATTTTTATTGACGCATCATAACATTACATGAGCGCTGAAAACGGGCCATTCAGCCCAACTTGGATTGCCATTTTCCTATCATGTGTACCTCAGCGCTTGGCCTGTTTCTGTGTTTTTGTTAACAGCCGGGTAATTTATACTTTTGGGCCGGGTCACGCGGTAACGGAGTTATAAAATTGGTGTATTTTGTATCATAGCTTCAAATCTAAGTAAGAGAGTTACAATTTAAATAGCTTTGTGTTGGTCTTCCTTAGTACTTCAAACAACAAAATAACTAATTTGGTTCATTTGATTTATTTTGGGTGAAAACGGCAAAAAATTGGTTGGTACCGGAGTTACAAATTTGTGATTTTGTTGTCTGAAGTACTAGGGAAGACCAACAAAAAGCTATTTAAATTGTAACTCTATCTTATTTAGTTTTGGAGCTATGATACAAAATACACCAATTTTGTAACTCCATTACCACGTGACCTGACCCTTTTATATTATCTGATGCGTGCACAGATATGCTTGAATGCGCTATTATCAAGGACATCAATACATTTACGGGAGATGGCACTTTGCTCTTGCGTTTTTTTTTATTTTTTATTTTCTTTCACTGCTGTGAAATGATTAATTACAGCACCTCCTGTGTCTTACTATTTTTTTTTTCTTTTTAAGTAGCCTGCGCAAAGAAGATTCTTGGCCACATCTTTGCTGCACTTGGTAATGTCCTTGGTGCACATGTATTTGCAAAATCTTGCATGGGAGTATATTTCCTTAGTGGCCTCCAAACTCCCTGCATTGTGTGTGAATGATGTAATATCCCTTATGTCAAAGCCTGGATGCTGCTGCAAAGCCAGTGGGTGGGGCTTCGGCTTAAGCTGCTCCATTTTTGAAAGCAGGCGGAGCTAGTCATTTGTTTCTTTTGGGCTTTATGACATGAGAATCTCTTTTAGCAGTTAACCTGATATGTCAGAGGACTGCTCCTGTGCATTGAATAGAGCATAACAGCCAGATTATTCTGGAGATAGGAATGCATAGAAGCCTCGCTGCTTATAAGCAGACATCTGACGGGAAGCTGAATTGTGTCTGTTCACCATACGGCCTATGAAGCCCCCACTTCAAGTTTAGGAATCGTATCATTTTAGGAACTACCTTTTCTGATTAACACTACTCATTTGAACTGCATTGTAACTTTTACATTTTTGTCAACGATCAGGAAAGTTATCACAAAGGCAGACTTACTACAGGAAGAAGACTGCTTCAGCTGTGGTGCTATACCTCAAGCTCGCGAACTAGTAGGGTCAGTCTCGTGACGAGTCTTGGTTTGACTGCCCCAGCCTAATGATGCCAGTAATGGCTAATGGGACTCAATGGCATGCATACCTTGCTTTCCAGGTGTATTTATAATTAAGACCACAAAGCCAGGTGGGAGTTCAGTACTTCCTATCCACACTGCACGTGCATGGTATCCCATAGAACTGATTAAAGTGCTGGGTCACTTTGTTTTTTTTTTTTAAATTCTTTTTTAGTGTTTATTTTAATTAAAACAAAGTTGTTGTTTTTTTTTTTGTGCAGGCTTGGATTTTATGACAAGACTTTGGAGGGACTTATGGTGGTTTTATGATTGACAGTGTCTGTACATTTTTCTGTTGGTTGTCTAAATGAGAAAACGCTCTTCAAATAACTCAAATTTTTTACTTTTATGTAATGTCCTCGTATGTTATGCAAACCGATAACCTGGTTGTTTAAAAAAAGATTTTACGCCCGGTGTATCAGACTCATCCCTAAACATCTTAAATCCTAATAATTGAACATCATAATGTTCTTGGCAAGTTAATAGCTTGCTTTCTTGTATAAAAGCTGTTTGGTCTGGAATTGGTTGAATGCAGAGCTGCCTTCTGGACTTCACACTTACACTGCCTGTGTGTGCAGTGATCCGGCTGATAAGAATTTGTCCTTCAGGAAATATGCTGTATACCTGCATATCAGTTACTGGGCTTTTGTCAGATTCTCCTTTTCTCCTGGGAAGTTGTATGGTACTGTGCATTGGCCAGAATTTCTCAATTTCGCCTCTTACTGCACACTTTCATATTTCTGATTTTCTGCTAGAATGGTTGGAGGTTGGAAATGCCTAGTCAACGACTGACTTGTCTGCACCCAACAAAACACTTTGCTCTCTACAGCAGTGCAGAACCCTTTTAGAGTTTGGTCCAGAATTCTTCTCTGGCAGTTCCATTGCATAGTATTTGCTCTGTTTGGACTGCCGTGTAAGAAATAAGAAATCTTTTGCTGCCTTATATTTCCTTTGTTCAACAGACACACTTACATTTGTGACACGCTGGACCTTTTCAGTTATAACCATACGGCTCAATGAGGATTGAACTTTCCCAGTCCTCCGCGCACATTTTAACACTGTTGATCCTCAAATGTTGCGGCCATTCGTGGTGGCCTATGTTGCAGGACATGTTCATGCAAAAATGTCTGTTTGTTTTCAGGAATGTCTCAAGTTAGTGTTGAGGCTGATGCTGGCGAGACCCAGGCAGGTGACCCTGGAGTGGATTACGAGGCAACTGTAAGCGATAACGAGGAGGTTGATATCGATAACGAGGGAATGATAACTGATAACAGGAAAATGCTGCGTGTTAACAAGGAAGCTCTATCCGATAACGAGGATTTGCAGGACCTTACTGAAGAAATTCTAACGGATGATAAGGAAGTGGAGAGCATGAATGCGGAAACTCTAACCGATGAGGAGGAAATGCAAAACACGAATGAGGAAGCATTATGTTACAACAAGGACAGCCAAATCCTTAATGATGGTGCTCGGATGGATGATGGAGATTTTGAAAACGAATTTGAAAATGTCCAGATTCATGATATGGATGACTATCAGGTACGTCACGAGGATGCTCAAAAAAATGATGAAGATGATGCTGCAAACATCGGTGTCGATGCGGCTGAAGGAGGGGGTCCTGCTCAAAAGGATTTTGAAGATGGAGAGGCTGAGAGAGAGGTGATATATCGAACCTTTCGATGAATAAGTGGGTGAATATGAATCAGTGGGTTGTACATGGTTCATGCTGTTTTTATGTGATTACAAAAAGTGCAACAGTCTTTAATACAGTCCCAAATTCAACTCTTGTACAAGAGACTATTGTTGATCATTAGACTTGGTTCAGTGATGACATCTAAACGACATGAACTAAAGTACCATTCCAGGTCTGATTCTTGCTTTGTATTTTTTGTTTCAAGCAACTTGACTGTAATTGTGCTTCTGTGGTAATTTTTTCTTTTGGGATATTGGTTTTGGGCTGACTATACCTTTGCTACCTTTTGCAAGGAAATGAGCCAAATGCCGTTTCCTGTCTGTGAATCCTAGCTACCTGATCTTTCTTAAGGCTCTTTGTCCCAAAGTATTTAGTGAGCTTCACTCATGTCTGCATCGTTCAATACTTTGCAACATGAAGAACCCTTCCTGATGACCGTCAAACAAGATATGGGGCTGTACTTATCACTGCTCTTTCAGATTCTCTCTTTCCTAATACTACACATCTCGCCTGATGTGCTAAGACGCGACTTGTTACAATTTGATATTTCAATGGGAATGATATAGTCATTTTGAAATTGCAGTAGAATTCAACAGTATGTTTGTTACAAAGAAGAACTTAATACTCATTTATCATTTTTTTTTATTGCAGCATTCAAATCAGCCCATCTTTGCCTATATTTTAAGACTCACCTGGACTCATGGTGCAGTGGTCTTGTGTCCTGTCTTGTTTGTCCTTCATCATCGGCCGTCATTGTTGACATCTGTAATCATTTTCTTCTCCGAAACCGTTGGGCCAATGAAGCTGAAAATTCCAGCCGATGAAGATTTCAAAGTTTATGTAAATCCTTGCAATCCGATTTCCAGTATGCCACTCCCTAGCAACCATGTTGAAAATGCCATTATGAATCATTTGTCAAAACTTTCTGCCTTGAATTAGCTGAAATTTGTGTTATTGGTACTAAGCAGCATTATTGAACACGTGTTGTGGGTTTTTTGTCTGTCATATTTTGACCTTGATTTGGCCTCTAACATCATACCACATCCCTACATTTCACATGTACCTTTAAAATTTTTCTTCTTCAAAACTAATTGACCAATGAATGCAGCTGAAACTTTACAGACATCTTTCAATCAATGAAGACACCAAAGTTCACATAAATCTTTGTGATTCCTGGTCAAATAAGACTGCCATGGCAGCCATCTTGCAAATGCCATTTTTACCCATTTGTCAATAATTTCTGCAGAGATTCAGCAGAAACTTGGTATGTACAGTAGTGTGCAGTGATGATTATATACTATACACCAGGGGTCACCAACCCCGTTCTTGGAGAGCCACCATCCTGTAGGTTTCTGTTCCAACCCTAATTCAACACACCTGATTCAAGTAATTAGCTACTTAATTGCCCAGCTCGTGATCTTGTTGAGTCGCTAATTAGTTGAATCAGTTGTGATGAATAGGATATAGAGAAGAAACCAACAGGATGGTAGCTTTCCAGGAACAGGGTTGGTGAACCCTGCTATACACTATATAGAATCACCGACCAATCAATCTCTCTCCAGATGGCCATGCATGGCTAACAAGGATGCTGGGATACTTCTTTTGATCCATGATTCCATCAATTTTTATGAGATCACCAGCTCTTTTTGAGCAGACTGAACCCCAAACCATAATATTACCACCCACATAATTTACTGAAGGGTTAAACAGTCATTTTTGAAAAGTTCTCCAACTCATCGGTGCACATAAGTTCTGCGTTTGGGTGAGAAAATTTTGAATTTTGATTCATCTGTCCAAAGGACTTGTTCCCAGTTCCAATGGTGTCCAATCCTTGAATTTCTATGCAAACTCAGGTCTTTTTTTGATTTTGCTAGTTCTTGGCAGCAACACGACCAATCAGATCATTTTCACACAGGTGTCTGGAAATAGTAGATCTTGTTACTTACTTTAATTTCTTCACTTCTAGCGCTATTAAGATCATAAGGAACTGTCGTGCTGTCAACCGCCTATAAATATATTTATTTTTTACCTGTTATACACAGATATTGAACATCAGAGGCACTTGACTTTTGTTTTGCACCTCTATTCCCGCTAGTTTTCAGCAAACCAGTGTCAAACACTTGATGGTGTTTCTTACAGTGCCGTGACAGCGTTTAACGTCTTCAGCATCATGTAAGGCCACAATGCGGCTACAAACAATCTCGGAGAGCTCCTTATATCTTGCCATTGATACTGTGAACCTGCTCAAAGTTTGTATTACCTTATATCCTGGAACAGCTGACCATAAGAGGTAATTTTGCGGAATAATATTGCTTTAAACCAATTTAAACAATTTTTAGCATCAGTAATCATGGAATGAGCCTTCAAACATGTATTCAGGCTATGCAAGAGCAAAAAAAATGAAATTTGTGACACCATTCGATTGTTATAAAAAACAAATTATGTTTTCAGTGTTTTTGTTTATCACCCATATTTTTACCTCAATATACTTGGAATGATTTTTTTTGTTCTCATTACTTACAGTAGTATTTTTCAATAAATTTTCACCAAAAAATTATGAGCAGTAATATATTAGGACCACTTTCAGACGAAAGTGGTGGTGTATAATCATCACTGCACATTTCTGTAGGTGCTAAGCAGCATGACTCAACACATATATTTTGAATTTATCAGTACGTAACATTTTGACCTCTATCAGACTACGCCCATAAATTTCAGAAAAGGCTTTTACAGCCTTCTCCAAAACTACTTGACTGAGGAAGCTGAAGCTTTGCAGACATATTCCGACCAATGAAAACACCAAAGTTTATATAAATTGTTGCAATCCATTTTCAAGTATGGCCACCATTGCAGCCATCTTGAAAATGCCATTTTCACCCATTCGACAATAATTTCTGCAGATTTGGCAGAAATCTGGTATGTAGGTATGTCGCAGTGTGACTCTACACATATTTCAATTTTTTTCTGTAGAATGTATTTTGAACTTGATTTGACATCTGACACCAGAACGAGACCATAAATTTCATAAATGGCAAAAAAGATCTTCTCTGCTGCTACTTGGCCAAGGAAGCTGATGTGGTGTGGTCAACGAGACCTCTTTTTACCATTGAGGACCCCAATTATGAAAGTTGTCCAAATTTGTCGACAGACAGCTTATCATTGTTTTGTCAATTATTAACCTCAATATTTGCAAATGATTCAGTTTCACCTGTGACTAATACAAATAAACCTCAAAATGTATGCCTTTGTTAAAAGTTGTTTCCAGAATGTTGCACAGTTCAAGCAGGGTCCTCCAAACAGTTATTTACTTCAGTCAGAAAAAATTAATGTCCCGATGAACTACACTGCCTGTGGCACTATTTTTATGTTGGGACTATATTTAACTCTAATTATGTACCTCCTGCTTTAGTTAAGATATTTGTTCAGTTATGAGGGCAAACCCACTTGCTGGGTTTTCACACATGCCTGCATTTCTTGGTAGCTATTATGTTATTTTTTTCGTTCGTACTTCAGTTGAATTTCTCATGTCATTTTTGCATGTTGTGAACTGCAGTGCATTGCTGGTGAGGGATTACAGCTTGTGACGCAGATGTTTCTGGTTTCATTTCCATTTGGGGGACAGCTGTCAGATGCTTGAACAAGGAGCATGGTCCAGATTGAGTTAAAACCTCACCATAGAAAACAAATGTCTGTAAAAATTGTAAATTTAAATGAGAACTTTTGCAGTTTCGTTGTGATTATAAATTAACTGTGTCTGGAACATAGCTTTTTTCTCTGATCTTGTCCCATGCAAGGCAGTTCGTGGTCAACTTTTGGTTTTCCTGTGGTGGTATGGGGGTGATCATATGCTTTGCAGTTTGTTCTGCTTTAGTGAATGCTTCTTGACTGCTTCTAGAATGTTCTCCTTTACAGATCAGTGTGTATAATAACTGAAATGGGTGAATGTGATTGGGGGGGACAGTAGTAGTTCCGGTTTTACCAGCAAAGATGTCCAGGGTGCTTTTCTCCTTCCTTTTCTCTTTTGCGTGTTTCCAGGATACAGTGCTCTAGGGGTGCGAGTACGCGCTGATGCACTTGATTTCCCAGCAGGCCCGGCGTGGCAATGAGAGCATTTGTGTGGTGGGGGCTGACCAACCAATCACCCTGGATACCAGCCCTGGCCACAGTGCCCCCGTGGTTTTTCAATGATTCATGGCAGCTGTCACAGGATCTGGCTGTCTGTTGGCAATGAAGGCACACTGAGAGTTGGGCTGACTGCACACATTATTACTTATTTAGCCTACATCTGGTCACGAGTCTTGTTTAGCGGCCCAAACCTCAGGCTTCACTGCAATAGAATACAATTTAGGCAGTACATAGGTCATTGAGGAAATGATTCAACATTTGGAAATAACTCAAATTTTCTTGCGAAATTCTAAGATCTGGTGAAGTGATAAGCGACCAATCTGTTTGATCCACATAGAGCTATAACTAAAACTAGGATGCGCGCAAAAATAAATGACACAACAGCACTATTGTGCATGATGATATGGTTAAGTTCGAAGTGTAAACCATAATGATGGCAGCATTGTTGGTGAGCAAACCTATGTCCCATTATTTAAATACATCGCCGTGATTTGTTGGAATGCTGATGTATGTTGTCAGTTTAATTGTACTGTTGCCCTTTTCACGCATCATTACACCCATACTCGTATTTGAACTCTGCTGTACAGGATGAACAAGTTGGCTCGATACCTGCTCTGAGGAAATCTGGAAGATAGACTAAAGTATAAAGAGCTGTCCCATGTTTTACACTGCAGCTGTTGTGCAAACTGGGTATACCCCCTGGACTTTGAAGTCATAAGAGTGGGACAATTACGGCGCAGTGTCAGTTGAGCTGCGCAAGACCAGGGTGGCACTGGAGCCCGGAATGGTGACGAGATGACACAGCCTGTTTGTGTAGACCTGACGCCCTCCTGCTGTTATACCTGGTTTGGCCTCGGCTCACAAAGGCTGTTTTATTACCCTGCTTTTTAAAGCCACTGCATCAGGTGTCACGGCCATTTACAAATCTGTGTTCCGCTTCAAACCTGTTTTGCATAGTGCCGAACACCAGGCTTTCACAGGTCTATCTTGTCCGGTGGAAATTGCGGCACGTTCCTTTTCTTTGAAAAAAGGAACCCACCACTCTGTTGCTGCTAGCGGCGATGAGCCTTTTATTTTCTGGGTTTGGGGGTGTCTTATCGGTTTCAGACTACTGCAGCCGGATCTTGTTTTCAAGCTGGTATTGCAGGGCCACGCCCTTGGACTGTTACCCTTGGGAACGCTTCCTGTGTCCTTCCCTAGCCATTTTATATTTAAAAGAATCTGTCTGTCGTCTGTGAGCACAGTTACAGTCTGGCAGTGTTTCACTTCCTGATTCCAGTTTGGCCTTGAAAGGGGTGGGGGGTGGGGAGCATGTAGATGCGGTCCAGAAACAACATTATGAACAAATGTTATGCCTTTGTGGGCCTCGGCCAAAGGAGGTCCCCTGTTGTGTTGATAGCCAGGGAGTCTCCATTTCCATGCTGGCTTGAAGCTTTGTCTCACAATAGAGCTCCAACCCAGGCTAATTACATAGGGTATATTACACCGTTCAGCCACACCATTCATACCACCTGCATAATGGTGTGTAGGTCTCCCTCTTGCGGATGAAATGGCACTGAACCATGGAGGTATGGATCACCCAAGACCGCTGAAGGTGTGCTGTGGTATCTGGTGCCAAGACGTTTGCAGCAGATCCTTAAGGTCCTGTAAATTGCAAGGTGGGACCTTCAGGGATTGGACTTGATTTTCCAGCTCATCCTACGGATGCTCAATTGGATGTAGGTCTTGGAATCTAGGAGGCTAAATAAACTCCTTGAATTTGCCATATTCTTCAAACCATTATTGAATACTTTTTTTTTTTTTTACGTTGTGGCAGGGCACATTATCATGCTGAAAGAGGCCACTGACACTACGGAATATCGTTGTCATGATATTAATGTTATATAGTATATTAATTAATATATTGATATATAATATCAATATCACCACCTGTGACGGTGTTTTGCTAGGCAGTACGTGTTGAAGTAACAAAAATGGCAAGCCCCAAGGTTTCCCAGCAGAACACTGCCCCTTGCACTGCCTCTACCAACTTGCCTTCTTCCCATAGTGCGTCCTGATGCCATCTCTTCCCCCGGTAAACGATGCACACGCACCTGGCCATTATCCTGATGTAAAAGAAAATCTGATTCATCAGGTGTGGCCAGCTTCTTCCATTGTTTGATTTGTCCAGTTCAGATGCTCGTCTGCTGATTGTAGGCGCTTTTGATTGCGGAGAGGGGTTGGCATGGGCACTGTGACTGGTCTCAGCCCCATTTGCAACAGACTGTGATGCAGTGTGTGTCTTGGCAACTTTTTATCATTGCCAGAATGAACTTTTTATGCAATTTTTGCTAAAGTAGCTCTTCTATCAGATCAGACCAGATAGACTTGCCTTCGTTTCCCAGACGCGTCAGTGAGCCTTGGGCATGCACGACCCTGTCTCTAGTTTTTTGTTTGTCCGTCTTTGGACCATTTTTGGTAGGTGCTCACTGCTGCATGCTGGGAACACCACACAAGACTTGAAATCATGGAGATGACCGACTCTGTCGTCTAGCCGTCACAATTTAGCCCTCGTGCAAGTCACCCAGATACTTGCGCTTGCCCATTTTTTTCTGCTTCCATCTCATCAGCTTCAAGAACTGACTGCTCACTTGCTGCCCAATTTATCCAACTCCTTGACTGGTGCCTTTGTAACATGAGGATCAATGTTATTTTCACTTCACCGGTCAGTGGCTTTAATGCAGTGGCTGATTGGCATAAATGATAGAATACGCTAATTAGCTGAGCGTGCGTTATTGCTCGCTGATAGATGTTTCCTATTGGGGTACAGGTACGGTCTTAGGCCATCAGTCATTTATTGTGTGGGAACTGTGGATAAAATGTTGGAAGTGACTCTCCTTGCCCTTCCCTCATATGATCTGATTACCGACATAGTAGTATTCATACACAGCAAACCACAATGAAGGAACCTATATATTCAACCCTGTCTGTGTTGCAGCTGACCTTGATGCACAGTTTTAAACTCCGGTCTACTTGAAACAAACTGGCATCTGAACATCTGTCAGGGCTGGCATGCTACCCACATAGTCTAGGACTAATGCCTCTAATCACCTCTGGGCAAGTGTTGAGGTCAGTTATGCCGTGTTGTTTTATATTTGGTGGTAAATAACAAGACTTTCCTTAATCAGGTCCAGCTCCCTCACACAGCCCTTTTTTTGCATAACAAATCTACAGAAACTGGCTAACAAACTGAATGTGTTGTGCTTTTCTGTATGCGCCACTGTCCTAGTTTGTGAGTCGTCTGGCCACGAGGGCGCAGTTTTTGGCATCGTTTGCTCTCAATAAGTGGGGTTGCCTGATCTTCATGTGGGTTTCCTGTGACCCCAAAACTTTTGCGGTAGGAACACCCGTACTATAGCCGCTGAGCAAGGCTCTAGCCCCAGAATTGGCCCACTCCACAGGCACTGAACTTTGGCTGACCACTACCAAGTAACTAAAAGAGGTCAAATTCAGCAAAAAAAATTTGCCCATGGAGTGTCGTCAAGTGCATCTTATCCTCCATTGCATACATGAAAAGTTGGGATACCTTCTGCCATTGTTTTGTTCCCCTAGCCTATTGAGCATGTTGTTCTACTCATTTGCTCCAAGCTACTACCCCGATCTGGGCCATAGGCTGTCGACCAGCATCTCTGTCCTGTGCCACTCTCACGAGCTGTCCCCAGGTGTATCCCGACTTCTCAGTGTCTGCCTCAAGGTCTCAAGTTCTCAGCACCTCTAAAATTAGCAGTGTCCAAAGGCTCAGAACTCTGTATCAGTCTTGATGAGTGTTCATTGGTGCAGTAAACTGGCAGTTCATTTTGTCCTCTCGTATTTTGAGGGAGGGGAAAGCAATTGAAAACCTGTGCGGCGAGTATTTATACATTGTCCTTTGTCACCTACGCTAAGGTGCTAATCTAAAGGATGATGGATAGCACATGAGAAAACCCTGGGTGGCTGCAGTTGTCGTCTGCATGGCTGGCTGTGTTGCCATTTGGCCGATCTTCTCTCACTCCTTGGTGGTGGTGACTCGTCGTGGGCTGTGAAAGGCGGTGCTGGGTTGTTCTCTTCTTTCTGTTGAGCAGAAAATGGCCTCGCTTGTGGCTCTAGTATAGTCTAGTCTGGCTCACAGAGCTTTTTAGGGAATGGTTGCTGTCCCTGATCCTTTGTTTTGTAAAGCGAAGGGTGTCATTCTCTCAAACGTTATGGGATATGCCCTGGTTGCTGATTTGTATTGGGTGCCGATGATCAATCCGTCAGTGTTGTCGTGGTATGTCTTCCTTCTCCATGAAATCTTGACCTGGTGAAAGGCAGTGTCTGCATGTGTGCCTTTGAGTGAGCTGGAGAAGATTTCTGTGTCATGGGATACGTGAGTGAAATTGTGAGTTTGTTGGAGTGTGAGAGTATGTGACACAGAAGTCTGTGTGTGAGAGAAACTGCTTGAGTGTGTGAATGAAAGCTGTGCGTGTTGGCGTATTTGTGTGAGAAGTCAGAAGTGTATTGGCTTCTAGTCTGCAAATATTTAGATATTGCATGGTTTTATTGTGATGTAATTCCCTCTCAACTTCCTCCCATATGGATACGCATGCCCTGAAGTTAACCCTTAGAGCGCTGAAATAAATTTTCAAAGAATGATAAATTAAATTATCTGGTGCTGTTGAAATGCTATCATGTGGCAGTTCGTTTAAAAGAGTGCCCATGCGGGAGGTTTTCAACAGCTTTGAATCTGATATCTTGCATCATTGAGCAACACTATTTGTATTTGACGCTCTAAGGGTTAATACTGGTCATCTCGGCTCTTTAATTTGAAGTTATCCACAAGTGGCTTGTGTAGGAATAGCAACCATTAGCTTTTGTTGTTTCCCAAATGTTTATGGACTGCACTGTCCATGTGAGAATAGGCTGTATGTAAGACTGTGTGTGAAAGAGCGAGGCCTTTACTATGCTAACGATTCAGATAAGGAGCGGTACAGCTGCAGGCAGTAAGTGAGCCTAAAAAGCACTTATGTTGTCAGAGTGTGATATGTAGGGGGAAGTTTGTGCCCGAGGCGTGTGACTGAGACAGAACAATAGGGTGCAGGTTGTTTTTATCACTTATGTACATGTAACCAACCAAAACTGGAGCCTCACGAAAATGATCATTTACTTTGATTTTATAATCAATCCATTGTCTTTGAAGCACAATAAAACTGAAGGAATGAGATGCAGAGTTTACGGTTTTATTATCCCCCGCCACGAAGTGGGACGGGGGATATTGAATTGGGGCCTGTCCGTGCGTGCGTGCGTCTGTCCGGGCCACAATGAGGACACGATACTTTTCTGATACTATTATACCTACAACGTAGATGCCAAATTTTGTATGCTTAATAACCTACTCATGATCTACGTTGAGTTTGAAAACGGATGTGAAGCATTTTTTTTTTTTTTTACGGAGTTATGGACCTTGATCGCACCGGGGGATAGTGATGACACTGTCGTCTTGTTTATTTTTTTGCACCTTGCACACCAGAGTGTCTGGTCTGCTAGGTCTTAAGGAATGTTTTCTCTCTTTTAAATTTGTGCGAAAATCCAACTGCCAAGCTCAAGGTATTTCCCCCTTTACTAATGTCAAATAGTACTGTCACAGGGCACGTACAATGATAATTGAAATGCACCAGCTCGCAAAGTACCTGATCTTATTTGTCTGCTTAAATGCTGCTGAATTGTGCAGACTGTACTTACTTTGATCTAAGGGTGACATCTCCACATATGGCTAATTTTTGACTCTGGTTAGACCTTGTGAATTCTAATTTTGCCTGTGATGAAAACCCAGACTACATTGATGCGTGTGGCAAACATTGTCCTGTAGATGGCAGCAAACACCCTTCAGACTAAATTTGTCCCGAAGATGTTTCACATGTATTGCGGATTCCATTGGTGTAAACATTCAGTCATCATGTGATGGGCACAGGATGCAAAGTGGACAAAATGGTAGCTGGTTCAGGACCCCGGTGGGGCTTGGGATTCTGAATTGATCTGGAGATATGGAGTCAGTAAGAACTCTGCCGCCATTGGGCCCTTGAACAAGACCCTTGATCCAAAATTGCTCCGGGGGGCTTTACTGCTGTTTCTCTGCATCCTTCCTCAGTTGGGACTGTTTTATCTGACTTTTCTTCCCTGGTGTACGTGAAAAAGAAAAATTTGTTCTCCGCGGAACTTTCCGGGTTGAGTAAAGGTTAAAAAAGTTTTCTTGCCTGTTTTTGTGCATGTTGGTAAGTATTAAATCTTTGTATTGAATACAGTGTGAGCTGTTTTGCATTAGTGCTCACTGAGTGTGTTTTTCTATAGAGAGAAATGGCCGAAGATTCACTGAGGAGCGCGGTGGCCGAAATCCCGGTGACGAGCAACGGAGATGCGGAGGAGAGGCACGGGGACGTCTTCCAGAGTGTAAGGAACAGAAAAGGTCTCAGGGCCTTCGTTTGGGGCTCAGTGGAAGAGTTGGGATGGGATTTCTCTCTTTACTGAACAAATGCAGGAGCTAGTAGTGGTTGAATATATCGCGATGGTTCACGTATGATACAGTTATCTATTTGCTGTAATATTAGAGAAAAAAATAAAGGAAATTATCATTGCCTTCATCCTGCTAATACACTGCCCGGCCAAAAAAAAAGTCACCGTTTGGAAATTAATGAACAAATTCTATAATTGGATCATTATTGCGGTTATTAATTTGTTTCAGCTGGCAATAATCATTTTTACCCTGACTGATGAAGCGCGTCGCTACTCATTTCTTAAAAAATCATGTCGGAAGACACATCCCTTGATGGTGGAAAAGATGTTACAGTATTTCAGTACCGGCAAGCTATTGGCCTGTATTTAGCAAAGAAAACCATGAATGACAAAAACACGTATGAGGAATCATTTTCACAAACAAATTTGCCACCACAAAGTCCTGACCTTAAACACATTAAAAGTTATTGGGATGTGCTCAAGAAAGACCACCGAGTGGTTCAACGATTATGTTGAGAAGACAAGATCTCGGCCAAATATTATGGCATTTCTGATCGAAAATAAATGTTCTGGCATTGCATATAGTTGTCAAAACAATGACAAGACGAATATGCACTGTAATCAAAGCTACAAGGGTTCCAACTAAATATTTGAGTGTGTGACTTTTTTTTTTGGCCGGGCAGTGTATATTTGGCGGTGCCACTGTCTGTCAATGTCAGTCTGTCCAGGGTTGCTGGGCACACCATTGCTCCAGTGTCCTCCATACTTTGGCAAAACGCTGCTCAGGAAAAAAAAAAAAAAATCTGTATAATTTACTGTGATTTAAGATGTCATCGTTTTTCAGAAATTTAAATGGGGCGGCCAAGTTGTTTCGCAAACTCTGAAATCCAGGGAAGGAGCATAGCAGGAAGTTTAGGAAGGCGTAACTGGCAAGAAAACTGTCAGCTGTGGTAAATATAAATAACTCGTGGAGCTATGTGCTCTAGATTATTTTGTGGAGGCGCAGACTGTTCACGTGGATTAAACACGATGAGGGTTTTGGCTTATACTTCTTCACAGCTGGGCATATTTGGAAAAATTTTGCACATCTCCCAGCCATTGGGGACGGAGTATTCGACCATCTGGTCGTGTCATATAGAGGAATAGTTTGAAAATTCGGCTTGTCACCAAAATTTTGATCCCTCGGTTAGATGCTGCCATTGTACTCATAAGCAAGATAGTGACACTGTAGTGCCAATTTGCTGCTGAATGAGTGGATACCTTTTAATCTTTTGAATAATAGTTTTCATGGAATAGTTTTTGAAAATGCTTTTCTTTTAAAGAAGTTGGCCCTTCAAACTCCATTGTGTTCAATTTTTACATTGGCATTCAACGAAAGATAACTATATCCTAATAACATATTGATGGAGCGAGGCATGGTCCAAGGGTTGGGAAACACTGTTTCCTCACAAGAACATGATTGTGGGTTTGAATATGGCCTGGGGTCTTTCTGTGTTGAGTTTGTGATCTCCCTTTATTTACGTGTTTTTACTTTTTTTTTCTTGCTTCCAGTTTTTTTTTCCTCGCCCCGTCTGAAGACTTGCTTGTTAAGCTAACTGGATGGAGACTAAAATTCCTTTAGGTGTGAATGAATTGTTTGACCCCTGCAGTGAACTAGCAAACTATCCAGGGTGCGTTTTTGCCATTTGCCCTTCGAATTCTGGGATTGGCTCAGCCCTTCGTGACCCTGATTAGGAAAAAGGGGGTTAGATTATGGATGAATATATCTGATGATGCACCTTAAAGGGTTAAAAATGTAAACGCTGAATGAGATTTGTATTAGCAGTTGAAGGAATTGCCTAACTGCATTACATCAGTGTAGTTGTGTAAACTGTCGGCTGATTGAAATTTCGCTAAGGGTCTATCCTGTTCGCAAAGCCGCTTGGCAGCACTGATCCCAGTGGCACAAAGAGCTCTGTTTAGTTTGGTCAGGTATTGTCTCCCCTGTCCCCGTCTCTTGGTAAAATAGGCTGTGCTGTTATTGCAGATTGCCTGCCGGTTTCTGGTTTCCTCTTCATTCTTGTAGCTGACCTCTTTAATTTTGCCGTTCTTGAAAAGGAGCTCTGTCTCAGCTCGTAGGAACACGTTCTGCGCTGCCCCAGAGACTGCATCTGCTAATTTTTTACCACTTGTTTTAAGCCGAACGAACCGTGAAACAATGGGTCTGATTTACGAAGACCGCTGGTATGTGGAAAACCTTTTAGGTCATGCCTGACCATATCACATGATCGGTTATGGAATTCGCCATAATGCATTTGGACATGTGCCCTTGTTTAGTGCTCTTTTTGTCTGTCCATTGGTTGATCATGCCTGCATGCAGGTCTACGCTCTGTGATTCTGCAGCTTGACTGGTCATGGCTGCTCTCAGTCCTGAGCCCCAGCAATTCTGCTGCTCAATTGGTCGTGCCTGTTAAGAGACCTGCAATCTGCGTAGATATAAAACTGTGGTGCTCTGCCGTCCTGCAGTTGGCTTGTTATGCCTGCTCAGTTGTCTGCGCTCTGTAATCGACTGGTCAGGTCTGCTCAGAGGACTCTGCTCTGCTCTCAATCCCTGTTGCCATGACTGTGATGTTTACAGAGCTAAGCTCTGCACAAGTCTGAGAGCTGCAGGTGAACAAGTGCACTGCGGGGGGACCTCCTGGCCGAGCTATATTACAGCCTTTTTATCACCACTCTATTCCCGTTTTCTCTTATTTTCTCTCCATCTCTCTCTCCCCTCCTCTCTACCCCACACTCTGCCTTTCTTTCTTTCTTTCATCTCTCTCTCCTCACCCTCACTCACTGCCCATCTTGTCCCCTCCTTTCCTCTGCTCTCTGTATATGTCAGTAAACTTGCTTATGTGTACTGACGCCGCATTATTATTATTTTTTTTTGCTTGGTACACTCCGTGTCCTTGCATCATATGATGTTGTTTACCTGGTAGTTTCCCTCTGTGACTCCTGAGAGATGCAGGAAGTCTGCAGATGGGTGGTTACCTTTAGAGTTAATGCGAGCACTAGCAGGGTGGTAAGGCGGATTTATAATGGGCTGCTTGACACATTTGATGAATTTCATGCGACAAAAAAGATGTATTTTTGACAGAGATATGTGTTGCTCAACACTTTCCTTTCATGTTGCGTTCCTGGAGAAATTTTTATATGTAATGGAGACTATTTTGTTACACAATGCGATTAGGTTCAACATGTATATCAATCGGGATGACTAAACAAGCCAGCCGGAGGGTAGTTTCTGGTTACTGAGGAGTCGTATGAAACCTTTTGCCAAAGCATAAATTGAAAACATTGCGCGGCTCATTAATTTCTGTCAAGCGACACACATCAAAAGCGTCAAGCGCCCTCCCATAAATCAGGCGTAAGCACCTCTATCCTCTAGTAGACCCACATAAACTCACCATCTCCTTGCCCGGTTCTGCAAGACGAAAATGCAATGTATCAAACATTGAACATTTATATTGGCTACATTTGACTCGCATAGAGCTATGTCTCTCGGCTCTGATTGGCTTGGCTTGTGCGAACGGCCTAATCTGAGTAATCTATTGCTGTTCATGGCTGAATTGACAGATGAGTAATGTGTATCACGCCTTACCTGAACTGTACTGTGTTGCAGTGGTTGCTATTCAGTGGCCATCTCTGTGTTGGTCTCTTTGAACAAATGATTTTTCTCAGTAAATGTGATGCACTATGAGCATGAGTGATGATTTATCTGCCTCTTTAATGTGTTAGTAATTGATTGTTACATGGTTTTGCACCCTTCTGAAACTGAAGTTTATAGTTTAGATATTTGGAAGCATTAGCGCTTAACTGATTCCTGGCAGCATCACTTTGTTGTTGCTGTGGAAGTTGCAATACTCCATAGTTGTTCATTTCATGCAATATTCCCTGGACAGGCTTTTACAGTCTGATGTTATTCAGGTCTGCTTCCGTTATTTTCTTGCTATTAGTCTGGTCTACAACTTTTACTCTCTAATATTTAGGTCTAGAACTGAAATTAAAGTGGATACAATTATATATAACCGACTGTATCACGATAGCATATTTTATTTTCACCAATAAAAGAATGATGCCATGTATCGGGGACATTCTATTCAAAGACTGAACATGTTTAAACACCAAGTCAGGTTTATAATTTTTTTTTTTCTTTATTTTAGGCATATTGCAGATCTCTCAGAGTCCGGAAATTAGCCAATATTTTTATTCATTTGTGCTAGCTGCTTCCGAGATAATGGTTTCAAATCTGGCCTCTTGTGGGCGTTCTTTCTTAGTCTCTAAAAAAATTCCTTAAAAGCCTGAAAATGCTTTGAAATGGACAAGAAATCCTTGATTTTTTGCTTTTAAATCCATGGTGTCAACTTCAAGGTCGTAGTTTACCATGTGCATGATGTCTGTCAACTTTTGGAAGCAGGTGTCAATCAAACACTATTTCTTTTTATGACATAACTGCAGTACTTTTCCTTAGCTCGGCTTGTGACACATTTTTGATATTACCCTAGGATAATATCACTTTTGCGAAAAATAAATTGGCTGAGAGCGTGGGGGGAAAAATATCGCGCCATGTTACATGACACTCTCAACATTTAGCCAAACTGAATACCATGTGTGACATTGGTTAAATTCATATGGCTTAGCGCTGTAGTGAGCCAACTAAGTACCACTCTCATAACTAAGTAATCGTTACTGAACTAGCTAGCCAGCGTGCACAGAGTACCTTTCCATAACCATTATGAGTTTGTTAGCTCACTAGCTACTCAGTTGACTGCAAATGTAAAAACCATTGGCTTGTTCAACCGTGATTGTCTGACTCAAGTGACTTGTGGAGTATCAGAGTGATGGCGTTCGCTCATTGCAGCTAACATAATGGGAATTGGCTACCATTATGGCGCTAACGGAAATTAAGTTTGTTCTCTGTTGAATTACACGATTCAGTTGTGAGATAAATAGAATCTTAAACTCTGTGTCATATAAAAGTTATCAAATTCTTTGAGTACATTTTTGCATTTGTTGCTTGCTGAAGCTCGCAACAAAAGCAAAGTTTACGCAACTCGTTTCGTAACTCTTATACGGCTCACCCACTCGTGAAAGATCCTCTGTTTAGCTTTGACTGATCTTTTGGCTCCTGTCATTTTCATAGAATTGCAATATTTTCCCTTGAGTAATGCACTGATCCATTCCTTTGATGGAAAATGGTCTAATATCTTTCATAATTGAATTTTCCTCATTTTTGACGGCATGTTTCTTAGTTGTTACTTGTAGCCAGTCAGGATTGAAAGAATTGCCTGCATGATAATGGAACCAGAATTCATTGCATTATGCTGATGTCATGGTTTACAGTCGATCGGCATGGCTTTCATTCCAGTGTCGGTAGAAGGTGGGATTAATAATGCAGTAGGAGGATCTTCTTATGCATGTTACCATCAGTCAGCCCCCATGACAGCCGCAGGATCAAACGGGTTCTTTACTCCTGTAGAGGCCCACTTACATTATCTTCCATTATTGTGCTCATTTCATCCTGTTTGAAAAAACTGGTTAAGACTTTCCCTGCCAGAATATTTTTTTAAGTTGCCAGCCACTGGCAGCATTTTTGATAATATTCATTGCTCTTTCAATACCTATTTCTTTGTCAGAAGATATGTAACTGTGAACCCCGCCATAGAACAGTGAAATCATTGATTGCGGGAATGTCTCGTCAATGGCGGGGGAAGCACTCTCATAACTGAGTGAAGATCTAGTCAGTGGCGTGGAATGGGTTAAGCACCATTCTGGAACCAAATAGCATTTGTGATGAATATTTCTTTACTTTTTTGAGTGCATCTCCTTTTCTTGACGATTGGAGTGGCAGCTTTACGGACCTTGAAGAAAAAAATTGAACACTGCTGATTTGTGGAGATTTTTTTTTCCCCCGCGGATACACATATCGTTAATTGCATTAAGTAGGGAGTGGAAGTTCCCTTTGCATACTGACACATCTGCTCAAACTTGCTTCTCCCTTCAGCTCCAATCCCATTTGTGGACGAAGGAGTCTAAAGTGGTTGTATGGCTCAGTTTTTTGCTAGGCTTTTGTCTGGAGCTGACACTTTCACTCAACAGGAATTCTGTTCAGTGCTGGTCTGCTCGACTCTAATCCAATTTGTGAGTCCAGGGTGCTGACATAATTGATACTCTGTATCGTTGAGAGATGACCAACATGCCAGCCCAAAGTTTCGTTACCTCAATGAAGCCACAGCAATCATCCCTGCCTGCAAACCAGGTCCTATGCTAACTTTTCCTATTTTTCTAGGTAAAATTATGGTGTATATAGAATGCAAGGAATGTTTCTTTTAAAAGAATGTCAAAAAAAGAAAGACCCAAAAACACTGCTGTCATTTTCATATATTTGTATCATTACACCCAGAAACACATTTTTGCAATGTTGCAGATTTTTTTAGGTCTGTGCCATTGTCAAATGGGCTCGAAAATCAAGGATATTTTGTGCCTTTTTTTGTTGAGGTAGACGTTTTGAAATGTAGAAGTACCTTTAGAAAATTAATTGCTTTCCTAACTGACCACTGTTTATTGTTATAAATCTCTGAATTTGCTATATAATGCTCATTTAGTCCCTATGGTTGCCATTCTGGAAGCTGCTAAAATCCTGAAAACATGAGATGACCTCTATTTTGGGGCAGCATTTTGCTATAATTGGATAGCAAATGCCTTCTCCTACATTCATTTTGAAAGGAAATTTGTGACTAATCTTCACAAAATTGTACGCAAGACAGCAAGTTTATTGATGTTGTACTCTCAGCACCCGAGAATTAAGGAAAATGAATGGCACTTGAGGTGTTAATGAAGCTAGAATTTCAATAGGCCATATCTCTTCCAATTTTCAAGATGGGTGCCTACAGTTGGCAAATGCCATCTTTGTTCATATAATGCAACATTTTTTTTCCTGAATTCTTGAAGGGGCAACTTGCTCAGCTTCCTGAAATTTGGCTCACTTGATGTGGAATTGGCAAATAATTAGACACGTCAGTGACTTCACATCATCTGTCATGATCATTGGTGAATAAAAGGTCTTTGGTGAATGATTGCTCATCCATAATTTCCTTCATGGGTGTTTCACCTTTATTGATGCAGTTAATATTCGTCCATCTTAGGACCCTTCTCTCAGTGGTGGGGTGAGTCTGTCAGACCAACACATCACTTCCAGCAACTATGGCTCGACCACAGAAGGAATCATCGAGGCGGGACCATATAAAGGTAAAGCGAGACTCTAACCCTCACGTGTGAATGGGGACTGGTGAATTCTTGTTGGATCTATGACCATGTCAACTGTGGGTCAGTGCTGTCCTAGCTCTTGTCCAGAGGAGCTACTCTCCAATTGTCCTCCTACTAATCAACCTTTCATCAGTACATGAGTGGGGGATGTATCTTCAAAACTAGCTATGGCTAGTGACCGTGCTGTGAAAAACTATTTCCCCTATTCCACATTTCTTCCTTTCTGCATATTCATCACACTTAAATATTTCAGAATCTCAAACTAATTTTACTATTTAGATGAAGATCACTCGAGTGAACACAAAATGCAGTTTTTAAATGATGATTTCATTTATTGAAGGAAAGAAAGATATCTAATCCTACCTGGCTCTATGAGGAAAAAGTAATTGCCCCATGAGTTACTAAATCATCCAGTTAAAAAAAAATTTAATTCATAAGTTTGATTAATTTCACTAGACACATTCTGGCATGATTACTGCTTGCCTGGCTGAATCTAAACATCACTTCAGCAGAACCAGTCTGGTAATGTTTAGCACGCAAAAAGCAGCACATGATGCTACGATCTGAAGAAATTCAAGAACAAATGAGAAACGAGCCCCAGTTAAGAGCAATGTTCATGATTCCACAATAGAAAAGAGACTGGACAGCAATGGCATCCATGACAGAGCTGCAAGGCATAAACCACTGCTGACCAAAAAGGGCTCAAAGGCTTGCATCACATTTGCCAAAAAAACACCTTGATGACCCCCAAGAATTTTGGGATAATATTCAGTGTGTTGATGATTCAAAAGTGAAACTACTTCGAGGACATTGGTCCTGTTACATCTGGCGAAAAGCTAACACAGCATTACGCAATAAGAACATCAAGAACTTCACGGTGGTGGTGGTGTGATGGCCTGGGACTGTTTTGCTGCTTCAGGACAATAATCGATGAAATCATTAATTCTGCTCCCAGGAAATCCTAAAGGAGAATTTCTACCCATCATTTCATAGCCTGAAGCGGAAGCGCAGTTGGGTTACACTGCTGGACCATGATCTGAAGAGCCCAAGCAACTCCACCTCTGAATGGCTCAAAAAAAACAATGGAGGGTTTGGAGTGGCTAGCCAAAGTCCTTGCTTGGATCTTAATGAGATTCTGTGGCATGACCTTAAACAGGCAGGTCATGCTCAAAACCCCTCCAATGTGGCTGAATTCAAACAATTCTGTTAAGAAGATTGGGCAAAAATTCCTCCACAGTGGTGTAAAAGACTCATTGCCAGTTATAGCAAACTATCAAATTGCAGTTACTGCGGCCGAGGGTTGTTTTGGGGGTAATCCTTTTTTTTGCATGGGTGATACAGGTTTTGAATAACCTTCAAAAAATGAAATGATTGTTACAAAGCTGCATTTTGTATTTACACATATCTTTGTCTTGGATTAAAATTAGTTGAATGATCTAAGACGTCGAAATATAACAAATAAGCTGTTGGTGCCTACAGAGAGACTGCCCCAAACAAAATTATTCCCGTAAATCAAAGAAAAGAAAATTTAATCCTTAGGTAAGCTGCATTTTGTTTTATTACATCTTGTAGAATGCTTAAAATCTAATTGTGTCATTTTGCTTTCATTTATCATTGCGTATTCTTAGATATATTAATATGAAAAAAAGAATTGGCGATTTGTCAAAAAAACCTGACGTTATACACAAATTTTTAAGGCAAATTCGAAATCAGCGCCTTTGAATTATATAAAGTCAACACAGCTTATCAAATCAGCAGAGAAAAAGTTTCAAAATGCAGGGCGGTGTAATAGAAGAAATTTGGCAGGGAGGCTAATTCTTTTTCACAGCATTGTAAATCTAATGGCTAGGTGCCGAAGTGGAACACGAAGAGTGTTTTCTCCATATTGAGTAGTCCTGCTTGCTCTTTGCAGCAATTTAATCTGTTCTGTTATCCCTGTCCTGTTGTGAGGTGTTTGCTCTAGAGCCGCAATTTCTCTCCAGGTCCCTTTGCTTTACTCTTGTGATGCATATTGTGTGGTAACATGCAGACCTCCGCTGTGACAGGCTTTCTTTGTCCAGGATGAGGTGCTCTGTTTCAACTTAAAAGGTACACACATACACACACACACACACATACACGCACACGCTGCCTCCATCCCTCTCTTATTACTATCCTTCTCAGTGTCTCACCGAAAGCAGAGATGGTTCATTTCCAGAGTACGACAGCTTGCTGTTCTTCACAGGAGATTCAAGACCAAGGGGCCGCATTTGAATCAGAAAAGGAGCCGGTGCTATTGAGTTAATGAATCCCCTCAGATCTTCATTTACCCCTGATCCTTTTCATTTCCTCGGCCTCGTCACAAACATGAATAAATGAGCCAGCCAGTTACCCGGCAACCATTTGCTTTTCTGCTGTAACCTGGCCTAATATGGGGGAACCCATAGTATGGCTTGCACTGTGTATTATGTGAAGCAAATCATCATTTTCAGAGTTGAAAGCTGATTAGCATCCCGGCTTCTGAAGTGGCGTGTTACCTACGACATAAATGTAATTATTTTATTCACTCAAAAGATAAAGACAGCAAAATATGCGGCGTTAAATCTGCTCTAACTGAGTAGCACCCATGCTACTAATTTGCTTAGCACAAACTTTGCTGGTGACCTACTCCCGTAGGTTTTTTCAGTGAGTCATTCATTATATATCGTCCAGTTACTGTATTGGGTTCTGTCCATGCGTGGTTGTGACGTTGTCAATTCTTTATTTTTTGCTCCTTCCAAATGAAAAGAAATGGGAACCGATGCCGTGCATCATGGAACGCTGGTCGCGAACGCACAAAGATATTTTTACCTGTTATTAAGCACACAACAGAGCAGCATGGGAAACTATTATATGGGAATAATATCTATTAGATATTTCTCTAAGGGGACTCCAATTAACCAATGATTGGTTTAGTGTTTACCAGGTGCTGATGTTGGTGTGTGATCATCACAGTATGAGTCATACTCAACATTTCTCTGAAAATAATCTCCTCTCTTCGTCATGAGTAACGATGTCGTTAGAATCTCTGTTCTGTTTGCATAACTCTGCTTATCAGGTGTATGATATGAATCTCGACGGTGAGCAAAGCTCAGGTCAGATTGGTGTTCCTTGTATCATCCTACTAAAATTTTATGGTTTGTCATTGCTTCTGAATATGCACCCAGACCTCCAGTAGACTAATTTCTTTTGTTGGTCCAAGACTCTCATTTAATATCGCCAGATTGTTTCTTTCAGCTGTGCTGCTCTGTATTTTTTTTTTTGTGATCCAGAGTTTTCAGTATTACATGAGAATTAATTCTCATTAGAACGTAAGCAGACGCATTACTGACTGCTGAGGAGAAACCCTGTATCCTGGTGTGTGGTTTGAAGGTCCTTTCTAATCTAATCGATAAGTTTGACTTCCAGCATTGTGAGGCAATGGGCCAACCAGCACGTAGATGAGGCTTTTCTCACAGCCTTGACAGTCCTCTCTGTCCTGAAATCCACGGGATGTAGGCAGGGTCTGATTTTAAACTAGTTCCAGAGGGCCACAGCATTTGCTGTGTTTCAGCTGTGCTCAGCGTTTAAATGCATCGTTCACGTCATTGATTGGCCATTAAGGAGTCCCAGTGAGTTCCAAGATCTAAATTGGCTGCCAGTTGAAGAGAAACCAGGGAAGCTTGCTGACAGTGTAAACCTACTGCGCTGAGGTTCAAATCCCTGCTTTGGACCATATACCTGTTTGCCTGACCCTTTTCTCCCTCCCACCTCCTCACCATACCACTGAAAGGAGGATTCTTCCATCAGGACCAGGAGGTGTTTGTATATATGCCTGTATGTGTCTTCCTGTTTTGCTTTAACCACAACTCAGCCATTTGGCTGTTTCTAGGATCCACAAGCCAACCCACGTCCCCTGCCATCTTACCCAGTCCCGCTGCGGCGAGTAGGCTGGCTCGCTCGGTCAGCGATAGCCAAACTGAGACAGGTACCAGCCCCCCCGTTCAGTACCAGGGGTTGAGCCAGCTTGCTATGGTGGAGGCTGCACTAACATCCCTGAAGGCCTCTCAAACCAGGCTTGCGTCTATTCTCTATTGATCCTTCACTGACTGCTCACAAGCAATCTTCCTTCCTCCTCCTCTCCTTCCATTGTTTCGCACTTTCAGCTGCTAAGCAATGAATCTCCTCCTCCATCACAGCAGATCCCACCACAGTTCAGTTTATGGCAGATTCTCCATTCATTTTTTCCCAAGATGCCCTGTTACTGAGTGTGGTTTGAAGTTGTACCACCTTTCATGTAGGGCTTTGATGTTCCCTCAAGCTGGCTTGCTTTCCTAGGAGCTTTGGGATCTTCCTGTGAAATATTTTCCAGCCCTTTGTTCAATCCCACATTTTTGTGCTTCCTTCTGTCCAACATCTGCACGCACTCTAAAGTTCCGAATTCTGCTGCCATGCAATAATCGGTTAACCTAATTCTCGGATGCTTCTGCTCTGTCCTTCAAATTGCTTGATCGTGCCCGTCTGAAATGGGTCCATATGTCTGTTCCCTTTTGGGTCAGTGATTCACTTGCTTGCATGCATTTTTTTTCACTCAAGTGCCACTGGAGATTGATCAAATGAATTTTGTCACGGGTTGGGCTGACCAGACCCTGTGTACTTGTGCCTTGAGTGGGGCGGTACATCCTTTCTCAAATCCAGTACTGACCAAGCTTCGATTCCACCTGCACGCCGGATTTATCCCAACTTCCTTTCCTCTGTATGTGGAGTACTGCAACAGCTTGGTTTCAGTAGCGAGATCAGCAATAAATGGCCTCAGTATTGTGATCTTTACATCCTTGAGGCTGAGGGCTCTCTGCTGACCCCAACAGGTAGGATGAAGACACAACCTCAGAGTGGAGCCATGGTCTTGGCGGACGACATTAAAAACCCCGCCTTGGAGAAGCTGGAGCTGGTGAGGAAGTGGAGCATCAACACGTACAAGGTAAGCAGGTGTCAAAGAAAAATCCGGAAGGAGCCACTCTCTATTGTTGCTTTCTGTAAACAAACTTCACTTCAGAATAGTACATAATACTTAGATACCAAATGCGCGTATTTTGCAGAAAGGTGAAAGGAATATTCGAAAAGGAAAAATGTTGACATTATTTTTCTCCGGAAGCTTCCATACAGGAGGACGTAATCAATCCTCTAGTATTAAGTTATAACCTGACAAAGAACGTGACATAAGTCATTTAGATTATGTTGAGGTAATATTTGATCATCTTCAGCATTTTTGACGCTTCAACTCCAAGACTGAATTGCTATTGAGGAAGGCTAGGATGCAGACATTGTTAAGCCTTACGAAGAGAAGGTCATTTTAGAGCATTATTTTTGCCAATATTTTATGTTTTAGAACACCATTGCTTCCACGTAGTAATGATTGTAAAAGCTGTTAGAATGTTTGGTTTTAAACATGTAACACATCTGTGTTTTTTCTTGTGGTTAAGGATATAAATGACTGGACACATGGAAACTCTGCGAGTGTTATTATTAAGAAAAACAAAGCGAACCGTCCCCTTCAGGCCCTGCTGTTTAATGGACTCTCTGTCTCGGCTCTCCCCCTCTAATCGGTCTCACAGCTCCACTGCAGCCCCTTAACGGCTCACACATCTGCTACTGACACACAGAACAGCCTGTACCGCAGTCTCCGTCTCACGCGCGCACGCCACAGCCGAGCATGCACGTGCATGGGCTCGCTCTCATTCGCTAACACTCGAATGAGAGTGCATGCGTGCTTCAGTACTTGCACTCTATTGGCAAATGCACTCAATCACAGTCCGAGCATCAATTCTCAGCTTGCACATGTTTATATACGCATATGCGCATGTGCTCACTCAAACGATGCACTAACTCACAATTTGCACAAGCGCATGTACACATATGCATGTATGCATAAACACGCACACAACAGACAACACACTTCCACAGTTTGTCATGTCTGTAATACAGACATATTACAAACATGAGAGAATCAAGCTTGGCTCCTGTCAAAACTAAATTGAATGATGAAAGATCATTCAGCAAACCTTCAGAGTATCGTTTCTTTGATTACATCGCAGTATTGCTGCTGCAATTTAAATGCGGTCTGTCACTAGTGTTATCTCCACAGGTACTCTCACAGGTTTACAGGAGCTGCTTTTCACCAAATCAATTTGTCTGCTCTCCTCCATTGAGTGAAAATGCTGCAGCTTTGTAATTGCTGATAGCGCGATTAATGATTTGCTGACAATAAAGAGGAAGAGGAGAGGGAGAAGGGCAGAGATAAACCAGCGAGGAACTGCACTTGATAATTTAGGCCATTAGGGATATCACTGCAGCCCGCTTTTGTCATCAAACGAAGAACATTAAGATCACTTCGGTACATAAAATGTCGCCTCTGGTGGAAGATTGATGGCAGAGAAGGGTGGAATTGAAGTTTAGGGTCGCTCATAAAACTGAAGGTGTTATCTGGGGTTCAGAAATGGCCTGCTATATGTGTGCTACTCATGGCATCTGTTTCAAAGTGAGTCATTTTCCGCAAACAAAAGGAATGGCCGAAGTCGTGTCATGGAGCGCCATTTTGTGAGCATGCGTCAGTCTCCCTTCTGCAGTGAAGTCTTTTTGGATGTGTCATGTGCCAGTAAAAACTATGCAACACTCTAATTCTGATGCATTTATAAAACTTGAGGAATAATGGCATCCCAGTGACCTGTGCCAACACCCCCTGGGATCTCTTTAGCTGCAGAATTGTAATACTTGCCGAATTATTTCTGCAGCAAATTGGTCTCAAATTGTGCATCATACACAATTTTTTTTAATTACCATTGCTAAGCTCACTTGGTTAAGGCGCTGCATTTGCAGAGCAGAAGTGACTACTACGGTGCAGGTTTGATTCCCGGTCGTACCAACCAGCAGTGGTTGGCAGCTTTTTCAGAAGGGCGCATGATTGGCTAAAGCGCTGTGGGAATGCAAAATTCTTGTTCGTTGCTCAAGCGCCCCCTGTTGGCCAGCCGGGCGCTCGTCAGTAAGATTCTAAGCATGCTCATGTTCGGGTTTCCTCCGCTCTCTTTCAGAACTTGCGATAGTTTCGACCTATGAGTGTTAAGATGCAGGGGCTGACAGGCATGTGCTTCGGAGGAGAGCCGCGAACTGTCTCTCTCTCCTGAGCTGGCAACAGGGGGTTGCATACGAGCAAGCCTTGTACATAGTTCTCGGATTGGGCATTCCAGATTTGGGTGGGATTGGAGATGCCTAATTAAAAAAAAAAAGAAATTACCATTGCTGATCCTCATGTTTCTCTGCATGTGCATATATTTTAAAAAATATAAAATCAGTGGGACTGGAATGAAGTAACAGACCAAAACAAGACCTGTACATTTTTGAAACGGAATAATTTATTGTTTTGGAGATATTGTTGGGAAAAGTGCAAGTTGTGGGGGAAAAAATAAGGATAAGGTCATTGAAAAGATGTCTCCCCTCTTCCTTTTCCCATGCCCCTCCTGCAGTGCACCAGGCAGATCCTGTCGGAGAAGCTTGGCCGGGGCTCACGCACGGTGGACCTGGAGCTGGAGGCCCAGATCGACATCCTGCGAGACAACAAGCGCAAGTACGAGCACGTGGTGAAGCTAGCGCAGACGCTGGTCAATCAGCTCTTCCAGATGATCCAGACCCAGAGGCAGCTGGGGGATGCCTTCGCCGACCTCAGCCTGAAATCGCCTGAGCTCCATGTGAGTCCTTGCTGCACTTGCATCAGCCTGTTGGGCTTCCGGCTTCAGTTGGTTTTTCCCATGGTGCACTGATGCAGCATGCTACAGTGCCAGAACCAGGGCCCCCATTTACTCTCCACTAAAAAAAACTTAGTGCTAGTGCTAGTTCTGGGCTGGTGCTCGTTCTGGTTTGCAGCTGTTTCAACTTGCAAACCTTCTAAGAACCTGCCTAGTTTTCCACAGTTGGTCATTTCCTTGCTTTCATGAATCTCCATTTAGTCATACTCATACTGAAGCTTTAGTTTTTCTTTTTTGATTGGCTCACTCGTAGACTGGTAGGGACCAGCTGGATGGACATCACTGTGTCGATTCTGTGACCCACAGTAAGAACACCTGTGTACTGCACTAAGTATCTAACTAACCAACTGTTGAATATGACAAACGCAGGAGCGGTCGTATTTTGAACAATTGTTCACAAATCGGCGCTGGTTGTTCAGTCTGTTTAAGCATTTCCACTTCAGTCTGGTTGATTTACACAAACTTTGGAGTGAGGAGTTTCATTTGGCATAAGACTAGCTAATGTCGTTAATTGAGAACACCATCTGGAAAAAGACACATGGATATCTGCTGCGGTTCTTAGTCGGGGATTTCAGATGTCAAACCCTAAACACCTGTCAAGAAAAGCTTTGGTGCATTCTTCCCATGCCATTTGAATTCACTGTTGCCCACCTATTATAAACCTGTATTTTCAGTTTCAAATTCCAAGTGTCTGAGGTTCTTTTAGTGTCTTTTTTTTAGTCTTTTTTTTTTTTATTGTCATGGTGTGGCGTCCGTCGTCTAGAACATTTTTTATCTTTTTTCTGGCCAGATGAATTTTCGTGTAAATTTACCATAACATACTGCTAGACCACATCTCCAGATGTTTTTTTTTTTTGGACTTTTGATTGAATCATTTTTGTCCGTTTTATGGGCCCTTGAAATTTTGGCTCCAATGTTAAATGTAGGACTGAGAAATTTAAAAAATAATAATTTCTCAAAAACTGCGTGATTTTTTTTTTTTTTTTTTGTAAATTAGGCAATCAACTTTCCTTGGTACTGTCAATGTACAATGCGAGCGCCATTTTTTTTTTTTTTTTTTTTTTTTTTTTAAGATTTTTTTTTGGGAATTTTTCCTTTATTCGATAATTATACAGTATAGAGAGACAGGATGGTTGGGGAGAAGAATGGGGGAAGACATGCAGCAAATGACCCGGGCCGGAATCGAACCCAGGTCGCTGCGGGATGGACACAGCCTTTATGGTACGCGCGCTCAGACCGATGAGCCACCGTGGCGCGCGAGCGCCATTTTGATTGAATCAACGGAAGTGGGTCTATTGGGGGCGCTGTACTTTAACATTGGATCCTATAGAGAATATGCAAGACAGCCTGTGGAGGCCAAATGGTTGCAGATGGAGATTAAGTTTGTATTTTCGACATTTAGGAAGTCATATATGATCTATATTTTGGCTGTGTTAAAGTTGGCCTCAGATGACCTTGAAAGGTCAAACTTCAGGTCGAGCAAAATGTTACAATTTTCAAAGAGTTCTTGGCTTGAAAATATAGAAGATTGGGAACATACAGTATACAACAGAAGTGAGTACACCCCTGTGCAATATCAGTTAAATGTCAAATGATTCAAAATTGTATCACCTTACAGTAATTGCATTACTTCTAAGTTAAACAATAGGGCATTTGCCCTTATGTAAAATTAAAAACTAACAGTTTAGATTTACTATATTAAAAATACAGGCCCCACAGTAGGAACTCAATGCAACAAAAGTCAGTACACCTTTCATTACTGAGATTCAAATCTTTTATTTTGTCAATACTTTGTATGTCCACCTTCATTTTTGATGACAGACTCAATCCTTCTCGGCATGGAAGACACCAGTGTGGCACAAATTTCTGGAGAGATGTTCTGCCGTCCTTCAGAGGCAATATTTTAAACTGCTCTTTGCTGGAGAGGTTGTTGCTCTACCTTTCTCTTTAAAATACCCCAAAGGTGTTCTGTTGGGTTCAAGTCAGGCGCGACATACATGGCCAGGTCATAGTTTTCACTTTTTTCTTCTTTAGAAACTCTTACGTGATTTTGGCAGTGTGCTTTGGATTGTTATCATGCTGGAATATTCCTCTTCTGCCAAGCTTCTGGAGACGTAGTCATTTTGTCAGCCAGTATTTTGGTATATCCTCAGGCATTCATGGTGCCATCTGTAAATGTCATCTCCCCAACACGTTTTGCATTCATGCAGCCCCATATCATCACCCTACCACTCTGTGCTTAACCGTCGGGACTATGCATTCACTGTGCTAATCCTGGCCAGGTTCAAGCCAAACATGCTGGACCCCATCTGAGCCGAACAAATTTATCTTGGTCTCGTCTGACCAATATTTATCAGGCTTCTTTTCATGTTCTTTAGCAAAGTTTCATCTCGCAGTTTTGTGCCGAAGAGCAAGCAAGGGTTTTTCCCTTGGATGCCGTCCAGAGGTTGACATTATGCAATGTCCTTCGCACTGTCTGAGCTGTCATAGAAACGCCGATTTCCATTGATAACCCCTGTGCCAAGTCCGAAGCACTTGCCCGTCAGTTTTTCAGAGCTAGATTGTGCAAGTAGCGCACTGTCTGTGGCGTCATTTTAGGAGGATGGCCACTGCAGCTCTGATTAGTGGTACTATGGCTCGTTCTATACCTCCTGATTACTGCTGCAACTGTGTTTCCACTGAGTTTTAGTTGCTCACCGATCTTCTTGTATCCTTTTCCATCTTTGTAAAGTCTCACAATCAGATTTTTCACTTCCTCTGGCAATTATTTTCCATGTGGAGCCATGATGCAGACATGCAGATAGACACAGCCCATAGGTCCAAAATTGAGGAAGTTCTGGGGTTCACAGGTCATTTTATTACCGTGTTCATGCAATTAGGCTAATTGGAAATCACTGGTGTACTCAATTTTGTTTTCAGTGATCACAGGTTTTCTAACTGGTGTGTCAGTGATCATGGGTGTATTCACTTTTTTTGCATTGAGTTTCTACTTTGAAGCCTGTATTTTCAATATAGTCTTTCTAAAGTATTTGTTTTTGCTTGTTCGTAAGAGGAAATACTCTACTTGTCAACCCAGAAATAATGCAATTATTGAGAGGTGATACAGTTTTGAATCATTTGACATTTAAGTGATATTGCACAGGGGTGTACTCACTTCTGTTGTATACTGTATATGTATTGAAAACTTATAGGAAGTCATATATGAACTTTCATTCGGTGGTCTTGAACTTGACACCTTCAATGGCCAAACTTTACCATGAAATTTCAATGACTTATATCTGCAAAATCCTTAAAGATAGAGTGTAGGTTTGTATTGGAGACGTATAGGAAGTTATATATGAACTTTCATTTAGTGACCTTCATATTGACCTTCGAAGGTCAAACTTGACCTAGTGAACATTCAATGACTTCTATCGCTGAAAAGGTCAAATGTAGAGCCTAAGTTTGTATAACAGACGTAAAAGAAGTCACACATGAACTTTCATTTGGTGACATTCACCTTTACTGTTGGTGACCTTTTGAAGGTCAAACTTGACATAATACCATGACCTGTTATTGCCAAAACGGTTACAGATGGAGTCTAGGTTTGTCTTTGAGACTTATTGGAAGTCATATTTGAAGTCCATTTGCTGACCTCAACTTGACCTTCTGTGACCTTTAAAGTTCACAATTGACATTGAATTTTCATTGACATGTATCACCAAAACTGCTTCAGAACTTAGGATTGTACAAAGTATTACAGGAGGCCTTATAAATGTATGTGAACTTTTATGTAGTAACCTTGACATAGACGGTCAATGATTTGAAGGTCAAATTTCACATGAAATTTTCATAACTTTTGTCATCACTGTAAGACTGCTTGCCAGTAAGCAACAGGACCCTTGGTCCTAGTTTTACTTTTTAAGTGTCACTCCGCAGATGGACCATGCAAAATGCGGCAAGGGGTGGGTCAGCCAAAATGAACAATTTTTGGTGGATATATGTCTGACCTAGCTTACCATACTTAGAATGTGCAGTATGAGCGGTTTATCTCCAGTGATTACAGAATAATTGCTTGAAATAGAATTTTGCGTTCATTTAAGCACTATTTCACGGACTTCAATGAGCAAGAGAAAATTAAGTCTTGACAGAAAATGGTCCAACTTGGGATACTACATTTTGGTGGGTGGATTCCCTATAGGAAGGCCTATGTTTCCCCTGAAAACCAATGAAAAATATTACCTAATGTGGGAGGTGTAGGTGAGAATGTTACCCCTATCCCAAATCACTGATTTTGAGATGACCATGTTCCAAGCCCAGTAACTTGCCTTCTGCAGGGAGTTGGATTTTGGGACTCTTACAGGACCATTACAACCATTACTTGAATTACAGGAAACAGAAAAAAAAAATTTGCGAACGTTTACCGTTTGCGAGCGAGACCAGAATTTCCTCATGACTGTATTTTCACACAAATCCACAACTGTAAGAATTAGAAACTCCATGAAAAGCACATTGGACCAGGGGGCTGCTGTTGTTCATGAGCTGCCATTTTATTGTTGTTGCTGCTGTTCTGTAGCACACGACTGCACCAATCCAAGTTGATAGCCCCCTATTGGGGAACTGTGAAACTACAAAAAATAGCCAATAAGGAGGTTTTTGAAAGCCTAGTGTGAAAATATGAAAACTGCGGGCAAAAATTTTCTTTTTGAATATAAAAGCATAGGCATTTTCCTATTTCTTGGCAAAGATTTATTTATCAACACCCCGCAGAACGTAAGATATCGACCTCGAAATATGGCGTATAATTTCGCAGTGTCAAACTTGGCCTCTTTTGGGAGCCCAAAAATTATGTCCACTTTCATTCTACAATAGGGAAAAGTCTGTTCTTTTTGTAGTTGCAGTGAAAAAAGTTGAAACATTATCAGTATATTGTGGGGGGAAATAGCTGCTCATAACAAGTGAAAAACAAAAATGGCCCCTTCTCCTACCCTACATGATCATTTGACAAATGGCTTTAACAGTCACCTCCATGCCCCAGGGCCAACCTATGGTCAATATACAGAACGGATCCACAGACCCCCCACCTTGCCGCTTTTTGCTGATTTTGCATGGTGGACCCGTGGAGTGACTGTTAATTTGGGAATCAACAGCTCCACACAAGCCAGCCATGCATCATGTTTTCGGACATGTTTTGGAATGAGCCAATTTTTTTTTTTTTTTGTTCTTAATTGCTGCACAATAATCCTTTGTATTTCAACCCACAAACAGGATGCAGAAATTAACCTGATCGGCTAACATCCTTTAACATGGCAATTTATCTGACCCTAATCCAAGGAGATCTTTGCCATTTCTTTTATGGTTGGTCTTAATAGCATAAGCCAATAGCAGAAACAGTGCAGTACCGGATGGATGAAGATGAACTGTTAGCTTTCGGACTCTTCACATTGATTGTGCTTTTAATTCCATTTTGCGCACGCGCACACACACACACACACACACACACACACACACACACAAAAACACACACATAATTCCAATAGCAACCCTAGACCTAAACCTAGCCCTAAGCCCAGAATAAATATTTGTACCCATGGGGACCCAGAAAAGGTCCCCACAACGCATGGTTTCTCAGACTTTACTATCTAGGTGAGGTATTTTGGTCCCCCAGCACGATATATAAACAAAAACACACGTGCACACACACACACACGCCCACACACTCTCTCACACACACACACACACACACACACACACAAGCATCCTTGTACTTGTATCCTTGTGAGGACATTACATTGACTTCCATTCATTCTTTGTGTGTCCCTTCTGCCTTTTCCTAATCTTAACAATTAGCAAAGAATGCATAACTCAAACCCTTACCCTAACCTTACCACTAACCTTAACTCGTAAGTCACAATTTGCTTTTGCAGTTGTGTGGACGGGAGAAAATGTCCTCACTTCCCAACAATGTCCCCAATCTGTTGGGAAAAAAAACATTTTATAGTCATCACTGTGTAGCAAGTGCAAGAACACACACACACACACACACACACACACACCATTTACTCTTCCCCTACCTTTTTCAGGAGGAGTTCGGCTTTAATGCAGACACCCAAAAACTCTTGTCGAAAAATGGAGAGACGCTGCTTGGAGCCATCAACTTCTTCATCGCCAGTGTGAACACTCTGGTGGACAAAACAATCGAGGACACGATGATCAACATTAAACAATACGAGACCGCCAGGTGAGAGGGAGCCCTGGGTGGCAGTACTGGAGTCTGTTTGTCTTTAACTGAGGATGATATCGCCTTATTGTATCATGTGTGAGTTGCTTCAAGATACTGAAGGTAAAGAAAATGTTTTAAAGGGGTGCTCCACCAAAAGCATGATTTGGGCTCATTAATGTTAATTTTTTGAGTAAATTAAGGCCTCCAGACAGTTAGGGAAAACATCATTTCTATCTAGAGTTTTTGTCGGCTACTTCGCTTTAGCCAATTAGCAGCTTCCATGCAAATAAATGGCCTCCAGTACTCATGTTGTCACTTTTTAGCTCCCGCCGCTCGCGGTGCGGGAGCTATGGTATTGGGCTCCGTCCGTGCGTGCGTGCATGCGTCCGTCAACACATTTTGCTTTATCTCATCAACGATTTCAGTTGCAGGCTCCTAATTTTTACTGGACATGCATCTCATAAAGGCCTACAAATGATGTGCCTGAAGGTGACCTTGGCCTATTTTTTTCAAGGTCACTGGCCTCAAAATAACAACAAAAACTTCAACATTTTGCTTTATCTCATCTACTATTTCAGTTACAGGCTCCTAATTCTTGCTGGACATGCATCTCATAAAGGCCTACAAATGACATGCCCAAAGGTGACCTTGGCCTATTTTTTCAAGGTCACTGGCCTAAAAATATCACCAAAAATGTCAACATTTTGCTGTATCGCACAACTATTTCAGTTCCAAGCTCCTAATTTTTAGTGGACATGCATCTCATAAAGGCCTACAAATGACATGCCTAAAGGTGACCTTGCCCTATTTTTTCAAGGTCACTGGCCTCAAAATATCACCAAAAACTTCGACATTTTGCTTTATCTCATCTACTATTTCAGTTACAGGCTCTTAATTCTTGCTGGACATGCATCTCATAAAGGCCTACAAACGATGTGCCTAAAGGTGACCTTGGCCTATTTTTCAAGGTCACTAGCCTAAAAATATCACCAAAAATTTTGACATTTTGCTTTATCTTATCAACTATTTCAGTAACAGGCTCCTAATTTTTAGTGGACATGCATCTCATAAAGGCCTACAAATGACGTGCCTAAAGGTGACCTTGGCCTATTTTTCCAAGGTCACTGGCCCAAACATATCACCAAAAATTTCGACATTTTGCTTTGTCTCAACTATTTCAGTTACAGGCTCGTAATTTTTTATTGGATATGCATTTCATAAAGTCCTACAAATGGCGTGCCTAAAGGTGACCTTGGCCTATTTTTTCAAGGTCACTGGCCTAAAAATATCACCAAAAACTTCGACAATTTGCTTTATCTTATCAACATTTTCAGTTACAGGCTCCTAATTGGCTCCCGCTACCCGAGTGGCACGGGAGCTATGGTATCGGGCTCCATCTGTGCGTGCGTCCGTCCATGCGTACGTTCGTCAACAAAAACTTCAACATTTTGTTCATGTTAACAGTGGGAGCTTCTGGGGCCGCCAGTGCCCTATATTTTCTTAAGGCTTCTGGCATCCTAAGCAATTGAACCAAAAGCAAACCATATTTACACATGCAAAGTCAGTTATTTACCTGGTGGGAGTTTATTATGTCGTATAGAACAAGTTTCATAAATACCAGAATCGTTTTGATTTTACTTGGTTGAGCTGCAGCCTGTGATCAAACCTGATTGGCATTTACCTGAATATCTGCTCAGGCTGCTTTGGGTGGAGTACCCCTTTTACTCTCTGAATTTTTTTGGCTTTTTTTTAAATTGGGATATCTGATAAATGACAATCTAATATTTGAAAAAGAGTGCATTATGACTGTAGTACAAAATCTCATGACTCATGATCAGCTGTGTGCTGTTAAGACTGGTTATGAACTGTATATAATGCTTATTTTGAGTTTGTGAAGGTTTTATGACAAACCGTTAAAACGTTTGCTGTCAAAGTACTACCTTTTATAGTAATTGGCCTTTTCAGTTGTTCGTAGTTTGTTAGAGTTGGTGTTCTCGATATTAATGGCTCTGTCACCTGAAGTGGTAATTACATTGGCATTAGAATCTTCAGTTCAGATGCAAACACTTACCTCTTAAAGGGTTAAATAATTCAGTTGGAAGAGATGCGAAGTGAATAAACTGCTGATGCTGAAATGCTGTGCGGTGGAGAATTGGCTCAGGCAGTGGAAAGCTAATAAAGGGATTATACAGGACCAGTGCATTTCACATGAGCAATGTTTCCACACTTCACCCTCTAATTTTAATTTTTTGGAAGGGGGGTGGTGGGGGTTGGTATGGACTGTGGGCGTAATTGGCCTTATCCTCCTCACCCGTTCGTTGCATGCCTGCAAATGTGTCAGTTTGGCCTGCAAAGTAGATGGAGAGGTTCAATGTTCCGATGTAGGGTGGTTCAGAAACCTTTTTATGGGCAGTTAATCTAAGAGGCAGGCACAGTAACCTTTGAAGACCTTTCATGGCGTCTGCCAATTTTACGAAATACATTTTCCCTAAATGAAGCCTGGTGAAATGGGCTAAATGTCCGTTTGTTACTATCTGTGCATTTGTGTGAAGGCAGTATGCCACGGTATGGCAGTATTATTGTAACATTAGGGGTGAGAGTATTCAAAGCACTGCTGCCAATTGCCCCCTGCAGGATCGAGTACGACGCGTACCGTACTGACCTGGAGGAGCTGAACTTGGGGCCGCGAGACGCCACCACAGTCCCCAAGATCGAAGCATCTCAACAGCTCTTCCAGATCCACAGGGAGAAGTATGAGAAGATGCGCAATGACCTGGCCGTCAAACTCAAGTTCCTGGAGGAGAACAAGGTGAGGTTGTTTTGTCCCCTGGGAGAAGATTGGTAAGTTTTGCATTCTCTAAGAAGAATTTTCTGGCAAAATGTTGATGCGCACTTATGCTATGCACTACAGTTTCAATAACATTTGTTTATTAAAGGCCCACTCGGTAGTTTGTTATCCCACAGCTCTTTATGGGCTGATGGTGTATTGTTACACCCTGTGATGTCTGGGCTGACGGGCGGGTGGCAGCTTCACAATTTGTCAGGGCCATGTCACCAAAAGGGTTGGCCACAGGAGCTTCAAATTTGATATGCAGGTTCCCTGTGAGGGTTAGGTGTGCAAGGTGAGGGTCATTAGTCGATTTGACCTTTGACCTTGGCACAGTGACCTTGAACTTGAAAATTTTGTCCAGGCCATATTTCCAAAAGTACTGACCACAGCAGCTTAAATTTTGGTCTGCAGATTTTTTGTGAGGGGTAGGTGTGCAACATAAGGGTCATTAGTGAATTTGACTTTTGACCTTGGCTCAGTGACCTGTGCCTTGCCATAGCTGTATGCCGCTGCTTATCAATAATTAGTTAAGGGCTGTGGGATTCTCTCAGCGCTCAGCGTCAGCTTGTTGCTAATAAAATGCTTGTTGCTTACAATGAGCCAATAGATTTAAAATATGATACAACAGTATAACATTTATATTAGGGTGCTACATCTATTCTCTGAATGCAGAGATACCCGTGACAAGCATCTGAAAAGGAAGAATAGGCAAACTGACTCTACATCCTTGTTCATATTACATTATTTGCATTTTATCATTTTTTCCTTCTTCCTTGAGTTAAATATTGGCATTATTGAGAGACCACGTGCAGCTCAGCACGATGAAAACAAACTCATCACTCCCTCTTAGTTGAGATTTTGGAAAGTATAGTTGGCAAAGGATTTGAAAAACAAACCATACCAAACTACCTTGGGTGTACCTCACACAAATGGCGCACCTGCTGCGGAATTATCGTGGCACAGAAGGCTAAGCTAAGTTGTGGTCTACAATTCCTGGGCAAGAATTTCAAAACTCTTTGTCCCTTCATCCATTAAGGCATGAAGCTGCCATCCATGATATTTCTGTTGATTCTCAACCAGAATTACTGTGTGGGCCTTTCTGCGATAGTTTAAATATCTTAGTCAGTGCAGCACATAGTGGTTTTACAACTTGTGGCACACAGTGGTAGTTCAACACAGAAATGATTCTGGCTCTTCATGTACTTTGTTATGGGACTGTAGTAGTGCTCCTTATGAGAATAAAACCAAGGGTCTCTGAGGTGGAAGAAAAGGGTACAGAGGCTATCTAGAGCAGTACAGTGCTCCTTTTCAAGAAAATAATTCTCCTATGACTTAACTGTACATCATTATTTTGTACTTTTATGTCTCTGAAAGGTATTTGTTCCTAGATGGAATATTATTGTTCCTTCCAGGTATGTTTAGGTAATGTGTTTCTCAAAGAACAAAATATGCTCCTGTGTCTGGACTCTACCCTCATGTGTTTGAGAGAATATTGTCGCTCCAGGCCTGTCCTGCTATAATGCTGCTCCACCCTGTACCCTCAGGTGAAGGTGATGCATAATCAGCTGGTCCTCTTCCACAACGCCATCGCCGCGTACTATGCTGGGAACCAGCAGCAACTGGAGCAAACGCTCAAGCAGTTCCACATCAAGTTGAAACTCCCTGGAGGGGAGAAGCCATCTTGGCTCGAAGAGCAGCACTAAGACCACCCCCCAAACCGACATACCACCGCAGAGGCCTCCGAGGGCCCGCCCGAGACATCCCATGGTGTCCTGCACGTCGGGCCCTCATCGACCACACTCCTCCTGTCGGGCACAAATGCACAGCCCTGCCTGGCCCGTCTCCTTTTCCTCCATCTTGAACCACCTGGGCTGAGAAAACAAAAACAAACAAAAAGAACGTACAAAAATGAAATACTTGTACAGCCTAATTTTCTCTCTGAGCTCAAAATTGGATTTTACACTGTCTGATTCATCTCTTTACTGAGCAGGTGGTTCTCGATTGTTGTGGACCTTGACCCCGCCCGCCCCCGCCCCCCTTTTCTTCCTTCTCTCTGAAGAATTGTACTGCCGCAGTTGGCAATATTGGCGTGAGTGGGTGTGTATATCTGTATGTTTGTGTGTATCCAGTGGGGATACTCTCTGATTAGCCCCGTCAGGGCTGCATTGAATGAATCGAGTCGAATTAGTTCTCATTTTTAGCGCGGTAGTCCAGCCTCTCTGATTAGCTGCAACTGTGGCTCATCAGTCTGCACTTTCCCTTTCTGTTTTTTGCATAAGCGAAAGGAAAAATAATCAATTAAAAATATTTTTTGTAATTCTTCTTGTGGGATTGGAGGACCAGCCTTAAAATGCACCTTGATGTGCCTTTTGATATAGCCTATAATATTGGATATATATTATATACAGTATGTGTTTGTATGCGCTTCTGCGTGTGCGTGCATGAATCTGCTTGATGGTTGTTCAACATTCATTTGAAAGGCAGTGCACAGGGACCAAAAACTCTTTCACCTGCAGGCTTGTGCACGAGCTTGTATACGTTCAGGCACGCATACTTGCTAAAGCGCCCTTGTAATAAAACCAGCAAAAGATTTTCCAGTTGCACCCATAGGAGCCTTTTTTCAGTACCAATCCTGCAAGTTAAAGTATCTGTCTCTCTTCCACATGTATGTTGTCTGACTTGTGGCAAAATTTGTACAATGTAAACCAAATGGAGTTTGACATTTGGAAACTGTGTTTGCACAGAAAGAACCAACATGTCCTCCCCTCAAGTGCTGGAACAATGTGTGTGGTTTGAGTTTTTAATAAGTGGGATTATATTGCGCAAAAAAAACCATCATCAACTCCTGGTTTCCCGATTTTGTCAGTTGTTGGAATCTTTATAACAATGTATAAGCAGTATACAGCCCTTGTGTATGTTGACACTATGTTTACTGACAGAATTGTATGATATATAATTACATAAATTATATATAAATGGTTAATTTCCTGTATTTTCCCAGAAAATTTGACATTTGCAGTCATGGGCATTTTTTCAGCAGACATCAGTTGTCCAGTGTGTGTCTCAATGGAACCTGCTGACTGTGTGAGTGAAAAGCGGGGATTTTGAAGGATTTTCCTGATTTGTAGTATCTTGTGGGGGAAAAAAACTCATTAAAAGCCATTTTTCTCCTTGATATTCTTTGGTCAGGTCTATGTCTGAATATTTATTTTTGTGTTTCTTATTTGGCTGTTTTGTGCTTAGACACTTGAATAGCCAATCAATGCTGACTCCTGGAAAATTTTAGCTTCACATTGTTTTTTTCTGCCGGTAGAGCGAAGTTTGACAGGTGTTTCAATGAAAAATGTCCACATAAATTGCATAACTTTCAAATGGGATGCTGTACATGTGAATTAATATGAATATAAAAATGAATATTAAACAGTTGGGCTACTTTTCTGTGCAGAATTCATATTTCATGTCAGAAAATGTGTACCTCCTCTCCTTTCTGAGATAATTTTCCTTGATTTTGGGTATATGAATTCATCAAGGATCAATTTTTGAGGGTGCGGTTTTCAAAGGCACACAATTTTTATTTGTAGTGGAGTCATCTGGGGCTGCCACCTTGCTGTGGAAAGATGAACGCATCGCTTATTACATAAGTTGAGATATTACTTGTGGAAGATTAAATTTGGTCATTTTTGGCACATTTTGGACCATTTCAAAACCAGAAGTTTAGGAATTTCACACAATTCTTCAGTCTTATGTCGAGCTCTTCAAGGAAAGTGACAACGTTGCCCGGATTAGGGACACCGGGCCCCCTCCTGGAGCCAGGCCTGGGAGGGGAGCTCGCAGGCAAGCGCCTGGTGGCCGGGTTTTTCCCGGGACCCAGCCGGGCTCAGCCGGAAAAGCCGATGAGGACCTGCCTCCACGTGGACCCACCACCCACGAGGGGAGGAGTAGGGGTCGGGTGCAGTGTAGACCGGGTGGCAGATGGGGACGAAGGTCCTTGCGTTCTGCGCTCTGGTCATGGAATCTGGCTCTTGAGACATGGAACGTCACCACACTGGTGGGGAAGTAGCTGGAACGTTTGGTAAAGGACCCTGTCTAGATGATTTTCAACTGTCACCTCTGGAAGAGCTTTTCCCATATCCCGGGGGAGGCTCGGGCCATGGAGTTCGAGTGGACCCTGTACAAAGTCTCCATTGTGGAAGTGACTGCCGCAAGCTGTGGTTTGAAGGTTGTCGGTGCCAGTCGTGGAGGCGACCCTAAGAACTTGGTGGACCCCAGCAGTAAGGCAGGCCGTCAAGCTGAAGAAGGTGGGCTTTCGGGCTTGGTTGGCCCAGAGGACCCCCAACTCGGCAGACCAGTACCGGCAGGCTAGAAGGACTGCAGCTGCAGTAGTTGCTGAAGCAAAAATTTGAGTTTAGGAGGAGTTCAGGGAGGCCATGGAGAAGGACTTTTGGGTGGCCTCAAAGAGGTTCTGGCAAAGATACAAAGATCTCTCAAAGATTCTGAGCGATAGAAAACATGCAGGACAAGTGGTCCTCGAGGAGAGGTTTGAGAAGCGCCGCTGTATAACCAAAGCCGGAGTTGTGTCCGCATTCTCGGCATTAAGTCGGACTCATTTCCACTTGGTGTTGGACTCCACCAAGGGTGTGCCTTGTCACCTATTCAGTTCATGATTTTCATGGACAGGATATCAAGGCGCAGCTGAGTTTTGGAGGGTGTCCAGTTTGGTGGCCTCAGGAGTACATCTCTGCTGTTGGCAGTTGATGTGGTCCTCTTGGCTTCATCACACTGTGACCTGCAACGCACACTGGAGCAGTTCGCAGCTGAGTGTGATGCGGTCGGAATGAGGATCAGCTCCTCCAAATCTGAGGCTATGGTTCTCTCCCGGAAAAAGGTGGATTGTCCCCTTCAAGAAGGGGGTGAGTTGTTACCCCAAGTGTATCTCTGGGTCTTGTTCAGGAGTGAGGGTAGGATGGAGCATGAGATTGACAGACTGATTGCTGCAGCGTCTGCAATGAAGCGGGCGTTGTACCAGTCCATTGTGGTGAAGAAGGAGTGGGGTGTAAAAGCAAAGTTCTCAATTTACTGGTCAGTCTACGTTCCAACCCTCACCTGTGGTCACGAGCTTTGGGTAGTGACTAAAAGGATAAGATCACGAATACAAGCGGTCGAAAGGAGCTTTCCCCGTAGGGTGGCTGGGCTGACCCTTAGAGATACGGTGAGGAGCTCGGACATCCGGAAGCGGAACAGAGTAGAACCGCTGCTCCTCCGCGTCGAGAGGAGTCAGTTGAGGTGGTTTGGGCATCTAGTCCAGAAGCCTCCTAGATGCCTCCCTTTAGAGGTTTTCTGGGCATGACCAGCTGGGAGGAGGTCCGGAGGCAGACCCAGGACACACTGGAGAGACTATATGTCCCGGCTGGCTTGGGAATGGCTTGGGGTCTCCCAGATAAAGTTGGAGGAAGTGGCTGGGGAGGGGGGCGCCTGTGCCTCTCTGCTTAGTCTATTACCCCCAGGACCCCCCGGATAAGCGGCGGAAAATGGATGGATGGATGGGAGTTCAGCAATTTCACACCTGATGCAGTTCTTTTTTGTTGAAGTTGCTTTTTCGACTTTTGTAGAACATTTGGCTTTTGCACTCAGTGGACTTGGTTTACACAACACCTCTGACAATCCTAACCTTATACAAGGTCACATTCCGGAATCACTCCTGTAATCTAAAAAGAGGGCAGGTTTCAATGGTTACATAAATCGGTTATCAATTCTGCACATTTTTAGGCAAAATGATGGCGAGGGGTTGCATGTTTGAGTCCTTATATGAATTGTTCATAGAAAAATTCTCTTAAGAAACGTATTCTGCTGCTTTTGTGAAGGGACCTGCGAATATTACATACCTTGCCTTGACTTGTTTTTCACAGTGGTACCTGCCAAACTTAAAATGGCACTTTGCAGCAAAACACAATGGAGTTTTAGGCTCCTGTTTTTTTTGGAACTTAAACAAACAGAAAAAGAAAAAAAAAAATCCAAACGGTGCTTCTGGATTTGGCATGGAATGGCTAAATGCTATGCCAGCAGAAATGTTAAATGGGTTTTTAGATGCTGTTATAGACATATCTATGCTTGCTGTGGTAGAAAAGAAATAAGAATTACTGCAATTCAGTGTAGTCATTTCAACAGTTATCACAGATATGTGTGCACAGTAATAAAACACTGAAAATACTGATTCGTCTCCAGGTTTTAATATTGCCATTAATGTAACAAACACAGATATGGTACATTTGTTTTTGTTCCTGAAATTCATCTTCACTGTAATTTGAATTATTATACAGCTAGGGGATCTGACAAACTCTTGCTAATGGCATTGCTATGTTTGCCACTTGGGTACCTGACAAGTTCATATTTTACCCCACTTGTCCCAAACCCCTTCATATTCATGTCCACTGAGTCTGTTAGCTCACCACGATCAGTGTGACTACATAGATCACTTGCAACATTTACTACGTTGCCAGCTAGCTCTTCCATGTCTATTGTACAATGAACCAAAACTGTAAATAATATGCTGTTTATTTTTGACCCCTAGTTAAATCAGATTTTGGAATTGGAAAGCCAATGTGGCCATTTGAGCTGTGGTTTTGTTTATTTCTTATGTGTTTTGTTTTTCTTCTGACTCCTCCCCTTCCCTAGTGTTTTGATTGTTTCCTAGCAGCGGGGTTGCAAGCGCGCATCTTTCTGAAGTGACGCTGTACCTTACGTGCACCCAGTCTTGGATACCTACTCTAGGACAACATCCCCTTCAATAAACTACATTCCAAAACCCTCTGCATCTGTTTACCAACCTCTGGTCATATGGCCATATGAGATGCTCATTTCAAGTGTAAAAAGCATATGTGAGGATCTATGGCATAGCCTACAGCAGTTATGGTGTGGCCCTCCTCTTACTCTTGGGTCAAAATTCTTTTTTTTCCCAAATTAATTGGCTTATTTGTCCCTGAGGCAGTACTGCACAAGTGGTGTCAGTAATATTTTGTGGGTGCTACTGCTGAGCTGCAGTGCTCCTCCAAATAAAAATCTCACCATGATTTGTGTGCGAGTCTGAACATTTATGATAAATCTGGGCGGTTATCCCATTTTATTACTTTTGCACACAGGCGGAGGATTTTGCTCCCGTTTGTAATTTCAGTCTTGTCATATAGAAGAAATTTATTTCTGGGCAGTTGCGGCATGAATACATCAGGAGTGATGTGGAAAAGACTTTGGGTTCGCTGCAGCTGTGATGAAGGTAAGAGTGGATTGAGCTTTGTTTTACGGGGGATATATTATGAGAAACTCACTTTTTAGCTCAGCTGTGACGATAGTCAGCAGTCAGCGGAGCTTTTCTAATGATGAGTTGTCCAGTGTCCATCCGGCGTCAACTTTTCACTTCAAATTTGAATATCTCAAAAACTGTCCTATAACTTTTTTTCTAATTTGGTGTGAACCTTCCTTATGATGTTCTGATGATCCCCTGTGAAAATGAGAAAACTCTTATGTCCTGGTTTTTGAGAAATTCAGCATTTTGGACTTATGATTAAAATTTTGAGATATTAATGAAGGTCTGAAAAAATTTGCACAAACACTGATTTTCTAAGTCCAAAATGCTGAATTTCTCAAAAACCGGGACATAGAATTTTCTAATTTTCACAGTGAATATTCAGAATATCATAAGGAAGGCTCGCACTAAAATTAGAAAAAAAGTTATCAGACAGTTTTTGAGATATTCAAATTTGAAATAAAAAGTTGATGCTGGACGGACGGACAGACAGACGAACAGACGCCGGACAACTTGGCATTAGAAAACTCCGCTGACTGCTGACTATCATCACAGCGGAGCTAAAAACAGCTGGAGAAGCATTTTAGCTGGAGGAGCATTTAATTTATACCCAGTCTGCAACATGACTGCTGAGTGTTCCCAAGAAATGAAAGTAGCAGGTTAATTTAAACAAGAGGCCTGTCGGCCTAGAGAGCTCCGCTGAGGATGAGTGACGTGTCCATGTCATAATTTCAGAAATTCTTGAAAACTATTGTAATATGAACACATGTGACACATTTGGTAACCAGAATATACTGTGAACCAGTTTCGTGTCTCAATTTATGTAGTATAACAATAGAACCAAATTGCAAATGGCAATCGTTTATTTCAATCATCTTACCACCAAGCAATACTAACAACCAACAAATACCCTTCCCCCCAGTACATCACAAATATAGCAGTCACAATCCTTCTATCTGTCATAGGACAATATGATGCAGAACAACTAATCCAGATCGATGATCCGGAACAACATGATCCAGAACAATGATCTGGAACAACGTGATCCAGAACAATGATGAGGAACAACATGATGCAGAATAACATGATCCAGAACAATATGATCATTTCAGTCATCCTCAGGCCTACAAATGACGTGCCTAAAGGTGACCTTGGCCTATTTTTTAAAGGTCACTGGCCTCAAAATATCACCGAAAACTTTGACATTTTGCTTTATCTCATCAACTATTTCAGTTCCAGGCCCCTAATTTTTACTGGACATGCATCTCATAAAGGCCTACAAATGACGTGCCTGAAGGTGCCCTTGGCCTAGTAAGGTCACTGGCCTAAAAATATCACCAAAAACTTTCAACATTTTGCTGTATCTCATCAACTATTTCAGTTACAGGCTCCTAATTATTACTGGACATGCATCTCATAAAGGCCTACAAATGATGTGCCTAAAGGTGACCTTGGCCTATTAAGGTCACTGGCCTAAAAATATCACCAAAAACTTCAACATTTTCCGTTATTTATCAACAATTTCAGTTACAGGCTCCTAATTATTACTGGACATGCATCTCATAAAGGCCTACAAATGATGTGCCTAAAGGTGACCTTGGCCTATTAAGGTCACTGGCCTAAAAATATCACCAAAAACTTCAACATTTTCCGTTATTTATCAACGATTTCAGTTACAGGCTCCTAATTTTTACTGGACATGCATCTCATAAAGGCCTACAAATGATGTGCCTAAAGGTGACCTTGCCCTATTTTTTCAAGGTCACTGGCCTAAAAATTTCACCAAAAACTTCAACATTTTGCCTGTATCTCATCAAATATTTCAGTTCCAGGCTCCTAATTTTTACTGGACATGCATCTCATAAAGGCCTACAAATGATGTGCCTAAAAGGTGACCTTGGCCTATTTTTTTCACCAAAAAGGTCACATTTTGGTATCTCTCAAATTAGTTCACCAAAAACAAATTCAACATTTTTTTGCCTATATCTCATTTTCAACTCATCAACTATTTCAGTTACAGGCTCCTAATTTTTACTGGACATGCATCTTATAAAGGCCTGCAAATGACGTGCCTAAAGGTGACCTTGGCCTATTTTTTCAAGGTCACTGGCCTAAAAATATCACCAAAAACTTCAACATTTTGCTGTATCTTATGAACATTTTCAGTTACAGGCTCCTAATTAGCTCCCGCCACCCGAGTGGCACGGGAGCTATGGTATCGGGCTCTATCCGTACGTGCGTCCATCAACAAAAACTTTGACATTTTGTTTATCTAAACGGCGGGAGCTTCTGAGGCCGCGAGTGCCCTATATTTCAGTTCTTGCATACATACTTTTTGGTTTTAGTTTAAATAGTCAAAAAATTATGTCTTATCATCTAATTCCTGACCGCTTGTCTTTAAACTCGGTGGAAGACTACATAAGGTCAGTGAAAGGTATAAATGGGAATTCATAATGGCTTAGGTAAAAACAACTGCGCTGTGAATCCGAGTGCACTTACTCGGTGTGATCACGCGTCTCTTGCCCGCTCTTTGTTTCTTTTTTTTTTTTTGTGATTGGCCAGATGGATGGTCATTACTTTAAATATTGCTGCCACACAGAGTTGTTTGATAGCGTTCTCTCTTTTTCTAAAGGATGGTTCAGTGTACCCTATGCTAAAGTTGATAAGTTACGAAGCATTGAATGCCCTTTTCTTTACAGAGAATTCGAACACATTTATTAGGCTGCCATGTAAATACTTCCAGGACATTTTCTAGGAGTAAGGAACTTTCCGTAAAGAAAAAGACTATTCAAACACAGCCCTGGTGTGTTTTTCATTATGCAAACGTGTCTCCTCGCTCCCCTCACTTGCATTATATTGTCACTTCTTAGCTCTTCCCATCGAGGATCTGTGAGAGATCTAAGGAAGTACTGCAAGGACAGAGGAGCCTGCAGCTGTCAGATGAGAAATCCTTCATTCCATTAAGCGATGTCACATGTGGAGGTGCTGCATCTAAATGTCACGCTACGATTTAAAAGGCTTCCACATAGGATGCACTTGTGTGTCGTTGCATTAATCTCCCCCAGATGCCTCCTCTTTCCTCATTCTGCATCAATTGGAAAAAGCCCAAAACTAGCCATATGTGTGCTTTCCGCATTTTGCCTGACTGCTTGATACTACTAACCTGGATCAGAACAATGCAGCACTGGCAACAGAATTTATATTAAAGGGAACCTATTATGCTTTTCGGAAGATACATAAAAGCGGTGGTTTTGACTTATTTTCAAGAAGAATCTGTGGCTAGATAGCTAGGTAATGTTAGTTACCTGTTTCCAATTTCTGTTAATATTCAAACTGAATTCCAAGTGTGGCCTACCCTTAGTTAAAATTGTATGGCTTGGTTATTGATGTAACATACTTGCTAGCCAAGTGCTACTAACTTACTTATTTAGCTAGCATGAAGGCATTACTTTTCATTGTGTGGTTTATTAGATAGCAAGCTACTAAATTGACTGTGAATTAGAAGCTGATGCTAATTCAGCTGGAAGCAATGTACAAGACACATCTATAGGACTAATAGAATTGATGACTGCTTTTAATTGAATTCAGTCCATTTTTAATGGAATAGCTACTGCAGTAAATGGATTGTTCGCTAATGCTTGTTACTATATAGACTCTGGCTATGGATCATTCTTAACTTTGGAGACTGAATTACAAGTGTGGTAAAACTTTTATGGCGAATGTATGTCTTACTTCTGTGAATGTAATGTCCATGCTTGGTTATCCCGCAGATGTTACCATTCCATACTCTTTGTGTTGCTTTATAGCTAGCTTGCTACTTATTCAGTCATCTGCATTTAGAGACTTTGCAGTAGCTGGAGAATTATAAAATTGTCGTGCTACATTTACAAGTAACAAGAACCTCACTCAGTTCCTGCTGTTGCCATGAGTCCTCTTCAGTTTCAGCCTTGCTTGTTGCTTGTCATCGCCTCAAGTTCCTCCAAGGTTGACCGTCCCTCATTACCTGTTGCACTGTGTGGGCCTGCCAGTGGCAGCCTCTCCTTTACTGACCCCTGCTAGTCAGTCACTGGCAGCCACAGCGAGCCCTTCAGGGGTGTGGCTGAAAGCTGTATCTCTGCCCTGTCCAGGAGAGCCACTTAACGACACGGGAACTTGTGTCTCTGCCTGACACAGTGGGCCCTCTAGTCCCTTAGCTATGCTGGGAGACCACGCTCCGGCAATAGTTACCGCCAGTTGATTTCTGTAGGGGCAGGCATCAACACACCTTGCTTGTTCCTTATTATGAAATCCTCCCAGAGTTTGAAGCTAGGGGAGGGCACATGTTGTGCCAGGAAGGGAGGTGAGCGGTGCTGTCCACCAGAAGGCAGTGCCACCATTATAAACAAGTTGAGCCACAGCTTTGGTTACATGAAATCACATCAGCTGTAGCCATTTCTTTTTACTCAGTAATGAGCTTTATGGAAGGCCATTTCCCTGATCAGACTTTTTTCTATCATGGGCTTCGTGTTTTTCCATTTGTCAATCTTTTTTGATTGTTTTTGTTTTAAGCTCAAAGGGCTACTACCCAAACATAATTTTTTGGAACGTATTTCATATAATTGTCCTCATCGCATGTCGCATGAAGCCGAGACCCTTTCTAGCCCAGCACTACAAGGGGTAGATGATCATTTAACTGTTTGTCATTGTCAGAATCATCTCAGTGACTCTGATAAGCTTTCCCCTGCTTAGCGGTCCTTTTCCATCCTGCTGTGCTGTGTCGTGACTGCTACCTCAACATTCTTGGAAAAACAGTTCACTGTTCCAGGTGTGCTGGTGAGCATGTAATAATGCAGTAGAAGGTGATGTCACTCTGGCAGAGCAAGACGGAATGAGTGCTGCAGAGTTAAAGTTACTTCTGTGCAGTGGGTGGAAATCCAGGATAAGTAGGTAAAATTCTTCTCCAGTATCTCGTTCCATCCACCATGACTTGCTGATTGGTATATTTCTTTAACTTGGAGATAAATTTATGAAGCCAGCTGGCAAAAATTATAAAGATGAACTTCTATTTTCTGACCCCGGGGCTTTCCACCTCTGTGTCAAATCAGCTGAAATACAATTAATGAACTGATCGTCATTGTTCAGCCACCATGCCTTCATTATGCTTTGACTACATTTGAATATGTGCCCACCAGTATTTCTAATGCTTGAGAATTTGCCTTCTATCTCTTTTTTCTCGTTTATGCCGCTTGTCTGAGTTTCGGATGTATTATTTTCCCTGCAGCAGAAGTCCCTTTTAAAATATAAGGCTTCTGCATTTGTGGGAACATAATGATCTGAATTTTAATAAGACATTACCATTGTGGAATTTTAACTCTCTCTGTTCAGTTCCAGTGGCAGTTGTGAGCCGCAAGTTGGCCATCATACTTTCCCTCAACTGCTCTGAGGAGGCAGATATACAGTACCATGACTGTGCCCTGAAAAACACAGCTACATAATCAGTTGCTGCACTTCTGATCTCTGGGCAAAGCTTAGTGCTCAAGTCCAAGTGTTCAATAAAACTGTGCTACATAAAGTGTGGAGAGACCTTGGATGATTTAGAGTGTATGCTCATTACAGCCATAACATCCAAGGCACCAGCATAAAATGGAAGTCGTTTAAACTGAACAGAAATGACAGGGCTTCTAACTGTGAGTTTGAGTTGGTTGAGTTTTGCTTGTCTTTGATTTACAATATTGGTTGTGTTTTAGTGATCCATAGTTTTTTTTCTTCTACTATTTAATTACATTTGCAGTGTTGAAAAATCATGAACCTGACCTCTGCAGCAATTTAAATGGGAAAAAACAGCCCATCGTGCACATTTTTGGCTGAAATACAGCATGACCTACTTGGTTCAGGACTGCACTCAACCCTGTCTTTCAGAGAGATAAAAAAAATTGGGTCTATTCAGTATTTCCAGCCAAATTCTGCCAGAATCCTATACTTGTTACATATTCAGAGTTAAAATGACAACATTTCATTAATTTTGAGCTTCAAACACTACCTGGCCTCTGCATGTTTCCGGGTGCATTCTTGACAATTATATTTTGAAGCCTTGGTCAAGTATAGTTTGATAGCTAAAATTCCCCATCTGTTCCAGATTTTTCTGGATTCTGGGTTAACATCGGGTGGTGATGGTGGTGTAACGCAAGTCACAAAAACATATATTTTTTTCTTCCCTCACAATTACCCCTGGCAGGCTGCAATTGTAAATTCTATTTTTCCTACTGTTGCCCATACCTAACAAAATTGTACGTCCAATATACATATCTAGGCTTTATATGCAGCTGTGTAGGACATTAAAAGTCGGTAATGCAAGTCACGTGTAACGCGAGTCACACCCATTACATAATAGCTCTACTTATTGGTTGTAAAATTTTAATTCCCTTCAGTACTCTTTAAAACCACATTTAGTAGTATGATCACTGAGAGTGTTAATTATTTTCTATGTTGCATACTTTTAGGAGAAATTGCAGCTGAAAACTGAAAAATTAGTTTTTTGGGTTGTTTTCTTCATGTAATGCGAGTCACGCAATAATTAGTGTTAATTAAAGCCATGTTATGAAATCAAATGGATATTTGTTCATACCTTTTTACCCCTCACCCGCACTAAGGAGCAGAGTACCCCTCTGTTGACACGTGCGATGTCAGTCTGCCCGTCTGTCTCGTAAACTTTTGTATTCCACACGATAACTTGAAAACGCCTTCGTCAATCAACACCATTTTTGATGTTACTTGGTCTTGTGTACCTACAGAAGCCAATCAATTTTTACAGCGCTTGGATGTTTAGTTTGACCACAACAGCCGCCATCTTGAATTTTGTATTCTGCATGATAACTTGAAAATGGCTTTGTCAATTTACGCCATTTTTGCTCTGTTGCTTGGTCTTATGTACTTACAGAAGCCTGTCGAATTAAATGGCACTCGGATGTCCAGTATGGCCGCCACAGCCGCCATCTTGAATTTTGTATTCCGCAGGATGACTTGAAAACGCCTTCGTCAAGTTATATTCATTCCAAACAATCCAGGGGCTGAGGGGTCACGTCCACTTTACAAGGCTAGTTTTATAGCTTTGACCAACTCCTTCCAGCACACGCATGATGGGGTTGCTAAAATTCAGCATTATAAGGTACAGGCCAAAACATAAATTTGGAAATGCACTAGAATGTAACGCAAGTCACCATGGTAATGCCCTGCTGTCATTATCAATAAAAGAAATGCCTGCAAACAGCTAATACATACGCACACACATACCCACACACACTCAAAGTAAGGTCAGCACCAAACGAATTGCTTACAGGGCAGTTGTTGCTGAGAGCAGAAGGAGCTGAACGGATTCCTTTCCCCAGAGGAATTCAGCAAAATGAAGTTATGTTCACTGTTATGTTTTGTTTGACCCACATGGTGCCAAATTTATTTTTATGTGCATCTCTTTTTGCATAATAAATGCAATTACAATATTAAAGCCTTGTATTTAGATTTCTGTCCCTAGCTCTGTTGTGTTACTCAGCAGGTTTACCTCTGCGCAATGTGTACTTTACGGAGTCCTCCATGAAGAGAATAATCATCATCACTTTCTGCATGGAAATTCACTCAAATAATCTCCAGAAAACTATGCTGTATTGCTGTCTGTATTGTTATTCAATTCCCAGATCTGTATTCAAGTTTCTGCTTCACCATTTAAGACTTCCTGTTTTGCCCTAAATCTGTTCAGTGGAATAAATGATTACAACAGTCTACAGTATGTCTGACTCAACAAAGAATAAAGATCCCAAGGGAAAGACTAGAGGGAGCGATGCGTATAAGCAAAGCATTAATCCACGTCTTTATTAATACTATTTCAACATTAACCTAATTAAGGCTTACATTTACTGATGAGCTGAACATTCTTTTCCTTGGGAATGTATTGTAAAAGGCATGTAGACAGCCTTTTTTATTAAAAGAGAGCTTGAACATTCTTGTCCTTGGGAATGTATTGTAAAAGGCAAGTAGACAGCCTTTTTTATTAAAAAAGGAGCTTGAACGTTCTTGTCCTTGGGAATGTATTGTAAAAGGCAAGTAGACAGCCTTTTTTATTAAAAGAGAGCTTGAACGTTCTTGTCCTTGGGAATGTATTGTAAAAGATGTGTAGACAGCCTTTTTTATGAAAAGAGAGCTTGAAATTAAATAATTACTCAGTGAGTTTTTCACAGATTTGAGAGTAATAAATACATATCCTTGATACCAAGGTTCATCCCATCCAGAAGACATGACAATCAAAGTCATACAATTTCTTGGTGGACAAATACAATATGTTTCCTGGTAACTCTTTGGGAGCAGAATTATGCTCGTAATTCACTCTTTCTTTGAGCAAGAAAAGCAACTGCTAAAAACAAGAAATATTATATCTTATTTGTACTTTTGGGGAAACTTTTATACTTGTTTGAGAAATATGAATTCATAATAGAAATACTTTGTGGATTCCCTGTCCACAACGGTCATTCATGATGTGGTGCGTGGATATCAATGCCAGTCTCTTCCTTTGTTGAAAGAAGTTAGTTGCAGAGTCAATAAAATTCATAGTGCTCATAATATTAAAATAAATCTGTTGCGTCTTTGACTCAGCAAAGGACTTGTGTTTAATCAGGCCTTATGAACCCATATTTCTTCTGACAGTCGTGTACACACATAAGCCAAGATCCTACAATGGCACATATAGTACTGTGGGTGAGAGTAGGATTCTGGCAAGGACAGAATAACTTGCAGATGACTTGCAGATGGTAATATCACATCTCTTCTTCATTTAATTGGATTTAAAAGTGGTGATCTTGGTCATTCTGATGCCTGTTTTTTTATTTTTTATCCCTCCATGATTTTATATGTTCACATATTTCCCACAGCACCAGAGCAATAGAGGGTCTGAGAAAAATGCTGTATTTTCAGAGTAAACAAAAAGTATGTGTATGTGTGTGGCAACAAAAACCTAGTTCTGATACTCTCAACCCGACACTCTTCTCTTACCCTTCAATAGTTTGCGATAGAGAAAGAGGAATGTTTGCTCCTTTTGTCTTTATAAATGCTCAATATTTGCCCGCTGCAAAAAATAGCAGATATTTTATTCGGCCAACCAAATCAGTGATACGCAACAAGAGTTCACTTAACTGAAATATGTACAACATCATTTCCAAAAAAGTTGAGACGTTGTGTTAAATGTTGATAAAAACAGAATGCAATGATTTACATACCATTCAAGCTCAAATTTATTTCATTACAGTACAAAGACAGCATATCGGATGTTGAAACTGAGAAATGTTATTGTTTTTTGAAAATAATATGCTGATTTTGAATTTGATGCTGGCAACATTTCAAAAAAGTTGGAACGGTGAGATGTTTACCACTGTGTTACATCACCTCTTTTAACAATACTCTAAGTGTTTGAGAACTGAGGAGACTAACTGTTGCAGTTTTGACAGCAAAATGTTGTCCCATTCTTGGTTGGTGTTGGATGTCAGCTGCTTAACACTTTGTGGCCTTCCTTGTCATATTTTTTGTTTATAATATGGCAAATATTTTAAATGGGTGACTAGTCTAGCTGAAGGCAGGCCAGTTTAACACCCAGACTCTTTTACTATGGAGCCATGTTGTTGTAGTGCATACAGGATGTGGTGTTTGGCACTGTCTTTTTGAAATAAGCAAAGCCCTCCCTGAAAAAGACTTCTGGATGAGAGTTAAATTTGCTCCAAAACCTGTATATATTATTCAGCATTAATGTTGTCTTCATTGATGTGTGAGTAAACTCATACCATGTGCTCTAATGCATGCCCATACTATCATAGAAGCTGGCTTTTGAACTGTGTGCTGATAACAAGCTAGATGGTCTCTGTCCTCTTTAGCCCAGAGGATGCGTTGTCCGTGATTTCCTAAAAGAACTTCATGTTTTGATTTGTCAGACTACAAGACAGTTGAGCTTGGTGGCAGCATTTCTGCATCTTGTTGTAGCCCCGGACGGAGTGTCCGAGGGTACTATGGATTTGCGGTTGTCGTGCGTCCGTGTCCGTAGAGATTTTCTAGTGAATGATCCACAGACTGCAATTCTTATCCGATCCCTTTCATATTTCACATGCACGTTGACAGTGGTCAGAGGATGAAGCCTATCGATTTTGATTGAGTTTCGTTGTGCGGTGTCCGGATAATTCCCAAAAAAGGGACAAAAATTTTCCCATTGGAATGAATGGCAAAAGCTAGAGTGCGTGATGTCACAGCTAGAGTGGGAGCTGAGAGTAGACAGAATGAAAAAATACTTTTTAAATCGCTCTAACTTCCATAAATTTGAATCCTTCTTCATGAAATTTCACAAAAACTTAGAAAAATTTGTTGTGTCACAGTACTATAGTTTTTGTGGCACAGAAGTACATAGTTTTGCCTCAGGGAACAGTCAAAGGACATGAAGCACGTCGAATTTTTCTATCTTTTCCATTCAAAAATCACCCAAACATTCTTGGGAGAACAGCAAACAGACAGTTTTTAGATCCCTGTAATTCCAACATTATATCACTCAGAGAAATAAAAAAGACATCCACGCACTCAGCAAAGTCTCGTGCCTTCAATGATGTGGTTACATTGGTGGCAGGATGAACTTTTTTTGCGTGAGAAGCAGGAGCTTGAGGTTTCTTTGACTAAGGCCGGGTTCACACTACAGGATTTTCGGGCCGATTTATCCCCGATTCACCCCTTCCGACAATCAGCAGAGAAATCTTGTCTGGGACCTTGGTCGGTACCGATGTTCGGTCCAGATTATCTGGTAGGGCCGGGTTCAGACTACAGGATTTTCGGGCCGAATTATCCCCGATTCACCCCTCCCGACAATCGGCAGAGAAATCTTGTCTGAGACCTCGGTCGGTACCGATGTTCGGTCCAGATTATCTGGTAATGTGTGGGGTTTACCAATCCAATCTTAACCCTCCGATTTGCTCACAGACTGATCGGGGCCGGCCCGATAATTTTCAAACATGTTTGATATTTCGGAGTGAAAATCTGCATGATTACGTCATTACTTTCCGAGCGGAAACACAATAGCCAATGAGAGACAAGACTCAAGCTGACGGAGCTGACAAACTATAAAAAAAATCATCAAAACAAAGCAAAACTGTCTGAAATGTGTGTGTGTGTGTGTGTGTGTGTGTGTGTGAGAGAGAGAGAGAGAGACGTTATCTCTATCATGCATGAGTAGGCAACAATTTCAGTGAACGAGTACAATTGTCAGTATTGCTCGCGGGTGGCCGCTGTGTCAGCTGCATAAACCCGGTGACCGGCCGTTTCTTACAGTCGCCACATTTCCTGCCTCAGCGTTGTAATATGTTGCCATTTTTTTGTCACAATATTGCCAATGGTTTATTTTCATTACACCAACACAATTCTACATTTAAACTGTGGGCAATGTCGCTTTTGAACTAGCTAGCTAAACCTTAGCGTTACAACCTAACGTTACTAGGTCCGGGGCAGTTGACCGAGCAACGGTAAACATTTATAGCCATTGAGACTAATCTAGTATGCTACTGTTGACAAATAGTTAAAAAAAAAAACCTGATCATTAAAAAACTCACCTCCAGTTCTCGCTGAAGAACTGACAATCCGTGCTGACCGCGTCTCCACAACTATTTTCTTACCCAGACCCGTTTCATTTTTGGCCGATGTTATTCGCACTTATACGTGTGGCCAATGCTGAAGTTTGGCCAAGAAAAAAATTTTAGCTTTGGACACACTTAAAGTAAGTGTGGGCAATGGAGCAATGTGCATCTTGGCCACACTTATAAATGCGTCTAATGCAAATTTCGATCTATTTTTGTGCTTGGACGCACTTAATAAGTGCGAATAGTGGGTTCGTTCATTGGGCTCATTTTTTTGTTTTATCTTCTCACTGCAAGTGATTATAATAGCAAGTATGTGCTTCATGTCACTCTCCATTTTTTAATTTTTAAATCTCCGGGCTTCCCCATGAGATCATGTGAGATCTCGTCAGGTGAAGCGCTGCTCCCTCTGGCATGATAATCTTAATTATATCCTGTAGTGTGAAATGCACCATATTTTTCAAATCCTGTAGTGTGAACATGTTTAAGATTAGACAGCAGATTATCTGTGAAGATTCTCCTTATGTGTGTAATGCAGCCCGATTTCAAAATCGGTTAGGATTTTGAAAATCCTGTAGTGTGAACCTGGCCTTAGTGACTCAGCGATTCTCTGTGCGTGGGGAACCAGTCCTGGCATGGCCCTCTGTGATTGGCTGATTTGATATCTAACAGCTCAGCTGAGTTCCCATGGAGATGATTTGGTAACAATACGGCCGCTCCAAATGTACACTCACCCACTATGTAGGGCATTTTGTTGTGAATGTTCTACATTGAAAACTATAAAGACAGTGAGTGAGCGAGTGGAAAAGTGTGTCATCATCAGAACAAAGTTCAACTAGCCAGCGATTTTGCAGTTATTCAAATTTGCCCAATGGTACGAATTCCCAATCTTAAAAAGATAACCTTGCTAATTTTCCAGGCTGTTCATTTTTACTGGCAGGTCTAAGCTAATTCGGCACTATTTTAAAACGTTGCTCTCTGTGTGAAACAATCATACAAAGAAGCGTTTGATTGAAATGTAACGCTAAAAAGACAAACATATGTTCATGAATGTGATATGCCACTGTTTGCAGTCTACCTCAAACGGAATTGCTGCTTAGCAAAGCTAGTGTTTGCCTAATGCGAGGTTCATTAGCAAACGTTATGCCTTCACTAATTATAATAGGCCTACAGGCTCGCTAGGTCATCAGCATCTGTTTGCCAGCATTACCATGAAGATACGCTTAACCTCCAAGGAATATTCGCGTACATAACTTTATGGCTCAGCCTGTCTTGCCGTACATAATTTACGAACAATAATGAGTGCATGAATACATTAACTGAAGTAATTTTATTTGCATCAAGAAATGTACAAAGAACTAATGTGGAATCACAATCAAATACAATTGAAATAATATTTGAACTGTTTCGCAATTTTTGTGGTCACTAATTTCAACGGTGGTTTTTATGTCTTCACTTCGTACGCAGATAGCAAGCACCTCCGCTCCGGATCTGCCCCGGCTCTGTGCCGACTCCAGCTGATCCGGCTCAGAGCCGGGCAGATCCGGAGCGGAGGTGCTTGCTATCTGGATACGTTCCGGTCCGACCCATAACCCGGCCATCTGTGCAGATGTTCATGCCAGCGGACATGGAGCTGCTCTATTTATGCATGCAGTTACACTATTCTCTCACTAGATGGCACACCCGGATCAGTTATTGAATATTCACCAGCAAGGCGACCTCGAACACAGTTCAGAATATTGGCGAGTTCAGTCCCAACCCTGTTTTTCAACAGTTGCATAAATTAAACTCCTCAGCTAAGCCTCATGTGCAAACTGCTCAATATACTTGCCCATACTATCTATCCGGCAATTCCAAAAATGCTTTCTTGTGACTGAAAAATTCGTTGTCCTCTGTAGCAACCACTTCATTTATACAAAGCCAATGGTATTCAAATTTGTAGTTCAGAAAGATCATTTTTCTGAAGCAAAAATTTGGCATAGTACTGATACTGTTCTTCTTCTATCACTATCATCTATCTTCTATCCCTCATGCACAGGTACTTCTGGGCCAGGACGCGGACGTGCGACGACCGCAAATCCATAGTACCCCCGGACACTCCGTCTCAGGCTACAATAATGTCATTTTTTGAGAAAAAGTCACTATCTAGTTTAAATATGGTTTAATCTTTACATAAAAGAGTTTTAATTTGCATTTGTAGATCCAACAACATACTGTATTAACAGACAATAGTCTACAGAGGTGTTCCTGAGCCCATGCAGTGATTTCCACTATTGAATCCTGTCTGCTCTCAGTGCTGTGCTGCCTGAGGGCCTGATGACCACTGCCATTCAATATTGGTCTTTGGCCTTGTCCCTTACACACAGAGATATCTTTGGATTCTTTGGATCTTTTAATAATATTATATACCATAGAAAATGAAATCCCCAAATTCTTCTCATTTTTACTAAGAGAACCATTATTCTTAAATTGTTGACATATTTCCCCATGCAGTCTTTCACCAAGTGATGAAGCTCTCACCATCTTTACTTCTGAAAGACTTGTTATACCCATTCATGTTACTCACCTGTTGCCAATTAACCTATTTGGCTCTGAGGTATTCCACCAGGTGCATTAGTGATTTACAAATCATTGTATTCTGTCTTTATTTACATTTTACGCAGTGTCCCTACTTTTTGGGAAATGGGGTTGTCTGAGCGAACTGCCCTTATGACAGGGAGGAGCATATTGCGCAGATATTTTGCACGCTGTAAGATTTCATCAATTCACTATTTATGAATGACCTGGAGCTTTTGGCAAATGTAATATTTTTTGTCCCTAATAACTGCTAGGGGCCTGTTTATAACCATATGCATCACATTACATTACCAGCAGAACACGATTCTAATGCTCGAAAAAAAGCTTAAGCTTATTTTGCTCCGTCGTTTTTTTTTTCTTTGTACATTTGAAATGGTGCAGTTATATGCCTTTCCTTTAATGGGTGACATATGTGGCTCAGCAGGCTGATTAGGGGCTTTGCAGATATTTGGCTGTTTTGAGACTGTCCTGAGAATTATCAGCGTATGAAATTGAACTGACGTACCTGTTTCATGCACTAGATGGCAATCAGCTCGTGATGTAATAGCACACTGACCAGCCCGGCAGAAATCGTTGAGTCCCTCAGAGTCTCCCTTCGTGCAGTCCTCACTGTTTCATTGTGGTCAGACCCCAGCGCATTTATATACAGTCCATGCCCCAGCCTAATAATTGGAAACTGCAGCTTTCAGTGCAGCTTAAGTCTATCTACCTGACTTTTAAATTGATAGCTCGGCAAGCTACATGCATGCACAGAAATGTCCAAGTGAAAATCGGAGATATTCGCATATTACATACAACAATGCAAGCCACTTGCTCTGTTGGGTTGGGCATCCAAGGTCAGCGACAGAAAAATTACTCCATGTGTTGAACATCACCACTTAAATAGGACGCAATTCTGCCCTGCTTCGTGCCAGTGAAATTAATTTATTTGTTTGGCTGCAAGTACGTTCTCTTAAAACGGCCTATTGTAGCGTGATAGTGAAAAGCACTTTCAGACAACAGCCATTCAAAATGTGTTTCCTGAGTGATGCGCAGGAGGTTTGTGTATTTTTAGTAGAAAATAATTGCCAGGAGCCCAATAGGCATTACATTATTTGTTCACCTATCCTGAGAAGGTCTACTCAAGCGAGTGAGGCATGTGGTCATTTAATATCTTAATTTGTTTTGCTGTCAATTGCTGGTGGTGTAAGATTAATCGCGATATATCTGTACAGTCTTGCGTTTCGTGAAACACGTGCTCCTGAGCAATATCTTCACCTGTGCCTGCGCTCTCCGTGACGTATGCGCAGGCGCACGCACTGGTGCAGTTGCCTTTAGAATTTCTGCAGGTCTCTGAAGGAGCCGCAGCGACGGACCCTGTCAGCCTGCAGGAAGAGGACAAGCCTGCTGCTCCGCACCAGACTGGGCTAAATCTCTCCATATTTCGTCCTGGAGCATTTAGGAATACATTTTGCGGTTGGGTAGGCGTTTGTTTCATGGTAAGTTCTGTATTAACTTCGGCTTAGCTATATGATGCTTTAATCTTCATGTTTTCATTTGGAAACAGAGTGAGTTGTTATTAAGTATAACACAGCGGCCGTGGCAATGATTTGAAGCGACATCATTCGAATCGTCTGAGCAAAATATAAGCTTTCAATTGTTTTATTCCTTGTCCGCATAAATCACTCCTTGGTTTGAAAAACAGCGTCCAAATAAATGAGGTATTTAACTTGTACTTAATTATTGTAGCCATCCACTCTCTTTGAGATTGGCATTAAAAAGCTATGAACATTGCAGGACTGTGAGAAAGTGAATTGTTTGATGAAAATGAAACTAATAGTTTATGAAATACGTAATCTTGATTTAAAATAATGACGGGCTATTCTTTTGCAATCGCATGATTGCTTTGGAATAAATTTCCCTTTGATATAACTTAAGCATCAGTAGTTACCTGCTTTAGACGCCATGGTTCTCGCTGGCGTCCACGTTAAAATTATCAGCAATTTAACAAAGTTGTTCGTGCTTTGGTAATGTAGTTATTTTCTGCGGGGAAGTTAAATGGCTCCAGTTTTGGTCGTTGAATCATCGATACCCATTCAAGAGTAGCCTACAAGAGTAATCCAGTCCAGACAATGCTTATATTGACCAACTTTTAGAATTGATTGATGGGTTTTTTTTTTTTTTTTTTGTTTTTTTTTAATTTTTGGGTTGGTGATTGAGCTTCAGATGCCCGTACATAATTAACCTACCGCGGCCTGGCAGTTTGAAAAGGTTGCGAAGAAGCGAAGCTAGTATCGCTAAAAATTCTGAAAGGAGTTGTATAATTGTTCAGATGCCTTCTGTAACTACATGAAAATCGAATTTTGTCTTAGTTGAGCCCCAAACTGTGACACAGCGGTCGGCAGTTTACCCTATTCGACTGGCCTCGCCGTCCTTTGATTAATTTGCCGGGATGAATCACCCTGGATCGCACCTGCTCGTTGATTGTCCATTGAAACGGAATCTAGCTGGTGTAAATAAAATGAACTCACAGAAAATATATTCACACGCATAGATATCGGCTATTAAATTATTAATTGAAGTTGAATTGCAAGGCCGGACATTGTTTTGATAGCCCGTCTTAATGACATGGCAGCATGCATTTGATTTATTTCTATTGGTGCTGTTTTCACATAGGCTGTATGCACATACTGGTTATGAATTGTTTTCATTGCAGCAATGAGGTTCTGTGACCTGGACCTCAAAGTACATACTGGGCATTGTGTTGAGGCCTGAATTGGTGTATAGCCTCCACCTACTGAAGCCTGTTTCCTTGGCCTTTTTGTGCCATTTCTCATGCTGAGAGAAATCTTAAGCCATCCATTCAAGTGTTGGGAACAATGCTCTGTGAAAAGTTGTGCCCAGGTCAGGTTAAAGGGGAGGGTGGTATTGCCACGTTGCCATGGGAGCCTCAACTTAGTGGGGAAAACTCAATTTCCTGACACCATCTTAAAGCCGTTTGAGGCATTTGATTGATCTGTGTGAGAGACTGGTGAAAGGAGGATGGTGGGATTATCAACAAGGGTTAAATGCAAGGCTGCCTGCATCTTTGATTCAAGGCACATTTTCTGATAACTCAATGAAACTTTCCTCTGAGTTCAATGTAAGTGATCTCCATTAGGCTTTATGGAGGAGGTTTATTTTGTTTGCAATGCATTGCAATAACAAACTGCCTTTTGACTGCTGGAGAAAACACCAGGAGTGGTTTTGAGAGAATACCCACATCTGGAGGTTCTTCTGATCAGATCTTGCGATCAGCCTTAAAATCGCGCTGTGGTCGTAATGATAATTCAAAGATCCTCTGATTTAGTGCAGTAATAAAATCTGTCACTTTAGAATGTCCTCTAAGTATAAATCTGTGAAAAAATCAATGAAATGGGGCAGATTATTTGTGTCTTTAGGGGATAAATATCAAAAGATTATATGGATTTAAAAAATCTGTCAAATTCGCTAATTGATCAAAGGCGTGTCTGTCATTGTGCAAGCATAGGATCAAACTAATTTGTTTTCAATTTTTTTTTTTTTAAGTCATTGCTCTCAATAGATTGACTTGGCCCTCTAGTTTACTTCACACGCTAATTTTCAATATGGATTTACAATTAATCAGAGTTTTGATCAAGAAGCATTTACCCCAACTCGCAGGCAAACACAAACTTCCTACTCCTCATTACTATGGAAACCACACTTTGTTGTTGTGAACCCCCACCCCCTCCAATGGCAGGAGACAATCCCATGAAAATTGAAGTGGCCTTTTCATTTGGTGCTGAAAGTGTTAGCAGTCCTGTCATAATTGTAATTTAGTGTTTTGAATTCACTGTACTTCAGTGAATACAATTAAAGTAATAATTCAGCCTACATAGATAATAGAACTGTTGTTCTTAGCAGGGGACAATGTATTGCAGGTTTGTGCACTCCAACAAATGGCCAAATGAACATGTTTTCTATTTTAAACCTTATACTCCCCAAATTAGCAAGCTAATCATGCATATTATCCTTATTAAAATGTTGATATTGATAAAACGCATATAAACAAAAAACTGATTTGTGAAATGGTGTAATTCAATTTGCATGTGTATCACCACAGGCATAAAAGCACTTTAGAGAGCCATTCACAGCCTTTATTGATATTGTTTATACAGTACATTTGCCTGCCATTGCAAAGGGTGGAATATTCCAGTGTTTCTCAAAGCCCTCTCTGACCTCTAGTCAGTATATGTACCTATGAAATTTAGTGTGCATTATATAACAGGAGGTTTTGTCATTAGTGAATGTTGCATATTATGCTGCCTCAGGTCTGTTGCAGATAATTAATCTATCATCTATCTTAACAGACATTTTGTTTTTGTCTGTTCTTTTTGCCTCATAGAGTTACAGAAGGAACGTAAATTGCCTCAAAGTTACAAGCTAACCCTCTATTTGCTGTTCTGCAGCGCAAAATTGCAAACAGGACGTGCTACGGCTATCCGTGGTTTTAGTTCATGCAGAATCTCAAAATGTATTGGGACTCTGACAGTGTGGGTGGACTGAATTTACTGATTCGTCCCTTGCCATGGGTTGTGTCTGCAGCACTTGTTCCAAAGATAAATTGCTCTGGCCTTTGGTTGGTGGGCCTTTGTTGTATTGCTGCAACACATGGTGTGATGGTGTTGTTCCCCATTTCTACTAAGTCTTAAATAAATATGTTGGAAATATTTGCGTTTCTTCACAAGACTCCGCATCAATGCAACCCAAATTCAGAAATCGAAGGTCATTATATACTTCTATACACATCAGTGTGCTTTACAGCCTGAAAAAAAAAAAAAAAAAAAAGTCACCATTTCAACAGATAACCCTTGGCTGTGCAACCAAGTTAATTTCTCTCAGTCAAGCATCAACTTTGACAAAATAGATGGGGGTAAGATTTATGATGATGCATTTTTTTTTTTTTTTTTTTTTCCAGTTCAGAGGATTGTCTTGTCTCGCAGACTTTTCATGGTATCATTACTCATTTTGATCTAATAAAATAAGTCACCCTGCTTCTGCAGTGGTCTACTGGAGCTCGCCACTCTTAATTAAAAAAAAAAAAAAAAAAAAAAAAAAAAAGCACTTGGATATTCATGAAAATGACTAATGTAGAAGGTTTTGAATGGTACTTCAGGGATGGGTTCTGTCAGAGTTGTGAAAAGTAGAGATACAGAAGGTGGAAAATCCCCAACTGAATTCCCACTGGTTTGAGATCTTGAGTCAACATGCGTTGTCCCTTTTCACAAGTCACTTCCTCATCACCTTACAGATCACCTTACAGCGGTGAATTATTAATGCAAATTCATTTTTTTTTTTTTTTTTTTTTTTTTTTTTTTTAGTTCTTGTTCGATGGTTCCACATTGTTTTTCATGTTAAACTATTCTAAAATATGTACGCAAGAATATAGTAACTTGCAGAGAAACTCAAACTCTTTAGAATGTGAAATAATGTTTGCATGTGCATTTGAGTGCTGAGATGATAGTGTATTCAGACTCCAAAATATAATTGGGGTTAACCTATCATTCTAGATGCACAGGTTTTGTCTAAATGCCCAACCTGGTGCGGTTTCTCTCAGAAGGCTCATTTTCATGCACAAAAGAACGGCTAAATGGTGGACAGCTTTGTTAAAATTACCCTGCTTAATGAGTCATTGGATTGGTGCAGGGAACTAGGAGAAATTAGGTTTCATTGGTTATCAAAGTGGCAGTGCTTCACATTTGGATAAGCCAAAAAAAAAAAAAAAACCTTTGTCCTGCTCTGTTTGCATGCAATGCTGCATACAAGGAGGAAATGCTCCTATTACCCTCTTGAGGACTGGTTGAAATGACTTTTCGTATAAAGTGTGTTACCCCTCTTTGCTGTTCAGTAATGTGAAGATTTTGCATTTGTTGCATTTTATGGCTCCTGCCAATTGAATGCACAATAAATCAACCTCCCTCTTCTTGTCAATTGCATTTCCCTGTGTGTCCGTCATCCCAAAGAGTTGCATTTTCTGCTGTTCTGTGTATCTCATTCAGATCAATCAGACAGTTTTTTTCCCAAATAACATGGGCGATCTTGGAGATGATGGGGCGCCTTGTAAGGACTGACTAAAACATTAAAATATGGTGAAAACCAAATTGTTGGTTTGCAGATTTTAGGTCTTATCTGGTTTTTTGGGGGTCCTAACTGAAGGTATTGCATTATTCCTAGTTGCCTGCTGACAAATACTTGGAGTGAATGGTTTCACTGTAAATTGAAGGAACCATATAATTAATGGAACAAAGTTTATGGGGGAAGGTGTGAAGTGCAACACTAATCCATGACCTCACCAACTAAGCAGCAATGGGAGATTTCTTTTTGATTATGTAACGTTATGGGTGAAAAGTGTGATTTTGTAAGCAAAGGGACTCGCAAATTGAAAATGAGCTTTGCACTTCACATGTGATTAGAGTAATAATCGCGTTGTGAAAGCTGTAATGCAGCAGGGTTAAGGAGGATTGACCTATAAGTGGTGAAGGCCCCTTCACTTGATTAAAGTGCTCATTTACATGACACTACATAACATTATGCGTAACATAACATGTTCTGTAACATGGAACATAACATAAATGGTGAGAGCAGGCCTTTCAGCCTAGCTCGCGTAAACATTCTCCTTTCATTAAAGTGAACCCAACACTTCGGATACTTGAAGACTAGAAGTTATCTAGCACAGTTTCAAGCCGGGTCTTGAAAACTCTGATTTTCTGTCTCCATGACATGACCAGGCATACTATTCCACACTGTGAGCAGTCTGTGTAAAGATTTTGCAAGCTGGGGGTTTAGCTTGTTAGTATTAGGCATTGTATGATCTATATACTGCATAGACATCTATGGTGTTGACTGTACAGTCGTCTCTCTGGCATGCACCTCTCCCAGTTTGTCCGTATGTCTCTTAGAATATGATCAGCTCCATGACATCCAGAGGCGCAAATTGGCTCATTTCCAGATTTCTCAATGGGACAAGTGAAATTTTCTGACCCCATAGACAGATCTAGAAATTAGTCAGAATTATCTCACATTAATTGCAGATTTTTTTTGCTTTTTTCTGAGATAAAAGGTAATGGAAACATAGTGTTGTAGGACTGAAATGCTAACTAAAAATTTTTTTTGTGGCATAGTTGCTTCATGTGTGATGCCCCAGTACTCATGAAAATACAGCAGGTTGGCCAGATGTTCTTGGAAAACCTAATTTCTCGCTACCAGTTGGAGGGCTTTTGTGGGCCCGCAAAGTCAGTAATTAACTGAAACAGGCAGACACTATTGTATGCCTGCCAGGGTTTCACCTGAGCTTTGGTAGCGTTCCTCAGTGGACAGGTGTGCTGATGACCTCAGAGAGCCATCAGGAAATTAAAACTCTGCTCTAGCATTGATTTATTAATTTTTTTTTACTGCCACTGTACTAAGCCCAATATTAAGTGCAACCTCCTACACATTAGAGCTTCTGAATATCAAAGTGTATGTATTGTACGCACATGGTGTGAGTTCTCCCTGTCTGCTCTTAAGTAATCAAATGCCGCAAAGTGTAAAAGACCTGGCTGGCCTTTATAAGGGAGAAGGAGCAGCTTCTTTTGGTTGTGACATTGGTAAAGTTCAGGCACGTGCTCGGTATCACAGGCGTCACTTTAATTAGATTCTACATATGGGTGGGGGGACGGGTGGGCGAGCACAGTGTCTTAAGAGCCAATTTTTGAGAAGTTCAGGCAGTCAGAATTGTTGACCCCCTAGATTTGGCTGATATTTTATTTTTGTGATGGGTATGGTACCCAAACCTCAAAACCCACACCGTTCCACTGTCGACCCTTTCTGTCCTGAGCTACAGCGACCCCTTTTTTTGGCTCTTTTTGGCCAATTTAACAAAATTACAAGTTCCACCTCTCTAATTCTGAACTTCAATGGTGTCCCAGCTCAAAGTCCATAGAAAGTGGGTCTATAGGGAGGGCAGATTACCAGAATGTAGTTATCCACCTGGGGCACCCTTGAAGTTCGCCAATAGGGGGCGCTCAAAATGCTCCAAACCATTTTGATTTCTTAAGTTTGTCACAGAATTTTTTTTTATAAACTTCAAAGGTATCCCAGTTGCATTTTTGCAGGAATCTAAGTTGAAAGGACCTTAATTCAAATCTACTGTTACTTTTGTGGGACAGCCTTGAAGTTTGCAGAAAAAAGGGCCAATAAAGGGTCTTGGACCAAAAAAGGGGTCATTTTGGAACCCTATTTCTCAAAACTTCAAAGAGGTAGCCAAATGCTGATAATTACACATGAAAGTCATAGACCTATTTATTACAAATATACAACAAAACAGCTGGGATCTTATCTCATTGGCTTATAATTAGCAAAACCAAAATTCTAAAAATAGCATCTTGGTGGCAGCACTAATTCTTAAAAAACATGAACATTGTACAAAACCCAAAACCAGTGAAGTTGGCACGTTATGTAAATCGTAGATAAAAACAGAATACAATGATTTGCAAATCCTTTTCAACTTACATTCAATTGAATACACTGCAAAGACAAGATGTTTAATGTTCAAACTGAGAAACTTTATTTTTTTTTTTTTGCTAATAATCATTAACTTAGAATTTAAAGGCAGCAACACATTGCAAAAAAAAGTTGGCACAGGGCCTTTTTACCACTGTGTTACATCACCTTTCCTTTTTCACGACACTCAGTAAACGTTTGGGGAACTGAGGAGACCAATTTTTGAAGCTTTTCAGGTGGAACTCTTTTCCCATTCTTGCTTGATGTACAGCTTAAGTTGTTCAACAGTCCGGGGTCTCCGTTGTCGTTATTTTACGCTTCATAATGCGCCACACATTTTCAATGGGAGACAGGTCTGGACTACAGGCAAGTCTAGTACCCGCACTCTTTTTACTACGGAGCCATGCTGTTGTAACACGTGCAGAATGTGGCTTGGCATTGTCTTGCTGAAATAAGCAGGGCGCCCATGAAAAAAAAGACGTTGCTTGGATGGCAACATATGTTGCTCCAAAACCTGTATGTACCTTTCAGCATTAATGGTGCCTTCACATATGTGTGTTGCCCATGCCTTGGGCACTAATACACCCCCATACCATCACAGATGCTGGCTTTTGAACTTTTTGCCTATAACAGTCCGGATGGTTCTTTTCCTCTTTTGGTCCGGAGGACAGACGTCCACAGTTTCCAAAAACAATTTGAAATGTGGACTGTCAGACCACAGAACCTTTTTCCACTTTGCATCAGTCCATCTTAGATGAGCTTTAGGCGGCCGGGCGTGGCGTTTTCTGGGTGCTGTTTAATGGCTTTCTTTTGCATTGTAGAGTTTTAACTTGCACTTGCAGATGTAGCGACGAACTGTAGTTACTGACAGTGGTTTTCTGAAGTGTTCCTGAGCCCATGTGGTGATGTCCTTTACACACTGATGTCGGTTTTGATGCAGTACCGCCTGAGGGATCGAAGGGGGCATTCAATGTTGGGTTTCGCCTTGTCAACCAGTGATTTCTCCAGATTCTCTGAACCTTTTCGAAACGGACCGAGATGATGAAATCCCTAAAAATAGCTCCTTGAGGAATGTTGTTTTTAAACTGTTCGACAATCAGCTCACGCTTTGTTCACTAAGTGGTGACCCTCGCCCCATCCTTGTTTGTGAATGACTGAGCATTTCAGGAAGCTGCTTTTATACAATCATGGCACCCACCTGTTTCCCAATTAGTTCACCTGTGGGATGTTCCAAATAAGTGTTTGATGAGCATTCCTCAACTCTTCAGTTTTTTTTGCCACTTGTGCCAGCTTTTTTGAAACATGTTGCAGGCATCAAATTCCAAATGAGCTAATATTTGCAAAAAATGACAAAAGTTTACCTGTTCAACATTAAGTAACTTGTCTTTGCAGTGTATTCAATTGAATATAGGTTGAAAAGGAAAATCATTGTATTCTGTTTTTATTTACCCAACTTCACTGGTTTTGGGTTTTGTACTTTGTTATGACAAGATGCATGTATGCATACATGTGCAGTCAGGAATATGTTCTTAATACAATTGTACTTGCTGCCTTTTCATGGCCAGGCTCATGAAGCACAGATATGAGAGATGAGATCAGAATAACAGTAAGCTTATATCACGACAGTGACAAATGAGTGAAAAGAAAATGTTCTGCCACATTTCAGAAGTCCTCTTTTCCATCACTGCATGAGAGCAAGCAGGAATGTATGCTCCTCCTGGCTCACTTCATACACCTCCTTGTGCTTCCCTTTGGTTTTGTTTGAGAGCATCAAATCTGGAACAGTCCCAACAACAGAGGCAGTGGCAAATGAGACAAATGAGACAAGATCCCAGCCGATTTCTTCTTTTATTGTAATACATAGGTCCATGGCTTACATGTGTAATTATCAGCATTTGGTTACCTCTTTGAAGTTTTGAGAAATAGGGTCCCAAAATGACCCCTTTCTTGGTCAGAAACCCTTTTTATGCCCTTTTTTCTCCAAACTTCAAGGTTGTCCCACAAAAGTAATAGTAAGTTTGAATTAAAGTTTGATGGACATTAAAGAAGTCTAAGTCTAAATCTAAGGCCCTTCCAACTAAAAGATTCCTGCGAAAAGGCAACTGGGATACCTTGGAAGTTTGGAGAAAATCCGTGACAAACTTAAAAAAAAAAAAAAATGGTTTGGAGCATTTTGAGCGCCCCCTATGGGCAAACTTCAAGGGTGCCTCAGGTGGATAACTACATTTTGGTAATCTACCCTCCCTATAGACTCACTTTCAATATACTTCAAGCTGGGACACCATTGAAGTTCAGAGGAACGGTTTGGGTTTTGAGGTTTGAGTACCATACCCATCTCAAAAATAAAAAATCAGCCAAATCCAGGGGGGTCAACAGTTCAAGGTGCCTGATTTTGCCTGAATCTCTCAAAAATTGGCTCTTAAGTATCTCGTCACTGATTGGCTGATTAGTCCACACACCTTGGTTTCAAGGTATTTGTTGCCTGCTGATTGAAAGGAAATGACAAAAAAAAAACCCTGCAGATACTGTGGCCCTCCAGGAGTGGAGTTGTCCGTCCGTGGTGTAATACAGGATGTGATTGAATGAAATGAGCCATTTGACTGGTTGGTCTACCTCACACTGTAGACCTATTTATATTTTCTCATCATCTTTGCCCTTCTTGAGGAAAGTTGCATAATTATCTTCGGGCCTTGGATTATAACAAATAATGGACTATTTCTGTGTATATGGATGTTTGCTATAGCTAAGTAAAAGACGGCATGAAGAGTTTGTTACAAACAATGCAAGAGAAGGAAATTCATTGTCCATTTAAAAGTATCATGAAACAATTTATTCACGTTTTAAAATTTGTAATTCTTTACTTGGTGAAATGAAGGATATTATGTGTGCAAATTCTGTAAAGACCTGCAGGTTGGAGAAATGCTTGAAGTGTAAGATTTGCTCATTACCATTTTAAGCTTTATGATTCGCATTACAAAGTGTTCTTGCCTTGCAGGTCTTTAGCATCTCTCCACCTTGTTTTTCTTGAGTGGCTCTGTACCTTCAATCCTGAAACTAGCTTTTATTTAAATGTTTGGTTAATGGTTAAAGTCAAGGTAGTGCTTGGTGTTTTCCCATGTTCCATATGAAAGAAAGACTGAAAATTATGGGGCGGGGGGAGAAACATTCTTGAGGCAAACTAGCTAAATTTTAATTTTTATGGAATCTGGGATGTTTCTAAAGGGAGTCCAATGATGTTGCCCATTAATCTTTCAAAGTGTCATTACAAATATGTCATTGGAAAGTTAATAGCTGAACAATCATTACATATGACTGAAAGGGTCTTCAAAAGCGCTAGATTATCTTCCAAGGTGTAGTGCTCGTATGTGGGTATAATACTTTACAAATTAGGGCACGATACTGAATGAATGAATCCTCCAGGTGGATGATCTCAATTGCATGCAATCACAGTTCGTAATCATTCTAAGTTTGCAGTGTTTTAAATATGACTGGCTTTTCTTATAGCTATTTGCTCTCATGTTCATACATGTTTTAGAGAGGAGAAGATTCAAATGAGAATGATGTATGCTTGGATCGGTGAGATTATTCATCAGTTATTTGACCCTGAAAATGTGTCTACTGTAGATCCATGATGATTTAGATAACCTCGTCTGTAAGGAATCTTGCTGATATTCTTTCTGCTTTATGTAACTGGAGCCCTCTCAGTGAAGAAAGTGTGAGCTGTAGTTTTCAGAGTTGGGTCCATTTAATGTTGATCAGAATTCTCCACTGCCTATGTTGGTCATGAACCAACATCCCCCTTAGTTACGCAAAACACATCACCGTTAATTTTGAGTGTGGCCAGGCTAATCTTAGGTGGGTTATTCACAAAGCTTGATTGAATTATTTAGCTGGATAACTGCATTGGGGAAGAAACCTTGGTGGACCCTTGCAAATCTTGAACCTGGACTGTTACTAAAAAGAGCTCATATGGGTTTTGCTCTGTAGTTGTCCAGCTAAATTTCAGATCATCAACTCACAGTCCTTGAGGGCTGAGATCTACTGGTTTTCCAGCTACCTGGGAGTCAGGTGTGAGTGCAGGCTGGCCAATCAGAGAACTATTTGTTCAGTCAGTTGATTTTGTTTCCTTGGATAAAAGAGAACCAGCGTTGGACTTGGGTTTAAGAGCCAGATTTGGTGATAACTGGGTTAACTCAATATTTTTGTGAAGTACCCACCTGTTTTACATCTAAGCAGTGTCTGAATACCTACCTGGGGTGAGAGAATGAGGTAATAAGGCAGATATAATTCAAGAATAAGACTGCACATGCATAATTTATCTATACACTGTTTTATAAACAGTATGGGGAGAACGTTCACCCTTATTGCACAATTTTTTAGTGAACATCTGGCTCCCAGGAGGAAGTTGTTAAATTGCACTGACATACATTCAAAAAAACCAGAACAGTTTGGCACTGTTGGTAGTAATGTAGCCATTAGCAAGCATTTTAGTGCTTTAGTGTGCAGGTTCCTTTCCATTTGTGTTCTTTTGTGTCTAAGAGCTGTCTGAAAGGCGTGGTAATTGAGAGACGTGTCATAGTCAGCTGGCACTGCTCTGCTCCAGGGGGCTGAAAGAGCCACCATGAAAGCACTGTGCCAATTCATGCGTGTTGGGCTCTCCTCTAATTTATGAATATACTTTAATCCCACTTAATTCCCAAGGAGAATGGCAGTCTACTGCATATCCGTTAGTGAATGTTTCAAAATGAGTTGGCATATACATTTTGGCAAACTTTACATTCATTTGGCTTCCTTTTAAGGAATACTCATCACTTTAAAGTGTCCGGGATCACTTCACATTGTACAGTATATTCAGCCTTTGGATTCATTGAATTTCATAGCGCTCGTACTTTACTGATTTTTTTTTTTTAAAGTTGTTCTTTGACCTCTTAGTGGTTCTGTCCAGAAGTGCCTCTGAGATACAGGATATGAATCATGCATCAGACCAGATATTCAGCTTAATTTAATGTCTTTTTCAAAATGGACTCTTTGCTTCTCTGAGCTCTGATGTTCGTTCAAGAACTCAATGAATGTGAACCACTTGTTCCTGATTTTTCTGAAGTATAGATTATGAAGTTTTTTTTTTCCCCACTGTAAAATTGCAATCTCTGCTTGCAGAGCTCCCAATTTGGCTTCTCACATTGGACTAGCAGTAAAATATTTCCGCTCTGCTGGAATCTAGTGTACGAATTCCCAGAGATATCACCAATGCTCAAAGAGAGCTGTATACTGGAATCCAGTCTAAAGATGTAAGGAGGAAGGGCACAATTTCAGTCTTTGCAAAGGAAAATATTCATTTCCAAAACATCAAAGCAGAAATATGGAATGCACCCTCCGGGTTCAACGGAGCCATTCTGATCCCTGAACCTTCCCAAAAGAGGGCTTTCTATGTGATAAACGGGCTTTGATGAAGCCTGGTCATATCAGTTTGACTGTATGTCCTCGGACCCACACCCAACCTACAAGTACAACCATTGGCCTGAATGAATGTCGTCTTTGGATGAAATGGTTCTCTGATCACTCACTTCCTGTCGCTATTCTATAATTAATAACTATGCCAATTGTTGCTTATGCATGCTGTATTACCTGATTTGTTCTTGAGATAAGTGAGTAAAACTGTATAGCTGGCATGCACTGTTGTCTCAGTGTTTCAGACTTGAGTGTATAATCTTACAGAGATGTCTTGCAGATTGCTAAAATTTTGCCATGTTTGATACCACAAGACTGGGTCCATTCAGTTCCTTCTTTGTAGCTAAATACCCAGGCTTCATTTTATGATATGATTTGGTGTCCTGTCCAATCATGGTGAGCCAATGCGCATTCAATTATGCAACAGTTGCAAACGGTTAACCTTGGCAGCTGTACTTCTGATCAAACAAAATGATTGTGCAATTAAACGAGAACAGGAGATGTTGGCACAGTCTTGAAAATGATTGGCCGTTGATGTTCATTTACAACCCCAATTCCGAAATAGTTGGGACAAAGTGTAAATTGTGCATAAAATCAAAACACAATGACTTTCAAATCACACCAGCCAGTATTTTATTCACAATAGAACAGAGGTAACATAGCAAATATTGAAACAGAAATTTTACAATTTCATCCACTAAATTAGCTCATTTCAAATTTGATGGCTGCTACAGTTCTCAAAGTTGGGACAGGGGCCCGTTTACGATGGTGTAGCATCCCCTCTTCCTTTTTAACACAGAGTGGAGGCGTCTGAGCATTGAGGAGACAAGTTTCTTGAGTTTAGCCATTGGAATTTGATCGCACTCTTGTTTAATACAGGCTTCCAGCTACTGGAAAGTTTTGGGTCTCCTTTGACGGACTTTTCATTTAATTATGCGCCAAATGTTCTCAATCGGTGAAAGATCAGGACTGCAGGCAGGCCAGTTCAGCGCACAGACTCTTCTACTATGAAGCCATGCTGTTGTAATAGCTGCAGTATGTAGTTTTGCATTGTCCTGCTGAAATACACAAGGCCTTCCTTGGAATAGATGTCGTCTGGAGGGGAGCATATGTTGCTCTAAAACCTTTATATACCTTTCATCATTCATGGTGCTTTTTAAAACATGCAAGTGCCCTACACCATATGCACTAATGCATCCCCATACCATCAGAGATGCTGGCTTTTGAACTGAATGCTGATAACAGGAGGGGTGGTCTTTCTCCTCTTTAGCCCGGAGGACACAACGCCCATGATTTCCAACAAGAATGTCACATTTGGACTCGTCTGACCACAGGACACTTTGCTACAGTCCATTTTAAATGAGCCTTGGCCCACAGAACACGGCGGTGCTGCTGGATCATGCTCAACAATGGCTTCCTTTTTGCATGATAAAACTCTATCATGTGGCATCTGTGGCATCTGTGGATGGCACGGCAGACTGTGTTTACAGTCAGTGGCTTTAAGTATTCCTGGTCCCATTTAGTAATGTCAATGACAGAATCATGCCGGTGAGTGATGCAGTGGTGTGTGAGGGCTGAAGATCACGGGCCTCCAGTAGCACTGTCGATGATGAGACCTTCAAAGCCTTTGCAATTTGACGTTGAGGAACATTGGTTTTAAAGTATTCCACAATTTTTTTTTTTTTTTAACGCAAGCCTTCACAGGTTGGAGAGCCTCTTGCCATCTTTACTTCTGAGAGACTCAGCCTCTCTAAGACATCCCTTTTATAGCCAATCATGTTACACACCTCATGCCAGTTAATGTGATTACTTGTTAAATTTTTTTTCAGCTGATTCTCTTACAAAACCCAAAACCAGTGAAGTTGGCACGTTGTGTAAATCGTAAATAAAAACAGAATACAATGATTTGCAAATCCTTTTCAACCTATATTCAATTGAATACACTGCAAAGACAAGTTACTTAATGTTCGAACAGGTAAACTTTGTAATTTTTTGCAAATATTAGCTCATTTGGAATTTGATGCCTGCAACATGTTTCAAAAAAGCTGGCACAAGTGGCAAAAAAGACTGAGAGAGTTGAGGAATGCTCATCAAACACTTATTTGGAACATCCACAGGTGAACGGGCTAATTGGGAACAGGTGGGTGCCATGATTGGGTATAAAAGCAGCTTCCCTGAAATGCTCAGTCATTCACAAACAAGGATGGGGCGAGGGTCACCACTCAGTGAACAAATCGTGAGCTGATTGTCGAACAGTTTAAAAACAACATTCCTCAAGGAGCTATTGCAAGAAATTTAGGGATTTCATCATCTACGGTCCGTAATATCGTCAAAAGGTTCAGAGAATCTGGAGAAATCACTGCACGTAAGCGACAAGGCCGAAAACCAACATTGAATGCCCGTGACCTTCGATCCCTCAGGCGGTACTGCATCAAAAACCGACATCAGTGTGTAAAGGACATCACCACATGGGCTCAGGAACACTTCAGAAAACCACTGTCAGTAACTACAGTTCGTCGCTACATCTGCAAGTGCAAGTTAAAACTCTACAATGCAAAGCTTAAAGCCATTTATCAACAGCACCCAGAACGCCGCCCGGCCGCTGGGCCCAAGCTCATCTAAGATGGACTGATGCAAAGTGGAAAAGTGTTCTGTGGTCTGACGAGTCCACATTTCAAATTGTTTTTGGAAACTGTGGACGTCGTGTCCTCCGGACCAAAGAGAAAAGAACCATCCGGACTGTTATAGGCGCAAAGTTCAAAAGCCAGCATCTGTGATGGTATGGGGGTGTATTAGTGCCCAAGGCATGGGCAACTTACACATATGTGAAGGCATCATTAATGCTGAAAGGTACATACAGGTTTTGGAGCAACATATGTTGCCATCCAAGCAACGTCTTTTTCATGGACGCCCTGCTTATTTCAGCAAGACAATGCCAAGCCACATTCTGCACGTGTTACAACAGCATGGCTCCGTAGTAAAAGAGTGCGGGTACTAGACTGGCCTGCCTGTCCTGACCTGTGAAAATGTCCAGACCTGTAACCTTGGCAGCTGTACTTCTGATCAAACAAAATGATTGTGCAATTAAACGACAACAGGAGATGTTGGCACAGTCTTGAAAATGATTGGCCGTTGATGTTCATTTACAACCCCAATTCGAAATAGTTGGGACAAAGTGTAAATTGTGCATAAAATCAAAACACAATGACTTTCAAATCACACCAGCCAGTATTTTATTCACAATAGAACAGAGGTAACATAACAGGAAACAGAAATTTTACAATTTCATCCACTAAATTAGCTCATTTCAAATTTGATGGCTGCTACAGTTCTCAAAAGTTGGGACAGGGCCCGTTCACGATGGTGTAGCATCCCCTCTTCCTTTTAACACAGAGTGGAGGCGTCTGAGCATTGAGGAGACAAGTTTCTTGAGTTTAGCCATTGGAATTTGATCGACTCTTGTTTTGAACTTCCAGCTACTGGAAAGTTTTGGGTCTCCTTTGACGGACTTTTCATTTAATTATCGCCAAATGTTCTCAATCGGTGAAAGATCAGGACTGCAAGGCCAGTTCAGCCTGAGACTCTTCTACTATGAAGCCATGCTGTTGTAATAGCTGCAGTATGTAGTTTTTGCATTGTCCTGCTGAAATACACAAGGCCTTCCTTGGAATAGATGTCGTCTGGAGGGAGCATATGTTGCTCTAAAACCTTTATATACCTTTCATAATTCATGGTGCTTTTTTTAAAACATGCAAGTGTCCTACACCATATGCACTAATGCATCCCCATACCATCAGAGATGCTGGCTTTTGAACTGAATGCTGATAACAGGAGGGGTGGTCTTTCTCCTCTTTAGAGGACACAACGCCCATGATTTCCAACAAGAATGTCACATTTGGACTCGTCTGACCACAGGACACTTTGCTACAGTCCATTTTAAATTTGCCCACAGAACACTGCGGCGCTTCTGGAAAAACAATGGCTTCCTTTTTGCATGATAAAACTCTATCATGTGGCATCTGTGGCATGAACGCAGACTGTGTTTACAGTAAATTCCTGGTCCCATTTAGTAATGTCTGACAGAATGTCTGAGTGATGCAGTGGTGTCTTCGAAGATCACGGGCCTCCAGTAGCACTCATTCGATGATGAGACCTTCAAAGCCTTTGCAATTTGACGTTGAGGAACATTGGTTTTAAAAGTATTCCACAATTTTTTTTTTTTAACGCAAGCCTTCACAGGTTGGAGAGCCTCTTGCCATCTTTACTTCTGAGAGACTCAGCCTCTCTAAGACATCCCTTTTATAGCCAATCATGTTACACACCTCATGCCAGTTAATGTGATTACTTGTTAAATTTTCTTTCAGCTGATTCTCTTATATTAATTGCTTTTTCAGCCCTTTTTTTCCTCTGTCCCAACTTTTTTGAGACCTGTTGCAGCCAGAAAATTTGAAATGAGCTCATTTTGTGGATAAAACGTAAAATGTCTGTTTCCACATTTGAAATGTTATCTATGTTCTATTGTAAATAATATATTGGCTCATGTGAACTGAGAGTCATTGCATTTTGATTTTATGCACAATTTACACTTCGTCCCAACTATTTCGGAATTGGGGTTGTACTAATGCAACCATTTCAGAGCTGTTTTCACTGTTTTATTATGTTGGGGAACTTTGTCTTTGTTTTCAGAGTGAGGCCTCAAGGGCAGCAATGCAGAAGCACTTTCTGTGGACATTCAGGGTCGTACTTTTGACGTTTCTTGATGCACCAGTTCTCCAGCTGGTCCCTGACCTCCTGCGCCCTCTCATCTCGGTACCTGTCCCTCTGCCCTACCGTCCATCTGTTGTGTAAACACAGAGCCAGGGTATTTGGAGGGAGATGAGAAAGGACCTGGGGTATTAAAGCAGCAATGGATTTTTTTTTTTTTTTTTGAAGAACACTAGTCTGAAGGTGTTAAGTTTAGTCAGTGTAAATTGACCTTCTCTGCTGTTTGTTTCGTGTATACGCCTCTATATTTTATATGGTTTTTGTTTCTCTGTACTGACTGTTTGTTGTCTAATGGTTATGTATATGAGTGTCACTAAATCTGTGTCTTGTATAATGAGAACCTTTTTGAAGAATATTTAACCATGCTCATGGCTCCCAAAGATGATGGTAACATATTTTCCTTATATAATTATCACATTTGATTGAAAGCAGGCCTAAGATGTCACCTAAAGAGGTTTTTGATTTTAGTTTTGCGGCAGTGCTGGCAACCAGTAGTTCCTCAGAGTCCCAACTCTCACAAACTGAATATTTGTGGTGAGTGAGCACATTTGCTCTTTTTGGGTAGGTTGCTTAAAAAATTTGCTTACATATTCAAATCTGAAAACGTTTCTTTTTTCCACTGGCTTGATCTCTCTTCAGGAGGCCCTGTGCATTAGCCCGTGGTGTACATGGTTCCTTCTTCACGGCAATTAAAGCACTGTATTTTAGCTTTCATGGTGTTTGTTTGACTGATGAACAAATAGAATGATGCCCAATCATCTCTGTTAAATGTGCCTCTTGCATATGGCCATCAATATTGCTCCTGTATAGATTTAAGTTGCTAATGCTTCCTTGACTAATGTCCGGTGTTTCTGATGGACATTTTCTTTATCACAACTTGGATAAAGCTGAGTGCTGGCATGTGAATGTCATTGGTAGTTGGGGTTATAGTGGGCCAAACGAGTAAGGAATTGACTGCTAAACCTGATTGAGTGTTTGCTGTCATATCAAACACCCTGTTGGGTTTAGTTAGGTCAGTTTGAATCCATTGCTTCCAAATGCTTGTCAGTAGTGAGTATTGAGCAGTCATCCTTGTGCACAAAGAGTACCAGAGCGGAGGTATCCACAGAAGTCAAGGTCAGGTGCAGGAACCCCCCCCAATAACTGCACACAAAAGCAGTCTGATTGCCCATTAAAAAGTACTTCCTCTCAGTGACACGGGCAAAGTACTGGTCTGCACTGTGCCTTTGGTATGAAATGAGACCGAGCCGGCGGCAGGTTAACAAGCACTAAAGCCTGTGGAGAGCGGATTAACTGCTCCGGCCGCCACCAAAACAGGAAGTGCCTGTGCCCTGGGTGTGGGTGGGAACTGTTTCGGTGGGAAGCAGCGGTAGGGGGTAAGGGGCAGTTAATTATTTGAGCTTGGGGGCAGAGTTAAGTTCCACCCTCTTTTCACAGTGCACAGATCAAGAACAAATTTCCTTCAGGAAGTCGAGCCCCCTTCCTGAATCCCCCTGGGTGGAGCCGCCCTGGGGAGACTGGGTGGGTAACAGTCAGCCTTTGGTATCTATACAGCTGTGACAGCAGGTAGGCGCTTAATGTCTCCCCTCCAATGTACCCCTTTGTGTGGCAGGTCAAAAAATGACACCTAAACCCTAAGTCTCTATTCAAGACAACTCTCTTGCCTCTAGGATGTAATGTCCACCTGGTACTCATGTCCCACCAGTGTGTGCAAGGTGAATTCACATTCCCAAATGTGCTTGGTTGGAACCATAAATAATTGATATTTAGAATAAAAAAAAAAAAAAAAAAAAAAAAATTCACCCAAGGTTCCTGCCTTAGAGTATTTCACAGCTGGTCTAAGTGGCCTTGTCATTTCCAGTTTCTCTGCGCATACCTTGTTCCACATACATTTACTGTTTGGTTTATTCCCGCCAGTCATTTTAGTTGGTATAGTGCTCGCAGTTCCAGTCTGCTATGCTCCAATTGTGTATGATATCCTATTTGTGTCGTAATACCTTGTCTTCTCCCCTTGGCAGCTTTTTCTTTTTACTCTCTTGTTGCTTTTTAAGTGGATTTCCACCACCAGCATGAAGATATAAAAATAAAATGCCGGGCCTTGTATTTGAAATGGCCGTCTGTACTAATGCCAAAGTGACAGGTTAAAAAATTGTGTTCAGTGATGCGGACTTTAGCTTTAAAGGGTCCCCTGTCTTTTACTAGCAGACTTGATGCAGTTATTGTCTTCCGACCAAGCACTCTAGCGCCATATTTGATTGATTTTGGTATTTTTTTGAAGGTCACCTGCTGGATCAGGTAGTTCAGTTCCTGTTCCCATGTTTCATGTTTGCGGGCCTCTTCGCATAGGATAGCCATGTGTCGAAGCAAGGAAACCGCATGTTGTGTTATGTCAGGGCTCTGCTTGAGGTCTTAGCCCTGGTGCAGAGTGAGCGAGTGAGCTGCAGCCGGCTGACATTGCAGCAAAGACAGGAGCGCTGTGGGAGGGGGTGGGAGAGAGGTGGTTTAACACTCTGCAGTCCAATACTGTCCCACTTCACTTCTGCTGTCCAGGGCGCAAGACTGGGCCCAGTTTCCGAAAACCGATCCACTTCCTTCGCATGAATTAGACATGACCCCTCTCCAACTTATGGTCGCCTCAGAACCTGAGTCCGTGAGCGGCAAACGCGCCGCCTGTTGAATAAGTAAACAGGAGTGGGATCAGGTGAGCGTGACGTCAGCGGTGGGTCATGTGACTGTCATGGAAGCCCCCCAGGACAGGGGTGTGTCTCTGATGGAGCAGAGTATTGGTTTCCCTTGTTTAGATGGACCTCGGGTATCACCTCACCTGGGACCACAGACCATACTGATGGGTGATGGGTTGCTTGTAAAGACAAGTTGTTAATCATAGTATGCCAAAAGAGCTAGAAAGATGGGGGGAAAGCAACTCCTGGCTCTGATAGCCCTGTTTCTTTAGATGGTTATTATTGCACCCTGAGAGGACTTTTCTGTATGGACTGTATCTGTTTAGGTGCCCAACAGGTGCTCTAGTTTCCTCTCAGAGCAAAGTCCTTCAGATTAGGCTAATTGTGGAGTTTAAGTTGCCCTTGGCTATGAGTTTGTGACTGTAGATTGTTTGTACTCTGTAATATACGGGTAAGACCTACAGGTTGTATTCCTGAATTTTCCCATTCCATACTGAGCCAGGCTCCAGCAACTTATGACCCTTATCTGGACTATCAGGTCCTATAACAGATGGATAGATTGTGATAGGCTATCTGAGGAACCCAATTGGTGGAGCTTTTGATGTCTTGAAAGCGTAGTTTGTTTGCAGGATGTCCATAAAATTTGAATTCTTACTCTGTCTGGGCATTGTTTCAGTATTTTTATTTTTTTCTTTCTGTGTGAATTATGTGGTACACAGATTGAGTATTCTGCCTGAACAGTTGGCCCATGCTTGATTTAGAGGTTAGAGCCTGAAACACGGAGAATGTTTAATAAAAATGTTTTGAGTTTTGTTTTGACAAATGTTTGGTTAAGAAGCATGGGAAAAAATCGTCTGCAGTCATGAAGCATTTATCCAGAGGCAGATGTCGAATTTGAATCAATTTGATCTCCCATTGCGCAAGGTGAAACCAAACCTGGTCTTGCATTGTAGCAAAGTAGTGAAAGGTATGGGCTAATCATTAATTGGATCGATTGTGGTCAGGTAATTTACATTTCAAAGTATTATGGACATAATATGCTCTGTAGAGTCCCACTTTATATCCCAAGCATTAACCCTGTGACCAGTGTGGGTTTGTTCTCTGGTTTTGTAGCATTGCTATGTACCTGCAATGGCTTTAGCGGAAAATGACTGACTTGCCATGTGACACCATTTCTCTTAGAGGCTTTTTACCAGCTGTGACAGCGTCAGCTGGTATTGTTTTCACCTTGTGTGTGTGTGTGTGTGTGTGTGTGTGTGTGTGTGTGTGTGTGCGCGCATGAGCTTGTGTCATCATGGCAAGTGTAGTGCTGGAGAACACCTATTGTAGCAGGGACTACCACAGAAGCAGTTTTGAGTACTTTGCCATGTGCTTATGTCTGTCTCTCTGTGGACAGATTTTTTTCTCTGAGATTGTGTCACAACTGTGCAAGATCTTGTCACAAAACTTTAAAGGTGTGCATTCGAGATCAGAATGAAGGCAGAGTTTGAAGTTGGGTCTGGTTTGTGCGAGGGTTACCTGAAGCACCGGGGGTAGGATTAAGGGGCAGGTGTGATCCCATTCCAAGATGGTCTCTCTTCATTTATATGGGAGCATTTTGATGACACCTTCATTTTTGTACTTTTTGCATGTCCTGAAATGGCACTGTTGCTTCTCATCATGAGGGCCTTTCTATATGAAGTTTGCTTGTTCCTCCTTCGTTCGTGTGGGTTTCCTCAGCTCGTTCTTCTGTTCCTATCACAGTCTGAAGTTATGCACAGTGGGTTCATTGGAGACTCTAAATTTACCACAGGTTTAGGTGTGTGAGTTAATGGTGTGTGATCTCAGCAATGGATTGGTCAGCTGTCTAAAGTGCAGTCCTGCTTCTTGCCCATGGGATGCTGGTGTAGGATTCAGCCTTTCCTGCCGCTTGGATGAGGGGGTTGGATAATGATGGATGGAAGGGTGGATTGGTGGTAAATGTGTGCTTGATTGTGAATGGAGCTTTATGTTTCTGCCTGCTTGCAGCGCTACACAGCCCTGCTGTTCTCATCCTGTTGGCCAGTGTGTGGAGGGCTTCCTCTGCTAGGGCATCGCCTGGAGATGAAGAGGGTTCAGCTCAACCAGCGAGAGGATCGCATTGTGAAGAGACCCTTGGAAAGTTCCACCCCACTTGGCCCCTCGATTTTCTCCTTACCTGCCCTTTACCCCATCTCTGCCAGCCCTTGTGGCTGTGGTGATGCTCGTCATGAATAGTCCATCACTGGCCAATGAGAGGGAGGGCCGTGGCGGCATGGAACTCCTCGCCGACACCATGGCTTCACCCCCTGGCGACAGCCCTGCTCCCCCTCCTCCCCCCCCCCCTCCTAGCATCCCCCCACCTCCGCCGCCCCCTCCCCCTGGCACGGGGAACCCCGCCCATGGCCCTCGGAAGAAGAGGAGGGTCCGGAGCTTCTTCTGGAAGACCATCCCCGAGGAAAAGGTTCGGGGGAAGCCCAACATCTGGACGATGGCCGTGCGGCAGCAGCAGTACCAGATCGACGTGCGTACGGTGGAGGAGCTCTTTGGACAGCAGGAGGAGACGCGCTCAGTGCCCTCTGCAGGCTCCAGAACACCCAGTGGCGGCCTGACCAGGGGAGGATCCTTCAAGGAAACTAAGGATGAGGTGAGTCTGAGGACTTGTCCCTAAACTGCCTCCCAACTGCTGTGTACTTGAATTAAGTACTGTTTACTGCCAATTTCCTTGAAAGGCTTTTAAGCAGGTGAAATTTTCTCCACTATTAAAGTGGTGTTAAACCAAAGTTGGCGATCCATGAGACTCTGTGACCTACGTTGTTAAAGTACTCAGTTTGTTTATTTGGGTAAAACAATCAATGCCCCAATGTAAAAGTATTTAATTACAAGTAAAAATCCTGCATTTAAAATCCTTTTTAAACTTGTAGAAATATTATCACATAAATTCACTCGAAGTCATCCTCTGTGCATAATTTGCTTTCCACCGCTAAGGATACGGGGGGATACAGTCCGTTAGAGTCTGTCTAGTTCCTTGCTGAAGTGCCTCCTGCTGGCTAGTTGGGTGCTCCTCAGTGAAATTCTGAGCTGGCACATGTTCGGCTTTCCTCTGCCCACGTTCTGAGTTTGCGAGATTTCAAGCTGCGAGTGTAAAAGTGGCGGTTGTCCGGCGCGTATTTCTGAGAATTGCGAACTGTTTGTGCTCCCCTGCGATTGCAGCATTTGTCTAAACATTGCTCGTGTTAGAACAGGGCTGTGTAAGACTTGCAGCAGGAGTCAGCGACAAGGTGAGCTGAAACTGAATTAGCTGGTTCATTTTGGATATTTTAAAATGTTTCGTTAGCCTCATAGCATAATTGCCTTAGAAGTCAAGTTTTTGCCAAATTGAGATATTGGCTGCCTGTTCTTTCATGTTGGCGAAAAATTTGTTTTTCCCTTTCTCAAAACTTACCAAAAAAAAAAAAAAATCCATTCCCTTAAATAAATATATTCCCTACACTATGAGGCTAACAATTTATCAAATTGATTTATAAGGGGAACTGCTCTTGTTTTAAGGAATTATTTTGATTTCATGATGACAATTCCATGCATTGTTTACCATTTTAATTTCTCGTTAACATGCTGAATTATGTCATCTCCCTTCGAAGAGGGCAGAGAGACACGATTCAGCATTGGCTTCGCTGTCTGCGTCGGCATTCCCAAAGCATTTCCAGACCATAATTCGGATACCGCTCAATATTTCTTAACCAAAATTTATAGGTACATTTATCAGCTACTGAACTTGGGTGTGTTTCCCGAAAGCGTGATTGCTAACCAAGTTAGCAGCTTACATAGTTTGTCCATTCACAGTCAATGGTTCCAGCTATGTAAGTTGGCATCTATGATTTCAGGAGACGCACCCCTGGTGCCTTTTGCTTTTAGGGGTTTCTGGAAATTTTTTGGGGGGGTATTTGTTTTCAGTGAAAAATGCTCTAGTTTTGATTGTTTCTGATGCAGGGCCCTGCTATAAAGGAGGCCTTAGTCCCAGTCAGGTCTCCTGCTAAAATATAACTAAAATAAAATAAAAATACGAGCATCCTTGAACAAGGTTTGCTAGTTAGACATTCCAGATTTGGGTGGGGATTGGAAATGCCAAAAAGAAAAAGGAAAAAAAATGTTATCTACTGAAGTAAAATTAATAACATTTAGCTCTGATTGATGTATTAAAGAGAGGCAAAATCATGAAAACAAGAGGATCGTGCATCATGGGTCACTGTTGTGGTATCCTCATGCACTATCATGCTAACATTTGCTATCAGTATCATAAATCTATCGTTACTGAAGGGCCAGGTCACGCGGTAACGGAGTTACAAAATTGCGGTATTTTGTATCATGGCTCCAAAATTAAGTAAGAGTAACAATTTAAATGGCTTTGTGTAGGTCTTCTCTCGTACTTCAAAAAACAAGATAGTTAATTTAAAAAAAAAAAAACTAATTTGTAACTCCGTTACTGACCAGTTTTTTTTGCAGTTTTCACCCAAAATAAATCAAATGAACAAAATTAACTATTTTGTTTTTTGAAGTATGAGGGAAGACCTACACAAAGCCATTTAAATTGTTATTATTCAGATAGTATGTTTTCAGGTTATGGTGTTTTTGGAAGTGGCCATGCTCAACTCTGCTGTGGAAAGATGTTTGAGTATTATATGTGCTGCAACAACCTTCATGTCCAGTCACTTGATTTATCTGGCAATGGTTAGTATGAGCTGTTCAGACAGAGCCTTTGTGCAGATTTTAGGGAAAAGTTGAAAAATCCTGGTTCAGAACACACATCCTCCCTGGTATCTTATTACCATGTCTTAGATTTGCCAAGTGGCACAATTCCTCGGCCAAGATGTACACTGAGTTAGTAGTGGACACCTGCTCTCTGACCCATGGACTTCCTCTTCCTGTCAAGCGTAAAGTAAGGTGTTCCAAGTGCAGAGGCAAAATGTTGACTAACTTACCTCTTACTTTGACTAACTTACTAACTTTGACTCTGACTAACATACTTTTTTTTTTTTAGACCTCTCTCGCACCTGATATTATTTGGCTTATACTGTTCACATCTCTCCTGCACTGTGCTGTCCGATTACAAATGCTTTGGTCTCTAGCTGGGAAATTCTGTTAGAAATTGTATGTATTGTTTTTGCTTACTTAAGACGAAATGGAGGCAGCATCGTACGTGTCAGTTTTTGAGAACTTGCATTTTTGCGGCAGTGAAGACTTGTGTGGTTTTTATTAATATTGGCACTATGTGGGGCTGAGCATTACCAATTCCCACCTCAATTTGTAATGTCTTACTGTTTGCAAGCTCAGCCACATTTGTGTGCTAGGAACAGTCTCTTTAGAAGCTTGCATCTTTTCTGACCATTACCCAGAGCCAAAAATTAGTTTAGGGAAAGACTTCTCATATGTTTACTTTGTCAAACTGTCCAACTGTGCCCAGTTGAGCAGATGCAGTTGATGCATAGCACTCAATCCTGGGCACCTAAATGACTTGACTCTCCCACAGGCCTGTGCTGGGTGAAGCGATCACAATTTGAGCCATTTCCCAGAAACTCACTGCCTCCAGTTATCTCTGGCTTGCTGTTCATTCAATGAAAGGCTGTGAGACTCATACATACTCTAGAGTCGGGCTGGACGATAAATTTACTGTGATAATTTTAAGCACAATAGAAATAACTGCTGCCATGGGGTGAAATAACGAGCTTACTTCTTTTCTTTTCTGTGACTCATACCTGATGCGGTCCTGAACAAACAGCAATCAAACATCAGAGGCCATTTGAAATGCTTCTGGGAAGAAAACTGAGTTTTGAAATCAGCAAATTATCTGCAAGATTGGACAGCTTTCATCACCTTGGCATAATTAGCCAACCCTAAATCTATTCTCGTGTACTTTGCCTTAGAATTAAGCAATTTATTCGGCCAACTGGCCCATAAAAACCAATATGTTGCCTGTCATGATTAAGAAATGATGAAGCATGCAGACCTAACTAGGCTTCGGTATTAAATTGAACGAATGCCAATGTCCTGAATAATTATTTGAAGAATGTCCTCTGAATTCCATTTCTCATAGTAGCATTTTTGCATATTATAAAAAATATGTTCATTTTAAGATGGCCCTGGTTTTTGAGCATCTAAAAATGTACACAAGGTGGAAAACATTTTAAGCATATCGAATAGGACACATAAATTATTTTTACATTCGCAGGCAATGGCCAAACAAAAGCCAAGAAATAATGTAGCAAACACATTCAAATCTATGCCGTTTCATGGTCATTTAAATTTCAAAATGCGACAAACAAAGATGCTATCAAAATTAATTGGACTGTCCACCGATTCAAATAAGCAATTGAGCGGATCAAGTGTTTGATTGCTAATTGAGCTAAGTAAATGGGAACGGGGTGAGAGCAATTGTTGGTTGAAAGGTGATGACTCTGCAGACCTTAATATCGCTCTGTTCAGTGTGTCACTGTTAAATACTGAAGTTAATGAAGTTCTTTCCCAGAAGCATTTCATATTACCTTTGATGTTTGGCAGTCATTTATTCAATCAGGTGTAATTCACAAAAAACCAAAGAAGCAAGCTTGTTTGTTTGCCTCATGGCGACTGTCATTATAATTGCACATAAAATTATCACAATAAATTTGTCATCCAGCCCGACTCTAGGGCATAAAGCTTTAAGTGAAAACGATATAATTTCATGTGGAAATTATTTTTTTCATGTCCTATTTGATTGAATGGTCAGTCTTAATTATAGGTATAAATCTATTCTGTTTCCTTGTTCTCTTAATCCTACTTGTTTTTGGCTCTGCAAAATGGCTGACATTATGCTAAAGAGCTTGCTTACATTAAGCCTGTGGTCCTTGCTGAGCCCTATAGCTCAGTAAGCCTTTGAAACTCTTACTCAGGGCAGCAAAGCATACCCTGCTCACCTGTAATTAGGGACACGAGTGTGGCGAGGCTCCTCCTGTGCAGTCGGGTGCCTTTTGCACATGTGAAGGCCGTGTAGAATTTCAGCTCCAGTCCCGGACACCATTCACCTGCGCAAGGGATTATATCACGGTGTATGCAATCCATACAAAGGTTGTCTGTGTGCTGGTGTTCTTCATGACCAGACACTAGGTACTGCCTATTGACTGCTTTGTCTGGCCTGGAAAGAACTACTCATAGGTTTTTGGTGACCTTAGGAATACACTTGATTGGGAGACCACTGTCTGGGTACTGTGCATGTTGGACCATGTAAAGGTTTTTGGCATTGTGCATATTGGCAGATTCAACTGTCTGCCATTCTGTTTCACTCATGCTGTTTTAACCTCTGCACCAAAAATCTGCTCAATGTTGTTGGCAGAGAGGGACATTCCAGGGGTTGGAAAGTAAGTTCTGCCATGTTTTACTTTCACCCACGAGCTCAGCTGATTTCATTAACCTATTCAACCTTCTGGCTTAAGGGTTTTTTTCTCAGGCTACCTGTAAGGTATCTTGCGCATAGGTCTATCATTTTGTCTGTCTATCTTCTCCATCTTCTCTAACTATCTTTACCCAGATGCATTTGGGCATCGTCAAGTTGACGGACTAAGTTTTGTTCTGGAATTCTCCAAAAAGGGTAGCCTGAGTGCCTACTGTAGGCTGATTGCTAAATCCAGGCTGTTAGAACAAAGTATTGCTGAGGACTTCCACTTTATGAACCTGGATTGCCCATCTCAGAGTTGATGATGTGCAAATATTTCAAATTTTTATTACCATGCCATCAGAATGCGCAGACTCAAAGCCACATCTCTATACACCACTATTTTCTTTTTGTTGTCTTTTCAGATCAGTATCCTGGACTCCAAGAGAAGCATGAACGTGGGAATTTTTCTCAAGCAGTTCAAAAAGTAAGCCTGCGCCTCTTGAGTTGTTCTTGAGATGAAAAGCGCTGGAGGGGTTGGATTTGTTGGTTTGTGTTTGCTGAGGAGAGGGGGGAGAAGCGAGTTGAGTGCGCCTCTCCAAGCTGTGCTTCCAGTATCTTCCTCAGCTGGGGAAAAAGGTGACGCGTGTGACAACAGTGATGTTCGTCATTCTTGTCGTCAAAGCTGCTGACAGTAAACATAACATAACATGTAGAGAGGGTTAGCATGTCTTCTGCTCATGAATTAGACCCCTCCTCCTGTGAGTATGTGGCCCAGGGGCCTGAACTGGGAAGCAGGTTCATTGAATTGCTTGAACAGCCCAGAACCCTCCCCAATCTGGACCATAAAATGAAGCAAAAAGACTTAAATTTATTATGGTTAAGTTATCCAGCCACACTGTTTCACAATGTTGGCTCCTCTAGTCTGTGGGCGCTAATGCCTCATGGGCTGCGCCTGCTATGCTAATATTAGTCAAGTCCTTCTTTCTTTTGTCTTTGTAAAGTTAAGTGAAGAACTGATCTTGGGTCAGTTTAGCTTTTTAGCAGTCAGTAATTGAAGTTGGAAAATGAACAGGGGAAGCCTGATCCTAATTTTGTGTAACTTGCCTGATATTCAAGGCTACGTTAGCTGAACTTTAGAGCATGCACAAGTGGTCGCACCATGGCAGGCCTCCCAGTGGCCAAACTGGATTCGCTTGGATTCATGTATTTCATGTGAAATGGCCATAGTTAGGATTATGTTAGGCTGGTTGGTATGTAAACAGATACTGAATTAGTCATTTGGAGTTCCTGGTATTGAGGAAAGTCTTTAGGGAGGACGAATCCCGGGAGGTGACATGGCCTGAATTCTGAAACTGTTGTGGCCCTTGCTGTCATCCACACCTGAATCACTCTGTAGCAGAGGGTTGTGGAATTGCTAATTGGTCCCTGGGTGGTCTGCTGCGACACAAACATGCTGATGAAGCCACCTGACAAAAAGGGAATTGAGGATGATGCAGTCTTGCTGATTGAAGACAAAACTGTGTCTGGAAACTTGGGTGGATTTCTGGGCCGACTTACTGAGCTGTGACAACATTTAGCTGCAACACCTTGGTGTAATGTGCTTACCTGTAAAGAGACCAAATGAGATTGTAAGTGCCACCTTGTAATGGCTCGCAAATATTGTGTCAAGTGAAGCACCAAGTTGGGAAAAGAAGTTTGAGTGATTAGTGACTGGTAACGCCTTTACTTTCTCTGCTGATGTGTTGACAACTGAGTGAAATTTAGGGTATTACCATGACATCTCTTGCATTGCATGCCTTACTTCTAACATTTGAATTAATGCAGATTAGATGATGGGGAGGATTTTTATCAAGCGTATCGTGAGAATTAATCGCAGTAATTTTATATTTAGCATTTATCCGTTCCTGATAATTGCTTTTCTACCACATAGATTGTTTGACAGCCTGCCTGCCTTCTTATCTACTCCGTGTAGCGGTCTACCAACCTACACCATGTTCTGTTGTCAATCTGTATGCAGAATGGAAGTGGTGATGTCTCCCATTGTCTTTCCTGGATTTTTTCATCTCTAATCTCTGAAATGCTCAGGGAATAAATTCAAACTGTTGTTTTTTGGTAGTGAATACGTAAATAAATGGAGACCGCATTTTGTTCAATTCAACCACCTTTTTCTGTTGAATAAAATGGCTTGGCAAGACGACCTACTGTTTTTTTTTTTTTTTTATAAATCAATACTCATTATTTAAAATGTCAATTCCACCTGTGAGTAAGTGATTATGACAAAGGGCTGGTCCCTGAGTGGCTGTACTGTGACTTGTGTGCTCTTAATGAGACGAACACACCAGTGACAGGATAAACTTGGTGCAGTTCCGAGGAAAGATAGGACTAATAGGACTGGAGCACAGCCTCTGGGTATTTCTGTGTATGACCTTCAGCTGAGATATTTCTTGTTTGGAGGCAGTTGCTAACCTCAGCTTTAAGGCAAACTCGGTGTAAGGCTATACAATTTTCACCTGTTTGTGAGGTATGGATTTGATTTAATCTCATACAAATAAATTGGTTGTCTTTTTTTCTTTTGACCTAGAGGCTATTAATGGCATGCATCTTATTTTTGACTGTGCTCTCTGAAATATTTTCACCACTCTCTCCTCTTGCAGTCTGTCACTGAAACTGCTTGTGACAACCGTACCTTCTCTAACCTTGTGGTGTCTTCGGAGACACATTTAGGCAACCACTCAGTGACAAAGGCATTCAGCATCGATCAGCTGAGAAGCGGGAATCCATATTTCCAGTGCTGTAGTTTCTTGTCATATTACATATCGATAAGATTTACCCAGTGTAACTGGACAGTCCCGCAAACTGAATTATTTATTTTGTGGTTTCAGGATGAAGTAATCGAAGTACGCAAAATCTGTTTTGATGGTCACATCTGACATCATGCAGAGAGAGATTCTCTCTCACTTTTTCTGCCATGTGAGCAATCTCTTTAAAGGATCCATTACCTGGAAAACACATTTTTCCCAGTTATTGCATGTATACACTACCGCTCAAAAGTTTGGGATCACTTGGAAATTTTCTTGTTTTCCATGGAAACACACATGAAATTAGTCTGAATAGGAAATATAGCAAATGAACAGAACATGCTGACATTGTCTGAGTTAGAAATAATGATTTTAATGGAAAATGATGAATATGTACTTCAAACTTTGCCTTCATCAAAAAAACTACCTTCACTGTTGATACTGAAACTGGTGTTTGACGGGAACTATTTAGCACAGCTGCTAGTTGACAACCTGTGAGGCATCTTTGTCTTAAATTACACACTCTCAGATATTTGTCTTCTTGCGCAGTTGTGCATCGGGGCCTCCCACTCCTTTTTTCTGTCCTTGTTAGTGCCAGTTTGTGCTGCTCTCCGAAGGGAGTAGTTGACAGCATGGTAAGAGATTTTAAGTTTTCAATTTCTCGCATTGAATAGCCTTCTTTTCTAAGCACAACAATAGACTGACAGGTCTCTGAAGGAAGTTCTTTCTTTCTGGCCATTTTGAGCCTGTAAACAAACAAACAACTGCTGATGCTTCAGGTACTAAACCAACCTCAAGAATGCCATGCACCCTTTTGCGCTCCCTTATTAGTTCAACGGTTTTCAGCTGTGCAACACATTTGCAGAAGGGTTTTCTAATAATCAATTAGCCTTATAAAATGCTTAACTTGGATTAGCAGCCATACCAGGAGATTGATGCAGAGGACTGACAGTTGTTGATAATAGGCCTCTATGCAAAAATGTAGATCATTCTTTGAAAATCATCTGATTAATTTTAATCGTTTGTGAAATGGATAAAAATGTTTGTGAAATGGAAAAAAAGTTTGTGAAATGCATGAAAATGTATTTTTCTTTGGAAAACAAAGAAATTTGCAAGTGATCCCAAACTTTTGAGCGGTAGTGTACATTAGTCATCCCTCACTCTGACCAAATCTGAGATGTTTTGGAGTCAAAGCAGCTTCCTTCCTCCCTTTTTTCCTCATCCGGAGGCTTTCTACTCCAGAGACATGAAAATTGGAGATTTCAGTTTGGACATCATGATGACGTGTACCTGTGCGGAGGAGGAGTCAAGGTGTGGCTTGGGAGTAGCGAACCGCACCCACTGTTTTCTGCAAACGCGCCCAAGAAAAATGTCGGGGAAGGCGAGAGCTACAGGTTTTGGTGATCACAAATGCTCTGTTGTTGGCTGCCAAAATCCACACAAAAAATGTTTTTAATATTCCATGGGGTGATGAATCGCTGAGGGACAAGTGGATTGCATTTACTTTCACTGACAATGCTCCTGCAGCCCCTGCCGCAAACCTATTCTGGTGTGCTCATTTCACGTTGGGCTCTTTCTCCAACTTGGCCCAGTACAAAGCTGGCTTAGCTAAAAACCTGCGCCTGCAGAAAGTTGTTGTTCCAACACTACGGAACCCGCCACTTTACAATTGTCTGTTAATGTCAACTTTTGCATTAGCTGACAACTTTGTTCCCCCAACTTCAATGTTATCATTACATTACCGTAAGCTATTGGATGGAGTGTGGTGTAGTTCAAAAGAAACTTTGCAGTAGACCCAATACATAAACGTAACCCTCACAGCCCACAGGCTCGCCTGACATGCCGTATTTCCATAGCTGTAGCAGGCTTACTTTCAGCTACAGTGAAAACACACACATCATATGAAACTAGACAACCTAAGGATTCTATAGATGCCAAAAACGCTATGCTATGATGTAGGTAAGCAGGCAAAATAACGCTCCAAACATACACTAAATTTCCGCTAGCAAAAAGCTAACGTTAGCCAGCTAAGTTAATTTTGGCCAGCATTAACCGTGAACATTGTTAATTTGTTGATGGATTGCTGTATTTTATTGTCTCTTTATGCATTCCAACCGCAGTGTGTTACTTTTGATTTTATGATCATGGAACTTAGATGTACTAACATTAGGTTGTACCCAATCGTAAACATTACCCCTCACAGCCCGAGGGCTCGCCTGACATGCCGTATTTCCGGGGCTGTAGTGAGCTCACTTTCAGCTAAAGTATAGAGGCACACATCATATGAAACTAGACAACCTAAGGAATCTACAGATGCCAAAAAACACTATGCTGTGATGTCGGTAAGCAGGCAAAATAACGCTCCAAACATCTGCTAAATTTCCGCTAGCAAAAAGCTAACGTTGGCGAGCGGAATTAATTTAGGCCAGCATTAACTGTGCACATTCCAATAATTTATTGATGGATGGCTGTATATTGTGTTTTTATGCTGTCCAAACGCAGCATGTTACTTTTGATTTTATGATCATGGAACTTAGATGTACTAATGTTTGGTTGCATGTGACATTTATATTCCCCCTGTTTTAGGCTATTTCGCTTGTACATCTCATGCAGGGCTCAGTGCATCGCTCTCAGACAGCAGGAGCACATCTAATCCACCCCGGGGTGCGTTCCCAAAAGTGTAGTTCCTAACAAAGTTATAGTTCATCCAATCACAGTCAGTGCATCCAACTATGTCAGTTAGCATCTGTGATTTCGGGAAACGCACACCAGAATGGTCGATAGATTCAGCTATGGTGAGGTCACACGTTGTGTTACTATGCACGCGTTGCTATGGCTGCACTTTCAAGCCACTCCTCCCTCCTCCCCCCTCTTCCCTCGCACCACCCCCTCCGCCCAGCCATGCCTCTATCTTCCGGCCGAGTCAAAATCTCGAAATTTTCTCGCGAGAGCAAGATTGGCTTGATAAAAAGGGCAAAATAAATATGAATGTTGCGTAATTTTTGCAAATTACTGCAAAACATTATGTTTTAGACCCAAATCACTTTTTAGCGGGTGTAAATACCAGGTAATGGATCCTTTAAGTTGACAGAATGTAGTCATGCAGACCAGAGTGATGCAGTGGCGTCTGAGGGCCCGAAGATCACGGGCTTCCAGTAAAGGTCTTCGGCCTTGTCCCTTATGCGTAGAGATTTTTCCAGTTTCTCTGAATCTTTGATGATGTTATGCACTGTCGATAATGAGACCTTCAAAGCCTTTGCAATTTGATGTTGAGGAACATTGTTTTTAAAGTATTCCACAATTTTTTTACGTAAGCCTTCATGGGTTGGAGAGCCTCTGGCCATCTTTACTTCTGAGAGACTCAGCCTCTCGAAGACATCCCTTTTATAGCCAATCATGTTATACACCTGATGCCAGTTAACTTAATTACTTGCTAAATGTTCCTTCAGCTGATTCTCCTATACATTAATTGCTTTTTCAGCCCTTTTTTGCCTGTGCCCCAACTTTTTTGAGACCTGTTGCAGCCAGAAAATTTGAAATCAGCTCATTTTGTGGATAAAAATGTAAAATGTCTCAGTCTCAACATTTGAAATGTTATCTATGTTTTATTGTAAGTAACATATTGGCTCGTGATCTGAAAGTCATTGCATTTTGATTTTATTCACAATTTACACTTCGTCGTAACTATTTCGGAATTGGGGTTGTATAGTGTTCACATGCAATTGTGCAGATATTGGTATATTAACCGTTTTTGCGCTTGCATAAGGACATTACCGCATTATGCCAATTGACTCCTCTGCTTGAATACGGATTTTTCAGTGTTTTTCGATTTGCCTTGAGATCCTCAGTCCTATCCAGAGAGGGCTGGTGACCTGATGCGGATGTAGGCCTTCATTCCATCTAAGCAGTTACACACCGGATTCTGCTAATCAAGGTCTTCACTTCAGCAAAGATTCAAATTCAAACTGATCATGTATCTGAATGTTTGCTCCCGTTTTGTAAAATTGGCTACATTTTGCTGAAAATAAATGCATCCAACGTGCACCGAAATGAATCTGCAACATTTTAATTTTGCCATCTCATACCATGAAATGCTATGGTTAACTCAGAATTTATTAAAAATAGGACCAAGGGTCCTGTAGCTTACCGGCAAGCAGTCTTACAGCGATGATACAAGTTATGAAAATTTCATGTGAAGTTTGACATTTGAATCAATGAAAATCAATGTCACGGTCACTAAATAAAAGTTCACATACATTTATAAGACCTTCTTTAATACAATCCAAAGCTCTGAAGCAGTTTTGGTGATACAAGTCATTAAAATATATCAATATGTCAATTGTGAACATTAAAGGTCACAGAATGTCAAGTTGTGGCCAGCAAATGGACTTCATATATGACTTTCTAAATGTCTCTATATAAACCTTGGCTCAATATGTGACCATTTTGGTGATACAAGTCATTGTAATTTCACTGTGAAGTTTGACCCTCAAAGGTCACTGACAGTCAAGTTGAATGTCACCAAATGTCAGTTCATATGTGACTTCCTAGATGTCAGTAACACAAACTTAGGCTCCATCTGTGACCGTTTTAGTGATACAAGTCATTGAATTTTCACTAGGTCACATTTGACCTTTGAAAGTCAATACGAAGATCACCAGATGAAAGTTCATATATGACTTCCTATAAGTCTGTAATACAAACCTAGACTCCATCTGTGACCGTTTTGGCAAGACAAGTCATTGTAATTGTATTATGTCAAGTTTGACCTTCAAATGTCATCAACAGTCAAGCTGAATGTCACCAAATGAAAGTTCGTATGTGACTTCCTATGTCAGTAACACAAACCTAGGTTCCATCGGTGACCCTTTTAAAGATAGAATCATTGAATTTTCTCTAGGTCAAGTTAGACCTTCGAAGGTCAGTATGAAGGTCACCAAATGAAAGTTCATACATGACTTCCTATACTTCTCCAATACAAACCTAAGCTCTATCTGTAATAGTTTTGGTGATAGAAGTCATTGAAATTTCACTATGTGAAGTTTTTGACCTTCGAAGATCACCGAAGGTCAAGTTCAAGGCCACCAAATGAAAGTTCATGTATGATTTCCTATACATCTCCAATACAAACCGAAACTATCTGTAACCATTTTGCTGATATAAGCCATTAAAATTTCACTGTGAAGTTTGGGCATTCAAGGTCACTGAAGGTCAAGTTCAATGTCGCCACATGAAACTTCATACATGACTTCCTATATGCCCACAATACAAACCTAAGCTCTATCTGCAATAGTTTTGGTGATAGAAGTCATTGAAATTTCACTCTGAAGTTTGACTTTCAAAGGTCGCTGAAGGTCAAGTTCAAGGCCACCAAATGAAGGTTCATACATGACTTCCTATAAGTGTTCAATGCACATATGTTCCCAATCTTTAATATTTTCAAGCCTAGAAACCTTTGAAAATTGTAACATTTTGCTTGACCTCAAATTTGACCTTTCAAGGTCATCTGAGGTCAACTTAAACACAGCCAAAATATAGGTCATATATGACTTCCTATATGTCAGTAATACAAACTTAATCTCTAACTGCAACCATTTAGCTTCCACAGGCGATTTGGCCCATTCTCCATAAGACCTAATGTTAAAGTACAGCACCCCCACTAGACCCACTTCCTTCGATTCAGTCAAAATGGCACTCGCACTGTACATAAAGTGTATCAAGGTGAGTTGATTGCCAGATTTAGAAGAAAGTTATCAGTTTTTGAGAAATCATTTTTTGAAATTTCAAGTCATATCTTTTAACATTGTTAATATATTCCCTGACCTCGAGTTTGACCTTTCAAAGTCATCTGAGGTCAACTTTAACATAGCCAATGTATAGGTCATAAATGACTTCCTATATGTTGATAAAACAAACTTAATCTCTATCTGCAACCATTTGGCCTCCACAGGCCATCTTGCATATTCATAAAGCACAGCGCCCCCAATAGACCCACTTCTATCAATTCAATTAAAATGGCGCTTGCACTGTACATTGATGGTACCAAGGTAAGTTGATTGCCTGATTTAGAAAAAAATTTATTGCGCAGTTTTTGAGAATTTTTTTTTTTTTAAATTTCTCAGTCCTATCTTTAACATTGGAGCCAAAATTTCAAGGGCCCATAAAACGGACAAAAATGATTAAATCAAAAATCTGAGAAAAATGTCTGGAGATATGGTCTAGTAGTATGTTATTGCGAATTTATTTAAAATTGATCGGCCAAAAAAAAAGATAAAAAATGTTCCGGACGATGGACGCCACACCACGACAATAGCTTATCGGCCCATAGGGCCGGTAAGCTAAAAACTGAGCATATCTGATACTTGGTCTTACTTAGCTTGGGCAGAGCAGTCATGTTTGATTTTGTAAAAGCTTGGTATCAAAGGGTTAAAAAGGAAAGTGTCATAAGTGAGGGCAATGTACAGGAACCGCATAGCATTCTACAGTGTCCAATCATGATGTTAAGTACTACTTTTAACTTCTCACAGATAAGTAGTGTTAGTCTGGAGGCAGAATGACAATGGCTTTATTTGTGGTTTTTTCTCAGTATTCAACAGAATCCTTACAGGTTGCAAATGTATTCTTGTATTACGCAAATGTCAGACCAGTATCAGACGAGTGTCTGGCATGGCATTTTCAAGGGCTTCGCTGTCTTTGGGTGTCTACTGATAAATTTGGACCGGGTTCAGGTGCTTGAACTGGGCACCAGTTGCCAGTGTAGCTGGATTTATGATGGGTTTCATGGGGTGGGCAAGAGTGAGCATGCTACTGTATAATAATGATTTTACTGTGCAGGTCGAACCATTCCATTATTGAGGACATCCGCTATGGCAACAGCAAGCCGTATGGATCTGGACCTCTAAAAGAACTACTGAAACTCCTGCCTGAATCTGAGGAGGTGAGATGAGGGTGCCAAAAAAAAAATTACACCCAGTAGTGAAAATGTATATTCACTATTCATATATATATATATATATATATATATATATATATATATATATATATATTATATTCATATTCATATTCAAATATATATATGAGACGGCGATTACCTGGGCATTACCGGAAGTATAAATAGTGTTACCTTGTCCTGTGCTGCCTCACTATAGATGCCATTCTTTCAGAAGGTAACGGAATTCTTAATTACTGGAAATAAATTGGGAATCTACTGTAATTGTGGTTGAATAGTGAAAAAATTATTCTTTTCTCAGGAGAATGGATTTATTTGATAAGTTTTGTATTCCCTTTTGTTTTATATTTTATATTAACACATTTTCTGATAGAACAGTGCTTTCTCTCTGTCTGGTTTAGCTCTCAACTTTTCTCAAGGTGAACTCATTGTTCGGGAATCAAATTGCGGATGCATAGTCGGATTTAATTGTATGATTATTTTTTTTGACTGCTATGTGCCAATTTGATTTTTATGTATTTTAAAGGAATTCAGAGGAAATTATATTAAGCACATTACATTTTTATTTTGTCCACTGTGCTTTTTCTCAAGAGTAATGTAATTGCTGAAATCTCGACATAAGAATAATGATTAAACGATTAGAATCTGGAAATGGGGATATGCATGGCTACATGGGGAACCTTATGCCCAAATTCATAAAGAGTGTTTTTCCCTTGATCAAGATTAACTAGGCTAAACAATGTGTCAACAGGTGATGAGGAGTTCAAATATAGGCCCAAATTCATAATGAGTGATTAGATCATCTGTTGTTTATTCTGCCTACATGATTATCCACACCTAAGAGACAAGAAATTCTTGTCGTCCCAAGGGATTTATTGTTCTTGTGTAAGAGTTTCAAATTCTCGGTTCACTAGCTTGTGTGGATGGACGTATGGCCATGGATGGGTTTTCATGAGCAGTCAATCAAGGATTTCATGATGTAGCCTACTTTCCAGGGATTACTGGTGTTATTGATGACTCCCATGTCAAAATCGTTAATCTAGGAAGCATTAATGCTGCAATTTCAGCCTCAATTGTTAATTAGTTTGCAATCACCTGATGCATTTTTTAAATGCTGTTTCAGGATGGTATGGATCAGCACATGATCTATAGGTTTTTGAAGCCCTTTTGTCTAACATATTTAAGTTACGCAAGACTGGACCGATGAACATCGGCTACGCAGCTTACACACAGATGGATAATTAGCCGATCATTTTATTTCTGAATTATGATTGTCAGAGGAGTGTATCTACATGTGTAGTTCTTGGTTTTAGCTGCGTTATAATAGTTTTATGTGGCTTAAATAATCGGCAGATCATCACTGTTTGGGAATTCGGCCTTAGAAGTTTGGGTACAATGTCAGAACAAGAAGTAATGTCTTTGTGGGAAACATAATGGATCAAGGTGTATCGCATTCCATTGTTATCAGTTTTTAAACTTCGGAAACTGGAGTAAACTTGCAGACTTGCCATTTTGTGCGGATTAGGGGTTGGGGTCCAGAATGGATGTAGTAGAGGGTCTGGGACAGAATTTGCCCTTGTAGGTACCTGATGAATTAGAGCTCATTGTCCTTTGTGCTGGCAACTGGTTTGTGCATCTCACAATATCATCACAGTTTATGCCCAAAGTGATAAGTGGGAAATCGTCGGCTGGAAAATTGCATGCCACGGAGTTCAGTTTTAAGATCTTTTTGGGGGATGCGAGTTTTTAGGGAGGAGGGATAAGGCCTGAGGGCGTTTTTAGGTCAATTGTGCATGATGAGCTAAATATAATGACCACTTTGTCCCTTCTCAGTTGAGGAAACTTCGAACATTCAAGGGCAACGCTAACAAACTGACTCTTGTGGACTCCTTCATGTACCTTCTGATTCAGGTGCCTAGGTAAGAAAGCATTTGTTCTGTCGACATGTTTTTATCAGTTTTGCCTCATAATGGGAATTTAAATGGAGCACATTTTTGTGTTTGTGTGTCCTCCATCAGTTTTGAGGTTCGTATTGAATCCATGGTCCTAAAAGAAGAGTTCTCACCTTCCTGTTCTGTAATGAGCCATGAGATCGATGTCATCCGCAGCGCAACTAAAGGTAATGACACCCTCATGGTGTACTATTAGCAGGTGACCCAGATCTTCTGCGTATGACGAAGTTGTGTAATTGTACCTGGACTGGTCAGAATCAGGTTTCGGCGCAGAACCATGTCTGTCTGAACGGAGCTCCATGATCGCCGTTGGTGTTGGGTTCAGAACTTTTTTTTTTTCCACTACTCTGTGTCGTCATAGTCTCAGCCGACTCCGTTAATTTCTTTACAGCTGCTAATAGCAGACCAGAGCAGCAAAGCAGTTCACACTTTGTATTCAAGAAGTTTAAAATGAGGGTAAACAAGTGCAAATTGAAGCCATTAACAGAAGGACATCGTAAAGACAAAAACCAAGCACAGCCCTGGATATGTTGATGTTGCAGGGTCAGTTATGGATACAAAAAATGTACCTTAAGTACAGCAAGTAAACAGCACAGCAGATTTTGTCAACTGTTAAATAAAACTGCTATATTTAGGAATGATGTTGCAGACATTTGCTTGTAACACTTAATTTCAAGACATCTGCGTCTGCAAAATTGGATTCTGTGCTCTCATAAATCCTGGAAAATTTTTCACTAGCTCCATGGCAGTTTCCTGAATCAAGTATTTTTCCCCTCCTAGATGAGTGATTGTATGAGCTGCTCCTGGAGAAACTTGCACTGTGCAATTATTCTGACACGCTGAGCAGACATCATTGGATCTGAAATTCCACTCTTTATCTGGAGATTGAAAGATGGAATTATTACTGTGTGATGCTTATGCCATTTTTAGAATATTTTGGTGCCATGCTATGAATTTTAATGAATTGTCGTATGTCTTCTAGCCGTGGCCTTCCAATGTACAAATACATATGGAGGCCAGTGTTTATGGTTATTGAGTTGGATTGCTGATCCAGGAACATATTTCTTCTGAGTCTAAACCGTGTGCTGTAGGAGCTAAAAGGCTGAACTGATCCTAGATTCTCAGGTGTGGAGTGAATGCAGGCCCTGATCCCATTCATCTGTCATTCATCTGGCCGTAGTCCATCAGTAATTAGCACTGCAGTTACAAGCGAGATGTAGTTTTAAATAAAATGTTGTACATTGAAGGAATGAATCTGCAGTTGCTCCAATGTGATTTTTAGGGAAAGCAGGGTTTTTTTTTTTTTCTTGCAGTTTGATTGAATTTGTATTGACCTCCTGCAGAGTTAATGACCTGTGAGGAGCTGCATGCTGTCTTACACTTAGTCCTGCAAGCTGGAAACATAATGAACGCAGTGAGTGTCTCTCTTCCTCTCTCCATTAAATCTCCCTATTTTTCCCTTGACTGAAACGTTGTCAACAGCCAAAGACCACTGGCATGTCTCTCATATCCTTGCAGGGTGGCTATGCTGGCAATGCTGTGGGATTCAAGCTGTCCTCTCTCCTGTCTCTGGCCGACACCAAAGCCAACAAGCCTGGAATGAACCTTCTCCACTTTGTGGCCTTGGTGAGTCAGGAATGATGGTATATGTAGTCCATTCTATCCCAATTATTTCAGTCTTGAGTTTGAAGTTGGTCTTCATCGTTTTCATATACAAAAATCAATTCAATTCTGTTCCTTTGGTTTTCTGCTGTGTACAAATTGCAGTACATATTTAGTAAAATGGATGTTTGCATAAGAATGATGGATTAAATACTTTTTGAAGGAGATAAATGCAGGTGTTGGACTGATGGTTTCTCACTCAGGGCTGTAAGTTGTTACTTACGTTCTTGTTTTGTAGTAATTGTGTAATTTTGGGGTGCTAAACGCTTCCTTGAGTGTGATCTTTAAATATGTTTTTTTCCCTACAGGAGGCTCAGAAGAAAGATGAGAATCTGCTGAAATTTCCGGAGAAGCTACAACACGTGCAGAGCGCTGTCCGGTAAATTCACATGCCAAGCCTGCTTCACTTTCAACAGGACACCAGACTGTATGACGTGTAGGCTGTAGTTTTGTGTTACCAGCACTCCCGGTTTCATCAAATTTCTGGTATTATTTACTTTTCTGGGAATGCGCCAAAGCCAGCTTAATTCTACAGTCACTGGTTTACAACTGAGCTGCATAGGTCGGTATAAAAATTGAATTATTTCGTTGATGAAATGGCTGAAACTGCTTCCAGGTTTCGCAGCCATTTCTGCTCACCTACGGAAGAGCAGTTTTCAGACTCTCATTTTTTGACCTTTAAGCCCTTCAGCAGGGTTTAAGAGTCCCATGGAGCGTGGTTGACTGGTGCTGACAGACTCGTTAGCTTCGAGAACATTGTGACATGCCTGAGCTTCTCTGTGCTGTGCAAGGTCACTGCCGCCGAGCAGATGCTCCCGAGCCAACCTTGTTCCAGACTCCCATGGCTGCGTTTATGCAAATGGACGACAGGGGGGCCGCTCCTTGCTGACTGTTGGCACTTTTTCCCTTCAGGATATCAGTGGAGAACATTGAAGCAGAGTTCCAGTCACTCTATGTAAGGACTAGAACACTGGAGGAAAAGATCCAGAGGGACAATGAGCTGTTGGTGCAGCTGGATCAGTTTCTACAGGTGAAGCTTTGCATCGCCTGACTGATGTCAATCAATCACTAACTGCACCTTTCTGATTTTCCCTCTGCTAGCTCACATTCACTGAAATGCATGCATGCTACCATGTACCATGTTTTAGTACTGCTGTTGCAGACAACGCAAAGTAAACACGGAAGGACAGTTTAAGTTGTAATTCTGATTTGCTCTTGACCACAAAATGGCGGGGCAGGATTTACTGGTTATGTGTACATATTTGAGTAGTGCTTCTGCTTCTGCCAGGTATTATTTGGGAGATGGTATCTCTGCAGCAAATAGTATATAGTGTAAGATCCAGTCTCTAGAAGTAACTTCTGTTTCAGCTATAAATAAGGATGCTGCTTGGCCCATTTACATTCTAGGCACTTATCCAGAGTACTTGGAAAGCTGCCATTCTTTTCACTTGCAATCAGTTTTATACCTCGGGACATTAAGTGAAGCAAATCAGATTAAATGCCTTATAAAGGTTGTGCCCCACCTGGGATTGAAAACCACAACCTCAGTTGCAAGTTCAGTTGCTTGGCCATTATGCTAAACTGCACCATTTTTATCCCTCTGGCATAGAATGCGTGGGGATATAGTCATCAGTGCGGCCATCGGTCCGTCTGTGGACATTTTGTTTCCGGGACAGAACTCAAGTACCATTCAATATTTTTTAACAAAACTTGCTGTGTGTATCAATCAGGTCCTAGACTGGTGCCTTTTGATATTTTGGGATTACTGAGATTAGATTGTGGGGGCCGGGGGATATGCCATTTTCTGATGACTCTTGTTTATTGAGCAAGTCCATAGTTGTTTGAAAGATGACAGTGAATAAAAAAAGCACTGCTAATCTTTCAAAGTTAGGGTATGGATGTGAAAACCCCCAAAATAATGCTGACCGTCTCTAACCTTCAATATTTTCAAATCCATTTTACTGGATTGTGGATCCAGAAGGTGAGCATTATGTCACATATGAATACTTGCACACTGCAAAGTATGCGTGTTTTGAGACCCCTACGTATGAGTGAGTCTGTGTCGTGTTTGATGTCATTTTCTATTTCTCTTCCCAGAATGCCACAAGGATGCTGCAGGACCTGAAGAAGCGCAGGCTGGATCTGCGCAACGAGGGAAACTCCCTCATCGACTTCTTCTGCGAGGATAAAGACTCCTTCAAACTGGATGACTGCTTTAGGATATTCCAAGACTTCTGCCTCAAGTTCAAAAAGGCTGTGAAGGTGTGGATTTATTCTTTGTGGGTTTAGCAAAAGTAGTACAGTTCTAACTGATTACTGGGTATTTTGAAGAAATATTATTTTCCGCACCTCACTGAGCAAAAGTCCTTCCAATCACGTTGCAAAAAATTACATGAAATTGTATATTAAATATGGTACGTATCTAGCTCAACTTAATTGCTTTATTAATATTATTATTATTTTTTTTTTTTTTTTGCTAAAAGGAGGCTAGCACACGTTTTGCACTTCAAGTAGCAATCAATGTTATAGTTTTCTTTATTTTATTGATAATGCTTAAATACTGCATATACACAATGAGAGTAAAGAATTTGATTAGACTGATGTAAAGCCTTCCCTTTTCTCTTCTTTCCACTTTCAGGATAACATGGAGCGTAAGCTGAAGGAGGCTGCGAGGCAGCAGCGTCTGCGGGAGCTGGAGGAGAAGCGGATGGCGTGGGGTGATGCCAGTCAGGAGCAGGGCTTCGGCCGCAGCAGCAGTGAGAATGACGTGGACACGCTGACAAAGGAGGGGCTGCTGGACTTCCTGCAGCAACGGACCCTCAGCCCGCACCGGCCCCTAAGCCGCTCAGCTAGTGCCAGACGCCACAGAAGCGCCGCGGCTACTTCTGACCGCCAGCTGCAAAGTTACCTGGAGCTTTTTGGCGGCAATAACCCTGCCAAATTCAGCAGCCTACCTCGCCCCGGCCGCCCTCACCACCGCAGTACCGCCGCCTGGCTGCTTTGCCAGGATGACAATCGCGAGCTGGGCCACAAGGCCCTGCTGTCCTGCGGTAAACAACTGACCTCGCCCGGGGCATACACGGACCCTATTAGCCCCCTGGCTCGAACCTCTGCCTACTTCAACAACAACGGCGATGTGGACGATGACTCGTGCTTTAACGATAATGAGCGCAACGCTGTGTCGGAGGGTGGACTCGTGCTCCAAGGATACCCTGACAGGGACACGTTCGAGACGGGGGTGGGAACAGGTGTCCGTCCAATGAATGTCAGCCTAGAGCTTTGCACCTTCGTACCTGAGCAACGAAACTTTGACCTCCAAACAAATGTCAATAACAATAATAATGAAGATGCTTACTTGGCTGGCCCGGGGGTCATTGTGGTTACAGATCTAGAAAGGGAGAGAGACCCTCCAAAGACACTTATTTTAGACACACCCCCACCCAGCAGGAGCTCCCCCAAGTCCGCCTGGGATTACAGACTAGGTTCCCCGCAGAAGGAGGAGGATGAGGATACCAGCACGGTCTCCTCAACAACTTGTGACACGCCTTTACCTTTGGATACTCCCATTTCCAACAGAAAACCCCTTTTCAGCATCATGGACTATACGGAGACTGACTGTTCCGTGACACTCGACCTCTCTGAAATGGAGAACCCACCAATGAGGAAGGAAGTTGGTGAAGGCAACACCGTGGGAGACTCCAATGTTCAGGGCAACCAGACGGACTCGAGTTTGCCTTCTTCAAACTTGGAATCTAGATCTGCCAATGGGACTCCCGCATTAAAGTCCACAAATGAGCTGCCTGAATCAGAATCTGCGTGCGTCAATGAGCTGCAAAAACCTTCCTGCCATGGGGTGGAGTCCAGCTGTCCATTGTCTGCTGATATAGTGCAGGTGGGCTCAGACAGCAGCTGTACCCCAGTGGAAAAACCTACAGAAACAGAGGCTGGGGAATCCAAGAGCACCCAAACTTCGCATGTAAAAACAAAGACTGTGTTGAAAAACCCCACAGCGGCATCCAGAACAACCGCTGCAGCTCGCCCTGCCCGGACACGGACCTTCGTCGAGAACCAGAACATGCGCAGAGTGGTCCCGCTCGCCAAGCTGAGCCGGTCTGGGAGTGGTGCCCGGCGAGTTGACAGGCCACCCGGCTATGAGAGCTTCGAGCCCAGGCGTCCACTGCGAGACCAGAGCGCTCCAGCGAGGAGGGGTGAGAGGACCGCCCGGGCTTCCCGCCACTCCAGCCTGCCCCCAGAGGAGTCCAAAGCCCAGAGGGGGAGCTTGGTTAGCTGTAGCAATAGTGGAAGTGCCTCCCGTTGGGCAAAGGACCAAACGCCACGTAGGCCACCTTTATGGAAGCCCAGTGCCAAGCCTGTGAGGAATGTGCCCAAGGCCGCCCCAGAGGAGAAGATGTGTCGCTCCACCTTGAGGGCACTGGCACTGGCGGCGGCAGGCTCAGAGGCTGGGTCCTCCTCGACACCCACAGAAAACGCCCTGCCCAGCTTCGCCCGCAACACTGTGGCCTCCTCCTCCAGGACCAAGAAAGATCCGGTCGCCACTGCTTCTGTCTCCACCCCCTCAACCCCGTCCAAAACTGCCAGCATGGGAAGGATGGGCTCCCTGAGGCATGCAGCTAACCCGGCACCCGCTGCTGGTGAGCAGCATCTTGCCCGGGGCAAAGAGAAGCATCAGGGCTCTCTACGGAGAGTACAGAGTGTACGAGCCTCCAGTCGAAGCGGGCAGCGTGCCGAAACCCCACCTCCTGGGAGAGAACGTTCTAGAAAGAGCAGCACCTTCTCTGAGAAGTCGGTGCTGTCCAAAGACTCAAAAGACGGCTCCAATAAAGCCCTCAAGCCCACATGGAAATGAAAATCAGCGGGGGGAAAAGTAAAAGCACGATAGGACTTAAAGGAAAAGCCTTGAATGAAAATGTTGTTAAATTAATAAGTTTAGATTATATTTTTGTTTACAGTTTTCTGCTTTTGTCATGTTGTACAGTTTTACCGAATCATGGCCTTTGAAACAAATTATTTTGAAAAGCTTCTAATGGTAACGTTCTTGAACAGCTGGTTTCTGACTGACTCCTGAGGAGTACATCTAATTCATATCAGGTATTTTCTAGTTCTGTAGAAACATTTTTATTTTAAGTAGTTAAAAGCAGCTCATGCACTCTGCAGGTTTGGGATGAATATGGATTTAAATATTGTCAGTGTCATGGAAAAGAAAAGCTTTGTATCTTACCTCTCATTCAGAGTTCTACATTTCTATTCAAATTTACATTTCAATTGCTTATTAATGAATGAAGTCAGTTCTTCTATGACCAGACTGAAGTATAATGCTCTGTGACTGAACTAACATTCAAACAGAATGAAATCTCAGATGGTAACTGCGGGGGGAAAAAAGACAATTCTATTACTAATTCATAAAAAATATTAAGGTGCAGCTGGGAGAATAATGAAAAACCCTCACCAGTAAATGATAGAATGTCACTATTTTGAAAAGATTGCATTTATAAATATTTAATACTCAGTTTTCTTTTTTTTGTTCATGTCCTGTGCTCGCTTCCATGTAAAGATGCATATTAAAATTAGGAGAATGTTTTCTTGTCTTTTCCAATTTCGCCTGGAAGACTGTTGACAAATGGCAAGACCGCCTCCAGCAAGGCCTCATCTGCCTGCTTTTTTTGTCTTGTATTTAATGTCAAATTCCTAACGGTTGGTGTGTTAAAATAATAGTAACGAATAAACTGAATATGCTGTAGCACTGCTAATTAGCTCTGACCATTCAGGTATGGTTGGGTGGTTAAGAACACAAGCTGTGTATAAGCTGCTATGCTGCTCTGTGTTTGTGACCGACTGCTCAGCCAATAGGATTGCTGCTCTCTGGCTTTCCATGTGCCCCCTCTGGTCGTAGAGCCTCAGTGCGCTTTTTCCTCACCTTGTGGTATAGTATATGAGTGTTTTCTGTGTCAACCTGTATTGTTTCCCGGGTAACTTATCAATGCTAGTACAGAAAAGAACTCTGCACACCATGCAAGAAATATTTTTGGCTCCCAGCCATAAATCAGATTATGCTGCAAATGTATGGTTTTATTTTTTTTTTTTTTTTTTTATTCGTGCGGGGCATTGAAATGACATGCTTCCAGTTATTTGCCTATAAATAAATGGTCCTCATTAATTTCATGTCTTTGCGTCTTGTCTTTCTAATTTCATGGAAGTCCTCTGCTGATCTCGCTAACAATTGTATACATGAAGTAAACTCTGATTTCCAGGTCTGCAAAGAAGGTCTATTGCTGCATTTTGTGGATGTCAGAAGTTGATTGTTCCAAGTCGGTATTTCTGATCTGTGATCGAAATGCGTCCCAACTGGAAAATGCAGATACCCACCGCAAACCGTTTGTTTTGCTAGTCTCTGAGCTTCACAGTCAATGCCTGAAGAGCGATATCACAGCACCATTAGTGATGGTTAAATTTTCACAAGATATTTTTATTTTATCTTTCGTTTATCCACTTAGAGCAGTGTTTCAATCCCAATTTATGAATGAAGTAGGTAAGAAAGTAAAGTTAACCCTATAATGCCCAGACACTGACATCATTATAGGAAAAATATGACCCAGTAATATTTTTGAAGTATTGAAGGGTAGTATTCAGATCCACTGTTCATCATTAGGTTTTGTGACAGCTAAATATATATTGCTGAACAGAACTTCTAATTCCAGGAGTATCATATCTGATACAGCCAAAAATCAGCACCCCTCCAGAACTCAACACTCGAAATTTCAAATTATTTATATGCTCTCTACTATCTGTAGCTATCCCTTAACATGTATAAGAATAAGTTTTCAAGTAATATTTACCTTGGAATGCCGAACTTCACTGCCAAAGTCCAAGGAAATTCATGAATTCCCATTCACATGGGAGCTACTACCTTGAAGTGAGTGACTAGGGGAGAGACTACTCCTGTAATCTTACTACTTCCTTCCAGGTGGCAGCACTGTGTATCAGATATGACACAGTGAGCAGTTGTGGTTGTGTTGCATCTTACCAGATGGGCATGGTCCTTCAAATTTGGTGTATCATATATGATACAGGGGGCATTATAGGGTTAAGTAAGTAAAGTTTATTTATATAGCACCTTTCACAGACAGGGTCACAAAGTGCTTTGCAGTTATTTACATAGAGAAAAGAATAAATACAATAAAATACAATAAAAATAGGGATAGAATAAGAACACAAAGATTCAAATGCCAGTAAGTCAAGTCAAGTTCATGAGTAGAATGAAAGGGCAGTGCCCAGCCTAATCCTTTTCCCCACTAGAGCAAATGAGGCACCAAACTCGCAGTAGGGAGAAAAATCCTCAAAACAGTGGTGAGAAAAAACTCCCCAGTGGGAAGAAATCTCAGGAGAAACCCGGCTATAGTGGGGAGGCCCATCCTCCGCGGGCTATGAAGGGAAGGAATGCCTTAGGATTGCTTGTAAAGACCTCCATCAAGCACAAATCATTTACATGAAATTAGCAATGACTATTACAGAGTTATTATGGTACGTCTCACAACACAAATGCCTCATTGTAGAAATTTGATTAAACCACAAAACTGGATGTCATGCAGAAAAGATGAAGATGGCAATCATTTGTGAAACTTTGTGAAACTGATGTTTGGAGCTGCTCACAGATTTTATTTGTGATGGAAGTGATCAGACATGCCACCAGGCTAGCTTTAGCCAAGCGAGAGGAGGACAGTGAGAAGACCAATGTTTGATTCTAACACACTAGGATATTTAAGTATATGGTGAATGACATAATTCCTTGGACAATGACATTTCTTGTTGTCAGAAGAGAATGAAGTCAAAAGTCCTTGAAACAAGCAGGAACTGAAGAGGGCAGCAGCAAAGGCCTGGTGGAGCATCACCAGGGGGGATACCAAGCTTCTGGTGATGTCTATGCATCAAAGACTTCAAGCAGTGATTGCATGCAGAGGTTATGCAACCAAATATTGAAAATTATCACTTCCTTCAAGGTTGTTAAACTGTGGAACATTTCTAATGAGCTTGACAATGGAGGCACTGTGTACAGAAGGTGCTGCCATTCCTAAAAGGTTCGTCTTATATGGATGAACCCCCCCCGTCTTTTATTCCTTTTCTTTCCTTTTCGTCTTGACAAAATAAGGGACACGAATGAGCCCTGAGTGTGACGGTGAGCATAAGGGAGAGACTCGTCCTTTGCTCTTTGGAGTGGGACAGACCAGGCTGTGGTGGATCTTGCTAGAATGCGGCCATCCGTGTTCGGCACATTGTATCAATGCAAATCATGCAAACGAGCTGCATGTCAAACCGAGCTCAAGTACAAGAGAGGGAACAACACAGGTGGGAGCTGGGTGCGGCACACGGAAACAAAACGCTATTACGCCTTTCATTTACATGTTGCATCATTGCAGCCAGGATCCCAGTTACCCTCCACTGCCTTTTCCTTTCCCAAAGGCCACTCCAGCCTCACTAATACAGCCACAGTTTATCTTCCTCATCACTGAGCATGTAAATGTGAAGTCCAATGGACAAAGTAAGCTTTTGTTTAACGTCGGAACATAAACAAAAGAGCGTCTCTATGGAAACAAAACGCGCTGCAATATATGGTATGTGGAATTTACCATAAATTAATTCTATTCACGTGGAATTAATTTAAACATGAATTGCCAATGTGGAACACCTTTGCGTCTTCCTACACCTGTTCAAGTAAGGGCAGTTATGAATATGGCAGATTTGTGGCTGGCAAAGGATGGTCCTGACATCCCTAAAGTGAAGTTAAATCCACAAAAAATACTAAAAAAAAAAAAAAACCATTCAAAATAAATACCATAAAAATTAATTCTGGAACCAACCAAAATCTCATATGTACGTGTGGGTGTGTGGTTTTGGCTCATCGTTGCAGATATATATATATTTTTCACATTAATTTATTTGCCATTAATATATCTGCCAAATAAATATTGAAAAGATTTATTTCAATATATTAAAGACCATTCCATCACTCAGGGCCAGATAAGCACACTTAATGACAGTGATTTAGTGATTTGCCGTAAATGTCTGGTATGTCCAACAGTGCACTTTCCCTAGATTTTGAATACAATGTCAGCCTGTGTTTATCTGCCATTCCTGACCTTTTTTGTGTGGCCTTGTGTTTTTGTCTGGAGTGGACCCTCCCTTGATAAATGGCTTGTTCCCTTTTGGGCCTGGTGATGTCAGTGGGACCTTCTGTGAGAACTGCGCTTTGCACCAGCTCTTCCCCCCTGCTGGGTGTCATGGCAACCAAATGCGGCAGTGTGAGACCTCAGCTGCGTCAGGTATCTCGCAGACAGTCTCTCACCACTGCAGTGAGCAACACACTGCCAGTCAGACATGGAAAACAGGGCACTGTCATCCTATCTCAGTATTTTATACTGACAACTGAAACAATGTGACACTCCATGGTTTCGTCTTAAAGCCAAGATCAAAGCAATAAATGATTTATCCTGGAATAGACCAAATTAGCAGTATCATTTGATACCTGGTCTATGACTGTCCAATGTATTATTAAAAGACAAACAACGCTTTGAGACCAAAAAGCAAAACTGCAATCTCCAAAGAGCTGAACCTGCAGCAGACAGGCCTTGAAACACTTCATTGAACATTCTGGAGTCATCTCAGTTTACTTAATCAAATCACTATCTGCTATGAAGTGATTACTTTATTTCTGTTAATTCCATAAGTCCATATTTTGTACACTCTTGGGATGGCAGGAGGGAGGAAATCAATAAATAAATAGCTTTTAATGGTCTTAACAACAAATAATTGGTCAGGAAACAAACAAGATTTAAACAGATATGGTAACGTACAGTATGGGGTAGCTTTCCCTTTGATTTCATATTTAAGCCCTATGGATACTTGGGTGAACTGCTTTTTACAGAGAGAAGAGTTGAATTATAACACCTCTGATTGTTCCTAGAAAACGTTTCAATCTTTTTGCAATATTCTCCTGTGCTCCAAAGCGTAACTGACTTTTTTCAGTGAAAAATAAAAGCTCAGTTTCGCAGTAAAGCAGTTTCAAGCCTTTTCTGAAACAACAGTTTTGCAGCAAAATTAATGAGCAAATGGTGGTACAGAAGGCCTCCAGAGTGCATTTGTTTAATTTTTGCTAATTTTCTGACCAATAATTTGTCATTAAGTCCATTAAAAACTTAATATCTTGCCATTCGGGCTGGGCCCTTCTTTATTTTTTTTTCATGCACTGTATGTGAACGCATCAAGTAAAAATAGTCATTTCATGACACTTCGTGATTTTGAGATAAAGGCAGTTTAAGTTGGGCACTTCTTACTTGATCTGTGATAGTGGCTTACTTCTTACATGATTCCACTGAAACTAATGTGTGAATTACTCAATTTTTTTTTTTTTTTTTTTTTTTTTTTTTTACATAAAATACTTTATAGGTACATAGAACAAACTATAGCAAGAAGTCAAAGAAGTTCAAGTGTCATGAAATGTCAATTTTTACTTGATGTGTGCACATAAGTACACCTTGTGCCTTGGCACAACTGAACAGGATATCTGAGCTCAAGATAGAGACTCTAAAAATCCATTTCAGCACCCAAATGTGTACCTGCTGGCAAGAACATTACCGTGATTAGACAGTTTGAACCCTGCTGTTGTTGTCATGCCTTATAGCCTAGTTCTATTTCACTGACCAACCCCCCAAAAGCCTTCTTTAAAACCTCTACCACCCGGGACTTGCCATCAGAGGGATTATAGCCCCGCTCTCACCTCACCTTAAAGTGCATTACTTCTTCAAACCCGTTCCTATTTACGTTTCCAAATTAGCAACTGTTAATTCTCTCAGTTGCGAGGATCAATCCTTAGAATCACAGCCCATTTCCTATCAGCTTGCATTATTGTTAATTGCAATAACTATCAAGCACTTTCCTGTCTACATTAATGGTAACATAAAACGTCAATGTCTTCTGAGGTTTCTGAATTCCTGTCGCTCACAAAACATTTTTTTCTGCATCAGTGTCCAATCTGCTTGAAACGCCTAAGAAAATGTTTTTAAAAATGCGGTTTTGCAGACTCAGGTCTGTGTTTTATGTTTGCTCACCTGAAAATAAAATTTTGTCTACAACCGGTGACATTACCATAATGCAGTTTAACTCTCAACCAGTTTTTGATAATATCAATCGGATAATTAGTTGAATTAATTTACTGAGCAAATAGGCTACCACTAAGCTGCGTTGCCATCAAATGATCAAGACATAGATTTGCATCAAAGAGGAAGGTCACAATATGCGATTGCATGGGCAGCAATCAACTGAAATTTCTTGAAATTCCATCTTGAAGTAGAACATTATGTAGTAAATGCAGCTGAAGTGTTAGGTAACGATCTGGAACCAGACGCGAGAACCAGGAATTGCAGTAAAATAGGATCTTTATTGGAAAGGGGGCGAACCCCCGCAGAGCAGGAGGCAACGGTACAAAGTCCACAGTCCAAAAATCAAAAATCCACAGGGCGTAATCCGGGTCGTAAACAGGGCACCAATCACAGAATTCATAGTCAGACAAAAGAAGGTTCGATACACAGAAGTAGCAAGCAATCCAAAACAGAGCCAAAATCAGGGATGGTCCAGTCAGAAGAGAATCACTAGAGAATACAAGGCGAAACCAAGCATAGCATAGGCAAACCAAGAGAAACGTTCTGACGGGGAACTGCTGTGAAAAGACTGCTTAAGTACACTCAAGGGAAGTCACATGCTATGATCAGGGACAGGTGAATTTGATCAGACTAATTACGTGGGAGCAAACACAAGGGAGAACCTAACCACATGAAATTGGCAAAAGCCAAAACACGGACGGGGATCACGAGACAACCTATAGACAAAACATACAGCTCCGGTTAGGGAGTTCTAATGTGCACAGATAATGAGAGGCAGGACAGAGTAGAGCAGGTGCGGAGGATCCGCTGAATTGCAGCAAAGACTAAGAGAAGGCAAGAGGCGGAGACTAGAACAGGGCGAGTGCTGAGAGCTTGTTAATCAATTAGTAAGTGCAGCGAAACAATCCCTAGTGCTCGTTAGTAAGTTAGTATTATATACAATGTTAGTCTTGGTTAGTATCTAAACAAAAATAACAAACTGTTAGTATGGTTAGTAAAATAGAAAAGCAAGGCGAAGGAAGCAAACGAGATTAGAAGGAATGTTTGAAACCCAGAAACCATGAAATCACCTAAGCATGTGACACGCAGGACTGGGGAGAAGCTGTAGCTGAACAAAAGACCAGACAGGGGAGACAAAGTGCAATGAAGGGCATGAACAAAGACATGGACCGGAATCTAACAGAATAATGGATCTGGCATGGCAAAAGCTAAAACATGGCAAAAAACAAAACAGGCATGGGAGAAACATAACAGGGCATGGCAAAAAACAGAACAGGCATGGCAAAAACAGAACAGGCATGGCAGAATCATAACATGAAGATTGTGAATATAGTTTAGATTTCATTTATTATTAATTAGATAATTGCCGTCCATACAATCTCATGTTGTAGCCGTCCCACCACTTTCCCAGAAGCTGGACTATAGATACCTCCTTAATGATTTTGCTGCCATGCAAGTTTGACGCATGGCATGCATTTTAAATGATTTTAAAGGCATGTCATGCATCAAACTTTCATGACACGTATAACCAACTTACTACAGTATTCAATTATTTGAAGTAAGAAGCGTTCATAATTTAATAAATTAATAATTATCGCTTCGAGGGAACTGGCGTGCAACTGCGCTTCTCCGGAAATGTAGCCTATTCTTTTGAATGCTAAAAACATTTTTATTACGTACAATCTTAAAATAAATTGGGTTGCACTGCTGAAAAAAAATGCATGAAGGGGAGATGGAATTCAGGGAAAGCACGAGATTATATACCGTTTTGTAAGCTACAGGAATTCAGACGCTTCGAAAGACATTGACGTTTCATGTCACCATCAATGTGAATAGGAAAATGCTTGATAATTATTGCAATGAACAATAATGCAAGCCAAGGGGAAATTGACAGTAATTGATCATTGATTCATCCTCACAATTGAATGAATTAATACTTAGTTGCTAATTCGGAAACGTAAATGGGAGCAAGTTGGGAGAAGTGATGTGCTTTAAAGCGAGGTGAGAGGAGGAATATTATCCCTCTGAACACAAGTCCCGGATAGAAAGGGTTAATACTTTCTTAATAATTACAGGCTTATATATTGGTCTTGATTATTCAGTAAATAAACTGTGTGATTATTAATCAAGCAATCTTAAACAGGAGGACCTTGAAAGCTATTATGAGTTTCAGGATCAGAGGCTCACGGCACACCGTTGAAAATCCCAATAATGCCGGTGTTACCGCTAAGGGGATGTTGGGCTTTAGTTTCCTAAAGAATCATGCTATATTATAAGTCATCTGTGTTTGAGAGATTCACCAGAGCTGCATGGTAAGAAGGGAAACATCTGGGAATCCAATCTATTCCCTCGGTGGCTGATTTAACAAACTTTGGGCAACATTTAAAGAGATGCAACAGAGACAGTTGTGCAAAATTTAAATGGCAAAGGTTTGAAGCTTATGCACATTCATCTGATAAAAAGCCAAAAACAGTAGGCTTATATTATTTTCAAATCATCACATTTCTCAGAGTCAACGGCACATGCCTTGACTATTAAACAACCCACATTTATGAAAGTAATGTTTCCAAAGCGTAAAGGCAGTCATTTTAGATCATCTGCATGTACCACAGCATGCAAAATGGTTCGTAGGTTTTAGACTGCTATGGTCATTTTTGGACTGGAGCACATACATACAAGTTCACAGACACACACACGCAATAGAACCCGACCACACTCTTATCTCTCTCTCCTCTCTGTCTCGCACTAAAGTAAAAAGATGACTAACTTCCTGTGTCACTAATTGGAAAATCGGTCTTTCCTGACAGATGGAACGTTTTAAGATGTATAGCATGTAGTGTGTGATGCCCCTCATCAGAGGCAGAGCAATCTTTTTCTCATGCAAATAAGTGTCTGACCACCCTGATGGCGCACCACCCACTGCTAACTGATCAACACCCTCACCACCAGTTGCTGTGTCTTTGTTCTCTGTCCATGTCATGTCTCTCTTCAATAATCACCCTCCAAATTCAGAATGACCAATCATTTTTCCATCCAATTAGCCACCTATTTGAATAAAACAGGGGCTCTCACTAAATAGCCTCTTTTAGCGAGGACTTTTGGGTTGCAGTGAGTAAATAAACCGTTGTGCCTACCTGTAACAGCAGGATGCTTGCGCAGTATACTTGGGGGGGAAAAAAATAGGCCATTCTTTTTAAATTTGCCACTGGTGGACACTGCACATTGTAAAGGAAGTTGGTATCGTGAAACATGGCGCATGCATTGTAGAAGCATAACCAGTTGGGTAAAATGCATTTTAAACGTTATGTTTGAGTAAAGTCACCAAAAAGGCAATGCAGTGATTTTATACATGCAGTTCCTATGTCCCAAATAGAAGTTATGGCTCTCTCCCCATTTATTTAGACAGGCGCCTGGTCTTGTTGGCCCCCATAGTTCACCCGAAATGACTGTCCGGGGGCGTTGCCAAGATGGCCATTGACCGGTGTGACTTGCCTATAAAGACTGATAATATTGGATTACACGTGCTATGTTAGAAAAAAAAACAGAAGAGAGATAGATAAGACACACTTTATTGAACCCCGTGGGATAATTTGTCCTTTGCATTTGACCCATCCTATAGTTAAGAGCAGTGGGCAGCAACAGAACAGCGCCCGGGGACCAACTCCAGTTCGAAAGCCAGATCCTTGGTCAGGGGTACTGGTTGGAATGTTCCTATGATGCATGTTTTTGTGGGTGGGGGAAACCGGAGTACCCGGAGGAAACCCACATGAACACGGGAGGCCATGCAAACTCTGAAAGAAAGGCCCCAGGCTGGAATCAAACCCACAGCTTTCTAGCTGTGAGGCGACAGTGCTAACCACTATGCCACCCAGTGAAAGAAGGGAAGCCAAGACGTAAAAATCCCTGGTATTCCAAGGTACACTATATTCTGGGTTACATTGCAAGAGATCAAAGTGACGAACTAAAACCATTTACAGTACTGAAACCAACAAGCATCCAATATGCATACTCAACCATGACAGTGCCTCTTCAAAAAGTAGACACAAGCTGGCACTGGCATTTCAGGTATTCTATCACTAGAGGGCAGCATCACAACAGTTTATAACCTACGAATTGTAGGCGATACTGAACATAAGTACTGCGTATAAGGTATAACACTGTTAGGTGAATTCATACGCTTTGTACACATTATGGCAGTGCTGTCCAGCCGTACAAAACGGCTTGTGTTAAGTAGGCTATCGAAAACAGTGGAAATGTTTTAATGTCCACGACATTAACCGATATTTAACGTTCCACTTTTCATTGAGCATACCAGCAATATGTGTCAGTAACCACTCGGGGGAACTGTGTGACAAAACTCTGAATTTATACAGTTATTTCACAAATACGAGAGAGAATGAGCTCTTTCACACAATTATTTATTTTCGGAAATTGATCAATTAAATTAATAATTATAAGTAGGCAAAATAACAGAGGCAATAACCCAGGCATAAAACCCTGAAAAATCCATCTAATTATAGGCCCAACAATGCATAAAAATGTTTAACCCCAATATCACTTCTAAACGAAATAGATCCAACTAAAATAGATAGGCCTAATGGATTTTATGTAACGTGGTGGAACAAAGGCAATATTTATTCATGTGAATATTTTTATGGAGAGTAAGATAATAAGTATGCATCCTTTTTCAAGGAAATGAACATTGTGCCAATTGTATTGTTGCTGGGGGTTTTGGTACGAAGTCCCTCGCAGCCAAAGGCTACTTGCCTGAATCATAAAGACTGCACCAATTTCATGAACGCTGAGGTGGATTTTTAAATCGAACCAAAGGTTGCATCAGCGATACCCCCTCTGCTAAAATTCACAGGTTATTTCTCCATCACATGGCTTCAGCCCAAGTAAGAGATTAACTGAAGGATGTCCACATCATGGAAAATGCCTTATACTTTTTCAAATTTGCTGTTGATTGAGGGGCACATTCCACCTGAAAGTGGAAACGACCGCGATGATTCTAGGCCATTCAGAAATAAACCAGACAGGCCGAGTAAGAGAACGGATGGTGGTACGCAGTGGGAGGCAAAAAGCTACTGCCTTGCCATCTAAAATAAACCACCCCAGGGCTGACCGGGAGAGCGTGGGCAAGCGCCATCGATTTTTAATGAACGTGGGCGCCCCGAGTGCAAAGCCAGCGAGTGGTTTCCGAGGCGCAAGTCGGATACGATCAGAAGTAAATTGTAAGGAAGAGGCTATTCGCCCGCGGCGGTTCAGCGCGAAAGATCACAGAGTGGGCGGATTATGAAATGAAATCTCTTACTGGCCCAACTGCGGGGCAAATAGCAGAAGAGCTTCTCTTATTCGTCCCATCGCGGTGCGAATAGTAGAACTGCTTCTCTTGTATGGAATCAGCACCTCCGCACAAAAAAAAAATTGGCAGCGAGCGCACAAAACAGCAAGCATGCTCGAGGAAACTAATGCTTCGCGCGCGCTGGAGGGCATGCATTCTCTCGCAAATTCATATTTCCCTCGCGAAGTTCATTTCTGCTCGTGCGAGAAGGCATGCACGCTCGCGCGGGCCATACCTCCTTGCCCGAAACTGATTTCTGCTCGCGCGGAACACAGACTTGCCCTCTTATGATTGGTCACTTTCAAAGAGATCACAACCTCCGGCAACCTAGAATAACAGCTTCCGTAAACAAGCCAGATATAATTTCATAGCCATTTAAAGCTTTTGGCAACATGTTCGGTGCTTAAGATTAATGAGGTTATCAATCATTAAACTGTTAATATTGGTGGACTAACTTAATGGCTCACTTTCCGATTATGCCACGATGACCCGTTATTCTGCAATGTGTGCAATCCCATATCATTTTTTAGATTAGTAGCCAGCTAGCTAGCTAACTTTAGCGAGGGAAAATCTCTTAGCAAAAAAATCATCATATGTTTAAGATATGGTTTTGTTTTTGCCGTAACGTTATTAGCCAGACCCTTTCTGTCATAGGCAGGAACCTAGCAGATGGCTATACTTTGCGACGCTGTCTGCCCCCAACTTGTTCGTTTAAATTCTTGGGACGTGGGAGCAATCGCTATTTCACACGTATTTCAATCCAGGTGGCTTCACCATCAAGCTGAAACAGGCTGACCGCTGGTCAGTTTATATTCTGCCAATTACCGTGAAGGAAATGTCAATATGAATGTGGACTGCCTGTACTAATATCTATAGCTAACTGATTGTATATCAGCCCATGAAAGATTTGATGCATCTCCAACACCATTGTCATTTTCAAAACATCTTACTTCAGTCCGTAAATGACGAGCGTATTATTTGCCTGAAACGATTTTTAGCTCCCGCCGCTTGCAGTGCGGGAGCTATATCGGGCTCCGTCCGTGTGTGCGTGCGTGCGTGCGTCCGTCAACACATTTCGCTTTATCTCATCAACGATTTCAGTTACAGGCTTCAAATTTTTACTGGACATGCATCTCATAAAGCCCTACAAATGACATGCCTAAAGGTGACCTTAGCCTATTTTTTCAAGGTCACTGGCCTAAAAATATCACCAAAAACTTCGACATTTTGCTGTATCTCATCAACTATTTCAGTTACAGGCTCCTAATTTTTACTGGACATGAATCTCATAAAGGCCTACAAATGACGCGCCTAAAGGTGACCTTGACCTATTTTTTCAAGGTCACTGGCCTCAAAATATCACTAAAAACTTCAACATTTTGCTGTATCTCATGAACTATTACTACTCAAAATTTGATAGGGATCATAGGAATTTTTTTGTGAAATGACATGCAAATTTGGTAACTGCCACTGATGAACAATATATTGGATAAATGACATGTAGTCAGACACAAAACACATTTGCACGTGCATTTCATGACATTAAATGAGTGTGCAGCCTCACATTTTGGGTTTGACTAACACTTCACCATTTCAACTCAGACGTGTGTGTTGCTTGTTGGTGAAAATTTGGAAGTTCCCAAATTTTTTGCATTACATTTAGCAATAACAATGTCTCCTCAACATCTTAGGCGTCGATTGACTTCAGAGCAATTGGCAAGATGCATCGGAATGCTTGACTCTGGCTTCTCCTGGCGTCACGTTGCTAATGCACTTAACGTCAGCCAAAGCGTTGTGAACAGAGCGTGGAACCGGCATCAAACGTTTGGTACAGCAGCACACCGTCATGGGGGTGGTCGTCAGAGATCGACTACACAACGACAAGACCACTTTCTCACACTTCAGGCACGGCGTCATCCTTTCTGGACAGCCACCACCCTACGAAATGACCTTCATAACGCCTCGGGGTCAGGGTATCCACTCAGGCGACACGGAATTGTCTTCATACTGCCGGCCTCAACTCAAGAAGGCCATGTGTTGAATCCCACTGACCATCGTCATAGGCGTGACCATTTGGATTGGGCTCACGATCATGTCACATGGACACACAACGATTGGGCTCCAGTTCTCTTTACTGATGAGTCCTGATATTGCTTGGACTTTACTGACAGGAGGCAACGGGTGTGGCGAAGACAACGTGAGCAATTTAATGATGCCTACATCAACGAACACAACCGTTATGTTGGCGGATCAATTATGGTCTAGGGAGGAATAAGCAGGAACAGCAGAATGGACCTGCATGTCATGGGGAGAGGGACGATGACAGGGGTACGGTACAGGGATGAGATCCTCAATGTGTACGTAAGACCATACGCCGGTGCTGTTGGCCCTGATTTCATCTTGATGGATGATAACGCCCGTCCCCATCGTGCTAGGGTGGTGAATCAATTCCTAGAGCAGCGGACAATTGTCCACATGGACTGGCCCGAGCGTTCGCCGGACCTAAACCCTATCGAGCATGTGTGGAACATGCTGCAGGTCGCCATTTCTGGTCGTAGGGCACAACCCACAACTGTAGAAGAGCTCGGAAATGCCCTTGTTGAAGAATGGAACAACATTCCAATTGCAAGCATCCGGGTTCTGATTGACAGTATGACCCGACGTTGTCAAGCCGTCATTCAAGCTAGGGGAGGCCACACCCATTATTGACATTAACTGTGGTAATGAAACATCAAACGAACACGGTCTGTTTTCACTTTACATGTCAGAGGTGAAACCATGAAGTGTTCGTGAAAGCCAAAAGTGTGAGGCTGCACGCTCATTTAATGTCATTAAATGCACTTGCAAACGTGTTTTGTGTCTAACTGCATGTCATTTATCCAATATATTGTTCATCAGTGGCAGTTACCAAATTTGCATGTCATTTCACAAAAAAATTCCTATGATCCCTATCAAATTTTGAGTAGTATATATTTCAGTTACAGGCTCCTAATTTTTACTGGACATGCATCTCATAAAGGCCTACAAATGACGTGCCTAAAGGTGACCTTGACCTATTTTTCAAGGTCACTGGCCAAAAATATCACCAAAAACTTCGACATTTTGCTGTATCTCATCAACTATTTCAGTTACAGGCTCCTAATTTTTACTGGACATGCATCACATAAAGGCCTACAAATGATGTGCCTAAAGGTGACCTTGGCCAATTTTTCAAGGTCACTGGCCTGAAAATATCACCAAAAACTTCAACATTTTGCTTTATCTCATCAACTATTTCAGTTACGGGCTCCTAATTCTTACTGGACATGCATCTCATAAAGGCCTACAAATGACGTGCCTAAAGGTGACCTTGGCCTATTTTTCCAAGGTCACTAACCTAAAAATATCACCAAAAATTTCGACATTTTGCTTTATCTCATTATCTCATCAACTATTTCAGTTACAGGCTCCTAATTAGCTCCTGCCGCCCGAGTGGCACGATAGCTATGGTATCGGGCTCCATCCGTGCATGCGTCCGTCCATGCGTGCGTCCGTCAACAAAAACTTTGACATTTTGTTTATCATAACGGCGGAAGCTTCTGGGGCCGCCAGTGCCCTATATATATATATATATATATACATATATATACACTATCGCTCAAAAGTTTAGGATCACTTGCAAATTTCTTTGTTTTCCAAATAAAAATACATTTTCATGCATTTCACAAACATTTTTTTCCATTTCACAAACGATTAAAATTAATCAGATGATTTTCAAAGAATGATCTACATTTTTGCATAGAGGCCTATTATCAACAACTGTCAGTCCTCTGCATCAATCTCCTGGTATGGCTGCTAATCCAAGTTAAGCATTTTATAAGGCTAATTGATTATTAGAAAACCCTTCAGCAAATGTGTTGCACAGCTGAAAACCGTTGAACTAATAAGGGAGCGCAAAAGGGAGCAAGGCATTGTTGAGGTTGGTTTAGTACCTGAAGCATCAGCAGTTGTTTGTTTGTTTACAGGCTCAAAATGGCCAGAAAGAAAGAACTTCCTTTAGAGACCTGTCAGTCTATTGTTGTGCTTAGAAAAGAGGGCTATTCAATGCGAGAAATTGAAAACTTAAAATCTCTTACCATGTTGTCAACTACTCCCTTCAGAGAGCAGCACAAACTGGCACTAACAAGGACAGAAAAAAGGAGTGGGAGGCCCCGATACACAACTGTGCAGGAAGACAAATATCTGAGAGTGTGTAGTTTAAGACAAAGACGCCTCACAGGTTGTCAACTAGCAGCTGTGCTAAATAGTTCCCGTGAAACACCAGTTTCAGTATCAACAGTGAAGGTGTTTTTTTTTTGATGAAGGCAAAATTTGAAGTACATATTCATCATTTTCCAATAAAATCATTATTTCTAACTCAGACAATGTCAGCATGTTCTGTTCATTTGCTATATTTCCTATTCAGACTCATTTCATGCTTGTTTCCATAGAATACAGGAAAATTTCCATGTGATCCCAAACTTTTGAGTGGTAGTGTGTATATATATATATTTTTTTTTTTTTGCAGCCAACAGCACCCCTGTATGGACACTCTTTGTCTTACATGAACTTTAACCTAAATAGATAAATCAAATAAAAGATTGAACAATAGATTATACAGCCAACATGCGTGCAGGTTCCCAGATGTGAGGTCTGAAACAAAAATGGAAAAAAACGTTACCGGAATGGGAAAGAAATTAAATCAGTCAAAGAACCATTTCAACGTCAAATGACAGGAAACACCTAAAGTAAATTTTATATTTAACCTGGGATGATTTATGCCATCAAATTGGATTATTAAAAAACTGCCCATCTCTCTCAACAATGGCGATTAGAATAATTACTGGTTAAGTTAAACAACCAGAATCTTGTCTGTATGATAAATTAACGAAGTAATGCCGCACCTTAGGTCTTTCTTATTATTTAGCGTTAACACGATTCTTTGATTTAATTTCCTTCTCACACCGACTACGTTGCCGCCACTTCCATTTTTCTTTCAGACATAATATTCGGTAACCTTGGGTTGGGTGCATGTTGACTGTGTCTATTATTTGATGCGTTCATTCAGGTTAAATTTCTGTTCCGTACAATGAAACACGTTTAAACAGGCTAGGTGGGCTGTTGGCTGTAAAAAAACAAACAAACAAACAAACAAAAAAACAAAAACAAAAACCGGTAGGGACACCCTTACGGACTGAAGACCTTTTGAAAACGACAGTAGTGATGGCAGCGCATAAATAAAATCAGTTTTGAGTCGGCTGCTCATTTATATTGCAGTTTTCGTTCACGTTGATAGGCAGAAAATAGACCGACCAACTGTCAGTCTGTTTCGGCTTTATGGTGAAGCAACCGGGGTTAAATACGTGTAAAATAGCGATTCCTTCCACCTCCCGAAAATCAGAACAAACAAGTGGGGATCGGCACGACAGCGCCGCAAAGCACAGCAATCAGCTAAGTTCCTGCCTATTACAGATCAGGGCTAGCTAATAGCATAAGAGCAAAAACAAAACCATATCGCTAATATATGATGATTATTTGCTAAGATTTTCCCTCGCTAACGTTAGCTAGTTAGCTGGCTGGTTGCTAATATAAAAAAATGATATGCGATTGCACACATTGCAGAATAACGGACCATCATTGCATAATCGGAAAGTGAGCCATTCGGTTAGTCTACCTATATTAACAGTTTACTGATAACCTCATTAATCTTCAGCGCCGAACATTTTGCAAAAAGCTTTAGATAGCTATAAACTTATATCTGGCTTGTTTACGTTAGGAAGCGGCTATTCTAGGTTGCAGGAGGTTGTGTGGGTGTGATCTCGTTGACAGTGACCAATCATAAGAGGGCAAGCGGCCTCCCCTTGGTCTCCGCCCCTAAATGTCAAAAGTTTGTTTCGCGCGAGCAGAAATTAGTTTCGAGCGAGGAGGTATGGCCCGCGCGAGCGTGAATGTCTTCTGGCGCGAGCAGAAATATGAATTTGCGAGAGCGTGCATGCTCTCCAGCGTGCGCGAAGCATAAGTTTCCTCGCGCGTACTGGCTGTTTTGCGCGCTCGCTGCCATTTTTTATGTGCTTAGGTGCCATTCTGTGCGCGCAGAGTAATATAATTTGCGCTCGCGACTTTTGACACAAATCTGATTCCATATTCATGCGTCTTTTGCCAGTCATGTTCGTAGCCTATGTTCTCGTGATAGGCCGGATGGAAGGTCCAGACCGGTAGATAACTCAAGAGTGGCGACACCCATTGACTTCGTTGTTCGAGTGGTCACGTGGTTCGTGTGGAAGCGTTATCGTTCCAAATAAACGCCGCGCTGTTATTATCTCCTATGGAACAGACAGCAGCGATTGCATTACTGATCGTTAAATATTAAATTAAAGCTTACACAATTGCCGCACACGTATTTATCTTAATGAATTACAGTATTTGCATACATGTTTATAGAGGTCAGGCTTTTACTACTAAGATCATGTCTTAGCTTTTAGAGGGAAGGATTCATGGTAGCATCAGTGAGCTAGTACTTATACGTACCGTTGATCCGCAATAATTTCTCAGTAAATTTAACCCCGTACCTTCACTGTCACGGGGATGGCTAATTTAACATATTTTGAACTTTAAGTTACATTATTGGATTACCAGGGTCCGCCTTTATCTTCTGGATTTACCCACAACTTACCATGTTAAAGCTCGGCTGACCTGTGATATCATTCAATGTCACGCCAGTTCTTCCTTAAAGCAAAGGTGCACCACCATGCTCATTTCAGAGCCCTTGATATTCTCAATTCTAATGTTTAGATAAAATGAACGAAACACATGTAACCTACAGCTGGTGAGACCAGGAGACTGAATTAGATTAAATACAAAGACTGATGCACGGAAAGATTCTCAATAAAAAGATTTTTATTGAACAGTGGACAACAGGACAGCACAGAAATTGAAGTTGCTAAACAAATTAAACAAGGAGGGGTGCAAGTGAGAGTGAGTGAACCATGAGTGAACCTTGAACAACAAAGAACAAAAGAAATACAACGTTGTACATAGTAATGTGGCGGGTGGTGATGGTTTCTAGTGTGGGAGAGGGGGTGATCAGTGTCAAATTAATAAACCTTCTCGATGTGTGGAACTACTAAATGTGTGTGTGTGTGTGTGTGTGTGTGCGCGCAGCGTGCGTGTGTGTTTTCAGAACAGGGTTGTGAGTAGAACTGTAACAACTAAATGGATTTAACAGGAATGCACTGAATAGAACAGATAAGTAAACTCTTGGAACAAGAAACAAAACTGTGTGGCATGAACATTTGTGGAATTACAAATAATCAAATAAAGGGGTTGGGGACATTACAAATACAAGGGCCAGGAATGTTGGAAGAGGCTTGCAAATTTTAGACATCTCAGAACTTCCCACAAATCCTGTAGCCTCCATCGCCAACAGCAGCCTCTGCCCGTCTCCACCAGTGCCTGCCTCCACACTGCCAGCAGCACAGGGTTCCTGCAGGTTTTCAGTGAGTTAAATTTAAGACCTTTTCAAAGTCTCCCATAATTGACATGTAAGACACTCATGCAATTACAAAAGTTAACAAAATCATTGCATTATTTTAAGAAGGAGTTTTAAATTTAATTTGGGGTTAAAATAAATGTGTGATTTGCAAAGTTTAGACATCTCAACCTCCCACGAACCCTATAGCCTCCATCGCCAACAGCAGCCTCTGCCCGTATTAACGGTAAGCCTGCATGGCACAATAAAATGAGCACAGAAAAGTAATATAGACTAACCACAGCCACCACATCTCCAAGAGTAAATCATTTAAAAAGACCATCTTTTTGCGAAATACAACATGGCATATAAGCTAGCTGACTACAGCAAGATCGCTAGAAAGCTAACTGCGCCTGGCATAACAAATGCAAACTGACAGATGCAATTTCATAATAGCTAGCTAAAACATGATGGGTGACACTTAGGTCGTCAACGTCCTAACTTGTGCTTTCATCCAATTTTATGAATAACCAGTGTTTTCATCCAAAATGGTTCTTGAGAGCTAAAGTGAGTTATAAACTGCTCAACCATTCATGATTAAACTTCAAACAGCTGATCAAGCTAGGCTAGGTAAGAGCATGTCAAAATCGTCAAAGCTAACTTTAAAATAAATTAAAAAAAACTTTACCGAAACCAGTCACAGGCACATCATCCCATCATTTACCGTCATGATTTATATCGGTTTTGTGAGAAATAGAAATAGAAACTCCATAGAGTTCATGACTGAATTCCCACAGCTGACCAAGCTGAACTAGAAGCAAAGAACAGGAGCTTTAATTATCACAACTTCTTCAGACTTAAAATATATATATCGTCGTGCCGATCATACACAATTGGAGATTATAAATGATACATGACCACTGATATGATACATACATTTCGTGAATCATAAGACTTCAATATTTTATTACTTACCGTCGAATTTGTTTCAATGGAAGTGAATCGGTACGAAGCAGTGAGAATCCTCTTTTGGAACTATAGGAAGTTCCCAGACCCGGAAGTGCGCCGCCATTTTTTGTACATGAGAGTCAATGGGAGTGTTGCAACTCTGAGAATATCAATGGCTCTGGGAAGGTCGTCACTCTAAATATATCTGCCGCACGGTAGTGTGGGGTGGCTTCTTCCTTTTCCCAAGGCATGGTTCAATGTACCCAATACCGAAGGTGGGAAGTTAGGAAACATTGAAGCACCTTTCTTTCACATGAAGAGGATTCAAACACACTTATCATGGCTGCCATGTAAATAATTCTGGGTCATTTTCTAGGTGATAGGGGCTGTCCAATGCCAAAAAGACGATTCAAATGGATCCACATTTTTTAAAATCCTGCCATGCTTGCTGGTTTAACTTGGTTCCAATGGCGGACGGTGGACGGAAAACTGGGGGAGCGGAAAACATCCCTTGAAACGGATGAGATTAGTGACCCGATTTCAATCATTGTTCTTGGTCAACATGTTAGTTTCCCTAATGATGAAATGTTTAGGCGAGTGAATAATAAATTCTATAAAATGTTTAATTCACATGCCTTAACAGGCAACTCTTCACAAAAAATCCACTGTGGATTTTCCGCGAATAGGCAAGTCTTCACGAAAAAACCACTGTGGATTTTTCGCATTAAATTTTGTCACATCCTAAGCAAGTCGTCAAACCTGTGCGTAATGATTGTTTAATTGAAAAAGATTGAAATGCGCTCTTTTTTTCGTTCAACTGGTGCATTTGATTTCTCGTCTTAACGAAGACAATTAGCTACACCTGAGAGGGGAGAGTTCAAGTGTCTTTTACCTGGGAAATTGACTGAAAACAGATCAAGACTAATAAGCAGTTTAAAGACATGTTTATCGCCCTCCTTGTTCTTTGTCCACCGCCCGCCACTGACTTGGTTCTAAGTTGTAGTGTACCTTCCTAATTTTGTAAATTGCCCTAATTTCGTTAGTTGATGAGATTTCAGGTCCAGTGGGACCAACGACCTGAAATCTTACCGACTAACAAAATCAGAGCAATTTATGAAATTAGGCAGGTACACACTATATGTACCCTCAATGCCTCAGACCAAGTTCTAAACCTAACCAAGTAGTTTTGATGCTCTATCCTAACCTTTACCTCAATCTCTTCCCCAAATGTAAACATAACCAAGTAGGTTTAGTACCAAAACCTAACCAAGTTGTTTTGGGACTGCTGTCTGTACCTTATAACGGTCCAATATGGATATAGGCCAACGTACCTCTCACCACTTCCTTCCTGGAGAGTGGATATAGAACACTTAATAAAATATCAAAATATTAGGGCGAAGGATAGGAGCTTTTTCAGCGCCAACCTGGTTCCCAACCCCATCCCGAAGAACACTTGTATGCGATGGTTTTTTCAACAAACCCTCTCACTTCCACAATTAAAATATTGTAAAACAATGGACGAGTCCCATAAATATGAGCTGAAACTGGTTTTCACTCAATGCATGTAATGCCACTTACTGGAAAATGAGGTGCTGGCTTCAAGGATGTATACATTTAGTGGTCATTTTATTAGGTATGCCTATACACCTGCTTTTTCAGTGGAAATATCTAATCAGCCAACCATGTGGCTGCTATTGATTCATAAAAGGATGCAGATATGGTCAGGGGGCTCGGTGGTGGGAAATGCCTTGTGAGTGAGGGCAGTCAAAAGAGAATTTCTAGACTGGTTCAAACTAATAAGATGGCGAGGGTGACTCAAATAACCATGTGTTACATCAATGCTACACAAAAGAATCTCTGAATGCACTACACATTGAATATTAAAGAGAGTGGACTACAGCCGTGAGGACCTTACCTGGTTCCACTATTGTCAGCTAACTGCAGGAAACCAAGGTTACTGTGGATAAAATCTCATTAGAACCAGACCAATCTGATAAATGTCACCTGATCTGACCAATCTTCATTTATGTGATGACATGCAGATTGTGGGCAAGAGTTTAGCATTTAAATACATGGATCCATCTTACCTCGAGTGCAAAGATTAGGCTCCAAGTGATGGTGAAATGGACTGGGAAATACTCTCTTGCAAAAACATTAGGTCCCCTAATACAAATAACACAGTCAGTCTGGGTATTGTTGCTGACTGTATGCATGCCTTTATGGCAACAGTCCACACATCTTTTAATGGTTATTTCCAAATGCATAACATGGCATGTCATAAAGCACACAGCATCTCAAGCTGGTTCCGTGTACTCCAGCAGCCTTTACAGATCACCAGATATCAGTCCAGTGGAGCTGGATGTGGTTGAACGGGAGATTCACAGTGTAAACTCTGCAGCAACTGTGTGATGGCTGTCTTGTTAATGTCAATATGACCAGAATCTCTCAGGAATGGTTCAAGCTCCTTGTTTAATCCATGCCATGAAAAATTCACACAGTTTTGGGGGCAAAGTTGGTCCTATATGTAGTATTATAAAGGGGTATCTAATAAAGTGGCCATTTTGGGTGAGGAATAGATTGATAGCATAGTTAACATTCATGGGAAGGATTTCTATCCAAAGCTCTATGATTGGTTGCCAGCTTTGCAGTGACCATCTGCAGTGTTTGTTTTGGTCTGAGAAGAGCAGCTTTGAGCAGTTTGGCAGTTGCTTCGAGTAGTTTGGCAGCTGCTTGTAAGATTTGCCATGGCCTAATTCTTAAATAGATCAGAATCAGTGGTCTTAATATACGTGCCTTTTTTACAGATTGAATGGGACAAAACATAAACAAATTGAGCAATTTATTTATGTTTATGATAAATTTGTTTATGTTTCGTTCACTGGAAATGAGAACAATATGATAATGATTGGCTTTAAAACAGCGGTCACCAGTTCTGTTTCTGGAGATCTACCATCCTGTTGGTTTTTATTCGAACCCTGATCTGACCCACCAGATTCTACCAATTCACATCTGAATGAGATCTCTAGCAGTCAATTGAGGTGTACTTTTTTACGGTTGGATTGAAAGCCTACAGAACAGTAGATCTCCAGGAAAAGGGTTGGTGACCACTGCTATTGAATAATAGCAATCACTTACTTGCAGACTCGGCTCATGGCTAGTAGCTTGCAGTCGCTTTGAGTTTAGATAGCAAATCCTGTTACGGTGTGGGAGAACCTTTATATTTATGCACGTGTAGGCTTTCGGTAGCTTCTCTCATACAACCTGTCAGATGTCAGTGGAACATGAACGTGAGATGAGCGAGCTTCACTGTATGACTGAGGGAATTCCCCTTCCTTTCTGTGCTCATTCAGGAACAGTGCATTGTGTGATTGGACTCAACCACTGGAGGTTGAGCAAAATAAATGAATCCATCCACACTGTTGAACATAATAGTCCCATTGAGGCATGTAAACTTATTTCTTCTCCTAAACTCCCTTTGTCATGAAAAGTTTTAGATATTGAACTCAAGTTCCTAAGCTCTCTGAGGTTAAACTCCAACTTATCAATTGTCTTGATTAATTGCGAGTTGAAACAAAGCTCATTTTCAAGTTGACTTGGCTCACATTAATTTGAAATAACTCACACTTTATAAGGCAGCCAATGAGTGTTTGTTTCTAAGTTTAGCCAGCTTGATATATATTACAGTGAATCCATTATGTAAATGGCATTGTCCTACTAGGGTCGTGAGGTAGCTGGAGCCTATCCCACCCAACTTTTGGCGATGGACAAAAACACTCCACGGCTGTGTTCGAATAGACTATTTTGCTTTTGAATGTTCCTATCTACTAGAAAATGACCCAGAGTTATTTGCGTGGCAGCCATGATAAGTGTGCTTGAATTCTCTAAATGTGAAGGAAAGGTGCTTCAATGTCTCTTAACTTATCACCTTTAGCATAGGGTGCACTGAACCATCCCTGACGAAAAGAAAGGAGATAACGCCACCCCACAATACTGTGAGGCAGATATATTTGGAGTAACTACCTCTAAATTATGAAATCATGAAAACAAACAAACATGACAGGTTTTGACATCACCAAAAGACTTCAGAAAACCACTGCAAGAGCTTGAATTCTCTAAATGCAAGTTGATCACGTTGACCTAGCTCATCTGTGATGGCCCCACAATAACTGCATTCATCTCTTATTAATAGTGTAACTGCATTCATCTCTTATTATGGGAAAAGAGTTCCACCTGAAAAGCCAAAAAATTGGTCCTCAGTGCTGTGCCAACCTGCCTTTAAATTCTAAGTTAATGATTATTTGCAAACAAAAAAAAAAAAAGTTTGAACATAAACAGTCTTTGCAGTGTTGTCCTCCTAAACGCTATGAATTCCTCTTTACACCTGTCCTTCACCTCATGAGGTTTTCCATTCAGGTCAAAGAAAAGTTGTGAGGAGTTAGACAATAGGACGTAATTTTTTTACTATTTGAATGCAGCCTATGAGCAGCGCGCCAATGTCACAACCCTCGTGTGTCCATAATTGTCTCGTCCCCCTTTCCTGCAACCTACTCATGTATTTTGGTTCGGTCTCCTGTAATTGATTTATTGTCCTGTCATCTCTATACCTGTTGTAAGCCAACCAGTCAGCTTGTGTCTTCCAGTTTTGAGCTTCTCTCTTTTTTGTGTGTTTATCGGAACTTTAATGATTGAGGAAAACATAATTACTAACTCCCAAGCCTTTATATTGGTCTCCAGCATTGGGACTGCGTTCATGACAGCCATTTGTTCCAGTCTGTTCCTCTTAGCCAGTTCATTTGGAACACCTCCCAAGCCTTCATCAGTCTCCAATGTTGGGGCTGTGTTCCTGCTAAATTTGTCAGTACGGTTGCCAAGCGGTCCTGCTTCAGTGAGGGGAATTTACCACCTGGCTTATGCCTTGGGACAGCCACTGGTTGGGCGTGGATGTCCCCAACCCTTTCCAGCTATTACCAACAAAACTGGGCTGCCCCCTTCTCAGTTTAGACTTTAGATTTTATTGTTTCCAAGGGGAAATTCTTCTTCACAGTCACTGTACATCCACAGGCGACATCATCAATAACATCATTAGCCATGACAAGCCTAACACATACACAGACAGCTACGCCATAACACACAACGACAAATGCAATGAATAAAAGTCCAGCAGTATACAATCAGATTTAGCGAGGCCTGTTATAGAGAATAGGTGTGGCTGCTGGGATTAAACTCTTCCCAAGGCATGCCTTCCTGAATTCTTGACTTACAGAAGTCCTGTATCTGCATCCTGAGGGTAGTAGTGTGAGGTATTGGTTGAGTGGGTGTGTGATGTCATTTGGCTCAGTGAGACTGGGTGTGAGGAGACCAATTATCTCAGCAGCGGTGTGGAAGATGCATGTGAGCTTGGACTAGTTAGTGACAGATGGCATGGTGAAAAAACAGTTCTGGGCTTCAGCCTGCTCCACTACTGTTACTCTATTCCAATAAATAAATACTCCTCTATGGATTTTACCCTTAATTATCATCTGATTCCTTGTCTGGATCATAACAGCCAATCCAACGCAGACCTCACACAATCAAATTTATGGGAACTTTAAATTAATAATAATAATAATAATAATAATAATGATGATTATTGACTTATATTGCGCAGATTTCAACATTTCTGTTTTCAGCTGCGCATCACAACCTTAAAAAAAGAATAAAACATGAATATCAACACTAAAATATTAAAAATCCTGAAAATTAATCATTAGATCATTCAACAATAGCTATATAAGGAAAAAAAAGTTAAAAAAAATCTAAAAAATGCCATCTTATAGAATTGCAGCTTTAGGGTTCTCTTAAATGTTTTAATAGAATATGTACTGCAAATGTCCAGTGATTCTCCAATTAGCGTAACATGCATGTGTTTTTAGGCGGGAAGAGGAAACCGGAGTACCTGGAGGAAACCCATGTGAACACAGGGAGAACATGCAAACTCCTCCCAGAAAGGCTGCAGGCTGGGTTCAAACCTTCTTGCTGTGAGGCAGCAGCGCTGACCACTGTGCCACTGTACGCCCAAAATTGGCAATTAAATAAGTACACCTGTGAAAAGCTTAAAAATTGAAATCCATTTTTTTCTCTCTATATTTTGGAATTGGAATATGTATGTCATGATTGTGTATCCAATTCACCTGCATTTATGTGGAAAGCATTGCTTGTGGATTTTATGACATCCTTTATTATACTCACCAATGAAAATGTAAATCAGGAATCCTCCCATAGAATTGAAGCATACTAAAGCCCACCTAACAGATATCTTGTCCAATATGTGGTCAGTTCATAGTCCAGTGATGCAGTCGCCTGATTAAAATCGCAGAATGTTTTTGAACATTCTATGGCAGGGATGGTCAAATCCGGACCATGAATCTAAATCCACTCCTAATTTTTGTTCTTCCACATAATTTATTGAACAATTTGTGCTTCTGATTGGTTTGTTTGACTTTGCGTCTGTGTCCCAGGTAAAGGGAGTGTTGAAAATCACCGGCTCTTGGACCCTGAGGACCATGATTTTATGATCCTCGTTTGTTTGTGTTCTGGCAGAGACCATGGGCTTTGAGTTTAGAAATATAAAAAAACACGAACTCACCAGCAACATCCCGGCAACATCCTCTGCTCATAAGTTATGACAGTTTTTTGAACAAGGCCATCAAATCTCTGTCCTCGTCCTCGAGCACCAAGAACTGCTGGTTATCCACCCTCCCTTTACCTGGAAGTCTGGTGAAAAGACAGTTGGGCTAATCACAGCACTAATTGTTCAGTTATTTAACTAATTACCTGGAAAAAAGAGAATCAGGGCTGGATTTTGATTCAAGGTCAAGATTTGGTGATCCTTGGTTTAGATTTCAATGATAAGTCCCTGCAATGCTACGTCATAAACCTCAAATAAACAGCATCATGGGTTGACTGTCTCTCTGATGGGCAGCCCTATGTGGGCCATAGTTCACTGGTGTTGCAGTGTTAAGACTTAAAACCTTCTCAATGGGAGCTGTCAGACGTAAGCTGTAAATCTCCTGTTGTCACTGGTGTGTGATTAATGTTGCTTGGTAAAAAAGCAAATGTACGCTGCCTGGCAGCCGTTGATGTGCTAAAGATTTATTTATGCAGAATTGCAATAAGACAGTTGAAGGAATAATGGGATGATGTCAATTTGAAGGTCCTCTGCTCGTATATATGAAAAATGTTTATTTCTCATATACCAGAAAAGCGCAATTAACACCTAGGAGAAATGGTTTGTGTGAACTATTCTAGCATACAAGAAATTCAAATTTCATATGAAAAATGTCAATTTCTTGTATACCAGAAAAGTCCAATTCCCACCTATGAGGAATGTCTTGTATAACCTTAACCCTATCCTTAGCCTCAACCTTAACTCTGAGCAAAAACAAAAGGAACAGTTAAATCTATCCCATAACTTAAACGGCTGTAGGAGAAAAAAAATTTAACAGTTTATTGTTCATCAGTATTATCAATTCATGCATACCAGAACTATACAATTCTAGGAGAATAAGAAATGACAGTTTTATATTGCCACCTTCTGATATATGAGAAATGAACATTTCTCATATATACGAGCAGTGTGCCTTCGAATTGACTTGGTCCATATAATGTTATATTCAGTCAAGAGGTGTCATCCATCTTGACTGAGAGCAGTGGTTCTCAAATTCAATACTGGGGGACACCAGTATATGCTGGTTTTGTTTCAACCACAATTGTAATTCCAGAATTTTAACTTTTCTTAATTATTAGGCACTTTTGATGCTTAGAGGAGGTTATTTACATTCTCAATCCACAAACAATGCTTTGCAATGCCTCGGATATTCCTTATTTCATATTGAGCTTTTTGCTATACTTTGCCAACAATTACATAAAAGTAGGTAACAAACGACAAACTGAGGTTAATGGGTTAACTTAAAAAGTCAGGAGATTTTAAGATTTTATTCAGTTTAAATTAATATATAAAGATGCTTCATATTTGGGGAATTGAGGGGTCAAACTTTTTTTCTCTCTTTATTTTGGAATTGGAATATGTAAGCCATGATTGTGTATCCAATTGAGAATCTTTTACATATGCGTTGATTGATTAATCGCTGACTACAACAGGGGAATGTTAATATGCCACTAAAACAAACGATGAATGCGTGAGAGTTGACAGGTATCCGTTATTAATGAAAACTGACCACACCTGATAATGTTAAGAGTTTTCGGAATTTCTTTAATGGTAATTTAAATAAATGATTGAAAAACAGGCCATGACCAATCATTAATTTTAAGGGATGGTTTGAGCCTCCCCTATCGCCAGTTCACCAGCTGCCACTGATGTGTGTGTATATATAATTATAATCAATGTATGTAATGGTGCACATATGCTTATAATTCTCATTTCAATTTATTCATTTTTGTATATATTTATATTCTAATTTATGTCATTGTCCTTTCACTGTAGCATCTGTATATATGGGTGTAGGGTGCTCTCATGGGAGTCAAAGGGTGGGTGGGGGGGTCTTTTGAGAAACTTATTGTAACTGAATGAATTCAGTGGAGGGGTGGAGGAGGGGTGGAGGGATTAGAAAAAAAAAAACAAGTCAGGTGTAGACGAGGATGCTACATTCACATTACAGGGCTGATGTGACTCAAATCTGATTTTTTCTTTAATGTAACACAGATCTGATGTTTTCACAGCTTTGTACAGGTCAAATTGGAATCCATGCGCCTTTTTGCCTGTACGCACGCTCTGAGCATGGTTAAAAGCCTAAAATCTAGCCATCTGGCTTTTGTCACCCTCTCAACCTCATCAGGTACAGCTCGAACTGTTTTCCATCTTCCTGCACAAAATCCCATCCATATATTAGCTTCAAGCACCTCCATTTTTGCAGTTTGAATCAGAATTTAATGCCATGTACGTGATTTCACGACCAGAACCAGAAACATGTTTGTGACATCAAATGGATGACCAGCAATACATTTACAAATTTGTGCGAAAATATTGGACCTAACATTGTTCATTGACATGGTTGCGTTGTAAACAAACATGGCGCAGGTTGTTGTTAAGCGTCAAAATATGGGTGTATTTCCTTTCCGCCATCTTGAATTGGTGCTGAACCCACCTCCACCTTTGGTTGAAACAATGACGTCATTCACATAGAACCAAAGTCGCCAAATCGCTCAACCGCTAACCAAACTACAAACACGTTTCTGGTTCTGGTCACGAAAATATGCCCCATAAGTGCTCTTACAAATATGTTGATTTTGTTGTTGATGACGCAGATGGCTTGCCAAAAAACTTATCAATGTGCACGTGCCTGCCGTTTTCGAAGGCAGATGCATTCATATTTCAGGTAGATACATCTTACTTGAAATTATGAGTGTGAACCGTCAAGATAGGCAAATCTGATCTGAGCAAAAAATAGGAATTGAAGAACAATGCTTGTGATGTGAATCTGCATGTCCATCTGACTGTCCACCTGTCTGTCTGTCACACTTCTTTTCCAGTGCAGAACTCCTGAATTGTTCAATATTTCGCAACAAATTTTAAAATATGGCTACATCTTATTGTGCAGTTGTGCTTTTTCATTCTTCTGCCGGTCCTCTTGTTTATCTGCACCGCATTTTGTTTCCAGGCCAGATGTTAGCCATCCTATGGCGGGGATCTGAGTATTTCACGCTTGTTATGTTTAGTTTTAGGTAACACAATTGGAAAGAACTTAATCACCTGCATTCAGCAACGTAATCAATGATTCACCTGATCAGTTAAAGCACTGGCTTGCTCAATTGGAATATTGCAAAATAAACTCTGCATGAATGTTGGGCATTTAAGTGTCATAGAGTGCATAGCCATATCTGTCAACATGGTTTAAGACAGGGGTCTCCAACCCTGTTCCTGGAGAGCTACCGTCCTGTAGGTTTCTACTCCAACCCTAATTCAACACACCTGATTCAGCTCATTAGCAGCTCGTCAAGATCTGTAACTGGGAAAGCAGGTGTGGTTTACTTTGGTTGGAGTGATAACCTTCAGGGTGGTAGCTCTCCAGAACAGGGTTGGAGACCCCTCATTTAAGAGCCTGAAATGTCTCTCTTTCCTGAAATGCAATTAATTTAAGAGGATTAACTTCATTTTAATTCTGGGATTGTACTTTTGGTCAGAACAAAAACTAGCATACACAGTAGGTCCCTAGGACCGAGTCTGGGAAATTACTGCCTTAGAGCATTCAGGACCTTTTTGTCTGACTACCCCCTTTGTTATGAATACCAACTGTAGATCTACAGAGAGATTTATGAGGATTGTATGGCTATCGACTGACCTGCATGCAGATTTATAGCAGTTGTTAAAGACTATTAACATATGCGGATGTCCTTCAAACAATAATACTGTTTTGTAGTGCACTTTTCAAGACTCTCAAAAAAAATGCTTTATACAGAAGGGCAAAATCAAGTTATTTCAATATACTGTTGTCCAAAAAGTTCTAATAATTTTGTATTCGGATGCATCAAGAATAAATCACATTGTCGCAATCATTTCATGAAAAGAGGTGAAAGATATTTTATTCCGACTTTATGAGCAACAGTGTATACCAATATGGTGAGGTATGTGTGCAGGACAAGTGGTACAAATATTTCCTTTGTACGTGCTTGTTTTTCATATGCTGTCTCCAGTGTATCACATCTGGTGACGTTATGGAGTGTACAATGCCAGTTTCTATGCATCACCCAGTTCTCTTTGAAAAAAAAAAAAGGTCATGGGTAACTGGGGACATGTTTCACTCAGTGTGGAGCAAAGACTGATTATAGTTCTCCATCTTGTGAACAAAGAGCTAAAATTATCATGGAGCCATGGAATTTTGAAGAGTTCCCATGGTTCTGTGTGAGAACATTGAGGAATGCTCTCACGGAGTTAAAACTGAATTCTATTGTAGCCCCTCAAAAGCATATTTTAAATAAGCTATACAAACTGTAGCTACTTTAAAGCATATTTTAAATAAGCTGTAATTTTAAAATTCTTGAAAGTTAAGATATCACTCAGTACATTTTTCAGCGCTGACCTACTCTAATTAGCTCCAGTTGGCTTCATTTTAGGTTGAATGAATATATGATATACATATAGGGCTTAGACCTGAACAAACAAACAAATTATCCGTTCTAACGCAAAAGAACCAACATCCTAATGCAAATTGTCATTCGAAAAAAGGCATTATTACTGTAGTTACATAATGTGAAACCACGTTAATTCAAATTCTACAGTGCACTACTTAACGCTGTTTCAACACAATTGTAATTTATAAATGTTCTAATAATATATAAAAAATAATTGAGTACATGTTCTGCATTCACTCAAGGATTCCATTTTTAAGTAATCCCTGAGGTAGTTATAGAGGACAGCTTTAAATGTTATGCCCCAGAACTAGAGCATCTTATCTCTAATGACAGGGGCATCTGACACAATATAAGATTAGTGTTGGTGTTTTCTGCCTCAAAGCAGTGCTTGCCACTGTTTGTTTATACAGCTCCTATTGAGATAAGATAAGAGTTTCCACACCCTTCTGTACACCGAATCACACCCGGAACAAAGCCCATCTCTGTTTATGAGTGGATATTAGAGGATTTTGTGATGGGGTAAGGAAGCATACAAACTCATTTAAACCGATACGTTCAAATTGTGCTGTATGCGGGGTATTTTTCAAAATATGTATGCTTAAGGCTTTTCTGGCATTATTATTATTATTATTATTCTTTTTCTTCTTCTTCTCCTCTTCTTCTTCTTCTCTTCCTTTTGTTGTTATTCTTCTTCTTCTTCTTATTATTATTATTATTATTATGTTGATCACTAGAAGTCCTTTTATTCATTCTGCGCTCTGTGATCAGTTTTCTCTGCTCAATGCACTCACTAAAAGACTGAATGTTCAATACGGGTAATGCTCAAATCCTAAAAAACGCTGGCATAAATATCAGCGTTGTGAAGCATGCAAGGTACTTCTGCTTTTGTTGAGACTGGTTCAGATAAGGATTAATTTTATCCTTGCAGTGATTTATAGGGCTTTAGTTTTCTGTTCAGGAGCAACTAAGCAACCAAGTGTCCATCTGTCATTGTCAGAGAGCTTACACTTATGTGCGCAGTTCTTTTTTTTTTTTTTTTTTTTTTTTAGCCATGTTGGGTGTTTCACATAATTTATCATAATTTTTTTTTTTTTTGCGCAATTCCCATTGACACCCAGTTTTGCTATTTTTGTGCCAAGGCACCTGCAATTTGCAATTTGTGATGCAGCAATTTCCCCCCTTCAGAACATTGTAACCTCAAAATGCTTTTGATACCTACACAGCAAAGTGCTGACTGTTGAATCTCTTATAACCAGACTCATGCTATTATTTAGCACGCTGATGAACTGAAATGTCCAATGTCAATGCTTTTATAATTGCTGTTTAGATACTTCAACGTCAAAGCCATTTTTTCTAGGGCTTTAACTTTGAGAAATGAGCCTAAGAGTGATTTTTCCATCTGTCAGCACTGCATAAAAACACTTCTATATATATATATATATATATATATATATATATATATATATATATATAAAGTTCCTCCACACTTGCACCGATTCAGAGTAAATCTTAAAGATCAGCTGGTGCTCTCAGAACATTTCTTCAACACCACAATTACTCCTCACTGACTCCAAGGGGAGCAGTTATCATGACTCATCTGCTCCTTGGATTTGAACCATGAAGCTCTGTGTCACCACTACAGTTTGCCAAACATTACATAACACTGCTGACTGTTTTCATGTTTAACTCATTGAACTGCAGATCTGAGTCTCTGGTGCTAATGCAAACAGTCTCTTTTTTGACATTTTGCTTTTGGTAGTGTGTATACCTGAAGGCCTAACTTGGATCAACGGTGAGTGTTAGTGCACGTTGTGACCAGTGGCGGAATCTGTAAGTTACACATTTCTAGATGAGCTCAAACTGAGCTTGTGGGGTAGAGTGCAAAATTTTAGTGCAGTAAAGTGGGAGACTGTGTGTGTGTGTGTGTGTGTGTGTGTGTGTGTGTGTGCGTGCATGTGTGCCTATGTGCACTCATGCAATAATGTAAGCCAATGCCAGCCCTCCAAATTCCTCCCGAGAATAATTTTCTATACACTGCCCGGCCCAAAAAAAAAAAAAAAAAAAAAAAAGTCATCACCTGGATTTTACTCAGCAAATAGGTAAGAGCCTTCCATTATTGCAGTGATAAATATGTTTCAGCTGGCAACAAGTTATTTAACTCTAACTGATGCAGTGAGTAGCTTCTCATTCCTTAAACAACCATGTTGGAAGATATATACTGTAGTCATAGAAAAGATGTTACTCTGTTTAAGAAGGGTCAAATTAATGGCCTGCATCAAGCAAAGAAAACAACTAAGGAGATTGCTGAAACTACTAAAATTGGGATAAGAACTGTCTGACGCAGTATTAAAACATGGGAGGATAGTGGTGAACCATTATCTTTGAAAAAAAAAGAAATGTGGTTGGAAAAAATGTTGAATGATCATGATCAGAGATCACTTAAACTTTTAATGAAATCAAATCATAAAAAAATTGGACCAATGGCCCTGTGGCTCACCGGCCGAATAACTGAGCCAGTTGTTCAGCTTTTTAGATTCAATGGTGTATGAATACAGTGTTCTAAAACCTATGAAGTGAATCTGGCCACCGGTTTCACAGGAGATGTTTGTGAAAGATTTTCCCATCATAAATAAATGGGGAAAATTTAATTGGAAAAAAAATTTGTGAAAAATCAAAATGTTAATAAATTTTCAAAACTGTGAACAATCATGGAAGACATTGTCCCAAGGAAGGTCCATACAAAATTTGAAGTAAATATGGCCAGTTATGTCAAAGAAGAAGATTTTTAAAGATGTTGTTAACGGATGTTGATCACGACCACGGTCATGACTACGACACCAGACTACGTCTGATCACAATAGCTCACGGCCTATTTGAACTAAAAATCAACAGTAGGTCTCACGCTTATCTTCAATAGAGAAAGTAAGAGCATTTCCACAGGCACAATGTGAAGAGAACTCAAGGGATTTGGACTAAACAGCTGTGAAGCCTTATGAAAACCACTTATCAGTGAGGCTAATCAGAAAAAAAGGCTTTAATTTGCTAGGGAGAATAAAGATTGGACTCAACAGCAATGGAAAAATCTCCTATAATGCTGATGAGTCTAGATTTACCCTGTTCCAGAGTGATGGGCGCATCAGGGTAAGAAGAGAGGAGGATGAAGTGATGCACTCATCATGCCTAGTGCCTGCCATACAAGCCTGTGGGGGCAGTGTTATAATCTGGGGTGGCTTCAGCTGGTCAGGTCTAGGTTCACAATGATATGTGGCCGGTCTCCATAGAATCCAGACCTTATGTCATGGTTCTGGATGTTTGTGCGTGTGTTTTGGACTTTTCTTTGTGGGTCTCGTCCCAGGATGATATCGTATTCCTTTTCATCGGATTCTTTACCCAGCTGGCTTATTGAACTGGGGCGGCGCTTCCCCGGACTCTATATAAGCCAGATGTTCGCCACGCCTCTTTGCAGAGTGTCTGCTTGTAGCTACGCACTATAGCTGAAGACATCTGTGGTCAGGTTTTGTTTGACTTTCTATCTTCTCGTTATTATAGGAGTTTCTTCTCCCTTTTTCCTATCTCGCCTTGCTTCTGTGTTTCGGACTATTGTACGTCCTTTGGAAGCGTGAGCACTTTCCGGTGGTCTGTATTATTCTCTGTGTTTGTTTGGTGTCCTTGCTGCTTGTTTCCCTCTTGTTGCTGCTGTTGGCCTCCTAATTCTACTGGCCATTACAGAACACTCTAGCCAGACATGGAGTCGCCAGCAGCGGCTACGCTAGAGAGCATTGTTGCTGATCAGCAGTCTGTCCTTACTGCGTATGGCCAGGATCTTTCTAGCTTGGACAGTCGGCAGGCGGAGCTGACAGGGAGAATTCGCCTTCAGGAGAATGCTATGGAGAGACAGGAAAGCCTTTTAATAAGTCTCTCCGAGAGTATTAGAGCATTGTCTGCTCAGATTACACAAAGTGTTTCACAAGCACAATCAGCACACCTTCCCCGAGAGCCTAAACTCCAGTTACCCCCAAGATATGGAGGCGAGGCAGGAAAATGTAAAAATTTCATTGCTCAATGTGAAATATTTTTTAAAGCGCAACCCTCACGGTTCTCGAATGAAGAATCACGGGTTTCGTTTATTTTATCACTGTTGACCGGCACAGCCCTCACTTGGGTGGGGCCACTTATTCAAGCTAGATCGCCAGTAGTAAATTCAGTGGAAACTCTCGTGAGAGAAATGATTAATGTTTTTGTTCAGGATGTTTATGGTCAGGACACAGCTATGCGTCTAATGCATTTGAAGCAGGGCTCTGATAGCGTCGCTGATTTTTCTATCTCGTTTCGCTCCTTAGCCACAGAGACAGGGTGGCCAGAAGCACCTCTTATGACAGTTTTTGTTCACGTTTTGGCTGCGGAGGTTAAGGACGCTCTGGTTACATTAGATCCTTGTGTTTCTTTAGATTTGTTGGTTTGTACTGCAGTGCGAGTTGATAATTGCATCCGCGAACGAAGCAAGGAGAAACGTACTACATTGGCTCTTGATAGCAACGGGATTAATGTTCCTTACAACACGCATACAGCCCCAACTCCGCCCACTGAAATGTCCAGTTCTAGTGAGCCCATGCAGGTTGATGGCTCATATGAAAGCCGGGCTCATAAGCTCGTTCACAGACAAATAATTTGTCATCATTGTAGCGAACCGGGACATATCCGTCCAAGTTGCCCCGAGCTTAAAGGGAGACGGGAAACCCCTCTGGCAGTAGGGGGGGTGCTAGAGCAACAGACCCAATCTCCCGTTCGAACTCTTATTTCAGTAAAGTTGACTATGGGGAAAAGGAGAATATGGGTTAAAGCCTTTTTGGATTCGGGGGCTGTTGATTGTTTTATGGATACGGAGTGGGCTAGAAAACATTCCATTCCCATCCACTCTCTCTCACATTTGCACTCGATCAAAGCTTTGGATGGTCGACCATTGGGAGATGGGCTTATAACCGAGGTCTCTCATTTTTTGTCAATGTTTATCCCTTTTGGTGGTCATTCAGAGAAAATTCATTTTTTCTTAATCAATTCCCCGGTTTGTCCTGTGGTTTTAGATCGTTCGTGGTTGCTTAAGCATAGGCCACAGATCTTTTGGGGCAGTCAAAATAACCCAATCATCCAGTGGGGCTCTGACTGTAGGTCTCACTGTAGTGAGATTCTGGCAAGTCGCCCCAAATTTCAACCCATGGGGGAGGCGTCGGGTTCTGAACAAGATTGGTGTGTAGGAGCCATGCTGAACCTTGGTTTACCTCCCAACGTTTCAGATGATTATGTTGACCTCGCGGAGGATTTTGGCAAACAATGAGCTTCGTCTTTGCCTCCGCATTGTGATTATTATTGTGAGATCAAACTATTCCCTGACAAGGTGGTAGCGGTTAGGAATTGGCCTGCCCCTCAGAATGTTAAGGAGCTTCAACGATTTTTGGCTTTGCTAATTTTTATAGGAGGTTTATTTGCAATTTTAGCACTGTGGCTGCCCCCATCATTGCGCTTTCTAAGAGGAATTCCTCCTCGTCATTTGCTTGGTCTCCAGCAGCGGAGGCTGCTTTTCAAGAGTTGAAGAAACGACTTAGCTCTGAACCTATTGACGCTTTGCCCGACCCCTCCCTCCCATTTGTGGTGGAGGTTGACGCTTTGGAGGTTGGGGTGGGCGCCATTTTGTCCCAGCGCCCCCTCGGGACAATAAGTTGCACCCATGCGCCTACTTCTCTCGGTCATTGTCACCGGTTGAACGGAACTACAGTATTGGTGACCGGGAGTTGTTAGCTGTTAAATTGGCATTAGAAGAGTGGCGCCATTGGTTGGAGGGGGCTGAACATCCGTTTTTGGTTTGGATGGATCACAGGAATCTCCAGTGTGTCCAGCAGACTAGGCGATATGATTCCCGGCACGTGTGGTGGGCATTGTTTTTCAATCGCTTTGACTTTACATTAACTTATCCAAAAACATCAAGCTTGGCGCCTTGTCACGGATTTATGTCCGCTTGGGCCGTGATCCCATTTCTGGGCTGGTTATTCCGGCGGCTCGGATTGAGGCTCCCATGCAGTGGGATACTAAATCTGTTGTGCAGGAGGCCTTGCGGCCCGACCCTGGTTCTGGTGGGGAGCCATCTGGCTGTTTGTTTGTCCCCATGGCGGTGTATAAACGGAGGGCTGCCGCTGATAGGAGGCGCCATTTTGCACTGGCTTATCTTGGCCGGAGGGTTTGGTGTCCTGAGAAACAGTGCTGGGTCCCCTCTCTGGATAGCATGGGTCCCACCCTTATTTCGGAGTCCCGTGCTCGGGGCTCTTTGGGAACGTCTGGGGCTGTCCCTTGGTGGGGGGGGTCCTGTCATGGTTCCGGATGTTTGTGCGTGTGTTTTAGACTTTTCTTTGTGGCTCTCATCCTGGGACAATATCGTATTCCTTTTCATAGGATTCTTTACCCAGCTGGCTGATTGAACTAGGGCACCGCTTCCCCGGACTCTATATAAGCCCGATGTTCGCCACGCCTCTTTGCTAGAGTGTCTGTTTGTAGCTACGCACTATAGCCGAAGATATTTGTAGTCAGGTTTTGTTTGACTTTCTATCTTCTTGTTATTATTGGAGTTTCTTCTCCCTTTTTCCTATCTCGCCTTGCTTCCGTGTTTCGGACTATTATACATCCTTTGGAAGCGCGAGCACGTTCTGGTGGTCTGCATTATTCTCTGTGTTTGTTTGGTGTCCATGCTTCTCATTTCCCTCTTGTCGCTGATATTGGCCTCCTAATTCTACCGGCCATTACACCTTAACTCCATTGAGATTCTTTGAGATGTGCTAATGAAGACATTATGCAGCGGTACGACTCTCCCATAATCAATACACGATCTTGGCGAAAAATTATTGCAACTTCTGGACATAAATAAATGTTGTGACATTGCATAAGCTTACCGAAAAGATGCCACAGTGAATGCATGCCGTAATCAAAGCTAAAGGTGGTCTGAACAAAATTTTAGAATGTGTGACTTTTTTCTTGGACGGGCAGTGTATGCGTTCCTCATTTTTATAAGACTGATTATTGCCCTGTCACATATGCCCTCTCCAAATTCTTAAATCATCTATTCTATAATTCAAAACCATATGAGCAAAAGAATGATGGCCAATCAATTATTCACTTTGTCGTTTGAAGGCTACACTAATCTTATCCCAGGAAAAGATTGGTGGCTAGGAACAATGGCTGCATCCAAATGTCCGCACTTCACCGCACTAGCAGACTCGCGGACTTTGCAGGCGCGTTCACGGGAAATCCAGGAGTGCTGAGGGCTGTCGAAATCCACAATTGATCCAGTCCACAAGGGGCCTCAAGCGGACTTTCTGTGGACTTTCAGAGAGTCCGCTTGGGGTGCAGACTTCAGCAGACTTCACTAGTGTAATTATCCATAATTCATTGCAATACGGACGTGACGTTTTAATTTTTCCAAATTGCTGACAGAAGAAAAGGGCATTCACACACACACAAAACTACATAAACTTATTAGAATTTTATAATATTAAAACATTACTTGAATAACATAGGCCAGATATAAAATTCAACATCATCATACAGAAATATAGGCTGTAAAGGTAATCAATATGCATTTGCACGGAAACGAGTGAAACAGACTCGAAGCCTGTCTATCAGCTCCTTTTATAATGCTGCAGACCCCGCTCTTGCAGACTTTACGTGATGATGGTGAAGACGTCACATTACGTATGCCTGAAGTCCGTGAGGGCTCAGTCTGCAAGTCCGGAGGGTGGAGATTTGGATTCAGCCAATGGCTCACAGGCTCACAGGCTAACAGACTAGCAGGCTTAGAGTATAAGAATACTCTCTATTGTGTTCATGGGCCAGTGCCCTGCATTCATAAAGACAGGAATAGCTTTGGAACGTTCCTGTGCAGTGTTTTACATATTGTTTGTCTGGTTTGCTTCTCTAATTCTCTCAGAAGGATTTCCATTATCTTCCCCTCTTTTTGAAGTGTGATATTTTTATTTTTTCTTTATTGCTGTGTACTCTGTATGCTTATTAATTACTTAATGGAGACTCTTAGTATTCTGTCCACATACATTTTGTTTTGACGTGAGCTTGTACACATAACGAGGCAACTGTGCAAGTTTATTGCCCCCAGACTGAAACTTATGTGCCTCTCCCACTGCCAGCATCAAAGAATTATTCCATTAATAAAATGAATGCAAATAACCCCCCCCATTTAAAAGTGGCTTTCATCCAATGATGCATAATGCATAGTTACCATAGCTACAGCCTCCCTCCGGACAGAAATGAGTGTGGGGGGTTGCCCGGGAAACCAGAGCCATGCTGTGAATCAGATGCCTGGAAAAAACCTGAGAGGAATCGGAATGAGGCAACGGTTACACTGTCGCTTTAAATGTTTATGGCTTATTCGCGTGGCTTTACTGGGAAGAACGGTTAAAACGAGGACAACCTCTCCATCCTCCGAAAACTGGGCTAGAATAATAATGCGACCCTCGAAATTTTTGAGGGTTCACGATGAGAAAACAAAAATACCTTTACTAAAGTACTGCATCAGTTATATTTAAGCTTCAGCAAAGTTTATGAAATAATCATGAGCATGGGAAAAGCCAGGGCTCACAGTATGTATATGACCTGCATTTATTTATTTGCCGTCAGCAGCTTTCATGCCTTTAAAACATTTCGTGAAGGGACTCTCTGATGACCACGTCACCAGATAAACACTTACAATTAACAAACGTGTGAATACCTGAGCATTTGTGGTGCCTCTCTCCAGTAGCTAACTTTTTTCTGGAGAGAAGCGGTTAATTGTTAATTGCGGAATGTAGGGCGTGCCTTTTGAGGCCTTTAATATAGGACACTGCCAGTGCAGATTTATGAATGAGAGAACCTTTCGAGAAAGTAATTTATCCATTGAAGTGTAAAATGCAGATTGACTGACGAACAGTGGAAATACAAACTCTATTAACATATTCATTTGAATGAACATCACGTGAAGAAATTTGTTTACCGAACATGTCTGTGGGGCTCGTTACTTTATTCTTCCATGGTTGCACTGTGTGGAAATAATTAAAGGTGTTTCAGGATAGGTCGACCTGTTGTACAACTGTGAAATCTGTGTAACTGCGGAATCTACTGTGCAATGATGTGCGTCTTTTCATGTCATGTTTTGTCGAATACATCTCATGGAATGACTGCGCTTGGATACAGTTAGTCTGAGCAAATGTTTCGAATTTAAAATCAGTGTGTCCCGTCTAATCCTCCTCCCACTTCGGGCTGATTAGAATTCCTGTACTAACTGCAGTAAAAGCGAAGACAGCATTACATGCACATTGAATTAGGGAAAGAGGAGGGGGCTGCCATCATTCATTATTGACTTCATATGAACTGAGGCGGGTGGAGTGTGTCCTTGATAAATCGACTGCGTATTTTAACAGAAGCTCGAAGTGAGTGAACCAATTCGTGTATGCAGTTCATAAACGTGAGTATACGCGTCTTTGTCATTTGCACGAGAACAGTTGAACCAATATATTAATTCTGATATAGTAACAGGATTGTTTAGCTGCGTCATGCATTGTTTCTGCAACGGGCTAAAACTGCACATAAAAAAATCTTTGAAATGTCCAACAATTCCGTTCAGATTCGGCGATATGTTAGCATGCAGTTGTCACAAAAGCCCGTCTGTGTGTCCGAATTAGAGTTTGTGTGTGTGCGGAATGGACAATCTATGGAGAGAATGTAAGTGGAGTTTCCCTAGCCTTACAACACGCTTGGCAAACTTGCACATGTCATTTGAAGATTTTCTGTGAGCTGGGAGTAAAAACTAAAATATTTAAGCAGTCCGGCAATACCGTCTGCACATGCGTGGCGGAAAACGTGTATATTTGCGAACTTCGTCTCTCTGCTAAATATTCAGCCTTTGTTCTGAGCTGATATTCGTTTTCGTCCTACCCAGTGCAGCTTTTAAAAATGCTGTCTTGGAATTTTTCTGGACATGGTTGCTCCTGTACTTTGGGGAATGCGCGTGATCGTCCAAGTGCATGCTTTCGATGACAGTCTCATTTGATGCAATTTCTGATCATTGCGAATGCACCTGCAGGATGTATTAAGAAGTCAAAATGTCACGCTGGGAGACTAGCAAGTGTTGCAGGTAAAACGAAGTTAATGCCAGTTCTAACCTCCGTGAAAGTAGTGGTAATATGATGAGCAATAGTTTTAATAACTCGCTTTGGTTGTGCTCAACGAAAACCTAAATTGGTGCCACACCCAAGATGAATGCTTGACATTGGCTTGAAGGAGTAGACGGACTGCTGTCATCTGAAGTGACGGAAGCGCATGCGTAAACCGCGGCTGGTATATCCCGCGAGTATACACGCTGTCAGCGCAAGGGGACAGAGAAGACGGTTAAAAAGATGAGACCGAAGTATGAAACTAAGATTCCTCGAGGGATTTGGCTTATGCCCAATTTAGAACAAAAAAGTTTTGCCAGTTTTAGAATGCACTAAGCAGCGGAGAGTGCTGAACGAGCTGCGGAGCTATTTTCAAACCCCTCTGCTGACTCGCTCTGCTGTTTCTTACGAGTGGTTCTGGCTGTCTGGCTTTTTTTCTTCGTATTGCGCAACTTTTACAGTTGCAGGTCATTATTGCGGTTGCTTTACGATAAAGAATGGCTCCATTCGGTTTCGGTATGTTTATTCGCAGTTGCGTTTTAGTGGAAACGAGTCATGAGAGTTTGAGATGGACGGAACAGTTCAGTAATGAGACTGCATGGCCTGCAAGCTGCTGCTTAAATCTCAAAAGAATGACCAAACGGTCTTATCATCTAAACCGGAAGGTCTTTCTGCTGTGTTCCCGTGTGACAGATAAAATTCCTGTTTGTCCTTTAGATATGTCGTGAAATGGAAAAATGTTTTTAGGCACCTCATTGAATAGTTCAGAGACTTTTCTGATATAAAAAGAAATGAGAACGATTGCAGCTGGAGCAGAAATAAGACAACCCTCCATACACTGTTGTGCTGAGCGACAATATAATTTCCTTGCAGAAGCAAATGCAGTTGTCCTGCCCTGTTTTTAGTATTTTTTTGGGGGAAAATGCCATGAAATGAACCCATCAATAATCAGATTGTGCATATGAAGTCATCGTGCAGTGCTACAATATTACACTGAAGTGCACCCAAATTTCTCAATGCCTCATTTGCAGAGCTCTTGGAATGGAGCCCAGAACATTGTGTTTTCAAATGAGCTATTTTTCTTAGATCTAGAGACAATGACCCTCATCCCTCTGAAACACAATCTTTGGAAGTGCATTATATTGTGCAGAGTAGCACCGCCTTAGGGCAGGATGAATTATGAGACACTGCTTGGAGTGAACATCAGTGCTGCTCCGAGTAAGGCACCCAGATGGGCACCAGATGGCCTCAGATCTCCAGATAACTTCTGATGGGACATCAGTTTTGAACAGGAGTCATGCAGCATTGAGGAAAACACTAAAGGACATATGCATTTTTGTCATAAGTGAGGCTGTGGTTAATGTGGTTTGACAGAATATCATTGCTGTTGATTTAATTGCTTAAGCTCCTGTGTTGTGGTTGAATGTTTTCCTGAGTACAAACCAAACCATGATGTGCTGAGCTTGTGGAAATGTTTGTTGTTCACCCCCTTGAAGTACTTTTACTCTGTTCTGTAAGGTCATTGGTTCACTGGCCAGTTATATTACTGGTGCCTGTTGATTGGAAGGCTACATTTCATTTTGGAGAGCTTTGTCATTCAGTAATGACTGGTCTGTTGATGCAGTTGGCTCCGTGAGAGCTTCATGCCACACTAAAGATTTTATGGGACAGTGATATCCTGAAGCAGGCCCATATGTTTGCATATATAAACTGAATAATTGTGACATACTTCTTATCACTTGCATAGAATTGCCTTTAATTTTGCCTGCCAGTGTTGGATGGGCTCCCCCACTATAGTTGGGCTCCTCCTGAGATTTCTTACCACTTGGGAGTGGCTTTCCACCACTGCTTAATCTTTGTTTACTGCTTTTTTGCCCGTTTGGCCTCTAGGCCAGTTGGGCTTATGTGCTATGGTTAGATGCCTTTGTGGTGGTCCGTCGTGCATCTGTGCGTCCATAAATTTTTTGCCTTGTCAGCGCTCTAGTGCCTTCAGTTTTTTACAGATCCTTTTCATATTTTATATGCATGTATATGGGATGAAAATCTAGGCCACGTTTGATTTTGGCCATTTTTAGTGACTTTGCTTTTTTTTTTTTTTTTTTTTTTAAATGTTCCAATGTCTGCCCTTTTTATAGCTCCATGAAGCTCTTTGCGATAGACTTTAAAATGACCAGCTAGCACTATAAATGTGGAGTTGAACGTATGCTGGAGTGTTACTTAAAAGCACTTCAACAGAGATTCAATCCAGCCTTTGAGTCTAAAGCGGGGCGGCAGGGCAGCCTAGTGGTCGGTTGCTTGATGAGTACAGTAACAAAGGAGTTGCTGGTTCAAGCCCTTATGGGGTTTGGGATTCTGACTTGCAACTGAGATGATGTGGGGAAGAGCTGGGCCACTTGGCTCTCGAGCAGGGCTCTTAACCCCAAAATTGTTCCAAAATTCCCCACTTGCAACTGTTTTATCTGGCATTTTGCCAGGGCATCCTTGAAAAAGAGACATGTTCTCAGTGGCTCTTTTCCTGGTTAAATTAAGATTAAAAAACTTACGACATCTAGCTTTCAGAATGTTCTCATCACATTCATTGATGTACACTAAAATATGAGAAACTGCTTTCAAGTGTCATTCCATATTGACTGGTTTTGTCTATGGACTATAAGCTTTGAGAAGTCAGTTTTACCTCAAGTGATTTAATCCCCACACTAGGCCTGCACGACAAATCGCCAGAAGATCGCGATCTCGATTCACCCCTACGGGCGATCGAATTTCTAAATGTCAACGATTTTCCAGCATTATTTCAGGAGCCACAGAGCAAACTAACTCGTAGTTTTCAAAGAAAGTGAGTAGTAGGCGGTCTCTTGGGGGCGGCCTCAGCATTGACGTTACATTTGCGCTCATCCTATGGCAAAGCAGCTCTACTTCACTTGAGTTCATGTAGAAGCCAGAGAAGGCAAACAGTTAATGGCGGTGGTCTTTCGATTCGAACGGAGTTGGCTAGCAGTGCAGATTCAGAAGCAGCGAGGGAGACACGGAGAAATGTTAAAGTGCAGAGTGCAGGAAAGTTTGTCGGGAAAAATAAATGCGGAATGAACACTGATGAAAATCCACCCGGGGAATGAATAACTCCCGCAACGGGGCGAGCGGACGAGCTTGCTATTTTTGCTTTACGAATCAGACCTGGGGCCTCATTTATCATTGTGGATACACCTTTTTACACCCTTTTTCCCCCATTTAGTGCGTATGCACTTTTCTCCGCCAAATTCGGGAAATATCACACCCAAATCTGACGGGAAAAAGTGCGGTCATTTACACCCTTTTTGACCATGGCGTATCGTGATTTACACCCTTTTTGAAGAACAGGAGGAACTGGCGACGCAGCTGCTGAGTAAGAGAATTGCAGTATGCGAGGGAGAGAGGAGCGCGGATTATAGGTTATTTAAGAGAACAATCAAAGCCGCGGCAATGTCCGATTTTCCTAATGTAATTGGAGCCATTGACTGCACTCACATCATGATTAGGGTACCATCGGTGAATGAATTTGTATATGTGAATCGCAAAAGTGTGCATACGATCAATACCCAAATCATATGTGAGGCCGACATGCTCATAACGAATGTAGTGGCACGGTGGCCTGGCTCTACACATGATTCATTCATCCTGACGCACAGCAGTGTGGGGCGAGACTGGGGGCAGGCGCTGCGCGTGACGGCTGGCTTCTTGGTGAGTGCATGTACACAGTATACTCATTCATTGAAAGCTGCTGCTTATAATCATCATTTCAAGGCTGATACTCACCCCATTGTTGAGATTTATAGGTGATAGTGGCTATTTCCTGAGGGAGTGGCTATTAGTTTCCATCCCGGACCCACAAGGTGGCCAGGAAACCCAGTATAAAGAGGTCCATGCCCGTGCGCGCTGCGTCGTAGAGCACGCCATCAGGCTCCTGAAAGGCCGTTGGCGCTGCCTGGATGCGTCAGGTGGTGGCTCCTTTACCACCACCCGAAAAAGGTCTGCGGGATTGGGCTTGTGCCATCCTGCACAATGTGGCTGTGAGGCGTGGGGTTGCGCTGCCGCCGGGTCTCCCTCCACCCCAGCATGTGGACCCGGACCCACAGCCCCCTCCCCGTCATGAGGGTTTTCAACGGGGACTAAGGACAGGAGCTGCGGTGATGCAGCGGTTGTGAAGCCGCCCCGCAACTCTCACCCCTCATGCTGAGCTAAAGAATGTGTGTATATAGCCTACGAGTTTCTCAGTTTCAGTCTTGCAAAGTTGTGTTTAGTTTTCAGTATTGCAAGAACCTCATATTTCGTTCCTCGTACATTTGATGTCCACAAGTTGAGACAGAAATAAATTCATGTATATCAAACACGACATTGTAATTTTTGTCCCTCTATGCAACTGAAACAAAACGCACGCCTACTGCATTTGACAAAATATTCGACAAGAAGGTTTTTTTTTTTTTTTTTTAATTGCCTCTGTAAGACTTATGACCGCAGCACTTGGCGGTTTTACGCTTGTTGGTGAGGCCGGGGCTGTGGCTGATTAGATGAGATTGTTTTAATTTCCGGAGGAGAAATTGTTTGGTCCAACATTATGTGTTCATTTCTGTTGTGATTCTCTACGTGTTCTTAGTTATATGTTCTTGTTCCTAAATAAACCACAAGACGAAGTGATCATACAGAATTAGTGCAAATACCTGCCGAAGAGGACTTTGTTCCTCGCCTGCACCTCACTAACAAAGCACGGTATCTCAGTCTCTGAGAAGTTTTCTTTTTTTTCGCGTTTTCCCATCCATGTTCCACCGTCTTCCACTGACGTCACTCCACAAATCCCCAGAGCGCACTTGGCTACTTTATATGCAGGTGCTCATTTGCATTGAACATATATGGTTGTGTCTGGGCGTGTAGAGGGCGGGATATGTGGCGCGTTCACGTCTGCACTTTTCTTGGGTCCTGTGTGATTTATCAATGGAAATTGCGGAGAGCTGTGCGTACGCACAGTTTGATAGATCTGAAAAGGGTGTAAATATTTTGGGTGTATGCCATTTTTGGCTTTTCGCCGTACATGAAAATTTAGTAGCACTTTTACTCCCTTTTTGATAAATGAGGCCCCTGATGCGGTCATGACCATACAGTTGCCTAAATTCAAAGCCATGAACAAAGCAACGTCAAGGTTTGCAGAATTATTATTGTCTAAACAGCAATAGTTCTCACCTTGGTCCCATGCTCAATTGACAGCAAGCACTTGATTCGCACAATTACAAATTTGAATCGGTAGACGGTCCAATTTATTTTTATACTGTTCTTTCGGCAGTCGCATTTTGAGATTAAAATGACCAGGAAACAGCACAGATTCACCTGCGTGCGTTTGCCAGATTATTTTTATAGGCTTACATTTGACGATTTGATGTGAATACGAAAATCAGTGACACCTAACAGTGGATAGGCTTAATGAAATGTTTTCCACATTGCGTCGGCCTATATTGTTATATTTTTGAAAACAAGGACCGTATTAAAATGGTTTTATTGTTATTGGTTATTGGCACTCTAACATGGAAGCCTTGTTTGGTATGTCCACTTTTTATTATCGCTTTTTAATCATTATAGGCTACATGCCGGTTGTACTTGTTGGCTAAATAAACTGCTTGATTTTTAAGCTGCTTTTCCACCGAACGCGAAACGAATTATTCGCACGACAAATTAGTGCATTCAAAATCAATGCAAAGACGCGAATGCACGCGATGTATTCGCGTCTTTGCATTGACTTTGAATGTTATCTGTCGTCTTGAAAAAATCGCTTCACGTTCGTGGAAAAGCAGCTTTAGTGCGGCAAAGTAGTTACTCAGGAATAGATTTAGGGTATGCTAATTATGTCAAGGTGATGGAGCTGACTTCGAAGCGCCAAAAGCATTTTAAACGGCCACAGAAGTTTGACAGCCATTTTTTCAAGACTGCAGTTGGATGATACGTGGTTTGGCTTTAAAGGGTTGCCCCAAAACTAATCTTGGTTTATGCTGGAATGCCGTCGGCGTGCTGCTTTCTCTCCGTGCAGGCTTTTGTTTGTGCGCAAACGTGTCCCGGATGGGCTTGCATCGCTGCCTGCCTGTCTGCCTGTTTGATATGACATTATAATTGAGCAGTATCATCTTCTGGGTTGCGGTTTGACATTGTTGCATCCCTAGTTCAGGGCCATGTGGATTCAAAAAGCACTTAAGGTGCACTTATTTTGCTTATTTTTTTTTTTTTACCTTTTTTATTAAACTGCACTTTAATGGCCAGTTGTTGTTGTTGTTTTTTGTTTTTTTTTTTTTTTTTTTTTTTTTTTTAAATTACTACAATAAACATTTCAGTTTGTGGGAAAAAATCGTGCCAAAGAATCGTGATCTCAATTCTAGACAAAAAAATCGTGATTCTCATTTTTTCCAGAATCGTGCAGCCCTACCCCACACCTATCATAAGAGGATATCTTAGTTTTATAAATTGGTTTTTGAGGGGGAGAAAAATGCCCCCCATTTGAAACTATGGTAACAGTCCTCTGAAGCATTCAAGAAATTGGTTTTTTTTTTTATGCCAGATGAATTGTGAAAAACCAATAAATTCAAATGTGTCTATACCGTGCACATATGGTTGAGAGAGATTCTTGGAAAATGACAGAAAGGACAGCAGGATATTAAGAAATGAAATGTTTATAGTGTATTTATCCTCCTGCTCACTGCATAAATCTAGAGTCTGCCCATATGGTTTGAGATTATGCCTGTTGGAATATTAAAGCCAATAAATTGGGGCTTCCTGTCTGATGGTGCTGAACAGAACAATGATTCAGAGTTTGTTTCGCTAATGATAACCACTAGGTGCCACAAGGCTGGGAGTGTGTTAGTTTCCAGTTGTTGTGCTGTAGAGGGAGAGGGATAGATCTACTTTTCTACTGTTATAGTAGTGATACAAACTGTTGCACATCACTTCAGGAATGGCTGCAGTCAGCAGCGTTTGTGTGTTTATTATAGACTGTACAAGCAATTCTGATAAATTCTTTTTTCCTTTGACTTTAACACACCCCAATTGCGATTATGAGCTTACAGGCCCTATGGGCCGATTAAGCTATTGCTGTGGATTTTTGTCCGTCTTTTTTTTTTTTTTTTTTTTTGGCCTGATGAATTTTCCTGTAAATTTTCCATGACATACAACTAGACCATAGGTCTTGCCTCTTTTTTTTCAGATTTTTTTTTTATTAAATCTCTTTTTGTCCATTTTATGGGCTTTTGAAATTTTGGCCCAATGTTAAAAGATGGGACCAGAATGAATATATATATATATATATAAAAATACTTCTCTCAAACTGTCATTAACTTCTAAGTTGGACAATCAACTCACCTTGGTACCCTTTATGTACAGTGTGGGTGCCATTTTGATTGAATTGCTCAGATGACCTTGAAGGGTCAAACTCAACGTCAAGCAAAATATTAAAATTTTCAAAGGCTTCTAGTCTTGAAGATAATGAAGATGGAATTTTGATAAAATCCAGTTTAGAAAGCAGTAATGAATAGATGCTGGACACAGGGGGAGATGCACGATCATAATTTTCAGAGCAGCATGCTTTAAAAGTGCTCTTGCAATCTGTCAGGTTAATCATTACTGTAAAAGGTCAGAGTTCAGCTTTCAATACTGTCTCTCTTGTCAGCCACTGAAATTCATACTGGGAGGATGGTTACTGGAACCTGTGATTGGCCCAGGGATGCCCAGGCTGTTGTATCTGGATTCAGTCAGGCATGAAATGGCATGTGAGCACTTTCCCTTGGGCACTTCCTCTGACAAAGCCCTAATAAAGTTATCTGAACTTACACCCCAAGCAGACTAAGGGGACATTCAGTTACAAGCTTACTTCGATGGGAAGAAAAAAGAAAAACAGTCTGGTGTCTTCTAATGAGGAAATCGACATGTTTGCACTATTTCTGAGACTGAGATGTGCTCGATGCCCACAACCTCTTGTCTTTCTGCTGCCGTGTGCCATTTTGCAATCTCCATTTTCTGCCCAGGCATTCACAGTGAAGCCTTTGGGTGTAGTCAGTAAACAGAATGACAGTGGATAGCGGGTTGCCAGATTTCATTGTGCGATCCAGTTAGAAGCCCCGCCCTGTTTGTTAGTGGGCAATTAGTTCTCATGGAATTCAATATGTCTGTTTGGGTGAACCATTGAAAGTGAAATTAAATAAATAAAGAAAAATACATTAAGTGAATAAACCATAATGTGAAATTTATTTGCATTTTATCTGCATGTTACAGTTGTATTGTGCATATTCTTTCCTTCATTGCGGTCTGAAGATCAGCGATAATATGGAGATGCTCTGCTTTCAAATGATGAGCATCTCCCACTCTCTTTTTCTCATCTTCTGAATGTTGGTTATCTTTGTTTTGTGATTTTTGTATATTCACTCATTCAGATATAAATGCATTAAGGTTTGCAGCCTGTCTGTCCACTGTCCTGGTGCCTGTAATATTGTAATTATACAACAGCAGTAATGTGAGCTTTTTCCAAAGAGCCCTGAATAAATTTTTCCGTAATCATTTGTGTGTGTGTGTGTGTGTGAGAGAGAGAGAGAGAGAGAGTGTGTGTGTGTGTGTGTGTGTGTGTGTGTGTGTGTGAGAGAGAGAGTGTGTGTGAGAGTGTGTGTGTGTGTGTGTGTGTGTGTGTTTGAGAGTGTGAGAGAGAGAGAGAGAGTGTGTGTGTGAGAGTGTGTGTGTGTGTGTGAGTGAGAGATGGGGATGGCGGGTGGAAGGGCAGGCTGGGATGTGTTCGGGTTGCCTGCAGGATTTATGCATTTTTTTGCCAAATAGCCTCGCCAGTTGATTGTATTGCCCTCGCTCTGTCTGTCAGGTGGCGTCTCTTTTGATCTTGCATAATTTGAGGCCAAAACATGCCTCTCTTCCAAATGACGCTCTGAAATTCACTCCCCTGAGCCCTTCTGTCTCATTTGGCTATATTCATTGAATTGCCAAGCCCAAATTAACTCAAAAATTGGCTGTGAGACCAAAATGTTCCTTTAGTACATTTCTATGGTTTTAGGTTTTGTAATCCTTTATGCATGAGGAGTGAGAGGTTACAACTGTGGTAAACAGCCTCCCTGACTCTGGACAATAGGAAACAACTGCAGTGTCATTCTCAGTGGAGAAAGTGAAAGAGAGAGAGAGCGAGAGAGGGGGTGGGGGTGAGAGAGACTGAAAGGCCCCTTTGGGACCAGACAGATTAATGACTCAGGGGGAAACCAGGCTTAAAATTCTCGTTTGCTCTCTATAGGCCTTTTGCCCTGCTGCTAACTGATGCCAGGCCAGCGCTCATGTATCTTTCTGCTTACAGTGTCATGTGTTAGAGTGGGGAATGAAAGCGGTGACACATCAAAGGCTGTAATGTATTATGTGTGCCTTGTATTCTTGTTTATGTCGAGTACGCTTGCTTGAGTCCTTGAGTGGTCAGATCTTTTCTTCAGTGTTGCACAATGGGGCTGCAGTTTAGTTAAAGCAGTGTTGCGCAAACCTGCTCCTCACTCCTGTAGAGACATATAATCACTCTCTTGTAGTGACTCAGCACTTAATCAAGCAATTAGCTGCTAGTTTTGCCATTGTGCGCTCTCACATGCTTTCTTGGGGCTGAAGTAGTTTTAAGGGCTAATAGAGGCATTTTACAGTAAAAGAGTGTAATTTGCATGAATATCGACCGTATCAGTTAAAAGTTGGGATGCATGTTAAAGGAGCAGTATGTAAGTTTGTGGCCAAAACTGGTAGTGCAATCAGATTCAAAATACTGCAGAGCCCAGTATCCCCTCCTCCTCTCCCCCTCTCCCCCAGACGAGAGGTTGCCAGCTAGGTTGCCGGATCCAGCAAGAACGTCTACTACACGGAGCTACCATGGCTACGTTTCAATATCACCAATGATTTGCTCTGACAGGGTTGTGTTCAGTTCAGTTCAGTTCAGTTCAGTAAAGATCGAGACTAATGACTAACTAACTTTAGCAATGGTCATATTGGTCAACTTGCTCGTCACTCTTCTGTGTGGATAGCCCACTAAAGTCCATACTATAATATGCGTAAAGAATGAATGAGGACTGATTTGACCGATGTACTGTCTCAATTACATTTCATATTGCCATAATGGCTGTGCTAATGTTGGAACGGTTTCCACAGCGTCTCAGCATAATGCCAGAGAAACAAACTCTAATAATGCATTGCTAATGTTAGCAATGATGAGTCACGGTTTTTATTTCTCAAACAATTTGTTACCTGGTCAATTTTATGACCCACCTGCATACGCACTAACGTACCATGAACGAACATACATAATGTTATTCGACTGCTGAGAATATTCGAAATGTCCGTGCCTACATTAAATAGAATTCAGTTAGCCAAACTTAGCTGAGTCTTACCTGTCCAGGAGAAAATTAGCAACTTCGGCGTTGGTCTTAAAATTCTTCTCCGCTTTCAGCCGTCTCCATCTTTCAAAGGCATGGCCTATACAGATCCTTGTTTTGTTTCTGACTTTGTCACAACGTATTTTGGAATCATAACGAGGCTTTTTAGGTTTAGTAACATCACGTCAGACATTTGTGCTCCGAAACGCTGGTAGCTGCAGCTCAGTGGTAACTGGGACCCTGGATGCCGAAATGCTACTGACTTCGTGATTGGGAGATGGGTGGAAGGCGGTGCAACAGGCCAAAACACAAAATGACAGCATAAACATTAGTTGTGGGCTGCAACTTCGCTTTTGTAATGAGAATATTCTGGCTGGACTACTGTTGTCAGTGATATAAGTATTTGAAATTAACATCATTCCTTAATGTCTGGTGATATATCAGGGCCACTTCATGATTAATCAACATACATTTCTTACATACTGCTCCTTTAATTGTACTATAGTACCCTGTTTTAAGTGATGTTAAATAGTTCTGCAAATAACTCAATGGCTAATGGCAATTGCTGCATTGCCTGAAGTTGAAGAAAATTTACTTTGCAGAACAGCATCCAAAATTTTGGTATTCTTAAAAAAGGTATATTTGGTATAATAATTCTTTCCATTTTCTGTCAAATGAGTTAAAATTAAGCTGGATTTGGACTTACTGGGCAGCTCAAGGAAAAACAAACCACCATCTGCGGGAACTTCTGCATCTTGTACTGCTGTGTGCTCCCAAAACAATATGGCTGCCACTGGAGAAAAACTGACTATGCTCAGCAAGTACTGTTATAAATCCTAGTAAGTTTGAATTTAAGATTTTATATATTGTTTTGTAAAATAGGTAATTACTTCTTTTTTGTGGTTGTTTGAAAAATGTGGGTGTGTACAAACTTTTGAGTGGTATCATAGATTAATATATATATCAGTGATTATGGTAGGTTCACAGAATGGTTTTCTCCTGGTTTATAGCCTATCAGCAGAAGGTGAAGGAGATTTCTTTGTTGCTATTGATCCAGTTGATGTAACCTGAATCGTAGGAATTATTTCTGGGTCAGAATAGAGAGGTCTGATCATGAAGTGGCCATTTTAGTCCGGACAGGGTGAAGATTCCCATTGGTGCAGTCATCCCGATTCTTGATGCCTCTTCTTGTAAAATTGTTTTAAGAGACCTAAGTTTGCCAACCTTTTTTATTTTTTCTTTTTTTTTTAACATTTCAGTTACCTTGCTATAGCAAAGTAACAAAAGCAACTACCACTGTAGTATTTTTTTTTCTAGATAACAACACACCTGCCCTGTATTATCAATCTAGCTTAACTCTGAAAAATAGCCAAGCTTTTCTTCCACGACCTGGATTAAAGCTCTACTATACTCGACTGATTATCCGTGCTATCTCATTAATCAGTGTGAGAGACCACACAACAGGAGGATTTGACAGAGGATTTTGGTCTCCGTAAGACCATGAATGATTGGTGGGAGCAATATCTGGGCTCTAAAAGTTTTCCCCTGGCATTTTAATCTTTCATGTTTCATTGAGGAGTGATTATAATCATGTCACATGGTATCTCTGTGTTATACAGTATTTTCCTTGGGGCTGCTTACCACAAAACAAGAATTTCTTTATTTGTGATACGTTTATTTGTTAATTTTTTTTTATGGACACTGCTCTTAAGTTGGCTGATGTACTGGTTATTTTCACTTATATCAGTGGGAAATTTACACTGTGAAACAGTCAAGTGTTTCTTTGGCTAACCTTCAAATTTAGAATAGATAATAGGATTAGAGACTTAGTCAGGGGCCGAGTTTGAACCGTACTGATCAGAATCGGTTCCTTTGAAGGCTTACCCAAATTACTGAACTAACCTTGAAGAATCAGTAGGAACCTGCAGGAAGTGGACTGACAATGGTGGTTATGGGTGTTTAATCTTCCGAATGCGGTCACTGTGTTACAGTGTTCACCACTTATGCTACTTTTTCTTATATATTAATGGAGACATAGGGATGATTGCGTTGGTTACAAAACATACACTCATATAAATTCACAAAATACAAGCCAAGGCTGGTGAACTGTTTATTTGCTAAGCTTCAATGGTCACGTTCTGTTTCCTGGTTGATAGCTGGTTATGGTCTGTTTCCTGCTTGATAGCTTTGCTCGATGTAAAACCTGTGTCACATCATGAAGAGTTCCGAGCGTTGAGGAGTGCGCTGCTTGTGTGCGTGTGTGCATGTGCATGCGTGCGAGAGAGCGAGCGAGCGACAGACCTGCAGGAGCAACTAGCATGTGAGTATACCACCAACACCAATCAATTGCTGAGTGGAATTTCTGATAAACTAAGGGCCTGAACACTTGACGCAAGCCTTTTTGGCAACTTACATAACAGACTTTTACTTAACCCTCTTTGAGTCAAGTTTGAATCAGAGGTGGTGTACCATGCAATGCATTGGTCTGCTGTTTGCTGCATTATTAATTTTTTGTATTACTGCAGCTTACCAGTGTACTATTGTCCCCTTGAATCCCTATGCTTTCAGGGAGAAGCACAGTGGGGAAATGGAGTATCTCTTTTTGAATTATAGGTCTCATGAACTGAGTCTGTTCCTATCCAGTTGTGAACTCAACCCCCTGACCCCACAAAATGAGTGACCCTCGTTAGCACTGCTCCTTCCTTTTGCTTAGCATAGCGATTGTAACTGACTATGGTTCCCAGGGTGAGACAGATTCAGAAAAACAGAATATTTGTGTAATAATGATCCATGACATTGCTGCAGTCATATGTGTCTACCACCTTTGGTGTTGATTTCTTTCCTGCTGTCATACTGCTGTGAATTCATACATCAGCTGGAAGCGTGGTGCAGGAGAGCACATGCATTATTGGTTCTTCATCATGGGAAAACATCCTTTGTGGTTTTTTTTTTTTTTTTTCCATTTTTAATGCATTGGTAACTGGTGAGATCATAGAGCAGATCTCAGTTTTAAGGAGGCCCAGAAATTCCTGTAACGCAGGTTTATAACGGACTGAGCATTACCATCTGATCTTGTGTGTGCTGACTGGGTAAAGTGAAGCTCCCTGTGTGAACGAGTGTGCATGCAGCTTGTTCACAGCTCGTCCTTTCTCATTCGCTGGATTCTAACCCCTCCCCGCTGACCCCCACCCTTATCTGAAGACGCTGCCAACGTCTGTACCGCACTGTGCTACACTGCTGGCCTCTTGCCCTGGACCAAGTAACTGGGCCACGCCCACAAGCCTGGAGCAGCCGATTGATTGGCCGCCTCCTCTCCCCTGACGGTAGAGCCCCTCCTCCAACTCCCAGGACTAGTGCTGTCAAGTGTGTTTGTGTTTCTGTAACCCGACACCAGAGCCCAGCACGCGCACTAGCTAACCGGTGTGAAATTGGTCCGTCGCTCTGACAGGGCGACCCGACGCGCTTTATCTCCAGTCCCTGTCTGTCGTTAACAGAGAGAGCGCACTGCAGGGCCGCCATGGAGACCAAGTAAGTACCATGTCGCTTTCGTATGTGATGGAGCGAAAGAGGGAGATTGAAAGGAAGAGGTATAATCTGCATGTGATCCTTCTCAGTCCTGTCTGTGTAGAAGGGAGAAATAGAGATGGGTTTTGACAGTGCGCGTTTCCCTGCTCCAGGCATCTGAGAGGGTGAAAAACTGTCTTAATTTTTATAATCTACCTCTCCCATACACACAGATGCAGATGGCAGTTCACATAAGAGATATATTTGCATGTGTGATGTTCACCGGTAAGTGGCGAAGGGAACTCTGCTCCACTGGGTCTCGAAGGGGCAAATGTGGTGTCATAGCAGCTTCTCTCTGTTCACAGCACTCTGTCAGGAGATTTTTATGAAGTGAACATGGACTGTATTTTTGTTTTTGGAGCCTGGGTGCTGGAGGTCAGGGATGTCGTTGCTTACTAAATTAAAGGCTTGACTCCTATTTATAAGATATAATCTTGCACCTGAAATCTAATTTATAGTTTTATTGACGACTTTATGGAGATGAGGCTAAAAACTAGGTGATAAATGGTCATAATTGTATACAGTTGTGAGTCTCTACGCGTGAGTAACAAGTATTCTCGATTTCCATTATAGATAACTTCAGGGCAATATTGTTTTTTTATTAAGACACGCTGCACGCACTGTGTGGCTAGAGCAGATATCATGTGTTGTCATGCTGTGCACTTGATGAAATGAATGTATATTGTATGTTTATAATTTAGCTCACAAACATGAGTCAGTTTTCTTCTGAATCAATGACATGCATGTATGACTCATTGGTGCCTAGATGACATAAGAACAATGTAATTCGCAGCATTTTTGTCAGGAGCTGATATGGAGCCAAGGTTGTCTGTTTTGGTCCTCCGTTTGACCAGAAATGTCTGAATGAAAATGAGATGTTGGGAAGCTTTGCAGCTCTTCAGAGGAGTTATGCTTTTGACTTTCGATTTTCTTGTTTGGTCTAGTCCTGTCACATGCCTGCCGAAGGGGCTTTATTTAGCTGAGTTGAGATGTTTGTCTTTCCTTGATATGTCTGTCCTATTTATGATCATTCTGCCTATCATGCTGGGAAAACACTGGCTCAGTTTTGTGAAAGTTGAGTCTGTCTGGTGAGTTTATGAACTTTATTCCCTCCAGATGTGCATGTGTGTGATTGCGTATGTGAGAGCTGATCCAGGATCAGTTTAGTCTGTTTCTGCTCATATTGGAGGTAGTGAGACGGTGGATAGAAGAAACTGGCCTTAGAATACTCTTACTTTCGAGGGGCTTTATGAGTATGGGCCCTAGAGTTTGTTGAAAAACAGGAGGCAGATGCTTACTATTGGTGTTCTTTACTCGGCATGCTGTTCGCAGGACTGTAGGACACAGTCTATGTTCAAAGTCCCTCGGGGGGGCAGTTTCTCTGAGCATTCATATCATTCTTTAGGTTTGTTTAACCAGTTTCCAAAACATGGTTACTCATAAAGTTTGTTTTAATGCTTCAGTGAGAGAACTTGGGCTGCTCTCCTTTACCAATCTCCACTCCTTTTCATATGATCTATAGTGTTAAGTATCAGGACTATGGGCAATTTGAATTAGTTATGTAATTTTAGTAAAAACACCCAAGCTAGTGAGATATGATACCACAGTGCTTGCAGCATGGAATGTTTTGCAGATTGTGTTCCAGTGCTGTTAATGAAGTGCAAGATTTCAGCCTCTTCTGTGTGTCCAGGTGCATGGTATCATAGAGGGCTGCACTGGTTGTGTTTGTCTTCAGACACGATGTCATCGCCTCCCGCTCACCCCCTCCCCCCTTCCCCCGGCTACGAGCCACCTGCGTCAGCCGCTCTGCCGGACCCAGATCTCCTCTGCTTGTGCTCCTTTATCAAAAACCCTTGCAGAATGCCATTTCATACCAGATAGTGCAGTAGCTGTGTAACTTCTCTTCTTCATGGTGCTTTGGTGGATTATCTCTGCGGGCAGACTGCACACTTCCATGAATGTGGGGACCGGAGCTCCACAGATAGAGGGGGTTGACTGTGCAGTGTGATTATTGCAGCCTTGATGGAAAGTGATATCTGGAAGTAGCACAGACTGAGGTTAATCTGCTGGCACTGTGGGTTCTGAGAGGCCAGCCTATTGGTCTGTGGAGTCTTTATCTGGCCTGCAAGCCTTTAGTCTGGTGGGTGTGGAGCAGGGCAGAAGTTCAGGGGAATAACGTTTTTAGAAGAGCTGAACTTATGTTTGTAATATCTCATGGCATTAGTTCACAATAAACCATTTCGTTTCGGTGTTAGGCTGGCGCAGCGACAGCCTTAAGCTATAGTACGCGCTATGTTCTTGAAGAACAGCGGCAAAATAAGCCTGTAACACGCTATGACATGCATTTGCTGTTTGCTATACATTTAAATGACAAATAATGTCAAATCCCTGGTACAAGAATGACGCGTGCAAGAAGGATGTCACAGAGAGCTAGCGCTGCGGCAGTTCTCATATTCCCCCTCGGGATATGAGGCAATAAAGCAGGAAATGGGAACATACAGGTGATGATGGGAGGTGGAAACGGCTGACATGGACAGACTTGGCGAGTTTAGAGCTTAACATAGCATATTTACACCTGCGGAAAAACCTGTTTGACTGGCGTGTCACTTTTTTCTTAAAGCTATCCTCTTACACTGAGTCCTAGCTTAAAACTGGGTCTGCACAGAGCAAGGAAATGTGCACATAGGTGGGAATCAAGAAACAAGAAACCTGGTGTTTTTCTTCTTGTTCTCAGAAACCGCTGATTGCTGCTTTGTGCGTAAGCACATTTGTGGCCTGATAGTTTTGCCGGTTGTCCAGTGACTTGCTGAATCAGGAGGGTCTGTTCTATCTTTGTCAATTTCTGTACTTTCTGCTTGCTGTATCGACACTGGACAATAATTGTATCCTCGGACGACGAGTCGGGGGTACCATGGATCAGCGATCATTGTGCCACGTCTGTAGAGATTTTCTTGCAAACACTCTACAGGCCACAAATTTCAACCGATTTGTTTCATATTTGGTGTGGGCCTTGTGTGTGGTAAGGGCACAAAGCCTATCGATTTTTGGAGTGATGGCCTTAGGGGATCTGGGGATACGTGTCGGCCAGCGGACGACTGACTGTCTTAGTTATTAATTGATGGCCATCAATTAATGAGGATCAGTCTTAAAGGGTAAATTGCTTCATTAAAGCCCGTAGGTCTACATGTCCTACAAATCATTACCTTCTCAGATTCAGCAATCGGATTCCACAAAAATAGTATCCTGATGGATGACTGTAGCAACTTCTTTTATCTCTGTCTAGTTATTGTTTTGTTCTTTTTCTTTCATGCACTCCCACACCTCTGCTTTAAACCTCATGATAACTTAAATCATGCCTTTATTCCATACATGGCAGCGTTTGATAGATGGCTCATTTGAGATGCTGACTTTCTCATGGCTGAGAAATGAATATATTTGAAGGGCTTCCATTTTTTTTTTTTGGTTCATTCTGCACATATAGATGTGACTGTGCATGTATAGGTGCTATTTTTGCTTTCATTTTTGTGGCAGAATGCCTTGGCATGGGAGCTGACCAAGCCTGCAACCTTGCAATAATTTACTGTACACTGCATTATGTTCCATCTCTGTTTCACCAAACCCCCTTAAAACACTAGCGTGTTCTAATCTGATGTTGTGGGGTCATGACCCCAAGCTATTACCGTCACTGGCAGCCGAGTCTTTCCCCTCCTCTTCCTTTATGCTCTGCCATGTCTGGCTTGTGTTGTATTGTGTAACTCTTACTCTCACCTAGACATAACAGTAGATCCTGCTGTCTGCAATACGGCCCCTATCGGTCTCCCTGAACTGTGGGTGACCTTGCAGTCGGTGGAAGCATGGCAGTGTAATTTCCTGTGTGGCTTTTCACTATCAGCTCTCCTCTGCTGCATTTGACATGCTTTCATTATCTTGTGGTCTCAGGGGGGTCAGAACTTCATATGCCTCTGTGTGAATGGATAGGGAGTGGGGGGTGGCCATGTGGCAGTAGGAGGGTTGTGGGGGGGTGGCAGAGGTGTCATTGCAGCTCATGCTACATCTTGAGCTGTTCTTCGATATCTGGAGTGCTACCCCTCCCTGCAGTCAAATATCCCGGTTTGGGTGTAGCTTAGACAGGCTGTGGGTATAGCACAGTCTTTATAACAAATATGCCCTGTGGTGATGAATCTCAGTAGCGAGACTGCAAACATCAAAAATGTATTTGATCATTATATGATTTGAAGCTGAAGTGTGGCTGAGCTATCTGTGCAATTTCTCAGGAAACATTTAACTTGAAAACAATCTATTATGCAGTTTGTTCATGTGTGGCATTCTCTCATTTTGTTTGACAATAACATGTGGGAAAATATCTTGTAAGTGAATTTCTTATGATGGTGTAAGATGTCCATTGTCAGCGTTACATATGGAGCACAAGCCTAAGTTGAGTTATAATGCTCAGCAACAAATACATTTAAAAATTGTTTCATGTAGGCTTGAAGGTGCATGATATTATTGGTCTTATTTTCTCATTTTATACTGCATTTCCCTGCTTATCATGTTCAATATGCTGCTGTCAGTTTTATTTTGGTATCCAAAACCTTGTGTTTAATCACATTCATTTGCTGTTTAGCATATGGCTTTGACTGTGACTGAATTTTCGTCACCAGTTGGCAAATACTGGGGGAAATATCGTCAATATAGCATATACAGATCCTGGAATGTGGTGGAATCAAGATTTTCATTCAACGGTCCCGGTCATTCCGGCATTATGGGTGTGTTGCCACTGACAATAGGCGCAACATCAAAAACAAATCTGGTAATGGACAAAATGTTCTGAAAATGATTTTAAAAAAGAAAAACAGCCTGTAATTCTTTAATTATTTTACTAATGCAAATTGAGTGCTTTTTCTAACAACAGTTTTCTTTCTGAGATGGATTGAAGAGATTATGCATGCTAACTTATTAGTTTACTTCCATTTGTGTAGCAGAGGTAGCTACCAGGGGTTTGTGCTTTAGTTTGGCGAGAGTATTGTAATCGCCTTGGTTTGTGCATTTATTACCCCGCCCCACCCGAAGGGTTTGTTCGGTTTGGTTTGGTTTGGTTTGTTTCGGTTTGTTTCTGTGTTTGTTAACACTCTAGCGGCAAAACTAATGACCAGATTCACCCTAAATTCGGTATACGGATTGCCACTGACCCAGAATAGATCTCTATTGAATTTCGTACAAGTAGGTGAAAGTATGTGCGAGGGGTGGGGTTTGTTGTGCCTGGCACCACTCGTTTATACATTTATTTATTTGCTAGATAACGAGAAAACCACTGCCTCAGATGATACCAAATTTGGCCAAAAGTAGACCAATGACCCGGAATAGATCTGATTAAATTTTGGAATCAATAGGATCAAGGTCAAGGTCAAAGGTGTCTGAAAAGGTCAAAATCGTTTTTTGGCTCTAAAAGGTGTTCCTGATTACAAAGGTTAATGAACAAGACCACTTCCAATGCGCCTTCCTATTCATCCGCATGTCTATGTATACCGCCTTCATTCCCACAATCCCCGCTCGTCTCGATTTTACGTTGTTTACTCGCAAACCATACAGCCCAGCACACAGAAAGAGTTTGCTTACCTGAAGCAAGGCGAAATCCTGTAGAGTCCCGCGGACGCAGAATAATTCCAAGACTCTAAGGCTCCAGAGGAATCTTCCCAATCCGTTCCTGCAATTCCCACTTCTCCTCCACGCACCCGCCCGCGCTCTGCCATCTTCGTACCTCCACCACGAAGCGTCACCTGCTCGCCCCAACCGGGGTGCTCACATTCCGAACCACGCTCCCCCCATGATGACGACCGAGGGCTCCGAGCCGTAGCAATGCCAGACCCCCGTCTTGCATTAGATACTTCTCTCCTCAACAGCGGCGCTCAGAAGCAAGAGCCCGCGGCTCCCTAGCAAGGCTGACCAAGGCTCGCACTTCAAGCTCATCCCAGGCTCCACGTTCGACCATTGCCAGACTCCATCGGGCACTCAAGCAGAAGAAAATCCCCATCCACCGCTCCGACAACAAGGCCAGCCCACAAAAATTATTCACAGAATCCCACGGCAACGCAGCTGATCCTCCCCACGTGCAGACCACACAGCACTACCGGGTTCCGCCATCAATGTCCAGAGCGTCACGTCATCACGCTTGGCGGCTGCCTCCAGCTCCAGATTCGGCGGAAGTCACTCCTTCCGCAAACCAGCCAGTCCCCTCCGTGCCTGCTCCCTCCGTTTACGACCTCTTCGGTCTCTTTTCGTCCCCATTTTTCCGTCCCTGTGTTTGCAGGCTGCACTTTTGCCCCGTGCACATGCGTCCCCCCCCCATCCTTTCCGCTGGATGAAACACGGCTTCTGGGCTCCTTCAGCCTCTTTCCCCGCCCCACTCCCCGTTTCCCAAGTCACTAATTCTGCGCTTCCTCCTACAGATCCACCCCTCCCATCAACTACTTCGGCCACCCGCAGTTTCCCCTCAACTCCGTTTCAGCACACGCTAGCCACCTCCCTACCTCCCATATGCCCCTCGTAGCCGAGAAGCTCACGCGAACCGAGTTCACTCTTTACCGTCTCACCCTACCGAAACACAATCCGCCAGTACTTTCCTCATCGGAGGAGAGAACTTGACGATTACGATACACTCGTCAAGTTCTCTCCTCCTCTCTCCTCCTCCATCTCGCTGTACGCTACGACGGTACGGGCTTTTACCATACCACTTACTTGTCGCCCCTACTTCCGCAGTCACATTTTAGTTAAAAAAAAAAAAAAAAAAATCCAAACCATCACCGACCCCGTACAGCTCATACACCTGAACCACGTTCGTTCCGGGGAGCTCACGCGAACCGAGTTCGCCATTCGCCGTCACACTTTACGAAACAGAATTTCCCAGTCCTTACCTCATCGGAGGCAAGAAGTGGACAATTTCTTTATATTCGTTCTCGATCTCGCTTTATGCTTCGGCCATACGGCAAGCGATTGCCTGTTGGGTATGTCCATATATTTGACGTGACTCCGCAAGGATGACAATGTGTAAATCCCAAACTTTCGCTGACTTTGCTGCAATTCTATTCGCCATCACTCAGCTGTGCATCGTACCTAACAACGCCATTTAGCTGCCACTTCATTCAGACTGTAGAGCGGATTCTCATGGCTTGTTGCAGTATGAGCCTCGCAAGCTAATCTACGCAAATCTGCCTTGTTTCACAAGCTACATGAGCACAGAAATTATCAAGACTTATTCATATTTCTCATAGTCATCGACGCGCGAAGAAAACGCCATATCATTTCGCAGTGCAAAGTATAACAAGCTTCCAAAAAATAAATTAGACTTTTGCCAGTTCTACTAATTAGTGTGAGCAACTCTTGCTATATATGCACGTCGCGTTCTTTGCAAATTAAATGCCATATATTTATGGTGCCACGATTGCAACGTATATCCCAAAATCGTCAAACCACTACAAATGCTAACGTTCTCCGCCTCGCCGGCAAACATTCACGGACACTGCACGCATATCCACCTCACGGCCATTCGTAAATTTGTGTTGTTCCTCAAGTTACATGAGCACAGAAATCATAGACATATCGATAACTTCGTGGTCAGCGATGTGTGGAAGGAAACGCCATATAATTCCGTAGTAGTGCAATGTTTAACAAGGCTTACAAAATAAAGCAGACTGTTGTCACTTCTACCTATTAGTCTGAGCAACTCTTGCTGTATATGCACGTTACGTTCTTCGTAAATTAAAACTCATACATATATGTTGCTGTTGAATGATTGCCATGTTTATTCTAAAATTGTCAAACCATTACAAATGCTGACGTTCTTTGCCTCACCGGCAAAAATTCACAGATAATACGCGTATCCACCTCACGGCCACTCGGAGTGGCGCTGCTCACTAGCGCCTCACTAGCGCTTCAGTTTTCGGTACACTTCGCCTCGTCAGCAAACATTCTCGTATACTACGCGTATTCACCTCACGGCCACTCGCAGTGGCGCAGCTCACCAGCGCCTCGCTAACGCTTCAGTTTTCGGCACACTTTGCCTCGTCGGCAAACATTTACGGATACTACGCGTATCCGCCTCACGGCCACTCGCAGTGGCGCAGCTCTCTAGCGCTTAGCTAGCGCTTCGGCAATGGGTGCACTTTGCCTCGTCGGCAAACATTCACGGATACTGCACGCGTATCCACCTTAAGTCTCAGTTATACCTTCGCCTGGCTCCATTCGCAGATTGCGCGCGCACCCCAACAGAGCGCGGAGGCATTTATACTTGGCGCATTCTCCGTTGCATTATTCACCGCAAAGACAGGGGGCGGTAGAAGGAAAAAAATACTTAGGGAAGTAGTTGAAGCAGGCAGAAGCAAGTGGAAAACACTTTGAACCAGGGGACACTAGCGCGGTTTGCAAGAAATTTTAATTTTTTTTTAAAATTTTAACCCTTTACTGACTGTCCTTCGCCTCACCACTCATCCGCCTCGCCAGTCGCGGCGCCTGGTTGGCTAAAGCTGACATCACAAACACTTTTAAGGTCGTCCCACTCAACCCACCTTTTTGGGGATTTTTTTTCTTTTGGCGCTACTACCTCGCCGTTCGTCTTACTTTCGGACGCAAAAGCAGCCCCAAGATTTTCGATTCCCTCAACGTAGTCCTATCACGAGCTTCATTTTGTACATCCACGCCATACACCACGTTCGACCGGCCTCAATACAAGTCTATCTTAGCAGCATCAACCTCTTCGTCAAACCGGCCACTGGTTATCCGTGCCCGTCAATTTCCCACATTCACATGCAGTCACTACTAAAGGTTTACGTAAATGAGAACCTCTCGCTCCAGCCAAACGTTTACCCCTAACGGCAGACCTCCTCTCTCGCTGCATCCAGATACTCCGCTCAGGGTACCACTCTCCTCCCATGGATTCAACTCTAGAAGCCATGTTCCTACTAGTCTTCTTCGGTTTTGTGATACTCCGAGTTCGCTCCACTCTCCATTAATTATAATCTCCCTCGCCACGCCAGCCTGATCGACATCTCATCCTACTCCACCGACTGTCTAACGTTCAAGACAAAGAGTTGTTAAACGGATCAGTTCGGCATTTCTCAGCCCATATTCTTATTCCGCCTAGACTCTGCCCTCAGTCTGTCCGAGCCAATATCAAACTACATCACCCCAAGATACAATAACCACGCTTGTCCCCGAGACCCATTATTCATGACCAACATGCCATGTTCGAATTAGATTTTCACCATCTTCGACATGCCACTTCCTGGAGCTACAGATATCCCTGTTTAAATGGGCTTTAATTGAACTCTATTGCCATTTATTATATTATTACTTTATTTTACTATTACTTAGCTAGCCCGCTGAGGATGGGCTTCCCCACCTTAGCCGGGTTCCTCCTGAGATTTCTTCCCACTGGGGAGTTTTTTTCTCACCACCGTTCGAGGATTTTTCTCCCTACTGGGAGTTTTGCCTCATTTGCTGTGTGGGGAATAGGCTGGGCACTGCCCTTTTATTTATTTAATCTCTCAATGTAAAGCGTCTTTGTGACAATCGATCCGCTAAAAGCGCTATACAAATAAACAGAATTGAATCGAATTGAATTATATCCAATATTTCGCCCAAATACTTCCCCGGGCATCCCTTCGCATCGGCGCCACCGCCACAGCATCCAAGCGAGGACCACCTGATTAAAATCCTCGGCCGCCGGACGTCAAACTCTAATGCAAGCTATATTCGCAATTATATCGACGACATACATAGAGCCCATATATTATTGATTCATTAACACTTTTTAGGGGCTTAGGAGCCTACACGGACTCCGACGAGAGACGTGAGCCCCACCCTGAGTCTCGCCACCTGGGGCTCCCAATGTTCGCACAATCACAGACCAAGTCTATACAACATCGCCTTCGCCCCGATCCCCTATCCATCGTTCCACCGAATACTCTCCTCCACTTTGGGAGTGGTCCAGAGTTCATTAACTCTGTAAAAAATGGTCTGATTTACAGCAGACAAACGCCTAAAGCTTCCCTTTTCAATGTGTAAAATGTAATTTTATCATTGCTATGGTGTAAAGTGCACAGTTTCCAAGATAAGTAGGGCTCAAAGTTCTGGGCGGTCAAAGTCTTTGATCTGAATTTCCTAATTTACACTGTATCTCAAAAGTACATGACTGCTTGGTTACTATTAAGGAAATTTATAAATGTAGATTAAAATGACACCTGCCACTGCATCTTTTTTTTTTTTTTTTTTTTTCATTTGAAACTCCAAGGACTTGCTACTGTTGCTGGAGTGGTATGTTAGTTCAGTCCTTTTCCTCTGTTGTGCATTTGACCTATGAATTCACTTAATACATTTTATGGTAAGTTTTTAAAGTACCCAACTTATTTCTGTTGCTACTTTTGTAATTTGGTATTTAGTAAAATTGGCTGCTCTTTGAAATTCTCCTATATTTTCCCGGCTTCATTGTCTTCGAGCCTGTACTGCTCCCATACTATGCAGTTTGATATTTACAGAGGGAATTATCGAACTTTTGGCCCCCACATGAAGTTGGGTGGCTACTATGGATTCATGTTTGTCATTTCCCCCACTGCCGCCACCGTCGCAGAGTCCATCGACATTTTCTTGTGGATGCTTTACAAGCCACATATTTCTACCGATTCATTTAATATTTGGTGTGGGCAGAGGTTATGGTTTTGTCACCACAGCCATTGATTTTTGTTGCCATGGCAACAGAACTGGCTGAATAAAGCACTATTTCATGCTGAAAATGTGCCCGTTTCACTGTATAGCTTGTGGCTGCCCTAGAAGTCTGTTTGCAAGATATCACAAGCCGGCACTCGGGGGCTACACCCACGCGGTCGCGGGTGACTGGAGACTCTAGTTTATATTAGCATTATGCTTCTCAAAGGTTACTCCAGCTGCATTGTCACCCTTTCTCTAGTAGTTGATGGTGCCTAATTATTTATTTACTTATTTTTTCATCCATATTAACTGCAGAGCTGTTACAGCCTTTTTGAGGGGGGGGCTTATGTTTAAGGGTTAGTCTCACTGCTGCAATGAGAGACTATAGGCTTTAATATTTTCCTGTCATCAGCAATGGAGAATGGATTCAGAAATTAGGCTGAAAGTCCTTTCCAGTATTTTGTTCCAATCACCTAGATTTTCTGGATTAGCACAGTTCTTCAGTCAGGTGGTGGCGATATTGGCTGGCTGGCTGGCTGGCTGGCTGAGTTCATGGCAGGTAGAAAAGCGAGACAGGACTACTGCTCTCAGGCCTCTGGTTTCTCCACCGCTGCCTACCACTCATGGAGCATCATAACTGTTCTGGCATTATTCTGCTCAGCAAAATGATGTCTGCTTATCCCTGTCTATCTAAAAGATGGTCTTATTAAATGGTCTCCCTGTACACATTCACAGCTGCTCCTCTCTGCATGCTAGCTTGCTCCTTGCTATCAGTCTGCTTCCTCCTGTACGTGTTTGCTGAATACTGCTAGTCTAAAACCCCACCGCCTTCCTTGTGTTTAATAGACTTTCCTGATAATCCAGTGGGTAGCAATGCCATCTCTTTGCAGTTGGTTCAGAGCTTGAATGACTGTGCGATTGCAGTGTGGAGTCTGCATGTTCTTCATTGCGTGTATGTGGGTTTCAACCTCGTAATCTGGTTTCCTCCCATATTCAAGACAACCTGTGTGCTGTTTTGCTGTCAGTCTTGCTGCTAGTCTCCCTGTTTTATCCTCACGTGCTTGCACAGATTTTGGGAAGGCTTCAACAACAGAGTCACCCCACCAAGGACAACTGTTCTGCCTTTAGTCTTGCCAATAAATACTAACCTAATGTTAGTGGCCCTGACTGACTCTGTGTTCGTGTTTGTTCCGTTTCTGAATGACTAAGTCCCCATCGTGTAATGGGCACTGCACTCTCTTGCTGAGCTGTTTCACCAAAGCTCGAAAAAAAGGTTTGCTGGGGAAATGGGTTTCAGATGAACACTGCTGTAATTTTATCCAGTGATATCTTTGGCTGCTGAAACCAGATTTGGCGCAATGCAGGCTGAGAAAATCTTATGGTTTAAATTGCATCAGTTGGATCTAAACATAATATGGGGCATATTAAATAGTCATTTTTTTACATTTAATACAAAGTAACTCTTTATTTCCGAATGTGTTTGATATCATTTAGTTGGTTTCAGAGCTTCCTAGTTTTTTTCATGCTTCATGATTGACATCTCTAATCATCGTGCTTTCTGTACACTGCTGTTTGAGCAGTGAGGAGATATGATGCCAGTCATTTATTTTCAATTGTTTTTGTGATTATAGTCATTCTGAAGTGCTATTACCCTATTGGAAGATGGAACCCCTGATGTTGCCTGGCAACAAATGCAGAGGAAACGGTGCTTGTAAACCTGCGTCTTGCCAGGCCTACCCGCTCATCCCTCTCCAAATAATGTACATCATCCATACAGTAGTTTGGGAAGAGCATGCCAGACCACACCCCACAATAAAACCTTAGCTCCCCATTCATAAATCTCTTGTGACACCCCTGCTTGAAAGCAAGTAGTGGGACTACATTATCTCATAACTCTAGAAATGGTCATTTATTAGTCTCATGCCATTCCCACAGATGTATTTAGCTTGGTTTATAGAAAGCTGTAACTATATATTATACATTCAAAATAGATGGTAGGCTGTGTAAATACTCTGGTTGAGCAGATTTGACAAATGGCTAAAATACAAAGCTAAAAAGCTTATGCTCTGCTGGACATTTATATCATATATTTACCTTTGTGTGCAGTTGCTGTGCTTGCGCCTTTGTACTATGCCTGCATGCTTATGTGCCCCCATTTCTGTGTGTGATTGAGGCAATGCGTCAGTCACCGCAAATACACAGTCAGGTGAGAGATCTGGGGCTTTCATAGGAACACATCAAACGCCTATCAATCCTTTGAAGAGAGAGACTGCACAGTGCACAACCCTGCCGCAGTTCAGATACAGCTTTGCATCTGTACGCATGTGTGGTGAGGGGAGACATTTTAGTTGTCTGCCTCTAAACTGGCACATTCCTGCTGCATCACATGACCTCCTCCTCCAGCCCAAACCTTGTGCACCTTTTGAAAGTGCCAGCTGTTTTGGCTCGTGTGAATGTCATTGGCCCACAAGACCGGGGCTGTGGGTGACAGGGCATTTTTTACTGACTGAGCTCTTTTAAATAAGAGCTGACATCAGTTCTCCGGAGAGACCCACTGGAGAACTGCGATATTCAGCTTGGAGCTCTCACTGGATTCAAGAGGGTAGGAACCAGCATTTTCATTGCATTCCGAAGACGTCATGAACTGGTAAGCAAAAACCAGCCTTTTCCGCCCTGGCTTTATTCAATGGGAATTTAATCTCAGCTACATTGTTTAGCCTTCCTAAGAATGAAGTAATGTGCAGTTAACTGAGGTTGCTGTGCTTAAGAAGTCCTATCAACGCATCCACTGGTAGTTGCTTGTTCGGAGGTTTGTCTTGTTTTCTTCATACTCAAAGCAGTGGTTTAAATTATGAAGTGTGCACTGTGTTTAGGCTTAAGCACCCATAAATGCTGCGATGAGTTCCAATGACGCAGACTGTTTTTGCTGACCTCTGTCGAACTACAGTGATGTAACCCTGCCAGTGTGGTTTATGAATCGCACTTATGGAGGACGATGATGGCCCACCTCTCAAAGCAGATGTACGTATATTGATGTGTGTGGGATGGGAACGGAAGCCGATTGGGCGACTGCCTCATCTTCCTACTGTGACTTCCTGCAGTGCTGGGCTCCCCTGGGGCTGGACGGCCCGATTACTTCCCACATCCCCCAATCTTGCGCCCTTCAATGGCGTTCCTTTGAGAGTTTACCAGAATTCATTGTGGGGGTTTTTGTCTGACTATTTGCTTGCCGGCACCATCTGAGTGGATGGAAGAGATTAAATTGATTACTGAGGCCACATCTGTAAGTTTGCAGCTGTTCTTATAAGGGGAGGCTGCCAACTGAATGTATGACGTCATTACTTTTTTTTAGTGCGGCATAAGGGCGTTTATAGCAATGTTGGTCTTCACAACAACGTCATAGCAGCTAAGGTGCAAACTAGTACTGGAATAAACAAATACTCGCTGTATCAATCATAGCTGGTTATATAAAAAAATGATAATTGCTGCCAAATTAGCTCACTTGGTTAAGGCACCGCATTTGCAGAGCAGCAGTGACTACCACGGCACGGGTTCGATCCCCGGTTGTACCAACCAGCAGTGGTCGGTAGCTTTTTCAGAACAGCGCACGATTGGCTAAAGCGCTGTTGGGATGCAAATTGGAATGGGACTGCCGGGAACGGAAATTAAAAATGCCTTGTTCGTTGCTCAAGCGCCTCTTGTTGGCCAGGAAATGATCGAGAAACCTCCGATAGGCTACATTTAAAACGTACATACTGTATCATAGACCGGATATTGAAGATATGACAATTATGTACGTATTTAATTCAAAACTTTCTCTGAATTCTGAATTAAGAACTCCAGTTTCAGAGTTTTTTTAACATTTGAAATGGAAACATCTTCCTGTCGATCCCATTGACGCAGGACGACGTCACTTCAAACCACTCCATACTGAATTTTCTTTTAGGAAATTTGATGTTGGGTTTGAAGAACTCCTTGTGCTCGGCAGCGCTAAAGCTAGTGACCTGTTGCTTCCCCCGCACTGCTGGTGCTCTCTACAGGAGCTACAAGCTCGGCTGTGGTGGTGCTGGTGTTAGCTCTTGCGGTGATGGAATTGTTGCTACCATCATCTGTATTGTTATCCTCGTCATTGTCCTCGCGTCCACAAGTAACGTAACCATTTGTATCATTTCCTTTAGTTTTCTTTGAAATATTTTTTGGGGGGGAATAAAAAGCCAATATATCCCTTTCTGCTTTCTGTCGTTAGCCATTTTTGCTTCCCAGTGCATTTTATTGGCGCCTTCCACTTCTCTGAGAAGGCATTTCCTCAATAAATAAATAATTAAAAATATTTCAACCCAGTTTTTAAATGTGGGTTTTAGCCATAGCCTGAACAAAACATTTGCAGCCCAATTCATGTTTTTATTTTTCTCTTTTAATGTTTACTGTTTAAAGTATCTGTTACATCCAAGATACTATAGCCTGCAGCTGCCACCAGGAATGGGATTCAGCCCCAGCAGCCACCACCCCCCCCCTTCCCGCACCCTTGCTGTGTATGGGCAAAACCGTAAATAATGAATCAAATATGCTCATTAATTAATTCATAATGAAAGGTAAACATTGTACATTTGAGTTCAATCTGGTTGAAATTAAGGAGGTTGAAAAATGATTACATTCCATTCCTTGTGATAACTCTGCTGGTACAGATGGCATTGATGGTAAATTGTTCAAATTAGCAGCCAGTCATATAGCAGTTCCTGTCTGTCACATATTTAATACCTGCCTGGCAAGTGGAAGCTATCCAAAGCTCTGGAAAGAGGGAAAAATCATCCCTATACCTAAAGATCCCAAATCTACTTTTAATGGTCCAAACTGCAGACGTGTAACTATCCTACCTGTTCTGAGTAAGATTATGGAACGGCTAGTGTATAAACAAATCCATAATTATATGTTTAAGAACAGTTTGATAAGTGATTCACAGCATGCTTAGAGAGAAAGTCATTCCACCTGTACAGCATTGGTAAAAATGACAGATGACTGGTTAAAGGGGATTGACAATGCCAAATTAACAGGCGCTTATTAGACTTTAGCGCAGCATTCGACCTCATTGACCACAGACTGTTGATTGAGAAACTAATATGCTATGGCTTTGGACCTATGGCAGTTTCTTTTCTGGAGAATTATTTATCATTCCGAAATCAACGGGTTTGCTTAAATGGGACTCTGTCCAATAGCATGAGTATTGACTGTGGGGTGCCGCAGGGAAGTTGTTTGGGACTTCTTTTATTTTCTATTTTTACTAATGACCTCCCTCTTGTTACTCATAAATCCTCCATTGTATTATATGCTGATGATTCCACACTGTACTATTCTGCTGCAAAAATCTGTGAACTTAACACCACTCTGTCAAAAGAACTGGATGCAGTGGTTAGATGGGTAAAACTAAATAGACTTGTTTTGAATGTTTCCAAGACTGAGTATAATCTTTGGATCACGGCATAGTCTAGCCAGAGAGCCTACTCTTGATCTACAGATCTCTGGGCAACTTGTCAAACAAGTAACAAAATTAAAGCTTTTAGGATTAACTATTTGCAATACTCGGTCTTGGACCGAACACATTAAGCAAGTAGTTGCTAAAATGAGCAGAAGTACTGCAATTGTCAGAAAATTTGCCATTTATTTACCATCTACTATACGTAGACAGGTTGTACAAACTTTGGTGCTGTGTCATCTTGATTATTGCTCTGTAATTTGGGCCTCTGCATCAAAGACTGATCTTAAGAGACTACAAATGGTACAGAACAGGGCTGCTCGACTGGCTCTTGGCTGTTTTTCAAGAACAAATGTTGATACGATGCACTCATGTCTTAAGTGGCCTAAAGTTATCACTAGACTATCCATCAGATCTCTGGTATTTATAAGGAATATTATTTTTACTCAGTACCCTAGAGTCCTTGTTGATGAAATTGGTCTCTGCTCTGATGTTCATTCACACAGGACTAGAACTGCCACAGCAGGACTTGTATCATTGCCTTGTCCTATAACTAACGCAATGAAGAGGACAGCATTCTATCGAGCCTTTTCACTGTGGAATGCACTCCCTTTAGATATTAGGAGCGTAACTGGAAAAACAGAATTTAAGAGACAAGTCAAATCCCATTTTTAGTTTACAACTTTTCACTTTCAGTAAACTATGCCGTTTATCCAAATGTGATGCAAGATGAGATCTAGTACTGTACTTTATTGTATGGATCACTTAGTGCAAGGTTGTGTGGGTTTGTGTGGGTACTAGCATGATTGTGAGTGGGTGCTAGAGGGTATGCATGGGTGGGTGGGGGTTGGGGATGAGTGCATGTGTGTGTATTTTGCATATATCTGATTGTAATCTGTATTGCTGTGTTTTAATTGTTATTACCTGTTGATATAATGTTTTACTGTTTTGTACTGATATTTTAATTTGGACCCCAGGAAGACTAGTCTGTCGCTTGTGCGTCGACTAATGGGGATGCATAATAAACAATAAACAATAAACATGCTTCTAAATCCAGGCTGGTCTTCAGCCCATCTCTGTCTTCAGGAAAGATCAAAACAAGGTTGTTGAATCTGAAGTGCATTGCTTTGTGATTTGAGAATCAGGAAGTAAAGCAGTGAACACAGTACACACGTACACACGTTAGCCAATAGCATACAAACTAGCATGCTAGTGCAATAAACGGCGCATAGAATGATGAGATAAATGAACAAAATAAAATACTAAAATGGTCCCCTTTCAACTCTAAGTGGTTACCGTATTGCAGGCATACACATTGCTTTGGGGATCTAATAGTTCACTGAATATAAAACAATGAGTGTGCTGACATTTTAGATCTCTCATGGGATGGCAGGTTTGCCTTGAGATGCAGATTGCAAAGGAGACTTCAGTTACCTCCAAATTCTCTTAGACAGGTGGCCATTTTCCTTTCCTCTCCAGTTTTCCTTGATTTTCTCAATAGAAAATGTCATATCGGATAAGGGGAAGTTGAAGGGAGATTTTGAAGTTATCCTGAGACCTTTTCGAGAAAAATCGGATGTCCTTTCTCTCAATACATCATGAGCTCAACGGCTATTGGTAACATGACTGACCCACCAGGAAAACTAAAATGATTGACGTATCCTATCTCTACAGCTGCAAAGTATTTTGGTCCATAATCTATGATTCCTATCTTCCAAGGTTTGTCCTGTTTTTTCTTGCTGGAAGACAGCAGGCGTGGAAGGAGAAAATTGCCTCCTTTCATTTTATGAAAAGGACAAATTGGACGCTCCTTGTCACGACTACCTGCCGAACTATTTTCGGTTCAAGTCCATTATCAAGGCAGGTTCTTTGCTCTTCATAGAATGTGGATGCATCCCTAGTGAGTGGAACGACACTAAATTTATCTTGCAAACCGTACCCCCTCCTGGAAACCTAAGACCCACTTCCCCATTCCTTTTGACCTTACTTGTCAAAATAAAGGTATCCTAAGCGATATATAAAAAGTGAATCTACTGAAACGCAACTAGACCCTGTTGCAATAGCTGTTAGCACACAAGGGTGTAAGGAAAAGTGTGTGAAAGACTTGCTACAGCTCTAATTTAGCCTTAAGTATAGAGTGAGATACCCATGTGCACTAGCTAAGATGTCTTAACACTACCTGTTCTATTGTTTGTCTTACAAGCTCCAGTGAGGCGAATTCAGAATTGATGTCCTTACAATAAATGGTTATGCCCATTGCCTGCTTTTAGCTAAGATCAGGAGTATCATAAAATATGAGCTGTGCCTGAGTGTGCATGCCCAGCTACTGACAGAAACTGAATCTGTCCAACTGGCAAACATAATATACCCACTGCTCATCTGTTCCCTTTGCACTTAGAATACCACAACCACTTCTCGCGGGCAATTATGTCAGTTTTTCTCCTGTCCTTCACATCATGACATTGAGTTTATTTTGCTCTTCTGTCCTTCATTGAAATATAGGTTTTTTGTGGACGTTGCAATTCAGAGTAACATGTTGCATTTGCCAAAGTCATTTTGCCTGAAATTGTAGGTTGCAGTTTAAATGACGTTTTGGCATTTTTACTGCCACTGTCTGCCAGCATGAGAATGACATCAGAGCCGACTAAATAAGTAGATGATTCATTCAGGAAAGTATCGCTTTACAGCTGTGGCTGTAATCTGAATAGATTGGAAAAAAAAAAAACATTAAAAGCCCATTAGGAGGAGTTGTTAAAGGAAAATGCTATGTAAAAATCGGTTTTTTATTTCACTCACTGTTCTGTGTGCAATCAATTCTGGATTTTATCCCTGTAATCTGAATGGCAAGAGTCCAGTCCCAAACTGAGCCAGCATTTTATGGCCTGCATTTACCTTTTGCTGTTGCAAATTATGGCTCGCATTAATTAGTGGCAGGTCACAGCTGTCTGTCGACCTTCCAGGTGTGACATTTTTTTGATTTGTCTAGCTTTCATTATTTGATATGGTTTTGGCTAGATTTCATTTACCGTAACAATCCTTTTCCAAAAATTGTGGTCATTTCTTGGTTTATCATCGCAACACTGCGCAATGTGTGTTTCCATGACAATGCTGGAGAGGTCTCTGAAGTCTAAGGTCCTGCTGCTCCAAAGGGCAATTTTTTTTTTTTTTTTTTTTTTTACTGTGCTTGGTGAGATGTGACCCATCTGTGAGACCAAACTGAGTTATAATTACTTGGTTGCTTGCTGTGAAGCATTTGAATGAATAGAAAAGGATGTCCTTGGTCATACAGTGGAACTTTATTCTTTTTGATTGTAATTTTCTTATTTTTTTCTGTAACTCAAGACCTCTGTTTGGTTTCTCATTCCTGTGGGGTTAATACTTGTAAAAAAAAGTGCATAATTCAGTGTTAATTATTTGATTTGCAAATTAACTTTCCGACTAATTAATTTGATTTTTGTATGGGGTGGACGACATTGCCTAAAAATTATAATATTACAAGGAAATTCACAGTAACAATATTCAACATTATATCTCGGGGAAAAAAAAAAATATTTATATATATTTATATATATATATATATATATATATATATATATATATATATATATATAGATAGATAGATAGATAGAACAGTGGTGGTTTTTTTGCATTATTTGCTTGCTTTTGGGCTGCACATCATCAGGAGCAGCTGTCAAACTCTCCTCATTCAGCTTTTGAGCTTCCTTATTCTAGTGTGTTTTTGCTTCAGGTGGAGAAACAAATTGGTGGCATTTCCACCTGTGGCAGTTTTCTGGCGTGTTTTGCAGAGAATTGTGTTTTTACTGGAAGTTTGGCCTCTTATAGTCTGTGCTGTGGTGGTGAAATAATAAGAGGATACACTGTGGCAGTGAAGCCAGAAATCTCCCCCAGAAAATGTTTAAATTTTGAAGGCTTGGAGAAGCATTTTGGAGCATTTGGGGAATATTTTCAACCTGAATATTAATTTATTTGAGCTTGCATAATGACAATTTTATACAGTTGTTCAGTGAATTAATAACTAATTCAAAATTCATGAATTTTCCCCTAAATTAGTAATTTCATATCCAGCTCATGTTAGGAAAGATTTTGTGTATGTATTATGATATCCAGCATGATACTAAAATCAACCCAATAATATTTTAAAGTAATCAATTTTAGCTCTTCTGACAATGTAGGGGGCAACTCAATGCTTCCTGATTTTATGTACATTTTGTGCACTATCCCAGCATTTTAGTCAATGGGGTTTGTATTTATAGGTTGGCACCATATAACAATAGTGATTATTAGTGGTATTAAGGGTGAGCTGCAGTACTGAAATTTTGAACCTGCACTCTTGCTGGCACAATTACTGTGGCCTGTTTCAATAATATTGTAGACCCTGGAAGATGGCGGCAGGAAGTGAGGTCACAGCCAGTGAGCTGGAGGCGGGGCTGAAGTGATGAATGAAATGGGCATGAGTGTGACAGGCATTGTGTGTGCATGATCATACATACGCCTGTGTGCATGCATGTGTGCGGGATTATAACTGACTGAACCTGACACAGCGGCTTATAGCAAGGCTTGAATTTTCATATGTGTGCCGTGCATCCGTGTGCATCTGCTTGATAAGGCTGTAGCTCTGAGCTGTGTTGACTGGTGACGAGCTCTGTGAGGTGTTTGTATGTGGTGGAATCTGTAGAGAGTTGGCCTCTTCTCTCTGGCTGTCTCTGTCTCTAACCCTCTCTCATTCCTACTGGATGCATCCCTCAGCTGCAGCTCGTGACTTATGGAGAGGACTGGAGATCTGGTGCAGTTATTACCCAGAGTCTTTCACAGGGTTTGTTGATGTGAGCTCGCAGATAAAGCAATGGAGAAAGGATTTGTATGCAAATTCAAATTTTCTCAGTTACCGAGTTTGATTATTTTGAAGATTGTGAACGTCATACGCGGTTTTTCTTGGGTAAGAAATACTAGTGTTTCGATTTGGACCTTTCTGCATAAGTCAGTCTTACATAAAAGACTGTATTACATCACCATTTCTAGATGAAATATTTACATGCGGCATGCTGAGTGCTCATGCTTTCCATTTCCACAGGAAGAAGGTCTGAAGGGATTTGAGAAGTAGTTGCACAACAGCCCTCATCTAATCAGACATGTAGCGCAGTCGATGCTGGAAACTCTACTGGAGAATGAAGGGATGGAAACCCTTTTGATTTTTAGTTTTAATAGGGCTGCGATGTGTCCAATTTCTCCAATATGTCACTTTGCCCTTTCGGGTGAGGATGTGCACCTCAGGGTTGATGCTGGGTGGATCTGTCAGCTGCTCATTTCAGTTCACAATAGTATTTATAGTTGTTGGATCAGTTAGTTCTTCTGCAAAGTCGAGCTGGACGCACAGTACTGTTTTTTTCAGTAGTTGCTATAAAGGCTCTGATTTTTGTTGTCTGTGGCTGTCCCGTCGTCTCCTTATGGCCTGCACATGATATTTTTATTGGCTGAAAATGGCAGTTATACTCAGCAGCTTCATGGTAATGGCTTGACCCAGACAGTAAAATGGCCGCCATGGGTGAAATGTCATTCAGCTCTGGTTGGCACCATCATTTCACTGGACATGAGCCACAGTGTGGTCCAGAAAAACTAACATGACTGCTGCTTTTTTTTTTTTTTTTTTTTTTTTGGCATAACAGTTGAAATGAAACTCAAAAACAGTTCTCTCTGCTGATGTGGAAGCCACAAATTTCTCGTGATCGCAGACGAGGATGCATGACATGCTTTGGGACAAACTGTTAGTCTTTATTTTGAATTGCTCATTACATCAGTTGCCCTAATATTTTGGACGTGTAGGATTGCTTTTTTTTCTTGTCCATTGCACAGAAGTCTTGATAAGTCTTGCTTCAGTCAGTATACTGTCTGGCAACTTTGCTTTGTGGTTTTTGTTGCATAGGGTTGGCTTGTTAAGCTAATTTTACATTTTTACCCAGCTCTGTGATGGACCCATTGTATGTATGTGCTTTTTATGGGTGAAGTTTGCTCCACTATTCTTCTCTGTGTTTTTTTTTTTTTTTTTTTTAACTTTCTGGAACAGAAGATATATTTTTGAAATCTCCCTGGAGGAGCCTCCTTTTGTGGAATTTGACCTGCTTTTACATGTGATGAAAAAGGCAGTGTCAATGAAATTTTTATTTAAACTCTGGTTGACTTTTGATCTGGTATGTGAGCATGCTAATTTATCTATGTATTTGAAATCACCATTTGTCATTTGAATTGCTGTCCTTCATAATTGCATATTTGAATAGAAGAAAATAAAGCAGACTGTCACTGATAAAAAGCCCCTCCTTCGTGGCTCCCCTGTGAAAATGTTGGTAAAATTTCAACGGAATATTCAAACATTCACTAGGAAAGTTCATCTATATACAGAAAGTATGGCTTCTGCCCAACCATTGCCCTCCTTTTCTTGCCCTCACTTCTTTCTCCTGGAAGCATGTACACTGTACAGGAATAGGCACTCAAACCAAGGGGGAGAAACATGGGAAGTAGCGATTTATTTTTGATTTGGACCACTCTTGTACTTGGCAATTTGTGAGAGGAACCATGGAAATGCCAGTTTGTACTGTTTGTGTTCAGCGCGACGGGCATTCCATTCCGATTGCATATCGGATGAATGGCTAAACAGAAACAGCTTTGTGAGGCTTGGAATCAATTTAAAAAAAGTAATCTGAGGTAACTGGCATTGCATTAACACCACTTTTTAGCTCATTTGTTGCCTATTAAAGGTCCCCTATCATGCCTCTTGATGCACAGCCAACTAGCCATTACTAGCCATTTCAAAATCTGTTTCTTCTTGACATCACATGGGGAAGTGACTGCCCAGAGGCAAGAAGGACTGATCAACTTAAGCCAACCAGTAAATCAGTTACATCATTATTCTAGGTAGTCACGCCCCCTTATGATGTCAGGAGGGACATATTTTGTAATTGCTTGTAATGGCTAACTGGCTGTGCACCTGGCTACATAATAGGAGACCTTAATTGAAAATCTTTAAGCTGGTTATATAGCTAATCAGCAGTGCGAGCACAATGTTCTAGCTCTATTATGAGCTTGATTTATTGGTGCTGAATAAGTTCGGGCAGTTAAAAATCTCCTACTCTATTTTCCCCTTTTCTTCTTTGTATTTTTTTTAGCAGTGTATGGTAGCTAGTAACAAGATGGCAGCCAAAATTTCTTGACAGGAATTTTGCGTTAAAGGTGCACTGCAAGTTTGTTTACTTTCTGTGCGATATATTTTTGTCTCAATTTGCCGACAACTCTCCACGATCCGCTAGCTGCCTGTCCCTTAATTCATTAAAAAAAAAAAAAAAAACCGGGCTCTGGAGACCACACAGGCATCACAAACTGCAAATAAACACAAGGGGCACAGGCTGTGCCCCATAACATAACAAACCGTCCCAGCCAATCACCAACAAGAGTTGACAGTTATGGAAGCATGGGAAGGAGGGAACTATGGGAGGGAGGGGCAGGCTACCTCTGTTTTGTTCGAATGTCAACAGAAATGAAAGTAAACAAACTTGCATAGTGCACCTTTTAACATTCTGCATTCTAGGCAATTTCACTGTTTCAAGTTTTGAGCCAAGTGGAGGTTTGAGGGACTGATATTGTGGTCAAATGGATTGGGCTGCCCTTTAAAAGGCCAATGCACAACTTCAGGTTTCCTATAGTGGAATGGACTGGAGCATTGGAGTCTGCGCCTTAGCCTCATTGAATGTGAAACTTTCAGCAGACCTACTTTGAGAAAGTTTTGCTCAGTCAAGTTCTTGTGTATCTAGGACACAATGGAGAGAACTACAGGTCCTAGACTGCCATGCTGTCTGGGTGGGGAGGACATCACACCTGGGCATCCTCTGTTTTCTCTCTTTATCTCTTTTTGGGTCTGTAGGGAACAGAGTTTTCTGACTGTTTTAGATGTATCAATGGGGTTAGAGGTATTCTGAATATTTGTAGAAGTGAAATGGGGATCAATGTGTGATGAATCTCTGCTGTAGTCATGGGTGTTTGTGCACCATGAATCCCATTGCTCGTGTTATAGTCTTTGCTTTGCTGTTATCCATTACAGCAGTTTTGGATGTGCATTACTATGGGTTATGTTGACTTTTTAATCTTAATTCTTCGTTGGAAACTTTGAAGGGAGAATTAAGACATTTGAAGAACTTTATGTGTCTGTGCCTATTGCCAGGTCAAGTAAGGAAACTGTTTCTTATTATATCAGCAAAACTACGCTTGGCCAATATTATGGAATCATCACTACCGTATCCACGTCCACTGCATCCACCACAGATCCTTTTTGTTAATGCAATAAATCAAAAACTATTTTGGGCTTTGTATTGTTAATAATAAAGAATTAATTAAATTAGTAATTTCCTTGAACATCTGAGTTCCATCATCCTGCCTGATATGTAAGCAATATCACCTTGAAATTTTGCCTTTTGATTCTTTCTGTCATGATCAATTATTGCTGAATGCTATAGCAAAAATATCTATAGATTAAGTGATATGTAGTTAAATTTATTTCTGACCTCATGAGAAGTTGTGTATTCTGTCTTTCCCATTATTACTGGCTTCATATGGGCAGTTTGAGGAAATCTAAAAAAGGGTTCAGTTTATAATCACTTAGTAGGGTACGCAGTGTTTTGACAAAACGCTCATTTTCTTGTGGTATTGCTTTTGTCGTCCATGCTGTTTAGGGCTACATGACCACTAGGCTTTTTTTTTTTTTTTCTTGGAAGCTTTCGCTGATAGATTCTTTGCTGTCGGGGGCGACAGCGTTGGCCTTGTTAGTGAATGAGGTCATTGCTGTTTTCCACAAACTGTGGCAGTATGAGCTCATGAATTAAAGTTTTCTAGATGGCATGCATTTGTGTGTGTGCTTGTGTATTTGTGGGCATGTATGTGAAAGTATGCATATCTGTTTGTGAGAGAATGCATGTGTCAGTGTGCACGAGAGAGCGCATGCATGTGTGAATGTCTGTTTGTGTATGTGTGTGTGTGTGCGCGCATGTATGTTTGTGTTAGTGTAAAAGTGAGGGAACATGTTTGTGTATATGTGTGGAACACTACACTATATATGTATACTCCATATAGCTCAACGTGGTTACAGGACACTTTGTCCCTGGATTTTTCGGCCCCGGACTTTTTGTCCCTTAATGATAAAAAATGTGCCACCATTGTTGACAGACGGATGGATGAATGGACAACAGACAAATCACCATGATATCAGGCTTAGGGTTAGGTTTAGGGTTGGGGATAGTGTTATAATACAGGAAGAGGGCAAAGCATTACTGGGGATGAACCATCCAGGGACGAAAAGTTCATGGGGACGAAAAATTCGGGGATGAAAAGTCCTGGGAAGAAGAAGCCTAGAGTCGCTAAACATGTTTGGACACAGTACTGAAACCTCATTTACCAACATAGAAAACCAACATTTTTATATTGTAAATATCTGGCATTTTAATTGAATTTGGAATGAATGGGTCCATATTGGCTGAATAGACAGAATTTTGGTTTTGCGTTTTGGAAATAATTGTCCTTTTTGTATATGCCCCCCCAAACTCCCATTGACCTTAGTTGAGTGTTAAGGAGGGGGGGAAGGGGTGTACAAAGTGCTTCAAAGCCGTAATGGTGACACGGATTTCAATTGCAATACCCTCAAATGGAAACCAAATATCTGTCCTATCAGGTCATGCTGATCAATTAAAGGGTATGTGGTATGTCTGTATGTCTGGTCGTGTGTGTATAAATCCCTTTCTGACCGGAATTCCACTCTCCCCCATCTCTCTCTGGGCAGGGCGCTGGATGAGGCGAATCGGGACCCCCATGTCAAAGTCTTAGGATGGCCAGTGACGGCTCGAGCATCCCCAGCCCTGTGGTGCGTCAGATTGACAAGCAGTTCCTGATCTGCAGCATCTGCCTGGATCGCTACGACAACCCCAAAGTGCTCCCGTGTCTGCATACTTTCTGTGAAAGGTAACCACTATAAACTCCTTCAGTCAGTCAGCTGTCTCCCCTGTACATTGTGCTTTCCTATGTCATCACATCTTTGTCAGTTGTAAACCAGATGAGTGAAATGGTTAGGAAGAGAACCGAGGATTTTCTGTCTGTGAGCAAGATGAGAAGATAATGGAAGTTGAGAAAAGGAAATTCAACTCGCGTTTGACACAAAATGGCTGCTCTTCCAGGACACTGCCCAGGGCTGCCCTTCCTTTGTGTTGCTGCTATTAGATTATTCTGTTTCTCACTATCCGAGATTGGATTTGCAAGGACACTGTTGCAGTGCCTCTACCCTTTTTTAAAGTGAAAGACCACCTTTGTCTGAAACAAACTGCAAACGAATGCTCTTAGATGTTTCAAAATACGTTTTTGGTAATTTTAAGCGAAAGCCAAACTGAATAATAAATATTTAAACATCCAGAACAAAGCACTCACAGAATCTGCCATTTCCCTTTCAACAGCAATGCCAAATGTCCAATAGCTTTTCAATGGCAAGAGGTAAAAAAAAAAAAAAAACTCTTCAAAGACCAGAATTTTCTGCTTTCCCTTCAGTGTTCTGACACCAAATAGTGGAACACGTTGGCAATGTAATAAAGAATCTTATCCACTAATACAACAAATGCTCTGTTTTGTAACCAAAAAACATGACTGTTGTGTTAAGTAACCCATTCCACATGCATGCTGATATAACAATGATGCCAGCTAGGCAAACCACATTGGCTGAAACATAAAGTAATTTGCTAAACATTCTAACAGTGTGTAATGATCAAATCTGCGCCAAACTTCCTACTACCAGAACTATAAAAGGAACGACATGCAGCTAGTGACGGTCATACCTTCACTCATGTAAATATCCGCGCGGTATAATGAGCACAAAAGACACCTCATATTTCGCTCACTCATACCTTGAGGAAAAGAAACTAACAGTGAAAGTAAAAACAGATCATAATTGAATCTCCTGTTGGTGGACAACCAACACAGAAAGGAAGGGGAGCACTAGCTTGTGCATTATCCAATTAAGCTGGCAAAAAGCCAAAACAAGTGGGAATTTAGTATAAAATGATTTAAGCGTATACTGACTTTGGTTAAAACCTCTTAAGCCCTGAGCCTCTGGCTCGAATGACATGCCTAAAATGAAATGAGTATATCTCTGCAACCATTTGGTCCATTTGAATAATCTTGGTATCACAAAAACGGTAACGCTTTGTGGATTTCTTTCATGGCATTAAAATCACTATATATGTCACTGAGTCAGAGTTCATGAAGATGGTAACAAAAATTTACCATTATCCTTTTTGAAATGATTTAGTTGCAGTCTGAAACCTCTAAAAAATTACAGCGCAGAATCTCCTCATAATCTGTGCCAAAGTTTATTCTAATCAACTAAGTCAGAGCTAAATTGGAGAGGAATGTCTGGGTGGCTTCTCCAAATTGGCAGTTTGGGCACCTTTTCAGGCACTATGTGCCATTTCAGATTTCTCAGGAACCAAACTGTAAAACTCATTTAATTTCACTTATATGTCACTACAGACATACATTCCATCCAAATACAAGCATTTTTGAATTTTTTTCAATTTTTTTCAATTTTTTTTAAATTTCTGCCAGTGCAGTATACGTACATTTTTCCTTCAAAATATTTTTTTTTTTTTATTGAAAAAAAAAACAAGCAAATAAACAAAATTATGAATACAAAAATTGAATGATGCTTCTACTGCCTAAAATGAGGGCATGCTGACCCAGGGTTTGAACCCAGGTCTCCCATGGGAGTGTGCACCACTCTAACCACTAGACTACATCTACTGACAGCTCTCCTGCCATTACATTACTCATAGGAAGACTGAGACAAGAAAACAGGATTTAGCATTGGTACTGCTGCATGTCTTAGTGCTTGTGCGTAATGGCGAAAGGATTCCCAGTCAGAAACAACTTTGAAAATGACTGTTGAATATTTAGTGGATAATTATATCGAAAATAGCACAAACAAACCAGTTAAGCGTTTATATTGCTGCGCTCTTTGAGTACATGTGAATGGCCCATGGACTCTTTTAGACGCATCGGGAACGCAGGGCTCTAGCTCAGGCTAGGTTTGTGCAATTAAGGTGGTTTACGGCTCATCAGAAACATCAGAGCCCATAGAATCAAATGTCTCCCTGCAAAGTCTTACTGACAGCATCACAAGCCGACCACTGAGAGGAAAATGCATTGCGTGCAAGCGGAATGCTCAGGACCTGATTCCTTTGAAGCAATGCTCCGGAAAAAAACATGCACAGAGGTATAGTTTCATTATAACATGGACACATTGGGCTAACAAAAGCAAGCGCAGAATCACAGTTTTTTATTACAAAATGTCAAAGGTAAGAAAAATGTTTTGCTCATCTCTGTAGAATGTAAAGTGTATGCCTGCTGTTCTTTGAGTGTGGTTTTGGATTAAAATGACATGGCTTATATATTTTGGATTCTGTGGACTTTCCTCTGTCATTTGATGTATAGTTTGTATGCATAGCACAAATTTATTAGAAACGCTAGCGATCGAGCACTGACATTATTTTATCCTATCTTTTGCTACATGCTTATTTACTTGCTTGGTGCTTGAATTGTGTTCGTTTTAGGTAAAAATGGTCATGTGCTTTTTGCCGGGTTCTTCCCTTTAAGGATATATGCCATATGACGATGTTGTTATTAGGAAAACATGCTGTATTTATGATGCGTAATGATTGCCCCAGGTACCGGGGGCGTTCCAGTTTAAGAGTTTAAGTGATGGCCAGTTGATGTCACTGTCATGTGAGTGCCAGAGTTTTCCATGGCCTCTCAGTGGCTAAACCTTGAGTGATGGAATGATGGTGACCTCCAGTTTTTTCATTGTTTGGTGGCATTTTCGTTATTTGAAGCATTGTACAACTTTACAGAAAAATAGGGAAATCCAGGTCATAATATATGGACTCCGTGTAGGTAATTCTTTTTTTAACGCTGATTTTGTGTGAAGGTTGTCATGCCCATATTGGATTCTCAGCTGGTTTAAGATGGTTTATGCCAGGGATATCTAATCTTATAAAGGGCAGGTATGGGTTCAGGTTTTTGTTTTAACCAAGAGCTACAAAATCTAATTCAACTAGTTGACTAATCATGGTTGTCAATCAAGCCCTTGAGATGGTGGAATCTAGTGTTTTATTATTGAGTGATAACATGCGCCTACACAGACCCTTTTCAATAAAGATTGAGCACTCCTTCTGCTGCATTTCTGATCCTTCTGCCAGGTCATAGCTAGTCTGTAGGTGTTGAAAAATATGTGAGAATAAGCATGTGGGCAACAGCTGGACCTGCTGACTTCAGCGGGCTCCAGAATCATTGCTACCTCCTCACATTAGTAATCTACTCGGCATTTTGAATTTATGTTTGTTATTAGTCATTTTTTTGTTGTATTTTTGGGCTGGGCTGAGCAGCGGCCCGACCCCTATCAATGCAAATGTCGCTGAGTGAGTGAGTGAGTGTCTGAGTGATCAAGTTCAACAATTGCTGGCAGGGAAGAAGTTCAGCGATTGGTCGGACCGGCGGGGAAGAAGTTCAACGATTGGTTTGCCGACGATTGGCTAAGAACTTCGGCGATTGGTTGGCCGGCGGGGAAGAACTTCAACGATTGGTTGGCTGACGATTGGCTGGCTGGCTGGCCAGGCGTTGACGTCACTCGTATTTACTGGTCTGTGTATTTGCATTGTAAATACATGGGTCTCGGAATTTCAGCTTTGACACTGCAGCAGAAGCTGAATATTTTGCAGTTTTGGATCTTGGATTTGAGAGATTGCATCAGAAACAGACATTAAAAAGTGGAATTGAACGCGCCAACACACATTTATGCGTGTAATTATCCCGTCCTTTCTTGTTTTGTTCTTTCAGATCGGTGGGTAACGTTAATGTTAAAAATCCTCAGTCCAACATAGGACCTTACACGATGTTAGGAAAAATTGATAAATACTGTTACAATGACTATAGCTGGACTATTTATGTACACGGTGGAAGTGGCGCCGGCACTATTATGTTTCAGTATTTTCAAGAATACCGGTGTGATGCCCTGACTTGTTTCCAAATTAATTTATACCCTTGCGCGTTCATGAGTTGGTTCACTTGAACGGAAGCAGTTGTGGTGGCCGCTTTGATTGTATCTATGAGAGCGACTTTAACCGATTCCAATGAAAACAATAAATTTAAGAAAATATTACGTTTTAAAGATCGCGGCAAGCTGGATTCGACACCCCGTGATTGAGGTAGCCACATCTCGACTACGTTGTTGTACCCACTATGTCACCGTATTTGAATCCTGTCTAGCAATAGACTGCAAAAATCAGGCAAATGTACTTTTAAATTAAAACACATTTTTTATATAGAATGTTCAAAATGTCCAATTTTTGACGCCAATGAATGTTTCTTGGCGATATTGGTCGCCATTTTACAAAAATGAATGTGTATTTTCTTTTAATGAACAGCAGAAGGTGGATTAAATATTAATATAGTGGATGCATATGCTGCGCTTGCCCTAGCTTGCATCCCGGTCTTTTAAAAAGTTCCATTTGATTTTTCACTTTTTTTTTTTTTTGTTTATTCTGGTACCGGTTGCGAGATTCCATAGGGATAGTGGATGTAACACATCATACCAATCTAGCGTGGAAGAATCATAACAATGGTCGGAATGTGTTTTTAATTTCCCTATTCAATCTCGCAACCGATACGACCGTTAACAAGCATGGAGGACAGTATCGGTTGCAAGATTGAATAGGGAAATTAAAAATACATTCCGACCATTGTTAAAATTCTTTCACGCTAGATTGGTATGATGTATTACATTCCTCTATCACCCTTTTGAATTTTGCAGCCGGTGCCAGGATTATTTCCTTAATCTTCCTATTGAATCTCGCCACCGATACGAGAGAAAACAGGTACAATGAAGGGACTTGGGATACATTATCATATTAGCTATGTGACAAAGTTCAATACTCAGTCAGGCTGTAACTGTCGCTTATGAAAATCATTCATGCTTTCTTTCCTGAATTCTTGTATTTTATTTCATTTTTTAAACATTGATTATATCTTTTTTTTGACTGTCTACTATATTTGAGGTAAAATTGACCTAAATTGGTCACTTTGCAACACACATTTTTTTATCTGCAGCGACTGAAATAAATGCCAAACAATTTGCTATTTGGGGGCACTATAAAATTCCACAACTTTCTCATTTCTCTGCCAATTCTCATGATCTTGGTGTCAACTACAAGGCCTTTTTGAGAGCTTTCAATAGGTCATAAATTCATTAAAATTAATTGCATTTCAATTTTTTTGTCACATAGTTAACTATATTCAACCATCACCAATATCGAATAACGCTTTAGGTAAGCACATGGCAACTCCTTCACTCGAACATATTTATTAAGCGGTTTCACTCGAAACTGTGGATTCTTTGTCCATAACATGCCCAAAGACAAAACATGGGGAAAAAAAGGAAACTTTGAAGTTCGTTCTTACACCCTCGCTATATAGGAACTGCCATGTGTTCACGAAAGTGATGTCACGTCCCGCTTAGCACAACTGTAAAGATAACTTTATTGTTTCATTCCGATTCATGAACATACATACATACATACATACATACATACATACTTTAACAGCTATGCACATCTGCTGCTGCTGTCTCTCTCAAATTGAAATTCACAAAATCAATAACTGCTACCTTACTCTAGCTCTTTGTCTATTCAAACATATAACTTGCTTTTGATATGTTTTCCTTACTCGAGCCCCCCCCACCTCCCACTTCCACTCCCTCACACACTCTCACTCTCACTCACTCTCACTCCCTCACTCACACTCTCACTCTCACACTCACTCTTTGACACTCTCACTCTCACACTCTCCCACTCTCCCCACACACTTTGTAAATAATTAATCAGCTCCAGCTCATTACTAAACTTGCACTTCATATAATTGCGTGAGCTTTGCCTCATTTAGCACCCTTTTCTTGGGCCCACATTCTCATACAGCACTTGGCGGCCCAGCCATATACTAGGTTGCACCTAGTCTTCTTAGTCCGGGTTGCCACTAATTCTGGACCCCACAGTATCCTGCCACTGTAATTGGTGGTACCTCTGTCTTTCTGTTTGGGGTTGCAAGGCAAGCCGTTGCACTGATTTCCTCCAAACTCTGTTGAAACAATATTCAGGGGTCTGGCTTTAGTTTTGTCACGCCAAAAAATCTCTAGAACTTGCCACAATTTAAGAGGTCATAATTGTCTGGAAATTTACACAGTGTGTCCTAGCTATTTAGCACATTCTGACATCCAAGCAAGATGCATTTGTTGAAAGCTGAGGAAGGCATTGCTGGCTAGCAAACTGTTGGCTGTGGTCACAGAGCTGAAGAAAACACCAGAGTGGTCATGAGACCAGTTTTGGCGAGATTCGCGTCCGCCATCTTGCCGAAGGATAGCGTCCCATATGGAACTGTGAGAAACCTTCAACTAAGGTAGTTTAGAGGTGGAATACAGATATTATGTTAATGATTTTTACATGAAGTAAGATTCTAAGGGTATAGGAACCTAGGTGAAGTTTGTATATGAGCATATGTGAAAAATAGACCCAAAAGTGAACTTGATGCTGATGATACAACAATTAACGGATTTATCACTTATCATACATAATATTTTTACTGTGAAAGAAATTCGGTGTTTTTCATTTGATTTTATCCAGTCACATATGCATATGTACAGCGTTTGACTGCGCAATTTTCCTGCCGATTCCTGACTCAAGATGGCAGACGCGTCTCATGTTTTCAGGTTGATTCAGCCAATGACGTTATCCACTCTAGTGCTTTCTTTAGCTCTGTGGCTGTGGTAAATACAAGCACCTCACAATGCTGTCTGCTCTAGTTTTTGTTCTGTGGTCAGATGGTTGATAAGCTGCAACACTGGAAACTCAACTTAAATCGAACAATGGCAACTGAGCCTGGTTTGAGCTTAAATTTTCAGCAGTGCTTTATGCCCTTTTCCTTGTGCTTATCCGTAGGTGCCTTCAGAACTACATTCCAGCCCACAGCCTGACCTTGTCCTGCCCGGTGTGCCGTCAGACGTCCATCCTGCCAGAGAAGGGTGTGTCCGCGCTTCAGAACAACTTCTTCATCACCAACCTGATGGATGTGCTGCAGAGGTCTCCTGGCAGCAGCCGCGATGACAGCGCCGTGCTGGAGACGGGCGTTACTGTGCCCTCCGGCCAACCTCTATCCTGCCCCAACCATGGAGGCAATGTAAGCCTCTCGCGTAAAACATGCCAAGCCTGCCCAAAGATGCACTCTAGCTCTACCCAAAGATGCATCATCCCGAGCAGATACATTTGGTGACTGTGCAATATTAGCACTAGCACAGAATGGCATGTCCAACAGCATTAGCATGGATTGAACAAGTCGATGTACTCTGTGGTCTTCTGGTGTGTGTTGTTTTAGCAGTAAAAGTGCATCAAAATGGCTTTATTGTTTTCTGCATAAATACTTGTTTTCATGAGCCATGACTCAATAACTGTATATTAGTGCAGATAAGTTGTTTTTGGTGGATCAAGAAGGACATATTTGAACAAACAATCTATGATGAGAGCTGTCAAGGTTTAAGCCGCGCCCTTAAATGGATAGTTCACTTTTTTTGAAGTGGGGTTGTATGAGCTACAAATTGCCACTACTTATATTAGATGCAGTAGAAAACTCTCTGATCTCCTCCAGGTAGCCGCACCAGCGCATAGTGCTGGGTGGAAATTTAGGCGATACACTGTTGTGAACGGGACCAGGAAACAGCGTATTTTTTGCGGCTAAAAAGAGGTCCTACTTGAAAATAATACACCATTTCAGTTGTACGCTGTATTAAAAAGAATTACTGCGCTGTAGCGATCAGCTGTTTGGGTCAGACTGAGCGGTTTGAGACAGAGACGGCATTTCAATGACATAGAATTACGTCTCAAATTAAAAATAAAAATCCTATAATAATAGGCACAGCAGATACACAGTATGTGGCTGCGTAGACCCCATGCGATGTCAATTGGTGCTGCAATGTTACATTAGACTTTTTCACAGGTGTTTCACTCTCTTACCTGATGCATGGATACAGCAGTGCTCTTCAGCGTGCACCGTTGTGATTTCCCTGAATGTAGCCTCACGAAATCCTCTTTGGAAAAATGAATACTGCAAACACGGAGCGCTTTTAGGGATACGGATGGCGTATCAATATCCATGTTGAGCGCAGCCAGCCACAGCTGCCGAAGTCCATCCCGCAGAGGAATGCGGTGGAAGCTGTAAGTGCACCGGGATACAGCTTTGCTTTCACGTCCAGGAAAGCAACACACACGGACCATTTTCGAAATATTTGCACAAGTTTAACGACCGTTTGACCTCGCAACCACAGTTAAGCGCTTGCACGCGGGGCCGCGAAACTAATTTTTCCAAAGAAGACAGATTCAAACATTCAAAGTCAACTCGCATTTCGCGTGAAGACGCGTCTTTGCATTGACTTTGAATGTATTCTGTCATCGAAAAAATTCATTTCGCGTCCAGCGCAAACAGCTTTACTGTGACCCAAACATCTGATCGCTACAGCGCGCGGTTAACTACGATGCGCCGCGCAGAGAGGACTACGTCAGTTGGTTAGTTCAAGAGCAACTGTGTTTTTTTCCAAGCAGGTAAAAGCGCTGTAATTCTTTTTAATGTAGTGTACAACTGAAATGGTGTATTATTTTCAAGTAGGACCTCTTTTAGGCCGCAAAAAAAAATACGCTGTTTCCCTGGTCCCGTTCACAACAGTGTATCGCCTAAATTTCCCCCAGCACTATGCGCTGGTGCGGCTACCTGGAGGAGATCAGAGAGTTTTCGACTGCATCTAATGTAAGTAGTGGCAATTTGTAGCTCATACAACCCCACTTCAAAAAAAGTGAACTATCCCTTTAATGAAGCTCTTGAATGAATTCCATTTATTTTTCCGGCCAGTAATGGGCTGAACACTTTTTTTTGCAGCGTTATTACTCATAATCCAGAGCACGCCCAGTCACAATGAATGGAATATTTGCTAATGGTTGCTACAATTCGTTTCTATTTGTGTGATGTCAGTAGCTAACACACCTCTAATAACCGTATCTGTTTAACCCAAATATTGGAGGCAATGTATACCCCCCAGCTCAAACACCTTACCCCCTACCAAAAACAGAATCCTAGCCCTCACTTGGCTTGCTGTCATTATGCCTGCTGTCAGTCCCTAAACCATTCCTACCTGGAGTTAGTTTAAAAAAGGGAGGGGTTAAAACGGTCTTCATGAATTGCTCTCCAACTAAATCTGGTCCAGCAAAAGCTCTTATTGCATTCTGAATCAAATCCTGAATTGCATCCATAGAGTAGTCATGTTACGCCCTGAATTGCTTGCATGAGGTGGATTCATTCATACTTTACAACTAAAATCTTTATGGCCTTGGCTCAGTGCTGTGTCTGTGTGTGTTTTGGATTGATGCGAGGGTGAGCAAACCTCACTTGTTCCTCGTGGGACCCTTTCAAACCATGTAGCACACTTCCAGCATAGTGCAACGACCAATTATGTCTCCATAGCGACACAATTATGTTTACTGTCCAGTGGGATTTGGCTCTCCCATAAATATGGCTTGCCACAGCTAAAATGGATCATAGGCTCCACGTCTAGCTCGAACTCTGCCGCGTGTTCAGGAAGACTTTCACAACTATAGGCATGGAATTTTTTGTTCTTAACTTTTTATTTGAAATATTTTATGACACTTAAGGAGCATTGTGTACATTTTATATATAATTGTAAAAAATAATTGTGAAGTACAATACTGAAGAATAAATAGGCAACTGATGCATATATAAACAGAATCAAAACAAAAAATGATAATGGAGAAAAAACTGACAACAAAATAATGCTTCAATACAGTGAATTATGTGGCCACATTAAATGTTAGCATGCATTTAATAGACAAGTTACATATGAGGATTGGGATTTTTGATATCATACAATTTACTGAATTCATGAAGAAGTGAACTGTTGAGAGTTTGGATATTGCCTTTTAGGGATACTAGAAAATCATTTTTATGTCCTCTCCAGTTCCCCTGACTATAGTCTCTGCAAACTGGGATACGGTCAATGTTTTTTTATGCTTAGTTGTGAAGTAGCAATGCACATGAAATTCCAGGTTATGCATGCAAGTGTGTATCCGTATGTGTGTTTGTGTGTGCATGGGTGTTGTTTGAACTTAAGTGTGAGCATATGTACTTATATACTTGTATGTTTAAACTATAGAAAAACTTTCTCCACAGGCTTGGTGATGAGCAGTTTGGAGTGTGGAAGAGCAGGTTTTGGGAACTGATATATTGTAGTAAAATTTGGAGCTACAATTTGCAGAACAACCTCTGAGTTTGTCCACTAGGCGTATAACTTGTGGTGATGTGGTAGTTATTTGGACAATAAAGCAAATCAGTGCACTCATACATTAGGGGAACAAAACTTATAAGCAAAAACTCATTGTTACTTTTGCCAAGGAAGTTATGCGATTGGTTATGTTTATTGGTTTGTTTATTCGTTGGTTAACCATTAGCAGGATTATGCTTTAAGTTAATGGACGGAGTTGCATGAGAATTTTACCAGAGGTGATTCTTGGCCTGATTCAGGTGATTCAATTTTGGGAATCTGAATTCAAGATATTTTTTGAAGGATCCTTCACCATTGCAAAAGAGGACATAATTAGAAAATTTGTGTCACATCTTCACAAATGCATAACAGTCTGAAATCAGAAAAATTGGGGACATTACCTCAACGATGTCATGAAAATATCACAAACTGATCTGGATGGGTATCTTTCTTGGTCCAGGGACTCAGCTCATGTGAAATTACAGTGCGGACAAATATGTCGCTATTGTAAAGTAAGTAATACATTTGGAGAATTCCTACCACCACTAAATTATTGCAGAGATCATGTAGAGTCAGCAAATTTTATGGTTCCTGCTACATAAAAAGAACAAAACATAGAATTTTTTCAGGTGGTGACAAATGAGGGACTGTTCATTCTTGGCGGAGGTTTGCAATCTCAGATTGCTTTTTCTATGTTTTAAAGTGCCATGAAAAAGTATTTAACCCCTATTTTTGCACATATTTGTCACACTTGAATGTTTCAGGTCATAAACTAAATCTAAATTTAATATTGGACAAAGGTAACCCGAGAAAACACAAAATATATTTTAAAAAATTATTTCATTTATTAAAGTTGCAGTGCATTTGAAAGTTTGACATTATCATAACCTCATTTAGATGGTGGATATGGTCCTATAGTACAAGTACACAATGTGAAGTTTTTTCAGAAAAGCGAAAAAATCCATTCACTCTAGTGGTTTCAAATTGGGAAGGACTGTTGAAAAGGGAAATAAATAGACGGATGGCTTACATTGTTCGTTCATCAATCCCCTCCTGTTGCCAGACTCCCCAGAAGATTCTAAGTCTGTTCATGTCCGGGTATCCTCCGCCCTCTTTCTGAACTTCCGCGAAGATTCAACCAATGAGTGTATAAGAAGCAGTGGCTGACAGGCACGTGTGTCTGAGGAGTCTCCCGTGAACTGCACACGTGCTCTCCTGACTGGGAAGCAAGGGGGAGCACAGAGCAAGCTTTGTACATAGTTCACCAATTGGGCATTCCAGATTTTTGGGATTGGTCTCAAATTTAAAAAAAAAAAAAAAAAAATTATTTTATTTATTAAAGGAAAAAAGCTATCACCCTACCATACCATATGTGAAAAAAAAATTAATTGCCCCTTTAGTTCCTAAATCAACCAATTAAGCTGATTTAATTAATAATAATCATACCCAAGCATAATTATTGCTTGACCATAATTATTGCACATGATGCCATGATCCAAAGAAATTCAGGCAAGAAAAAGGGAAAAAATAACTGTTTGACATTGATCAGCCTGGAAAGGGTTTCAAAGGCATTTCTGCTGCTGATAAAAACTTGGAACAGTGGTGAACCTTCCTAGAAGTGGCCTGCCTACCAAAATTCCACAAAGAGTGCATCAACAATTTATCCAGGAGGTCACAAAAGAATCCAGATTAACATCTAAAGTACTGCAGGCCTCACTGGCCTTGGATAAAGTCTGTGTTTGCAATTCCAACAAGAAAGAGATTGAGCGAACAAATGCAATCCATAGGGGAGCTGCTAAGTTACCCCTGCTGACCAAAAAGAGCACAAAGGTTTGTCTCAAATTTGCCAAAAAATCTTGATGACTCCCAGGTCTTGTGGGATAATATTTTGTGGACTGATGAATCAGAGTTGGAACTCCTTGGAGGTCATGGGTCACATTTCATCTGGCATAATGCTAACACAACATTTCACAATAAGAACATCATACCAACAGTCAAACACAGTGGTGGTAGTGTGATGATTTGAGGCTGTTTTGCTGCTTCAGGACCTGGATGACTTGCCTTAATTCTGCTCTCTACCAGACAGTCCCGAAGGAAACTGTGCTGTCATCAGTTCCTAACCAAAAGCTCAAGTGTAATTTGGTTAAGGTGCAGGACAATTATCCAAAGCACACAAGCAAGTCCTCCTCTGAATGGCCAGAAGAAACAAAATGGAGGTTTCGGAGTGGCCTCGTCAATCCTGATTTGAGTCTAATTGAGATGTTGCAGTCTGACCTTAAAATTGGCTGTTCATGGTTGAAAACCCTCCACTGTGGCTGGATTAAACAACTGTGTGCAGAAGAGCAGGCCCAAAATCCTCTACAACGGTATAAAAGACTCTTTGCCAGTCATCACAAATGTTTGATTACAGTTGTTGCCGCCAAGGTTGGCACAACCAGTTGGTAGGTTTAGGTGGGCAAGTATTTTTTTCACATGGTCAGGTGATATATGTTTCGAATAACTCTTTACCTTCAATAAATTAAATGATAATTTACAAGCAAAATTTTGAGATTACTCACTTTTTCTTTGGTCTACATTAAACTTAGTTTGCTAATCTGACAGATTGAAATATGATAAACTAAAAAGAAGAAATTGGGAAGGGGCAAATGTTTTTATCATAGCACTGTTTTGACTCTCTCGGGTGTGAAATGTCTTTCAACAAGACTGGAAAATAACCCTGGAAAGCAGAGCTCGATCCTGGCTGCATGGTTTTAACATGCATGCAGGCTTGTCAGGCTGTGTTTTGTGCATGCAGAGTTGACAGAATTTGGCCTTGTCATTGGCAGGTGATGGAGTTTTACTGTCCGCCATGCGAGACAGCCATGTGCGAGGAATGCACTGCGGGGGAGCACGCCGAACACCCCACCGTCCCGCTCAAAGATGTGGTGGAGCAGCACAAAGCCTCTCTACAGGACCAGCTTGACGCTGTCAAAAACAGGTGTTTTCCATCTCCCACTGTAAGCAGCCTTGTGCACGTATACTCATGACATGACATGAGTACACATGGAAAAATCAGTAATTTACACTCATGCCTACATCTAAATACTCACTTTCCTTACTAAATGGAGTCCACAGTTGAATGTAAAGCAGAAGTCATGTATTTTGAATGGTTATGGGTATCTTGAACTAATTAACCACACATACACACTTGCATTCACACACAAGTGCATGCACAAAGAAAATCTCAAAAACACAACCACTATTGTGTGACACACACCCGCAAACATATACACAGCTCATGATGAGTCATGAATCGCTCAGAGGACGCAGGTCTTTCACCTTCATTGAATGACAACTCCTAGATGAAAACCTTCTTGTTTGACTTGTCAACAGTCAAAGTTAAGGCCTTTGCTGTCCTTTGTGGATCATACAAAGGTAGGCATATCACTTATCAAATTCTGCTGGAAATTGTAGTTCTTACAAACAATTTTAAAATCAGTTGAATGCAGTAGGGCAATTGGAATTTGATAGAATTTGATTCACACTTGGTAACCTTTAATAAAGCAGCAGTCTGATATTCTGTGACTCATTAACTTATGAGTTTAATACCTGGTAAGTACTATTTTCAGTGAGGTAAAATGATTATACTGGTGACTCACTTGCATTGCCAGGCAGTGTAAGGATGATGCTCCATGTTATGCAGTAGGACTCTGAATTGCACTTTGAGAAAGTACTAATCTTAGTCTCTCGGCATTCTCGTATTGTGTGAGCAGGCTGCCAGAGATCGACTCTGCCCTTCAGGTGCTGTCAGAGATCCTGCAGCAGTTGACCAGTCAGAAGTCGTCCATAGAGGAGGACATCCACTCCGCCTTTGACGAGCTGCAGAAGACGCTCAATGTTCGCAAGAGCGTGTTGCTCATGGAGCTGGAGGTCAATTACGGCCTCAAACAGAAGGTGAGGGGCGTCTTCTGACTCAAGCTACTTGAGGTCCACAGAAAGTCTGACTTCAGGGATCCTCGGCCATGCGTGGTCTTTTCTGGTAGGCAGAAGTGGAAAAGTTTTCAGTACGGTCTGTTCTCAAACACCATCTGTTCAGAGAGCATTGAGAAGGGTTAGGGTCAAGTGCATTTCAGTCCAGGTATCCTCTCATTCATCATCTTAACCGCCTCATTCCTGGACAGGGTGATGGGGCCTGTCCCTCTCCCTATCTAACATGAGTGTGAGGCTGAAACTCTTTCTAGGGTACATTTCCCGAAAGCACAGGTGCTAACTTACATAGTTGGAACCACAGACTGTGAGTGGACGAACTATGTTAGTTGCTAAGTTAGTTAGCAACTGTGCTTTTAGGAAATGCAGTCCTGGACACCTCAGCAATCCATCACGGGGATCCCACTCCATTCACCAACACGCACATGTAAATGGACATATTTTAATGTCCACTTAGTCTGACATGCATGTCTTTGGACTGTGGGATGGAACTGGGGTTTTTTGGTCAAAACCCATGCAAACAATGCAAGACCATAGAAAGGCTCCAGATGGAATTTGAACCCACAACCAGCTTGCTGTATAGCAATGGTGGTATGCATTTCCATACAATTAGATTAAGCAAAAGATTTTTCCTCAGTCTTAGAGGATCACAGATCTGTGATTAGAGCGATCATGACTGCTCACTGTTTTGCTGATGGAGTAATCAGTATTGCCAGTGGATTCTTAGAATGCTGGAATAGAACGACAAGGAACATTCAATTAAACCTACTCTGCGAAGGATAAGAGCTGCTTTTATACCTGGTATTGCATGACTGCATTATTGTCTCCTTTCAAAAAACCTATGGAAGCTTAGTGAGTCAGGCGTGCTTTTATATGTTGGAATTTGGCATTCCTGTGTGTACTTCGACTCTGACAAATGTGATAAATAGTGCAGTAAAAGCCACCTCGCCCCTCTGCAGCGAGGTGGTGCTCGCCCCATATCCAGCCCATTGGCTGATTAATGATTAACTGAGTGATAGACAGGAGGAGACGAGCTTGCTGTCCCGCCCCTCAAGAGAGCCAATTATAGGCGCCGGCCTCTGGTATGGGTTAGGCCAGTCATTGTCACGTGCACATGTGGGGAAAGGCAGCTAGTCCACTGCAGTGAGAAAAGGCTCTGAGCTCGCAGTCGAGGGAGAGCGTAGAGACTTGGCAGTGTTTTTCTTTGCCCGTAAGTGCACAGAAGATAAACTGTCTAAACATCCGTCCGGCTACAGTGATTTCAGAAGAGTCTTTGCCTGGGTTCGGTTTTTTGGTGCATGTAAGGAACTGCCCGTCTTCTGCTGCAGTATTGGAGCACTGTAATTATTCACGTTTATCTTTACAGGTTTACTGCTAATTGGCTGCATTTTATAGTTCTGTTTTGTTCAAAATGATTGCGCTGAGTGTGTTGCATGTTTTTGTCTGTATTCATCTGGGGATTTGCTTGGATTTGTTCTTGTTTGTTCCGTGGGGGTGTTTTCATAAGCAGTTGTTTGTGTGCTTGAGCATTTAGTTACTATACATATCTAAGTGTATTTAATGACTGTGTTAATGCGCATGCATGTCTGCTGATACATGTGTGCATGTAAATTATAAATGAAATGGTTTGATTTTTAATATACTGTTACATTTTAACCTAAGTGACTAGTGGAAGGTGCATCTACAATAAATCAAAAAACAGCACTAGAACTAGTGTAGGGTGTGTAAATATATTGAGCATTTGGCTATGTTTGCGGTTGGTTTGTAGTCTGTATGTGTCTTTTATTCTTGAGCCCATGTGTGTTATCTACACTCAGTTGTACTGTTGTACCTGTGTGTGCACATACTATATATACACACACACACACACACACACACACACACACACACACGTACCTCTTTAGACTTCCTAAAGCTCCTGCCGGAGCATTTATTTTATGACTGATTGTGCAGCACTATTCTGTTTCAGCAGGTGGATGCTCACTGTTTCACAGAGATTTATGTTAGCCGCCTATGTGTATCTGCTGAGTCAGTGTGTGTGAGAGCAGGAATGGCCTTAACTCTTTCTGTGCCGTGTATGGTTTTGGACCTCTGTGTGTATACGTGTATTTGCTGACTCAGTGTGGAGTGTGTGTTTGTGTTTGTGCGTGTATTCATTGCAGGTCCATTACTTCGTCAGAACATGGTTTAGGGCCTCTGTGTGTACATTTTGTTTTTGCTGACTCACTGTGTGTGTGTGTGTGTGTGTGTGTGTGTGTGTGCATGTGTGTAGCTATACTTCTGAGAACCAACTCTTGAGAAACTGCAGTTGTTGTGTGGACATTTAGGGTTGTGGGGATATTTTGGATGGTCAAGGGGATTACAGAGGACGATAGCTAATTGGTTAAAATTAGGGTCACGGTTACAGCTAGGGTTAGGTTAAGGTCATGGTCAGGGTCTGGGTTAGGCATAATTTGGTTATGGTCAAGGTTAGGAAAGGCCTGTACAGAATGAATGTAAGTCAGTGCAATGTCTTCACAGGTTTAGCTCCACTAACTTGCATGTTTGTGTGTGTGTGTGTGTGTGTGTGTGTGTGTGTGTTTTAGCTCTAAGATCTCTTAGGGTGCTTTCACATCGGGGACTAGGGCCTGGATTTGAGTACACTTGACCCCAAAGTCGAGTTTGTTTGATTGGTGTCAACATAAGTGTACTGTACTCCCATGCCTGGGTTCGCTTGAAAAGATGGTCTTAAGCATGGTTTATGTGTACTCCTGCCAAGTGTGAAAGTAACACAAAGTGGACTTAAATATTCTGCTATCCCGTTCAAGCAAACTTGGCCACGGAAGGATCTGTCTGGTCCAACAAAGGAACCAAAAACTGTTTCTCTCTGTTTGGATGAATGCTAGTGGCATTCTCCAAAATAATAGAAGCAAGTATAGCATGAAGATAGACTCCATTGTCTAGTTTTGCACTGAGATCTTAATGACGTCAGTGTTCGCTTCCTCTTCTTGGTGTACACTGGTGAATTGCAAATCAACTAGGTGCATACTGCCACCTTCTGCATTGCACTGTGTACATAAAGAAGTGTACTCAGGTATGGAACGTCATTACGAATATGAAAGCAGACTGATGGGGGATTGCGGGACGATTGTACTCATGCAAGGTACAAAATAATCCTACCTAATGCGAAAGCACCCTTACGCTATCAAGGTACTGAACGGTTTCGCTCCCGTGTGTGTGTGTGTGTATGTTCATTTGTTGACTGACTGCTGTGCTTCAGGTGCTTCAGGCCCAGTTGGACACTCTGTTGAATGGCCAGGACAGCATAAACAGCAGCTGTAACTTCACCGAGCAGGCGCTGAGCCACGGCACCGAGGCCGAGGTCCTGCTGGTCCGAAAGCAGATGAGCGAGCGCCTGGGCGAGCTGGCCAATCAGGACTACCCGCTGCAGCCCGAGGAGAACGACCAGCTCGACTTCCTAATCGAGACCGAGGGCCTCAAGAAGTCCATCCACAACCTGGGCACCATCGTCACCACCAACGCCATTGCCCACGAGACGGTTGCCAGCGGCGACGGCCTGCGGCAGTGCGTGGTGGGCCTGCCCACCTCTATCACCATCACCACTAAGGACAAGGACGGCGAGCTGTGCAAGACGGGCAGCGCCTGCCTCGCAGCCGAGATCTGCACTCCGGACGGGAGCGTAGCGGACGGCGAAATCCTCGACAACAAGAACGGGACTTACGAGTACATCTACACCGTGCACAAGGAAGGCAACTTCACACTCGCACTGCGACTCTACGACCAGCACATTAAAGGCAGCCCGTTCCAGCTGAAGGTCGCCAAGTCCACTGACGTCTCGCCCACCTCGGAAAGCTCCAAAAAGCGGTTCAAGTCGCCGGGCAACGGCCACGTCAAGCAGAAGGCCTACAAGCGGCCGGCAAGCATGTACAGCTCGGGAAAGAGGAAAGAGAACCCAATTGAGGACGACCTCATATGCAGAATTGGTGAGGAGGTCCTCTGTTTTGTGAATTCTCAACCCTGTTTTTAGCTGCGGTAGCATGGCTTTAGTCTGCCCTACTCTACAGCAGTGGCTCCCATACTCGGCCCTGGGGCCCTCCTGTGCATGCAGGGTTTTATTTTAACCATAGTTGCAATGACAAGATTTCAATGGAGTGTCAGTTTGTCCAAATTAAGTGCATTTTATATTTAACACTGTTAATTACCATCTTAAGCCACATTTTAACAAAAATATCAATGTGTGCCGTAAGGAATAAAAGTTTTTTGAACGTTTTGCTTAATTTTTTAATTTTTTTTATTTTGCAAGCAATTTCAGGTAACAGCATTTTCAAACCGATCAAATTTTATGTTGAGAAAATCATCAAGCTCCAGATTAGGGGGCTGAACCCGGGTGTTCAGAGTTGTTCAAAAATAATTTGCTCGAACTTATAAGTATGACAAAAAACATGACACAAAACGGGTTTGACTATTATTTGCTGGCCTTATAAATTTAGTTTACAAGACTGTTTCTGCCATTTCACCAATTAGGAGCCTATTGACTTCTTACTCTTTTTTTTTTCCTGTTCTTGTGCTTTTTTTCAATATATCACAATGTGGGTATGCAATTTTTATTCCTCTTAGCGTATATGGATATCTGTCAAAATGTGGCTTTAGAGCGAGGGTCCTCAGTCTTACCCAGAAAGGGCTGGTGTGGGTGCAGGCTTTCATTCCAACCAATCACTTACTCCCCTGATTCTACTAATCAACCCCTTAGAGTCTTTGCTAAAGAGCTTGATTAGTAGAATTAGACGTGTAGCTGATTGGTTAGAATGAAAGCCTGCACCCACACTAGCCCCGTCTGGGAAAGATTGAGGACCCCCGCTTTAGAGGATAAAAAACTGCTCCAAACATAAATGCACCTAATTCAGACAAATCAACATCTTATTAAAATCCTATTATTGCAAGTGTGGATGGGACAAAAAAACAAGCATACATGCGGAGCCCCCGAACCGAGTTTGAGAACCATTCTACTACAGGCTCATTTGCTTAGATTCATACCACTGTTAGTTACCCAGACATATATACCTCGACGGTTATGTATTTTTCAGTAATTTCCATATAGCATTGGAATATACTGCAGCAAAAATACAATGTAATTTAGTGTAATTAAGTGGACTATGAAACAACCTTAGCTTTTTGCCTTGGACTATGAAAAACAATGAAAACCTTAAAGGAGAAACTGTTCGATTAAAATTTAGGATAGTTTGGGTACATCCGTAAATGACCACTGGCATTCCATTTTGAAACCCTTTTTTGCAAAACAATCCAATATTTATGGACTACATTGCTTAATACCTAGATTGGAAAATGTCTTGTAACACAACTATAACAAAAAATATTTGGCATTAAATCAACTCTTGAATCCTTACTCGACTGCTGTGCACTTTATTGGAGTTGAATTAACACATGGCAGTTCACCACATTAACACTATATTTGTACAACCTTTGTAATTATTGCCACTTTCTATGTGCAGTTTTAAAAATGGGGACATGTAATATGTGTTCATCATTTGGTTTTCCAGAAATCGTGCATTCACTATTTACAGTGTTGAGCTATATTCCATGTCTTTCCTTAGTGGAAGATACGTCAGTTTACAAGCACTGGCAAGTGTTCTTTGATAATGGTGTGACCAATGATTTACATCACTGAATAGGTTACGGTCAGTTTACAGCAAATTACTGTGATTCACAATCTAGAGTAAGTTATTGTATTCTGTGCAATCTGTTTGCTTATGCTGATCTTTTAACTCTTGAAACCTGCGCGCTAATATAAAGTGCATTTTAGAACGGCATATTTTCATTTGAATTGCCTCCATTCAGAATGAAGTGTGAATGATAACCTGAATATTTTCCAGGAACAAAGGGAAGAAATAAGGGTGAATTCAGCAATCTCCAGGGTGTGGCTACGTCTCCAGATAGAAAAATTTTAATAGCGGATAGTAACAATCAATGTGTACAGGTGAGAGCTTTTAAAATTGTGTTGTAAGTGTGATTATATAAGTGAGAATTTCTGTCCCTCCTTTAGATTAACTTTTCATTTGTGATGAGGCTCCATTTGAGGTTGAGCTCAATTTCTCTTGAATGCACTGGAAACATAATACTATTGATTTCTCGCAAGCATGGGATTAGATATCATGCAATAATAAATTGTCATCTCAAGATATTTAAGTTTTGCCCTATTTATAGAACATGTTCAAATTATTTCTAGTTTCAAAATATATGAAAAATATTATACTGCTGTAAAGGTTATTTAAAATTTTGTTTCAAAAGTCCAGATGCTGACTGGTGACAAATTAATGGAAAAATGTGCATAAACAGTCTTGGTGATGTTGGGCCTCCTTATGCTGCCAGATCAGCTTCAACATGCCTTGGCATAGAGTCCAAAAGAGTAAAATTTTAATGGAGGGATGGAGTACTTTTCCTCTAAGAAATATTCTCTCATTTTGTGTTTTCGTTATTGTGATGGAGAGTGCTGTCTGGCATGTTGTTCCAGCATCTCCCATATGACTTGGTTACAGGTCTATTGATGACTCTGAGATTGGAGGCATAAGCTTAGGTTCATTTTCTTACACATAAAACCATTCAGAGATCCCTTGTGCCCTGCGGGGCTTGGGCCATTATAGACATACTTTAACATAGAATATAAAGGTGATCACACAGAATAACTGCTTTCATTTGCAGTGACCCATTCTGCCTTTAATGGGACAAGTGAACCCAAACCATGCCAGGGAAATGAACAGAAGCATCTGCATTTGTTATGTTTGTCCTCGCGTTTATTCAAGGTCATTCCTTTAATTTGTCACCTGTCAGTATCTGTAAGGGTTCTCCATTTTAATTAGGGTTTGTTTGTGCCACTAAGTCTAAAATGCACCTTAAATAATAAATTTCATTCCTTATTTTTAAAAAAATTTTTTTTCAAGGAGAACCCTTTTATTGAATCTTCTAATCAAAGTTGAGGACCTGTATTGACTGAATCCTGCAGGAACCTTGTTATCCAGAGAATGAGCAATCTGGGCAATGCATGAGCATAGTCTCCCTGTGGAGATGCAGATCAATTTCACTCAATTTATTTTCAAAGTGCTGATTCTAAATTGTGTTAACCTGAGATTTGGGTTGTTGTTTTCAAATAAAGTTTTGTATCTTAGATTAGGGTGCATTTTTAAACAGTATTATCTCTACACTAACAGATACAGACATGCACAGTGATACCTCTAGTTCAGAACAACCAATCAGGACCTTGGTCCTGAGACCCCACCCTACAATGGAGAGCAGTTGGTCTCCACGGAGATGACTTGCAGTCGTTTCTCTGTGCATCCTTGCCTTGCGGCCATTTCATTTATTTCCCTCAAGTAAACACTGGCCCATAAAAATGCTGATACAGGTTAGCGCTGTAGAATTCCGATTAAAATGTCCCTTCACTGTTGCTGCTACATTTTTTTTCCCTTAAACCTATTTTTATCGTTCACAATTTGATATCTGGTTTAAAATCGAGAGTTACAGGTTTTAAGTCTTTGTCCTATTTACCGTCTATTGGTAATATAATTTTATTTACTCTGATTTAGTTGGGTAGATAAACTCATGCTCTTGAAATTAAGATTAAAACAGTGAACTAAAATCTGCCTTCTGCTTAAGTGGTTGTGTTTTATGATCATTAATTTAAAAGTAGATTTGGTATAATACCCCTTATATTCTTGTTTGTGCAGTGGAATACTCAGGTCAGGCTTTGTTGCTTTAGCTGAGGAAATCTATCCTCTTGTGAAGAGCAAAACATTGCAGGAGGCAAGATATGCAATGCTGATCTCAAGTATTGACCTTAGCTTAAGATAAAGGCTTTCTTAGCTTCAGGGAAAGCAGTGAGTGTACAATTTCAGTTTTCAGATCACACCATATAAGAAACTGAGACACTATGATCTGTGTATGCTCTTGCATACAAAGTTCTCATAAATCAGTCACGAACTCGTCTCTTGTATTTTTGTTTTGACAGATTTTCTCCAATGACGGGCAATTTAAAAACCGGTTTGGAGTGCGAGGCCGGTCTCCAGGGCAACTTCAGCGGCCCACGGGAGTGGCTGTCCACCCCAATGGTGACATCATCATTGCTGACTATGACAACAAATGGGTCAGCATTTTTTCCAGCGATGGGAAATTCAAGGTGAGCCAGTCTGACATGGGATCTCTCATGTCTTATTGAGACCGCTTTTCTGTTAAGATCAGTATTTGAGGGGTTAAAATCTGCTACATCATGGGCAAGATTCAATTTTGCAAAGAAATTGTACGTTAGGAAATCTGGGAATCATTGATCTTATTTCGACAATTAAATAAAGTTGCTGTTTTTGCACTGTCTGACCCTTTAGGCCTTTATGAAAAAGGAATGTAATGTTATGGGGTTTGAAATTTATCCCTTATAGTGTAAAATAACTACACAAAACATGCATTGTCATTTCTGATGTGCATTTCCTTATGCAGTAGTCTCGCACCAATTTCCATGATGTGGGTTTTCATTTTAACCCAGATTTGAAGCATCAGATTCTTGTCATTTTCAACTCTGAGACTTCTGCCTTTTGAATAACATGTGCTTAGCTAAGGTTGAACACTTTGCTGAGCGATGTAGACAAAAATCAAATATCACTATATTTTTGGCCTGAGTACCTTGATATCAGTTTTGTAGTGATATTGCAGCGATGACCATTGGCGCTCTCCAGTGGTGTAACAATGGGGGGTGCAGGGAGTGCAACGGCACTGGGGCCCGGTGGCAGGGGGCCGTAGCTGGGCGCCCCCGGGCCCCAAAATACATCAACTTAGATATTTCTAAATGGTAGATCTATCGTACTAACCTAAGCCTACAAACAATAATCTACAAATATTTGCTACTGGATATTTATACCACTGCAACTGCATTTATTTCTCAGTCATGGTGCTGGCAAGTCGATGTCATCATGGTACATTATTCATCATTTTAACTGAACAAAAGTCGTTATAACATGAAATAATTTAGATTTCTTTTTGGAAAATGCTTAATAAAACAAACAATGATAAGTTTATTCTGCTGTTGATATCGTCATTGAGACAAGTGTTTCTGGGTAATGTACAACATTCCATAGACCACCCACGTGACGATGTCACGGTCCGATCGTTTAATCCAAGGACATTATGGTTTAATCTTGCATGCAAGATACCGGAAGGCTACAAACGAAGTATTTATGCAGGAAGCGGCAAGAGCGAAAGGAGCAGGAGGAAAGGTTGGCCAAGGTGCCGAAATTAAGCACATTTGGTTTCATAGCTAAAAGAGTCTTACAAGCCGCTCTCCCCTTTTCTGCATGAGCGTGAGCACAGATCAACTGTTTGTACGATGTCCACTCGCTCGCTGATTATTGTTCCCACATTTCCTTGCTGTTCACAAAATTTCAGATCATCCCAATAAAGTTATGTTAATGTGTCGTTCATTTGCTCATTATGCCTGATTGTTCTTGATGATGACCATTATTAAGATAATAATTTTAAGATAATGTTAAGAAATAAATAGGAAACTTTATATTATGGAATGAAATGGTGTAGTAACCCTTAGTGTGTGTTGTACGTAGGTGTGCAAATATGCAATACTGCGACAATTAACGCCATTGTCCATATAGAAAAAATACACACTTAAAGCAGCAAATGCAATTACCGTATATTGTGTTCCCGTTAGAATATTTTACGAAGCGCCTAAAAATTGAAGAAATTGAAATTGTTAAAAAAGGAATATAATGATGGGGGGGGCGTGTCGTTACGCCTGCACTCGGGCCCACGCGGATCACGTTACGCCACTAGCGCTCTCACAAAATATTTATTCAATAACAATTTTTGATAATCAGGATTTGATGAATTCCAGACCACACCTAATTTAGCAGTTCACAATATTTATTAAATTGGCTAGGAAAGTAAATTTTTTGCTGATGTAGGACAGAATGGAGTCAAGTTGATAGAAATCAGTGCTGGGGACCCCCTGGCGACAAGACTCAGGGTGAGGGTAGAAGCATCTCTTCTTGGAACCATAAAGGCTCCTGCGAGTCCCCTGGGGTTCCTATAGAGTGAGAGGGTGGGAGATAAATTGAAGGGAACAGGAGGGAGGACTTCAAACAAGGAGTATTTCAAAATGAAAGCGATATAAATTGGCTTGTTGGTTCAAACGTGGACGAATGGAGTGATGTTTTAGGTGTGGTCTGGTTCACTGGCCTGCATTTACAAATGTAGTTAACTCCAAATAACGACCAAGCTGGTACAGACAACAACTAGAGCAGTTGAATAAGAGCAGAAAACTGCATTCCAGTACTGTTATGCAGCTCTTAAAACCAGAAATATTCATATTTCTATCATCATATTTCTATCACAGTATCCATATAATATTTATATATTGTCCAGCCCTTGTTGAAAAGATGGTTAATCTCCTAGGGCAGAGTTGGGATCCACTGTCTTCAGTATAGCGATGTCTTGATAGAATACTTTATTGCTCTGATAATGCTGTACGTTATGGAAAAAATGTCTGAGGAACAACTGCGATTAGATGAAATTTCGAATATGGATATGGTTTCAAATTTTTATATCCAGTAGGAATCAATATGGGGTGTAATGTCCTGATGGAGAAAGCATAATTATTTTCTGGAATGATGTTTCAACTGCCTGGATTTTCTCATAAGTAAAATTTCCTGTCAGAAGGTACAAATAATGCATCAACTCAGCTGGCTGAGTTCACGAGCAGAAATAAAAACATGGCGAAGTTACATGTTGATCCCTGGACTTGATGCCTCTTGAATGATGTATTAACTGTACCGCTGAAACACTCCCATCCTCAGACCAAGCTTGGCTCGGGCAGGCTGATGGGACCCAAGGGCGTGTCCGTGGACCGTAACGGGCACATCATCGTGGTGGACAACAAGTCCTGCTGCGTCTTCATCTTCCAACAATCCGGCAAGCTGGTCACCAAGTTTGGGAGCCGTGGAAATGGGGACAAGCAGTTTGCAGGTATTGCGCGCTCACTGCTCTCTCTGGCTTGTTTCTACTCACTCACCTGTTGGTGTCCACTCACAAGTCCTTCTCCTGCCCCCTCCCCCTAAATTCTGTCTCTTGTTGTCTGTTTCCCATGACTGCGTCATCAGTGTGTCCACACCATTTAAATGTTAGCATTGCTAACTTGTTAGCCTGTCGCCTCCGAGTTCAAGGACTACCAAGTACTTCTATTAGTATTCTCCACCATGACACAAAGTGGAGGTAGAGATATTGCAATGGAGATTGTCTGTCCTTCCGTCTATTCAACTGGATAAGTGGGGAAAAGTTTTCTAAAAAAATCCTTAAATTTCAATCATCTACGTTGCGTGTATACGCTACTTGTCATGACCTTGATTGGGCTCGAAAACAGAATTCCATGGCGCCGGGGGATATTGATAACATTGTCCTCTTGTTGTTATTGTATGTTATTATTGGTTTATTTGCTATCATTCTGGTCTGATAATACTGAGCAGCAGGATTCCACAGGATATTGTCATACAAAAACATTCTGTCGCTCAGATTTTCATTTGATAATTACTTTTTATCCTTTTTTCATTTGTTTTAGAGTCGAGTGTCAGCTGACATTTCAACAATGAACTTTCCTCTTGTTGGTTCTTCCGTTGTGTAGGTCCTCACTTTGCAGCTGTAAACAGCAACAATGAAATTATTGTTACAGACTTCCACAACCACTCTGTGAAGGTAAGGTTTCTCAGTGGTGAGCTGGCATCGATGCTGCTTGTAAGACCAGGCATATCTCTAAATCGGAGTATGTTAGGGTACAATTACATCAGTTTCCGTCACAGAGAATTAAATTGTTATAAAGATGATATAAATGGAAGTAGCTCAGAGTGTGTTTGTGCTTTGCCTTGTTTCCTCTGTGATGGTGGTGCAGGTTTTTACCTCCGAAGGTGAGTTTCTGCTGAAATTTGGGTCCAACGGCGAGGGAAATGGGCAGTTCAATGCTCCCACAGGGGTGGCAGTTGATGACAATGGCAATATCATTGTGGCAGATTGGGGCAACAGTCGTATACAGGTGAGAGTTGACACAACTCCCTCCGGTGCAGATTTAAATTGGTGACATCGTTAATTGATAGCTCATATGCTCGGATATTCAGGTCTATCGAAAACTATTTTTTTATTGACCATCAATATGGAGTTTCTGGTTGCTTAACTGGAAGAGGATTCAGCTGTAGCCATTTATTTATTTATTTTTTTGTTATGTGGCTGCATATACAGAGCGCTTTGCATGCAGATTGTATCATGTTTGGTGCCACCATAAAATAAACAAACTTCATACTTGCATCACATTAAATGGGTTACTTGCTGCTTTTAATTTAGTCCCCTCTAAAGTGTCTCTGTATTTTTGCTTATAATAAATGTTTGTAGTTCCCTTGCTACCTATTCCCTTAAGGAATAGAGTTGATATTCCTCATGTGGTAAGAGTGGATGCTAACTAATGAACTTAAGCTTGGCATTGTCTGTAATGGGATCTTAAGTAAGCTTTCTCACTGTTCTTTATTGGCAGGTGTTTGACGGCAGTGGGTCATTCCTCTCCTATATAAACACGTCAGCGGACCCACTGTACGGGCCCCAGGGTCTGGCTCTGACATCAGATGGCCACGTCGTCGTTGCAGACTCGGGGAACCACTGCTTCAAAGTGTACCGCTACCTTCAGTGACCTTTGCCTCTTGTCCACTCCCCCGTATATTCCATTGCGATAGCGGTTGTCCTGCCCCCTTTCTTGGAGCCTTGTCAGTCACTGTGCACTCAAAAATCCAGACTGCCTTTTTTGTGCCATGTGGGGTCATGTGGTGCCTCTGGCCCCTCCCTCCTGAACATTGTCACTGTGACCACACACCTGACCCATTCACTGCCTGGTGAGACCCCGCCTCCTCCTCACAAACTTCAATAAAATGGCACAATACTGCCATGCCAAGAAGTGGACTGACCTTTGTCTTGTGAGATTGAATGAAGGAAACCGCACATTAGGTGACCTTCGATAGTTTCTCACTCCCTCGCCCCAAACCCTTAGAAAGCCTGTGGGCTCTTGCCGTATAGTGGTTTTCTGTTATTTAATTCTTATGAAGAGAAAAAGATAATGTCCAAATACACAAGCATTAGCATTGCTGATTGCTATATTTATTGCCGTGACACTTTCAAGTTAAATGTGTGTAAAGTGTAATGGCAGTTCTGGGGCTCAAAAAAGGGATGTTGACTCAGCTTGCACTATGGCATGCACTGGGAAAATAAGCTCACTTTTGTGTTTTAAAAGGTCAAAAGATGACTGGGGCACTGGGTGCAGAATATTCTCCTCAGTTTTGTTTGCATTAATGGTCTGAATTAGACACTTTGTCACCACCAGTGTTGCCATTGGCACTTTAATCACTGTGTGCCGAAGGTGGTCACAGTGTGTGAAATGGCTCTCACATCACCTCACGCCCCCGGGGTCTCAGTTTGTCAGTGTAATTTTTAAGCATGAATGCACAGTTTTGCCACCTGCATAGTCATGTTAATGCGTATGCAGTGCAGTTAATTTTCCATGGCCAGTCTTAAAGTGGCTCAATGGCGTGAAGAAGAATATGCATGAGTTGGAGGAGTCCTGTGTGTAGTCACCTGCCTGTCTGTCAGGTTTGTGTCCTGATGCCTGAAGCACAGTGTGTCTTCTTTTTTTATGTCTTTTTTTTTTACCTGCCATCTTTAACCCTGTGTACTTCCTGCTTCCGCTTCGGTTCAGAATCCTCAATGTGTCCGCACACACGAGCAAGAACAAATCATATTTTAGCTTAGTGTATTTACATAAGGGTCAGTCTCCGTGGCAGACTCGTTGGTCAAAATGGCACAGTTGTTGCTGTGTTTTCACCCACAAAAGATATTGGATAGTTTTGACAGAAAAAGCACCAAGGACAATTAACGAGGACCAATGATGTTCAAGGTTATTGCATGGTAAAATAGATGATGGCAAACACATCGTCTTTAATATGTAGCTTTTTATTTCTGAATCTGCTGGAAGTCTAATGGGGAGCCATTTTATTTTGTGCTTGTTAAGGACTTATATGAACTGGATGTAAGTGCGTCATTTCATTTCGATATGCACTCTAAGCATGTCAGAGGTTCAGTTTTAATATATGGTACTTGAATTACTGACTGATTATTTAAGGAATAAGAAATGGAACGAATATCAACCAAAGTTTCCATCCTTGCCTGTGTTCTATGATATTCATTGCACTTGCTGTTGTCATTCAAACCAACTTCACATTAAAATCCTTTACCCATCCACTGCAAGGTCCAGCAGAACATTACTAAGCTTATATGGATTGTATATACAATAGAGTCATGGCCATGCAGTTCATTGACCTTGAGAAAGGAACCAAGACATACCAATTCATTCTATGATGTGCTATGTGTATATGTGGTTTTATAAATGTTTTAAGGGCCTTGTTGATTTTTCTAGGAAACAACGCTCAGTGCTTTTTACAAATTAGTTACTGTATATTGGGTGCAAACATTCGTCATTATTTTTTATGTACTTCATTTCTTATTTTTATGTATGTAAATGTGCAAGGCCAAATCAAAGAAGTGCCCATAGATTTTTGACTTGACATTTTAAACATGCTTTCGTGTAATCATTTCAGTTGTAGTTATATACCACTGAGGGATACTCTGTACAGACTGAAACCTTGTGTCTTGGTAATACTGACTGCGCTGTCATTGTTGTCCCAGAGATGTCTACTGAAGCTTACTTCACTGTGTGTAAGGTTTCAATCATTTTTAATGTCAAGCAGAAAGTCTTGTCTGTACACAGCCTTTACTATTTGTTGTATGGTCCAGAAAAGGAATGTTTTTCTTTCTAGCACGGATAGCGCTATGTCGACATCCAGCATAGAAGTTCCTCCTCGCACAGTGCACAAATGTGGATTTTCTCACTTTAAACCTTCAATAGGCTCATTGTGTGACCGCAGTCTCCCAAGTTTGAGCATTCCATCATTGTCATTATTCTAGTCCATGTGCATTATAGAAATAAACTACTGAATTCTACTAAAAGCAAGAAAGGCTTGTTGCCAAATTCTGTGGGTGTGTTTGCTTTTCAAAGCTCGTGCGGTAATTTACACTCTTGTCCTAACATGCCTCATGAGTGAAGGCCAGAGGAAGCTGGAAACCATTAAGCTGAGGCTGTGGACGGAGAAGGATTGGCTTTGAGAAGGTTTCTGTGGAAGACATTGCAAGTATCATTGCAACTGGAGTTTTGACAAAGGACATCGTTACCTTGAGCCTTAAAAAATAGATGTCATAATCTCATTACCCTCCATAATTAAATCTGATGGAGAGGAGCATTAGCACATGGGACTGGAGGAAGGACAAGCCCTCTACTACACAAATGACAAACAGTCTGGGAAATCAAAGCTGTAAGCAAGGAGCCCACACCTACTCTTGCATAAGTTCTATAGAATTAGGGAGTGATAAACGAAGATTTGGAAAAGCAGACAACTCGAAATGAGAAAAGGTTGGAATGGTATGTTGAATTAATATTGAAACTGAAAGCATATACATGTCTGTTGTCTGATTCTGCTGTTCAAGATTTTATATCTAATCAATTTGATTTCATTATTAAAACTGTCGATCCTGAAATTAATCATTGCATCATTTGGGAAACTTTCAAGGTATATCTTGGAGGGCAATTTATGTGCATTTAGGGAAGAGAAAGGCATGTATTTGTCTACAACGTATTTTAAGTAACAAGAACTGTTGCATATTTAGATAGACAATATGCAGTCTTTTTCTTGGCAAAATTCTAAAAAAAAAAGACTTCATTCTCAATTTCATAATTTCTCCATTTACAGCCAAGGAAATCTGTTGGAATCTCGACATGCCTTTTATTAGTATGGTGAAAAACCTAGTTGGCTTTCCAGCCTATCAGCTGAAGCAGTCATTTGCATCTAAATATCAGAGGTTAAAGCCAATAATGAACTCACCTGTGACCCTCAATGTATTTCAGACATTTTACATATCACTATTCCTCTGAAGAAAGTTTTAGATCCAAAGATTTCCATGAGTTCCCAACAATGTTCAAACACCTATGGTAAGCATTAAATAAGTGGAAATCTTGGCCAGCCAAATGACATTAGAGGAGACTACAAAAGCAATCACTGATATATGGAGTGGAAGAAGACCTGATGAGGATGGCTTTCCCATAGAATTTAATAAAGGTTTTCAGTTAAAATAGCATCCTCTTCTCAAGTATATACAATGAATTGCTTGAGACCGGAATTCCTCCAAAAACTTTGAGTGAAGAGATCTCTTTATTACTCAAAGAAAAACAAAGGTTGACTTTGTTGTAGTTTTTATCAACCCATTTTCTTTGTTAAATGTAGATGTAAAAATTTTAGCTCAGATTCTCGCCTCTGGTTTAGAAACTGATGTTATATCTTCTGGCCAGGTTTATCAAAGATAGATTTTCTTTTTTATTGTGGGGCATCTGTTCAAAATCCTCTATCACCCATCAGATTCTCCAGTACCAGAAACATTCATTTCTGTGGATGCAGAAGATGCTTTTGACGGGGTGGAATGGAAATATTCATTTCATGTCCTTAAAAGATTTGGCTTATACATTATTTTTTTGGATCAGGTTACTGTACACAGCACCAGTTTCTTCACTCAGTAATAATAGTTACTCTACACAGTTTCAAATAAGTCAAGGGGCATGGCAGGGATCTCTGCCCTCACTTTTCTCATTTGCAGTTGCTACTGAGCTCTTCAGTACAGTACGCAGGTAAAAGGCATGGTAAGAGAGGGACACGCACAAAGTGTATCGCTTTATGCAGATGATGCCTGTTCAAAAAAAAAAGGCACCTTTTGGATTTAAATACACAAATACTATGATTGGATCATTATTGCAGTGATTAATGTGTTTCAGCTGGCAATAGTTATTTTAAACCTAACCAATGACGTGAGTAGCTTCTCATTTCCTAAAAAAATTGATGGTGGAACAGATGTTAGCGTTTCACAAAGGGCAAATTATTGGCCTGCATCAAGCAAAGAAAACAAGAAATGAGGAAAAAACAAGTATGAGGAATCTTTTATACACATGTATTGGCCACCCCAAAGTCCTTACCTTAATGGCATTGAAAGTCTGTGGGATGTGCGCCAGAAACTTATGAAGTGGTTCACCCATCCTGTCATCAAAATGAGCTTGGCTAAAAATGAATGCAACTCTGAAATTGTTTTGACATTGCATATGGTTGTCAAAACAATGACAAAAAATTTGCACTGTAATCAAAGCTACAGTGGTTCCAACTAAATATTTGAGTGTGAAATTATTATTATTATTTTTTTTTTTTTTTGGACTGGCAGTTTTTTAAAATATATATACTCCGATTAGCCATTCCATTATGACCACCTGCCTAATATTGTGTAGGTCCCCCTTTTGCCGAAAAAAAAAAAAAAAAAAAAAAAAGCCCTGACCTGTCCAGGCATGATCTACACGAGACATCTGAAGGTCTATATATGATAAATATGTAAGCCCTTACATCTTTATCTCCACACAGAATGTTTTCCACATTCTAAATATATTTAAAAAACTGGCAATAAGCTAAATTTGCAGGAAAGGTCATTATTCCAATTAATGAGGCAGCCCATAAATATTGCTTAGCCTGACTTCCTTTCAATATTACTCGGCAAGTTACCTGTGACATGCCGTTGGAGGTCAGTTAGGGTAGGCAGAATCCTCACCATTAAACAAACGATAACTCTATTACTTTGCTTGATTAGCAATCTGAGGATTGATTAACTAATTTACAAGACTAAACGGCAGAATGGCGTGCCAGTTCCATCCACGACATTATTGCTCAGTGCATCGAACTTAAAATGCTCACGAGACAGCAAGTCTGTTCATATTTGCTTAGAGGAAGCTAATGCAATGCCATTAACAAATATTAAAACCTTTCTTATGTGGCATTCAATGTGTGGTCAATATGTTTACGATAATATTTTCCCCCTAAACACGTACTTTTTAATGCCATTTTTAAAAAATAAGGAGTTTATTTTCAGTCTTCTTCCATAATCTGATGGACAAAAGATCAAAACAATATACGGAATTACCGAGAGAGTTTTTTCCTGATTAATTATTAAGATTTTACTTCCATGCAGTCTCGAATCAAAGCACAAAGGTAAATTAATCTTTTTGTCACTATCACCTCTTAATCATTACAGGCTTAACTGACCAGAAAAAAAATGTCAAATTGAATGATTGACGATCGGGCATAGTATGTGGAAACAGGTTGACAAAATCTAGCGATAAAAAAGGAGGAGTCACTGCCTACCCTGATCGCACGTCCCTGCAAGTTACTTACCTTGGCATTACTGTAACTAATACATTTTCTAATGTTACTAACCTTGGCACTCTTTGGATCTGGTGAACAGTCTAAACCACTTTTCATAATGGTCAGTTTCAGGTCCTATTAACTCTTTTCCCTAGTAGCTATCTTATAGGATGACCCCTGGTGCCCTAAACAATATGGTCTAAAAACCACTGAATGTCCTCATTATGGCGACCTAAATTTTCAGGTCAGGGAGTAAATTAACTCCATCCAGATGTACATACTGCGAAAAAGTCTCAGGCGCCCTACATTTAAAAAAATTTAAATCTGGCCTTAGATGTTTACATTTTGTTTTCCACAATGATATTACCGAACATAAAAAAGTATATTTGAAATTTGAAATGCTAAGATAGAAAAATAGTTTTACAAATAAATGTTGGCATTTCATTAAAAATAGTAGCAACAGATGATATAGACTTGACAAAGTACTGATATCAACATCAGACCTAACTGCAATTTCTTGGAGGGATAGATGCAAGTGAGACAGTCTGCAGAAGTACATATGTTTCCCTCCCTGCTTGGGACAAGCAAACCACCAATCATCTTATAAAGCTATAGCACAACAGGACAGATTCCCAAATTTATAGGCAAAACGTAATCACATGAAATATCGGTTTGACTAAGTTTTTAGCTCTGCATAGTAAATTTCTCAAGTATTTGAAACTTATAATTGCATTATTTTTGCAAGCACATTTCCCCAACAAAATAGCTTTAAATGTGCCTAAGACTTTTGCACAGTACTGTGTATTTTTTTTTCCTAGATTCACTTATTTATTCCAATGCATCTCAATTTTCATCCCAAATCATTTTTTAGTTAACAGTTTTTCTTTCCTTTATCTGAACCATGAGCCACCTCAATTATCAATGAAAACACTTCAATATTCAAAAAAGTCACAAGGGATGTCTGCTCCAAACTTTCTGGTATATTTTTAGGTTGCTAACATACGCCTGATTCTGCACTAGCTTGATGAGGACCTGGGGCAGATGCACCATCTTGGTACGCATTTGAGTCCCTATCATGCAGCTCATCCTCTTATCTTAAGTTCTCTCTCCAACTGCCACATCTTTTTCAGATTATATTCAAAATAAAGCAGTAATATCAACTATCAAAATCTGGTTACAGAAAACACATCATCTTGACTGGCCTCTTTTCCCCATAAAATCTGCATTTCATTCAACTCACTTATTTAAACCCTCTCTACTGGACAAAACCTTTGTTGTTTGGTATAACATGGACATTAAGTCATTTGCGGATATTCATTCCAATGGCATTTTTTTCCATCATTTAACAATCATTGTGAAATTTTCAAATGATCCAAGTTTGCTTCCTGCAAATTTAAGATTTTATGCACCCAATTCTCTGCTTTACCCCCATGTAATCCCGTGGATTCTGACGTAGACCACCCTTCATCTTTAAAAGGAATAATTTCTATCATATATAATCACTTACAAATAATTAAAATTTCAGTCTTGAATGCTCACAGAAAAACAAATCAAAATATTAGTTTTTCAGATAGTCCATGGTGATACCCCATATACCCCATCGTATTCGACATTGGTTTATGCCATGTAAAATACTTCACTATAATTACAGGAAAAATCAAAAATGGTCTTAACTGTTTCCTGAGGTGAAATCTGCATCCAGTTGCTGCAAATCAAAATCAGCCAGCCATTTTTACATGTTCTGGTCATGTAGCAAAAATTAAGAAATACTGGCTTAAAATGTTTCCAGTCATTCCACGTCTCAGTAAATCAGTTTCTCCATGCCCCCTGCTGGCCATTTTTGGAGCCTCGTCTCCTATGCTTTCTCTCTCAATAGACCAGGTGCCTCATTCATCAAAAAGGGTGTAAAAGTGCTACTAAATTTTCACGTGCGGTGAAAAGCCAAAAATGGTGTACACCCAAAATATTTACACCCTTTTCAGATCTATCAAACTGTGCATACACACAGCTCTCCGCAATTTCCATTGATAAATCACACCGGACCCAAGAAAAGTGCGGACGTGAACACGCCTCATATCCCGCCCTCTACACGCCCAGACACAACCATATATGTTCAATGCAAATGAGCACCTGCATATAAAGTAGCCGTGTGCGCTCTGGGGATTTGTGGAGTGACATCAGTGGAAGATGTCGGTAAAGCATGGATGGGAAACGCGGAAAGAAGCTAAACTTCTCAGAGAGTGAGATACACGTGCTTGTTAGTGAGGTGCAGTCGAGGAAAAAAGTCCTCTTCGGCAGGTATTTGCTCTAATTCTGTATGATCACTTTGTCTTGTGGTTTCTTTAGGAACAAGAACATAAAACTAAGAACACGTAGAGAATCACAACAGAAATGAACACATAATGTTGGACCAAACAATTTCTCCTCCGGAAATTAAAACAATCTCATCTAATCAGCCCAGGCCGGTGCTAGAACAGGGGTGCGTTAAAGCGCGTCTGCAAGTGAGCCGGCTGGCGAGATTCAGAAAAATCACGCGAGAATCTTGCGAGTTGCGATAAGCCCTCCAAACCCTGCGATGGCTGCAGCTATAGTGGGGTTTGGAGGGCTTAAGCAAAAACCGCACTATTCTTCGTATTTTTCGGAATCTCGAGCCAGCTTATTTGCAGACGACGCCGAACGCACCCTGGAAATGGGGGGGGCACAGACATGTCCCTTTATGACAATTAGGATAGTCCTGGCTAGTTCTCAATCATTTTCCTTTATTGACGCGTTTTCCAATTATTGTAATTGGCAACTGAAGACACGGTTTCTCTCCATATGCGATCTAACAGCGATGAAATCATGGGGTATATTCAGTATAACTGAGAATTGGGGTGGACAAAACATCCGTTTTAAACAATTATTAGTCCTGACCTGTTCTCAGTCATTTTCATGATTAACAAAAGGTTCACTCCGAGAGCACTCCACACTTAACAGGTGTTGCTTGTTCTCCCCGATTAGGTAGGACGACAATCATTCATTTGCTGAATTTAAATCAACTTTATTCAAAATTGCATATCTGCGCGAATAGCTTGAGCCTCATGCTTTTTATAGCCTATTTCACTGGCGAGTGCCACTTTTTTTCACTCAATACCGAGGATAATTTTGGATTATTATTATAATCCGGGCTCCTCTTTCCCTCACACACTGCAATTCTCTGACTCAGCAGCTGCGTCGCCAATTCCTCCTGTTCTTCAAAAAGGGTGTAAATCACGGTACGCCATGGTCAAAATGGGTGGAAGTGTCTGCACTTTTTCCTGTCAGGTTTGGGTTTGATAGATCCCAAATTTAGCGGAGAAAAGTGCGTATGCTCAAAACGGGGGGGAAAGGGTGTAAAAAAAGGTGTATCCACAATGATAAATGAGACCCCAGTTCGGTTTAAAGCCTGATTCATGCTTCTTGCGGTCGGCGCGGTTTCAGCAGTGAGGACGGCGCGCACAGTCCCCACGAACGTCGAATCGTTTCATGCTTGATGCGGTCAAAGCGGCTCTAAAGGCGGCGTTATACTTTACGCATCCGCAAACGCGTTTGTGCGCACTCGGACGCGGGCGTGTCCTCTGCCAAATATAGTTAAACACATTGAGCGCTCCTGTACGCGGGAAGAAAATCATCGAAAAGCATCTGTGTTTGTTTGCTAGACCATGCGCAGTCGGTATTTTGATCACGCGTTCCTGTGCGCTCCTGTGGGCGCAGTCAGAAAATTTTGGAGGGTACGCGGTCGACCGCGGAGAGCTATGCGCACACTGTTTGATGACGAATATTGCGTCAACGGGCTCTAGCGCCCAACTGCGCACACGCGCAGTATAATTCCGGTTTAAGAACGGGCCTGTTCTAATCTTGCGCGACTTAATCTTATTTCTGTGATCAATACGCTCATTTTTACTATCATATTCTAACTATTATTATTATTATTATTATTATTATTACTACTACTACCAAACACACGGCTCAATTATTTTGAATTAAATTAGACAGTGCATCGCTGTCAAAACAAATATTACTGGCTGCTTTTTCTCCCCTATTACGATAATTGGGTCACCTGAAACTTCCGAAAACTAAGTTGACATGGATTGCATTTCGGCAGTTTCTGCACCGATGTCTGGCAATGATCATTTTTATTTATTTATTTTTTTTTTTGTGATTTCAGATGCATAGAGATTACTTGTTATATATAGCAAACTAAGTTTAATTTGTCTGCCAGTTAGTTTAGCCAACTGTGAATTAATGTCATTCATACCGCGATAATTTGGGTCCTACACCACAAATGAAATATAAAGGCGTAGGGGCGTTGAGGTATTCCCGAATGACGTAAGCTACGCCAACGAGATTCCCTTCAATCACCTGCGGACATAGCTACCCTACGTCCGGAAAACCTTGGGTTAAACAGAGCGCTGCATAGACAGTTGATTTTGTCTCCCAAAGTTTTATAAACACCATGAGCCAGGACAATGATGTAAATATTGCCGATACACTGGTTCCGCCAGCCTCTCCACTCCTCCCCTTCATTTTTTTTCGTGCTTTCACAACCGGTTGCGAAGGTTTTTCCATTTTATCTTAGACACGTCGGGATCAGTCTGTTGAAAATTTCCGATCTCCTTCCATGTGTTGGAAGTCATATGAGCATCCTTGTAGATCCGACAGGAACTGTAGTAAAGATGTTTGTATTTTCAGCTGTTTGTATGTTCAGCTGGCTTTTCTTTCAAGCTTTCCATTTTTAATTTTAATAGGTATACGAACTTCCGGGTCCTGAAGCTAGCCAATCATTGCAAGCGGTCTCATGCGACCCGGCGCGTTGTTACAAAATCCTCCAGGTGCGCGGCTCGGCGTTCAGAGCCTCCGCGGAGCCTCCGCGCTCTGTCGCCCGGGCCGCAATTGCGTCATTTCACCGTGTGGGCCTCGCAGACTGCGCAGACTGCAAGAAGCATGAATCAGGCTTTAAGGCCGGAAGTCCGCGCGCGCAAGCCCAATCTAGCTGATGTGGGGCAAAGGGAAATATAGTGGCTATTTGTTGCGTAGAGGGGTGCATAAACCGGTATCATAAAGACGGGGACATAAGGTATTTTCGTGTTCCCCGTGGCAAGAGACAACGACAGGCGTAAATCGGAAGAACTTTGTCCCGAATGATCGCACTAGAGTCTGCAGAACTCATTTTGTCAGGGCTGGCCCGACTTTGTTGACCCAAATAATGTTGACTTCGTGTGTTTCCCGACAAACGAAAGGATCTCACACCGACGCAAGCTAAAAGGAAAGAGCGATCTGATCGGAGAAATATAGTGAAGGTACAGGTTGATATCATAAATTATTTAAGTTGGCCCACTAATCGTCAAATAACTTTAATCTTTTGTTGTTTCAAGGTGTTATCGTTTTGCAGTGTCCAGTTTTTGTACCCACATTTTGAACTAAGGGACTGACTTTGTTCGATCCTATAGGCTATATACAACTTTAAGCAGATGTTAAACTCTACGTAAAAAAAATATCAAGTCAAAGGGGGAATGTTAGTACCATGCGACGTTTTCAGTCTAGGTAAGCTCTGAGGGGCTCACATTACAGAACTTCGCTCCTCAGAGCCAAGTGTAGGTGTGGTTTTCATTTCGCTGCTTGCAATAATAATTTGGTTTCCTTGTGATTTCGATTTCATAATTACTCGCTATATATAGCCAACAAAGGGGCATTTGCTTGCCAGTTAGTTTTGCGGACGTGAAATAATGTCATTAACACCACTATGATTGGGTCCCACGCCTTAAGTCAGCTAATGGCTATAGTGTTCTTGCGACGAATTCGCATTGTTCAAAACAACCGGCAAGCACGCATGATCCTAATCGCCTCTTAACATGGATAAGTGCGCAGGTACACATGTAAAATACAAGGCCATATCATTACTGTTTGACTGAACACTACACATTCGATTTCGGATTTTCATCTGTGCTGAAAAGAACAACATCAAGGACTTGCTTTGACAGTATCTCGCCGATATAGTCTTTCAAGTCTCTGTTGCACTGAAGAAGTCAATGCTTTCAGTTTGTAGGAGAAAACTAATAGAGCTTAGTTTAGCTATATCGTCAAGGGGAAAAGAATTTCGGATCCAGCCTCCACTTTTTTTCCGGCTTTTTATTTGCCAGAACGATTTTGAAAGGGGGGTGCCAATGTTTTAGGGGAGTTTTATCAGTGAGAAAGGGGGTTTAGAATTTAGCATTAATATTCAATATCGCGAATGCATGCTGCGCCTGCCTCTAGCAACCCAGTGTGTCATCAGTGATATGACAGCCGCCGTTAACGACATGCAACTTACACGAAAAGCAGCACTTGAAACTCAACTCTAAATTTCCAAAACTGGACGTACACTTGACGTGTTTTCATATCCTAATGTTTCTCTGGGTACCCAAACATCAATCGATATTTAGAGTAGGTTGAATACAGAATTCTTAATCTCGCCATCCAGACACAAAATGTACGCTGCACACCCTAGAATGTTCCCGAACGAAAAATATTCCTGTTTATAGTCCGAAACCACGCTATAAACTGCCTTTTACCATGGGGAAAGCGAAAGAACTTATAATTCCCCACCTTTTAAATAGGATTTGTGCCTCTTCTGCCCCACATAGTCTGCAAAGAGCATGCGCACTCCAAATCTCGCTTTTTCACGTCCTTAAACCGAAAGGGTCTATAGCAGAGAGACTGTATTGCCTTTACGACATTTCTTGCCGGATGTTTGATTCTTTTCAAATGGAAAAAAAAAACAAAACTTTTTTTTTCCACACAGCTTCACACAATGGGTTGACTTACTGTTCTTCACTAAATCAAAGACAACAAGATTCTCTTTGAAGGACTCCATAAACTAAGGAGGTTTTGCAGGGTATAGGCAAATTTGCCCACAGCCCAATTTGAACCATCTTCTGGTTATATGTACCTACTTGTGGGACTGTCCAGAAAATAGATTTGAAATGTGAAATTTGCATGCAGGAAGTGAACTGTGACCTATTTAGTGATTTCAAGATTTTTATGGGACAAGGCCTCGAAAAGTCCATATTTAAACCCATCAATGATTGTTCTGAAAAACCAAATGATTTTTATTGGCTACACAAAAACATGACGGACATTTTGATACCAAACATACAGTGCCCCCTTCCTGATTTTTTACTTTTTTTGCATATTTTAACACTTAAATGTTTCAGATCAAACAAATTTTAATATAAGAAAAAGATAACCCGAGTAAATACAAAATGCAGTTTTTAAACGATGATTTCATTTATTAAGGGGAAAAAGCTATCCAAACTTACCTGGCCCTACGTGAAAAAGTAATTGCCTCCCCTTGTTAAAACATGAATTAACTGTGATTTACCACATTTTTTGAGTCCAGTTTCACTAGCCACACCCAGGCCTGATTACTGCCAGACCTGTTGAATCACAAAATCACTTAAATAGAACCTGTCTGACAAAGTGAAGTAGGCTAAAAGATCTCAAAAAGCAACATGTCATCCCGCGAACTAAAGAAATTCAAGAACTGATGAGAAACAAAGAAATTGACATCTATCAGTCTGGAAAGGGTAGCAAAGCCATTTCTAAGGCTTTGGGACACCGGCGAATCACGGTGAGAGCCATTATCCACAAATTGAGAAAACTTGGAACAATGGTGAACCTTCCCAGGAGTGGCCGGCCTAACAAAATTACTCCAAGAGCGCATCAACTACTCATCCAGGAGGTCACAAAAAAAACCCAAAACAACATCTGAAGAACTGCAGGCCTCACTTGCCTCAGTTAAAGTCAGTGTTCATGATTCAACAATAAGACAGAGACTGGGAAAAAAATGGCATCCATGGGAGAGTTCCAAGGTGAAAACCACTGCTGACCAAAAAGAACACGAAGGCTTGTCTCACATTTGCCAAAATACATCTTGATGATCCCCAAGACTTTTAGGAAAATATTCTGTGGACTGACAAGACATAAGTTGAACTTTTTGGAAGGTGTGCGTCCCATTATGTCAGGCGTAAAACTAACACAGCATTTCATAAAAAGAACATCATACCAAAAGTAAAACATGGTGGTGGTAGTGTGATGTTTGGGGCTGCTTTGCTGCTTCAGGACCTGGACAACTTGTGATAATTGATGGAACCATGAATTCTGCTCTCTACCGGAAAATCCTGAAGCAGAATGTTCAACCCTCAGATTGTGATCTCGAGCTCAAGTGCACTTGGGTTATGCAGCAGGACGATGATCTGAAACACACCAGTAAGTCCACCTCAGAATGGCTTAAAAAAACAAAATGAAGATTTTGGAGTGGCCTTGTCAAAGTCCGGGCTTAAATCCTATTGAGATGCAGTGGCATGACCTTAAACAGGCCGTTCTTGCTCAAAACCCCTCCAATGTGGCTGAATTAAAATAATTCTGCAAAGAAGAGTGGGCTAAAATTCTTCCACAGTGATGTGAAAGACTCATTGCCAGTTATTGCAAACATTTGATTGCAGTTGTTGTCGCCAAGGGTGGCACAACTAGTTATTAGGATTTAAGGGGCAATTGCTTTTTCACACAGGACCAGGTAGGTTTGGATAGATTTTTACCCTTAACAAAAGAAGAAATCAGAAAGGGGTCAAATACTTTTTCACAGCACTGTAAGTATCTGTGTGAAAAACTGAAGACATTTCAGACAATTTTCCATTGAAAAATGCATGTCTTGACCAAAATTGATGCAAAATGTAAAGTTCATCTTGAAAAACAACCAGGTTCCTATGAAAACACACCTAAGATATTTTCACAAAAGTTGCCTTATGTAGTTGGCTAAATAATGTGCGAGTGTCGTTAAATTGTGAGACCAGTAACATGGATCCGGATTGCGAAAATTGGAAGCATCCCTGTATTCACAGCGCTTCACATTTTGTTATGTTACAGCCTTATTCCAAAATTGATTAAATTCATTTTTTCCCATAAAATTCTACACACAAAACCCCATGATGACAATGTGAAAAAAGTTTTTTGGAGATTTTTGCAAATTTGTTAAAAATAAATAACTAAGAAATCATATAAATAAGTATTTAAGTATTCACAGCCTTTGCCATGAAGCTCAAAATTGAGCTCAGGTGCACCCTGTTTCCACTGATCAACCTTGAGATGTTTCTACGGCTTAACTGGGGTCCACCTGTGGTAAATTCAGTTGATTGGACATGATTTGGAAAGGCACACACCTATCTAGGTCCCACAGTTGACAGTGCATGTCAGGGCACAAACCAAGCATGAAGTCAAAGGAATTGTCTGCAGACCTCTGAGACCGAATTGTCTCGAGGCACAAATCTGGGGAAGGGTTCAGAAAAAAGGAAGAAGTTCGGAACCAGGACTCTTCCTAGAGCTGGCCACTCATCTAAACTGAGCGATCAGGGGAGAAGGGCCTTAGTCAGGGAGGTGACCAAGAACCTGTTGGTCAGTCTGTCAGAGCTCCAGCGTTCCTCTGTGGAGAAGGGAGAAGAACCTTCCAGAAGGACAACCATCTCTGCAGCTATCCACCAATCAGGACTGCATGGTAGAGTAGCCAGACGGAAGCCACTTTTTACTAAAAGGCACATGGCAGCCTGCCTGGAGTTTGCCAAAAGGCACCTGAAGGACTCTCAGACCATGAGAAACAAAAGTCTCTGGTCTGATGAGACAAAGATTGAACTCTTTAGCGTGAATGCCAGGCGTCTTGTCTTGAGGAAACCAGGCACCGTTCATCACCTGGCCAATACCATCCCTACAGTGAAGCATGGTGGTGGCAGCATCATGCTGTGGGGATGTTTTTTCAGCGGCAGGAACTGGGAGACTAGTCAGGATTGAGGGAAAGATTAATGCAGCAATGTACAGAGACATCCAGGATGAAAACCTGCTCCAGAGCGCTCTTGACCTCAGACTGGGGAGACGCTTCATCTTTCAGCAGGACAATGTCCCTAAGCACACAGCCAAGATATCAAAGGAGTGGCTTCAGGACAACTCTGTGAATGTCCTTGAGTGGCCCAGCCAGAGCCCAGACTTGAATCCGATTGAACATCTTTGGAGAGATCTGAAAATGACTGTGCACCAATGCTCCCCATCCAATCTGATGGAGCTTAAGAGGTGCTGCAAAGAGGAATGGGCGAATCTGCCCAAAGATGGGTGTGCCAAGCTTGTGGCATCATATTCAAAAAGACTTGAGGTTATAATTGCTGCCAAAGGTGCATCAACAAAGTACTGAGCAAAGGCTGTGAATACTTACGTATGTGTGATTTCATTTATTTTTAATAAATTTGCAAAAATCTCCAAAAAACTTTTTTTCACATATTCATTGGTGTATTGTGTGTAGAATTTTATGGGAAAAAATGAATTTAATCAATTTTGGAATAAGGCTGTAACATAAGGCTGTGGAAAAAGTGAAGCACTGTCAATACAGGGATGGTTCCAATTTTCGCAATCCGGATCCATGTTACCGGTCTTGCAATTTAACGACACTCGCACATTATTTAGCCAACTATATGAGGCAACTTTTGTGAAAATATCTTAGGTGTGTTTTCATAGGAACCTGGTTGTTTTTCAAGATGAACTTTACATTTTGCATCAATTTTGGTCAAGACATGCATTTTTCAATGGAAAATTGCCTGAAATGTCTTTAGTTTTTCACACATATACTTATGTTTGGCACCAAAATGTTCATTATGTTGTTGTGTATCCATTAAAAATCATCTAGCTTTTCAGAACAATCATTTATGGGTTTAAATATGGACTTTTCGAGGCCTTGTCCCACAAAAATCTTGAAATCACTAAACAGGTCACCGTTCACTTCCTGTATGCAAATTTCGCATTTCAAATCTATTTTCTGGACAGTCCCACAAGTAGGTACATATAACCAGAAGATGGTTCGAATTGGGCTGTGGGCAAATTTGCCTATACCATGCAAAACCTCCTTTTACAATCTATGGCACCCTTTCCTGGTTCACATTGGCGAGAACATTTAGTTGTCTCCTGCTCCTTACACTTAACTGTTATTTATACCCTTTCATCTATTGTGGGTTGTGAGAATTATGGCCAGTTAGACTTACCTGCCCTTGCAATCACGAGTTTTCTTCGGCTACAACTCTAACCAATTTCTTTTAGTTAGGTTTGTGTATACAAACTTATTACATAGCCACTTATTTGTTTGTTTAGTTAGTTTTTTAAATTTTTCTTTATCTTTCCATATGTCTCTTATCTTTTGTAAATCAACTTCAACATCACATCATTACTGTTAATATCTGATGTCTTATATTAATAAAAACAATAGAAAGGAAAAAAAAAGACTGAAAGCAGTGATTTGGAAATTATCTTTTGCCCAAATTACATTGAAAATGCTACAGCGGCAGATTATTTGATATTTTACAACATGAAATTTGTTGATTTTTCCAAATAAAGATATTCCAATTTGGATTCTTGCAACATCTATAAAACTTGGGAAGGCAAAGTATTTAGCATTTTGAAATGCTGCCACTCCTTGTTAAAGCACTTCATAAACATTTAGGGGCTGAGAGTACCAAGTGATTAAATGTTTCAGGAGTAATTTTGTCCCATTCTTACTGCAAACAAGGTTTAAGGAGTGCAACAGCACTGGGTCATTGTTGTTGCCCGTTACATTTCAAAATGTGCCACAGGTTGTCTAATGGGGACTGGTCATGACTGTAGGCAGGCCAATCCAGCACCCATTCTCTCTTCTTTAGCAGCCACTTACTTACCTTGGCATTAATGTAACTAATACATTTTCAAATGTCGTTGCTGCCAACTTTCTTACTCTTATGGATCTGGTGAACAGTCTAAAGCACTGAATGTCCTTATAATGGTCAGTTTCAGGTCCTAGTAACTCCTTCCAGATGTACATTACCGAGCAAAAGTCACAGGCACCCTACATTTTAAAAAATTTAAATCTTGCCTTAGATGTTTACATTTTGTTTTCCACAATGATGTAAACGTCAACATCACATCATTACTGTTAATATCATTTCAAAATGTGCCACAGGTTGTCTAATGGGGACTGGTCGTGACTGTAGGCAGGCCAATCCAGCACCCATACCCTCTTCTTATGCAGCCATGCCTTTGTAAAGCATGCCGAATGTGGTTTTGCGTTGTCTTGTTGAAATATGCATGGGCATCCCTAGAAAAAAAAAGTTAAACTCGAAGGCAAAATATTGTCGCTCACAAATCTGAGTGCGCTTTTCGGCATGACTGGTGCCGCCACAGAAGTGCAAATTATCCTAGCTAAGGGCACTGTCCCAATCCTGTACCAAAAAAGAGCATGACTTTTGGAGTCATTGCTGGCAATCACTTGGATGAATTTTTTGTTTTTAAGCACGCCGAGTAGTAGATAGCGAGTAGAGGGTGCTAGAGCGCCACCCTCCCTGGTGGAGAGTGTTTTTATTTTTATCTTTTTTCTAATAGTAAGAGAAAATCTAACATTAGCAATGAATACTTATCTATGTTCATGTGTTTAAAATTCACAATAACATATATTGTATAAAATATAAATACAGTAAATATGATCAGTGGACTTGTAGTAAACAAGCGTTTAGGACAAGTAGCCAATAAAGGACTGTTGCGTGGGTGAGATGGGCATATAGCATTGTAAATCTGGCCAATCAGCGTCGTCGAAAATAATGTCAGAGGGGGGATTCTGATAGCACCCAAGCCCAGTTGGGAGCCGCATGAGTTATGCTAACTAGCCATCCTAAACCCACATATATGACTAGCTATCTTGCTAGCTAGCCTAGTCTTCTTCAAGGATGACGTCCTGTCTCTAGCCGCAAGTGTTTCGTCAACTACTGCGGCTACAGGAGTAGAATGCACTAGCTGGGGGTAAAAGTAAGCCTGCATTCAAATAGTCTTTTTTGCTTAGGAAAGTTCCTTTCTCCTCAAAAATGACCCAGAATTATTTTCATGGCAGGAATGATAGGTGTGTTCGATTTCTCTACATGTAAAGGAATGGTGCTTCAATGCTTCCAAACTTATCACCTTTAGCATAGGGCACACTAAATCATCTTTTATGTAAAGAAACGAGATAATATCTTCCCTCAATACCATGCGGCAGCAATATTTAGAGTGACGGTCATCCATCCGGTCAATCATAGATGCAAACTAACATGACGGGAGAAAGACGCATGATCACGTTGCCGAGTGTAAGATTCTCTTCTTAGAGCGGTTATCTTCCTAAACCGTTATGAACTCCCCTTTGCACCTTTCCTTTACCTCATGACATTTTCCATCGAGGTTAAAGAAAAGTTGTCAGGAATTAGATGATAGGACGCAATTTTTTGACTATTCGAACGCTGCCCTCACATTAACTCTCAGGATGATCATACCCACGTCTTATCTTGTGATTTGCACTAACATCGAGTGCACCAGGCCTGACAGAACGTGGTCGTCGCGGCACCTGGTCCTTATCGTGAATACACGCAAAGCGCAGGTTATTGCCAAGCAATGCCCTTTATGAAAATCGTACCAACTTCTGTCTTCGAACAAGCTAGCTTACAAGTTTAATAGCTAGCCTATGGATAAGGTCAACTCAAAGGGAAGGAAAATAGCAAAATAAAGAAACTTTAAGAAATGTGTTTGAGAATAGAAACATTCTCAGAGCCAAATTAAATTAATCATATCATTTTGATTTAGTTCTTATTTTCATTTTTCCAACAGATGGTATCACTTAAAATACACAAGTCAATTCATTGTTTTCAAGTTCAGTTTCAAATGGAAAGCTTTAGCTAGCGCAATATGCAGTATATTGTTAGCTGACACTCTGCCGTTTACGTTGATTCATTGTGGGATGGTTACTGAAAACAGAGTCTGGCACGGCACAGCCCGCCTAGAATATTGTTCACCAGCCACCACTGAGCAATCAGCATCCATTTATCACAAAAAGACCTGATACATTGATTTGTCTGACCACAATACACATTTCAACTGTGTGATGGTCCATCACAGATGCCTCTGAGCCCAGGAAGTCGATGGTGCTTCTGAAAATTATAACATAGGGCATCTTTTCTGTTTAAGTTTTAACTTGCATTTGTAGATCTAACTATGTATTGAGGTACTTTTCAAAGGTTTGTCAAAGTATTCCTGAGCCAGCATGGTTATATCACTTTTATGGATAGCTGATAGCTCTTGATGCAGTGCTGTCTGAGTTATTAGAGATCATGAGCATTCAGCTTAGGCTTGCACCCGTGCCCTTTACGCACACACATCCACCAGATTCCTTGATTCTTTAATTATGTTCTGCACTGTAGAGGGTGAAATATCCAAACCCCTTACTATCTTTCTTTGAGGACAAAAAGACCTTTCACTGATCTTCTCATGCACTTGAGGGCAAATTGGCGATCCTTTGCTCCTGAAGGTCTAGGCCTTTCCTAGATGCTGCTTTTGTACCAAATCGGCCTCGTTCCAAAAAAATCTACATCTTAAGTATCTTACGTGCTGGGTACACTTTAGTGGTAGGGAAATTACAAGCTTCATTGGGATGAATGGGCTGTTGTCGCGACTGTCAAGTCATACTACATTATCTTAAGGTACAAACACAGTAAGCAATCATTCAGAGTGCTAACCTTCGCTGCACACTTGCCAAAGGGGTCACTTGTGACAAAAATGACAGGCAGGGTGGTGAAATGTGCACTCACGGGGGCCAGCAGGGCCACGAGTGCAGTCAGCCATCTTCTCCTCATGCCTGAAGCTGGAGCGCATCGTCAGAGATGGCCGAAAAGAAGGAGAAAAACCCCCCAAACCAAGTGATAAATGGCTTCCTTAATGTCTGCAAACATGTTCTCTCTGCCTCATCTGTTTCCATTAGCCGAGGCTGACCTTTGCTTGGACAAAAGCAGGCTGCAGCTGTCACTTTACTGTCTCACTGACTTCAGACCAGGCAGAGCGACCATGGATTCCGCATACCTCTGCGTAGATTTCAAGCCTTTTATATCTGAAACAATTCTTCTTCTTCTTCGTTTTTTGGAACATTACATGATTTATCACCAGCCTGTTTTCCTCACATCATGATTGCATGTCTGAAAATGGCTGCTTCTGCAGTAAATTAACAATTACATTTCTTAATTTATACATTTGGAAGAAGCCAGATTACTAATGCTCCTACTTGACCTGAGACACACAGGAAGACATAAATGAGGAACAAAAATGTATCATAAAATATCAAGTGTACAGATACAGAGGACAACGCAGTTGCTATAATTTTTGATGTAAGCTTTACTTTAAAATGTTAACATTGGAAACTGGCAATCATAACATAAAACAATGCCAAACAAACAATACAAAACAAAATAAGTACAAATGATCTAATTACCAGTTACTTCCACCAATAACCCTGTACAGCCTTAATGATAAAGTCATATAAAAGCCTGATACAGCACATAACAATTTTAACAAGTGCCAAAAAACTATTCCCAACGGAAGGAACCTGAACCAAACTGAAATGTAAAATACCTCCAGCTGGAGAGATCTGAAGGAGATAAGTTTGACCACAAAAGGAGAATAAAGAAAATTAACCACAAAGTGAGCTTATAAAAAACTAAGTGCTAAGAGCTGTAGCTTGCAATTTCATGCATGTTCGGAAGTGCTAAAGGTAGTCACGCGATGACGTTAGATCGCTGTTCTAATCACATTTAGGCAAACAAGAGTTGAGTAAAGTGGTCACCACGCTCAGAAAGGCTCATCTTCACACCTGGAAGGCTGCATAAAAACTGTTCTCACATTGCAGGTTTAAACAGTTTTTAAATTAAAGGCAACCCAGCTGGCGCTTAGTAGACATTAAAGGTAAGTTCTGCCCCAGGCTCACTGGCGCTAGGCAGTTCTCTTCCACTAGGTGGCACTAGTGTATAAACAATAGATAGGATGGCAGCCCATCAGATGGAGCACCGCAAAGTATCGACAGTTCATCACCAATGACCCCTTTTCTCCGAATCGGACCAATCAAATTGAAGAATTAACTTTAACATCTACGTTCTCTCTCTAAAACACATTTGTTCTCCAAGGAAAATAAAAAAAGCAATTCCCTTTACAAAAGAACAAATTCAAGTCACTTGGGAACACAAGTGCCGTTCTATCAGGGCATATTACAATCCCACGGAGACAAATTACTTCCAAATGCATACAATAATAAGTGGTGTTTGATTCATCCTGGAAAAATATTTTTTAAAAGTGCAAAAAAGAAAGCACTGTGCAAAACTGGCTTTTCAATTTTAGTCTGAGCTTTCGGGCCCAGGATAAGCTACTACCTACACAAACCATGTATCCAATAATAAATGGGCTTTCATTTTAAATGACTTAAGGAGAGGGGAACCATTGGACGGCCATTACCCCGCCACAGCTTACAGCCATTTTCATCAACATTTTCATTTCTAGCAAGAATTTAAAACATGTCAACATGTGTCCTTACATAGATAGCTTCCTATCTATTAAAGAACAGAATTTTCACGGATGGAACCATTTACAGAAAAAGAAAGCGATGACCTAATTTTATTTCTTTCAGCCTCAAAACTGAAGTTCTAAAGTGCAATCCTGCTTCCAAGAGAGTAATATTGCAGGGGTTGCCATACCTCCAGTGCAAATGCGGAATAGGCGTTCTGGGTCTGGGGTTAATGCCCAATAGCCCATTTTCGTAGAGGATTTTCAATGATTACAGGTGATCTCAGATAAGTTTTGCCTTTTTGTTCAAAATGGTTGGACCAGGGACCTAATCATCACTGAACCTAGATAGCGTGATGAATGCGACCGATTGACAGACTTTTGTATCAGCATCTGTTAGGCACAGATACTGAAAGTCATTATTTATTATTATTAGAACTAATGACTAATATGCAATGTTGATTATATATTGTTGATTCTGAATGATAAAAAGGCCTTTTAAAGTGGAAGGGAAATTAACCAGCCGCGGAGGGCCATTGATATTGGATGCTATTGTCGCTTTCTGAAACTCATCCACACTTCACCACATTTGTGTTAAAAAAAGATACATACATTCAAGTTCTTTTTTCAGGGGTGGGGACCTGTCAAAATTACATTTCCAAAGAGCACAAGAGAAAAGTAAGCCAGAGGTGGGAGGAGCAAAAAAAATAAAACTCATTTCCATTGGACAGTCGCACCATGAATTTGGATCTGACTGGCACATTGCTGCCTTCAGAACTCTGTCAATCACAGTGAAGGGCATGGTTTTGGTGAGTGGATTTCCATGAAACTAAGCAAAAGGTAAGAATCGCCCTGTGAGCAGAAGAAAGTGAGGTATCGATGCTCATTCTGAGCTTTGAGCTTTTCGAATGAGCCGAAAGGCCCCGCACTCGGACAGGCTTGGACTCTGGAGTGTCCTTTAACTGAAGCCAATGATGGCGTCTAGACCACAAGAACACGTACGCAAGCATGCTTTTCTAGCGCTCGGGAAAAGACACATTAACACACAACAGAGCATTCAAAGGCTTTGCCTTGCTTCATCTTTTTCTGATGTCAATAGGGTGCTCATCATTCAAAAAACCAAACAAAATAATTTAACAGAAAAGAGAGAATCAAAGCAGCACTGGTATAAATCAAGCACATACAGCTTTAGTTGTAGTTATACATAATATTTTATAGTTTGGCTATCCATCTTTCCAGTTTGTCACATTATTCTGAATGGAGAATTCCCGAGAAGCCTATCAGGACTATTGTCTTAGACAGGTCACACAGTCTGGACTGTTTTTGTCAGCCCTAGGTAGGCCAGGAATGAGTGTTTGAGCGAATTGGGGGAGTGGGAGGGCGCGGCCGGGGAGCAGGCTAGCAGTGGTCTGGAGGAGGCGGGCAGAGAGAATGCCCCGCCCCTCCCAAAACGAGCAGAGGTAAAGAGGGTGGTCAGGGGGACAAGGTGGGTGGGGTCGCAGGTCCTGTACCGCTCGTACTGCGAGGAGAGGGAGGAGAAGGGAGAGAGGGTGGAGAGGGGGCGGCCGTTGGGGGCAGGGTAGAGCGAGGCCGGCGGCGAGGAGCCCTGTTGCCTGCTTGTGACGGACAGCGCCACCGACTGCAATGCTAGGGAGGCTGACATGCTGAGGAGGGGACTGCAGGCCCCTCCCCCACTCTCAAAGTCCTGCCCCCCAAACATGGCCCCACCCCTACTCTGGCGCTCCCAACCCTCGACAGCCGCCCCGCACCTGTCCTGGTGCTTCCTGGCGTGTCTGTTGAAAACGGCGGGATTGGCGGTAGAGAAAGCGCAGTGGGGGCACCGGAGGGCCTGCAGGCCGTGCTTCAGTCTCTTGTGCAGGCTCAGGTTGTCCTTACGTCGGCAGCAGTAGCCACAGCGGTCGCAGCGGAATGGCCGCTCGCCCGTGTGCACGCGCACATGCTCGATTAGCTTGTTGGCCGTCTTAGACAGGTAGCCGCACTGCCCGCACCTGTAGTGGCCGCCTATCCGGTGCCCGCGGATGTGGCGGTCCAGTTCCGCCTGGTCACTCTGCACTGCCTGGCAGATCCCGCACCTGAACTTCGACTCGCCGTGCATCTTCAAATGGCCGTCGAGGGCGGCCGGCTGATTGGTTGAGTATGGACAATGGGGGCACCTATGGGGTGGGGGGGCACAGACAGCCTACCAGGTCAAGAAGGTGGTTCCAAAGGTAGAAACAAACAAAGCCCAGCCCAACACAGAGATGGATGGGGTGGGGGGGGGGGGGGAGCAGAGACTCAAAAATGGAAGTGCTTGAGTGAAAAGTGCTGGCATTTTGCAGGGGTTGTTCATATGATAGGGTAAATGGAATAAATGAATGGCACTTACATTTAAATAGCAGCTTTCATCTGCTCTGGGCCCCAAAGCGCTTCACAAACCCTGCAGAACAGAATCGCCTCAGAAACTGATGGTGAAGGCCCCGCCTCCAGGCCCGCCTATAACCCCGCCTCCCACCCCATCTCCACAGAAGAGAGAGGAGAACCTGCTCTCTTTCCCTGAGAGACACCGCCGAGAAAACAGGCCACCTTATTATGCCATCCGAGATCCTCACTGCCCAGACAGGGGAAGCTTTTCTCCTAAATCACTTCCTGACTTAGGAAACGGGAAGCCTGGACTCTTCAATCACTTCCAAATTTTAGGAGGAGAGCACTCTTTTCCCTGCAGCTCATAACTCCACTCAGTTCACAGATTTGACATTATAACCCAAGTGAATGTGGAATATCTTGCAATACTAACTACATTTTATGGTACTTCAAAAAAGTATTTTCCCCTTCCCGATGTCCTCTATTTTTGAATATTTGTCCCATTTAAATGCTTCAGATCATCAAACTAATTTTAATATTAGACAAAGATAACCTGAGTAAATACAAAATGCAGTTTTTAAATGAAAAGTTCATTTATTGAAGGAAAAATGCAATCCAACCCTACCTGGCTCTAAGTGAAAAAGAAATTGCCCCCTTTGTTATTAAAACAACCAATTAAACAAATTCAATTGATCACTGGGCTCAACTCGACTTGACACACTGCAAGCCCTGTTGAATCTAAGCATCCTTAAATGGAACGTGTCCAGCAATGTGAAGAAGGCAAAAAGAAGCACATGATGCTGCAATCCAAAGAAATTAAAAAACTGATATGAAACAAAGTTGTTGACATTCATAGGTCTGAAATCAGTGACAAAGCTATTTGTCCCTGGCTCTGGGAGTCCAGCAAACCATGGTCAAAGCCATTGTCTGCAAATGGCTAAAACAGTGGTGAACCTTTCCCAGAGTGGCTGGTCCACCAAAATTCTTCTAAGACTGCAGCGAAGACTCATCCAGGAAGTCACAAAAGAACCCAGACTAACATTTAAAGAACTGCATTCTTCACTTGCTTCAGTTAAGGTCAGTGTTCACAATTCCAAAATAAGAAAAAGATCAGGCAAAAATGGCATCCATGAGAGAGCTGCAAGGTGAAAACCAATGTTGACCAAAAGTCTTGGCTCGTTTGTTCAAAAATATCCTGATGACATGATTTTTGGGATACTATTCCGTAGACTGAGGAGCGAAAAGTGGAACTTTTTGGAGGACATGGGTTTTGTTACATCTGGTGTTGAGCTAACACAGCATTCCACAATGACAACATCGCACCAACAGCCAAACTTGGTGGTAGTGTGATGGTCTGGGGCTGCTTTGCTTCAGGACCTGTCGACTTGCCATAATTAATGGAACCATAAATTCTGCTCTCTACAAGAAAATCCTGAAGGATTTCAAATCTATAAGTTTGTGACCAAAAGCTCAAGGCCAGTGGGGTTATGCAGCCGGCCAATGATCTGAAGCAAACAAGCAAGATCACCTCTGAATGGCTCAAAAGAAACAAAATGAAAGTACTGGAGTGGGCTAGCTAAAGTCTTGAACCGAACTGAGATGCTATGGTATGACCTTAAACGGGCAGTTCATGCTTGAAAACCCTTCAATGTGGCTTGAGTAAAACAATTCTACAAGAGTGGGCCAAAACTCCTCCATAGCAATGTAAAAAAAAAAAAAAAACAAAAATACTCACACCCACTGCTATTGCAAGTGTTTGATTGCAGTTGTTGCAGCCAAGGGTGGCACAACTAATTATTAGGTTTTGGGGGGCAATTATTTTTTCACATGGACAACATAGGTTTAGAATAACTCTTCACCTTCAGTAAATGAAATAATCATTTAAATGCTGCATTTTCATGTTTATTCACATTGTCGGTTGTCATGCTTTAAAATTAGTTAAATGATCTGAAACATTTCAAGATGACAAATTAACAAAAACAGAAAAAAATCAGGGAGGGGGCAAATACTTCTTCACAGCACTGCACATATAACTGTGAATACAAAATAATGAAAAATCTCAATATAAATGAGTAATGAATAGTATATATCCCATACACTGGAAGGATTCAAATAACACCCCTGATTTTGCTTAAATATTTATTTTCAAAATACAGGCATTGACTTTTCCTAAAGGAAAACCTCTCAGATAAATCATTCTGCTGCTCAGTAAAGCCCATTCTCATTACTTCTGAATGATTCACTTTTTCAGTCCACAAAAGCAAAGATATTTGCAAGAGAATTTAAGGGTGTGTGCTGCTTTATCAAAATTAATGTATATAATTTAATTGTGGATTATTACCATACAGGGGATAGGTCAAGTGGTAGTACAAACCATTGTAACTGAAAAGCATGGTCTCTAAATTGAAATTAGACCTGCATACTAAATATGTAATTTGTGATTAACGACAGTTCATACAGTCATATTGACAGTGTTATCAAAATGTGTATCCATGTGAAATTAGGGAACCATGTGAAAGGAGGCCTTTGTGACATCACTATACTCAGGTCCTCCCCTTTCTCGTGATAGGTCGCCAATAGAGAACCGCAGTGTGACGTAAATTTGCATGCGGCTCTGATATCATTATTTCAGTTCCATTTCCAGTAGTACAGTGTCCATATAAAAAATAAATGGGGTTTTCAAAAATTGAGGAAAATAAGGCCAATGATTAAATTAATGCATGGAATTCATAGCCGTTTAGTTTATTGTGATGATGTGGTTGAATACTCCAAACTTTTTTTTTTTTTTTTTTAAAGGTGAATGTTGGCATCCACATGCTAAGGTTGAAGTAATATGGAACTGCATCACCCACTGGTCTCAAATCATCAGCTTGCTCCAATGTCATGCATGCTTGAAGTTCAATTATTGTTCAGGATGGCAAATTGTTAGCAACATTTGCTTTTTTTTGGACACTGAGCGTTTCAGTTTCACATGATTGTAGGAAAATTCATATATTATCTTACTAAAATAAATGTACACCAACATGAGCGACAATTTTACTCACGGGCATCATTTTCGCAGATTTATGAACAACCCATTCATTTCTTGCATAGACAAGAATCATGGAGTCGGAAGAGGGAAAATGCAAACAAAACTGCACACAAAATTATGTCAGGGCTATGACTCCCCGTATCAGATTATGTTCCAATGACAACTCACAGTAAATAGATCCTCACCTTCTGTCCATGACATCACCATTCTCTAAACACACCAGTATGAGCTACAACATGCTGTTCCACCCCTCTGCCTTGTGACATCACCATATACTGACCCCCCCTCTTTCCTTTGAGCCATTTCTCCCACCTTCTCCAGGGCAGTGTAGAGGGTGTATAATTATGATATACCATCACCCAGCAAATAGTTGTATTAATTTACCTAGACAGTGTTTCACTCCTCATTATGTGCATCTCAATAAAAGGAATTGAAAAATGTATAAAAAGCATATCACCAAACCGAAAATATGATCCAGGCATCTTGGTAAAAAAAAAAAAATCCCGACAGTGGCAGTGATAATGTAAGATGTGTGGATATATGTAGGCCGTAAGTTCAGAGCTCCACAGCTGTTGTGTCACCGTCAGTGTTGCTTTTAACCTTCTCTATAGGTCTTGTGTGGCAAGCAAGTTCTCACTGAAGGTCACCAATTAATCTGTGTAAGAGGCACGGCGAGATATACTATATAAAACAGCGGATAATCATATACTGTATATTTGCCCCAGTTACGATCCCTAATACAGAGGTGTGAAAAAATATATGCTCCCTTCCCCAATTTGTTCTATTTTTGCACATTTGTTGAACATGAAAATTTCACATAAAACTATTTCTAATATTAGACAAAGATAACCTAAGTATGACAAAATGCTATTTTTAAAAAAATGATTTCGCTAATTGAAAAAAAAAAAAAAAGAAGCTATTCAACCCTACCTGGCCCTATGTGGAAAAAGTAATTGCCCCCTTAGTTACAAAATCAAATAAAACTAATTCAATAGGTAATTGGGTTCAATTTCACAATACACACCCAGGCAAGATTACTGCAATGCCTGTTGAACCTAAATATCACTTAAGCTGAACCTGTCCGGTAATGTGACATAGACCAAAAGCAGCATATGATGCTGCAATCTAAAGAAATTCAAGAACAGATACCGAAACAAAATCGTTATGTCTATCAGTCTGGAAAGGCTTGCAGAGCCGTTTCTAAGGCTCTCGGGCTCTAGTGAACCATGTTGATGACCATCATCTACAAATGGAGAAAACTTGGAACAGTGGTGAACACCTTCAGGAATGGCCGGCCCAGCAAAGTCTTCCATCAGTGCATCAATGACTTACCCAGGAGGTCACAAAGGAACCCAGACTAACATCTAAAGAACTGCAGGCCTCACTTGCCTCAGTTAAGGTCAGTGTTCACAATTCCAATATACGAAAGAGACTGGGCAAAAATGGCATCCACGGGAGATCTGCAAGGCGAAAACCACTGCTGTATTAAAAGAACACCAAGTCTTGTCTCACATTTGCCAAGAAACAGCCTGATGACCCCCTAGACTTTTGGGATAATATTTTGTGGACTGATGAGTCAAAAGTGAAACTTTTTGGAGGACATGGGTCTTGATACATCTGGCTTGAAGATAACGCAGCATTCCACAATAAGAACATCATACCAACAGTCAAATACGGTGGTGATAGTGTGATGTTCTGGAGCTGCTTTGCTGGTTCAGGACCCATGCAACTTGTATGTATGTAAATTTTATTGGGATAAACCCCTTGAAATGCATCATCTCATTTTCGAGGGGGTCCTAAAATCCACACCAAAACTTGCCATAATTGATGGAACTGTGAACTCTGCTCTCTACCAGAAAGTCCTGAGGAAGAATGTCCGGCTATCAGTTTGTTACCTAAAGCTGAAGCACAGTTGGGTCATACAGCTAAACAATAATCCGGAGCACACAAGCAAGTCCACCTCTGAATGGTTAAAAAGATACAAAATGAAGGTTATTGGGTTAGCTAGTCAGAGTCCTTACTTGAATCTGATTGAGATGCAGTGGCATGAACTTGCACAGGCAGTTCATGCTCGAAAGCCCTCCAGGTCGGCTGTATTAAAACAATTCTGCAAAGAAGAGTATGTTAAAATTCTTCCACAGTGATGTAAAAGACTTGTTGTGATTTATTGCAAATGTTTGATTACAGTTGTTACTGCTAAGGGTGGCATCACCAGTTATCAGGTATAGGGGGGCAATTATTTTTTCACATGGGTGATATAGCTCTACCTTCATAGAATGAAATGATCATTCAAAGGCTGCATTTTGTGTTTAGTCACTTGGTCTTTGTTTAATATTAAAATCAACAGAAAGACCTGATATTTACATATGAAAAATAAACAAAAATAGAATAAATCAGGAAGGGGGCAGATACTTTTTCACAGCACTGTACGGGAGTTGCCAGTTTTCATTTTGTCACAAAATGTTTTTTTTTTATGTCAGGCTTTTTCAGGTCTTCTAGTTGGCTTAGGTACATCCCATCAGAAAACAACATATTTTTAATGCTTTTCCAGTGAGTACATGCGTTACTGTCAGCCCAGTGTTGTCAAAACTTTGTGTGAAAGCAGTTGTAAGACAGGACGCTAATGTCAAAGAAAGGCAGTCAGCGGAACACCTATGATTGGCCACTGCGGCATTCCTGAGCAGTGAGTGCGACGCTGATGCGACGCTATGGTCAATGGCAAACGTGGAGCAGGGCCCTCGGAATATGCCACGAAGAATCATAAGTGGACACAGTGTTGTGTCAGGCATAAAAACCCCCCTGGAATAGTGACATATGGAATATGCCGACAAATTGTTTGACACTACCGCAGTGTGTGGTGAGGCTGAGAACACTGTAAACAGACCAGCAGGGCTGCCCTCAGTTCACTGACTGATGAGTCTCTTGACACTGCCACCCCCCCTTTGGTCACATGGCTCATACACTCCCCCCTGCTGCCACAGACACACACAGTGTGAGGAGTCACACTCCTCGAGTGTCCTCTACATGGGAGGCTTCCCATTCCGTCTGTTTGCCCTCCGCTAAACTTAGCCAATGGCTTCAGCTATCCATTTGTAACAGCGTACCTTGTGCAACCGCACAATAGGGGTCTCCCATCCTGGTCCAATTTGGAGCTTGGGGTGTTCGTATCAATCAGATGTTAATTGGAGCATGTGAGCTCACGTCAAGTGGTTTCTTTGATCCTGAATGGGAACTGAGAATACAAGCAAAACTGACACCAGTGGACCCCATGACTGTCCAGACCTGCAGCTACTTATGACTATAATTTGCTAAAATACAGCATATCCACAGTGCATATCTACCAAAGCTAAATTTCTGACAATAGAGAAAAGGCTCCACTTCAGGGCATACTGCGAATGAGATGGCATGATAGTAAACCAGCTTGAAAAAACACTGCCCCGATTCCCTCTCGAACTAGTGCGTGTGTGGGATAAGCCATCATTAATCATGATAAGCTCGTCTCCGGGGCAACCAGGGACAGCGACGCAGCTTCCTTACGGTTCAGCGGCAGTGGACATCACACCGACAGGGAGAATGGAGAGAGGAGGGAAAGAGGACTGCATGTACTGGTTTCTATAATAAGAGCAGTACTGGGGGGATGGGGGGGGGGGGGGGCTTCAAACACAGTTCACCCAATTAGGTGCGGAGCATAACAGAGAGCAGGGGAAGCGGTGAGGCTGGTCATATGGCGGGGTGACAAAATGCATGTGATGTTGCCGAGAAGGGTGGGGGCAAGGCGAGGGAAGGGCAGGGGTAAGGCGCTTACTTGAGTCCACCAGAGGGGGCGGCGTGGCACGTTTTGTGCTCCAGGAGCTGCTCAGATGTCTTCAGGAACTCGTGGCAAACGTCGCACTCGAACATGCGTGAGATCAGGTGGGCCTGTAGGTGGCGCTCATACGCGGGCTTGGCCTCACAGACAAAGGTGCAAAAGACGCATTCAAACCCTGTAAGTAGAAAGGAGGCTGGATGCTAGATAAAAAGCCAGATAGAGCTACTCTATTTTGGCTAGCACAACACATTTGGAAGTGCTTTCCAGAAGGTGAACTTAACCTTGTCCAGAAAGGGCCAGTACGGGTGCTGGTTTTTGGTAGAGCCACACAGTTACACACCTGGTTCTATTAATCTACCACCAGAGTCTATGCTAAAGCCCTTGATAAGTAGAGTCAGGTGTGTAACTGATTGTTTGGAATGAAAGCCTTCGTCCACACTGACCCTTTCTGGATATGGTTGAATGCCCCTGCTGACAAAGCCGAGGGGGTGCTCATCGATGTGTTGCGCCGTCATCATTAACACAGGAGAGGTATTTTGAGCCAGAATGCACATCACATATCAACTGAGGTTGAGGGAGAGATAACCAATCTATAGCCAGTTAAATCAGGACATAGATGGCATGCAGGATGTCATGAGCACACTGGAAATTCAGCCCAGACACTAAGGCACAAATCATGAAAAACTCACTTTTTCAATTCTTGTACACATACATTTCAGTATCTGGAGTGCTTACCAACCCACTGTGAAGTAAAACAACAGAGTCTGTTTTTTTTTGTGGGCTGCCTTCTTCATAAAACATGGCATTCCGCATGGCATTCAGATTTGGCTTCCCTTCCTACGTCACAAGCAAGCTCTTGAGGCTTGTTTCGCCCCTCATCTCCACCTACAGCTTATTTTTTATGGCAAATTCCCATGACTAGCTACATGTGTGCTATCCACATTTTGTATTAATGCTTTATACTGCTAACCCAGATCAGTGCAAAGTGGGACTGACAGCAAAATTTATAATACAATGGATCTACTAAGCTTTTCAGAAGATACAAAGAAGTGGTGGTTTTGACTTATTTTCAAGGAGAATCTGCTGCTAGCTAGTGAGGCAACTGTTTCCAATTTCTGTCAATATTCCAACTGAATTCCAAGTGTAACCTTAGTTTAATGTGTATAGCTTGGTTTTTGATATAACTAGCCAGCTAGTTAGGTAAGTGCTTCTCCCAAAACTAACTTACTTAAACTGCATGCACGCATTATCTTTCTATAATTATTGTGTGGTTTATTAGCTAGCCAGCAAGCTAGTTACTAAAATGACAACGAATTTAGAAACCGTTGCTAGTTCAGCCAGAAGCAATGTGCAAGACACGGTGATAGGAGCAGACAGAATGATGACGGTTTTTAATCGAATCTAGTCAGTTTTTAATGGCAAAGTAAATGGAATTTCAGCTAATGGTTACTACTATACAGATGCTAGAGCTACTGATCACTTTTGACGTTAGAGACTGAATTACAAGTGTGGTAAAACTATTACCCTGACTGCATGCATGTTGCAGAGCTGTGAATATACCGTTAGTCTGCATATGTTACCTTTCCATACTCATTAGGCAACCAAACAAACTTTCAGTCCCACCTCCAGAACTCCTTCCTTTCTCCGGCTTCTCCTTGGCACCTGATCCTGACAGGCTGCTAGCACTCGATTGGCTGCTCGCTGAAGAGGGTGGGGCTGCGACCTCACTGGTCTCAGAGCTGTTGACCGAGTCGCTGAGGGTAGACAGGGATGAGGACGGACTCTTGGTCTCACTCAGAGGGCTCCGGGGGTTCAGACCTGGAGCAGGGGTAAATGCTGTTAGCCTCTCACATCCTCGCGACCCACCATAAAGCGCTGAGAGGAGAAATTACAGGGTATCACTCGTAATTAGCATTAATTACAGAAATTACCATTTAAAACGCTCGTCGCTGCCCGCTCACTCCCAACTGACCTCTTCTCTTTAGGTCCTTGCCAAATTTAATGAATCCGCAAAACTTTATTACGCTTTTGAGTCAGTGTTCACCTGAGCTACTGGGATGGACTAAATATTGGAAGCACTGCCATAAATGCTGTCCTTGTGAAGCTTACAGTGTACTGTTTACATTGAGATAGTTCAAATATAGACTGACTGAATTCTGTGGTGATTTTTAGTGTTCTATTCCTGTGATTTTTGGCAACACCCCCACCAAGTGCTCCTCTGTCCTAGACAAAGAGTTTTGTCTTGTGGTCACTATTAATGTTCTCAGCATTGGGTATATTTAGCGATCATTTTTGACACAGTTCCCCTAGCCACCTTGTATGATAAAGTTGTTTTAACCTTTTCGGTCACCAACTATTTGGCCTCCTTGGAAGTCCATTGGTTTCCCCATCTTGCTCTGGAGACTTGGCAAGCAAAGTGCTGCCAGTTAGACCTATTTTAAGTGGAAGCAGGCTGCTAATTACCATTCAAATGAATAGTAATCTCCCGTGTAGATGCTTTTACACTAGTTTGGATACTTCAAAGTTAAAGACAAATTTCAGGGGTGCTTCTGACATTTTGTCTAGGCACAGTATGTGTATATCATAGACTGGTGCATACGTTTCTGACATTGCTCTGTCGGAACAGTGAAGTCTGTAATTAATTGCATGATTTTAAAGGGCCTTAATTTATTACTCTGCATGTACACACCCTCAAATTAAAGCAGGCAGACAGCACTTTAATTTGATGGTATTTTGCACCCAAACAGATTAAACTTAATTGGACGTAGAACTCTTTGGCACTGCATCAGTCTCCAGATACTTTGGGATCTCACAGTATATGTCTTCTACAGGTATCTCCCACAGCTTTTACAACACAAGTCTACATAGTCTACTCTCCAAGGGGATTATACAGCGCAGCGATCGCTCTTCATATTACAAATGTGCCGTAAATGAAGCTAAATTCTATGGTTCAGCTCACAGGGCAGCCTTGCCCAGTTCAGCCGCGCATAATTCAGCTCAATACGAGAGGACGGGGCGAGATTTAAGAACTCTGGCCACTGTGGCAGCTCCCGAGGGCAGCGAGAGAGAAAGCGCCCGTGGCGAGGCTGCGTCTCACCGGCATGGCCCGCGTCCACGTGCACTTTCATTTCCACCTCGTCCCCGCAGACGAAGTCGCATGCCGCGCAGCAGAGAGAGAACACCCACTGCTCCCTGTCCATGTGCAGGGACATGTGACTCACGAAGTGAGCTTTCTGCTCTGTCTGGAACCCGCACATCAGGCAGCTGGGGAGGGAGGAGAAGAGCCGGTTTTACCAAACATACCCCACACGTGTGCACAATAACACACACATACGCACACACACATACACATACACACACATATCCTGGACAAGGAGATACATGTGTACTAATTAGCACACACACATACACATCCTGGTGGTGAAGATACATGTGAGCACATTAACACGCACACACTCAGTCCCAGGTGATGGGGATACATTTTATACAGATTAACACACATACACCCAGATGATGGAAATATGCATGAACAGTAATGCAAACACTCTCACCCCGGTGATTGCACTGATACTGAAAATACATGCGTGCACATATTACACTCATACACATATTACACACATGGTTCCTCAATTCCTATGCAAATACTCATAACCACATTCAAACAGACAAACTCATTCTCTGAAGTTCAGTAGCTGATACACCTAATCTGAGGTAGACCTCTCTACATTATACAGCAAATAGCAGACTGACCACACACTTCACTCAGAACACAAGCTATTCTCACCTCTGTGTTCATCAGTGATTTATATGGAGTAAATGAGTTAATCTGTTTCAGGATAAATTACTTGTAAAAGCCCATCTAAACACAGTGAGAAATATCTGATTAAGTCTGTAAATCCTGACGGATACCACACTGACAGCTGAATAAACATGTACATGAATGTGGGGAGAGTTAGGGCAACCATGTAAGTTTGCTTGTGTGTCTTGTATGTGCGTGTGGTTTGACTATTGCCCTAGTTTGGACTTGTGTGTATACCTGCTTGAAAATGTGTGTACGCAATGAATGAGTATGAGTATGTATAATCTGTTCAATACACTATTGAGACAAAACATTATCACCACCTGATTAACAAGTGGTTGATCCTCTGTGTGCTGCTATAATGGCTGTGCCTCATTTAAATGAACATGAATGCTCCAACCCAAGGTTTCCCAGGAGAACATTTCCGAGCATCACACTCCCTCCAACAGCCTGTCTTCTTACCAGTGTGCATCCTGTTGTTTACCCCAGGCAATGTCCAGTTGATAAAAAAGAAAACTGGACTTATTGGACCGGGTGACATATTACTTCTGTAACCATCAGTGAAATTTCCTGCACCTTGTGCCACAGTTGCCATTCTGTTGCTTCAGACCAGATAAGATAGCCTTCACTGCCCTCCTGCTTCAAAGATGCTCTGACCAGTCAACTGACCATAAAGATTTGGCCCCTGTCGATGCTGCTCAAGTCCCATTTCTCTGGCACCCATTATATTGACAACAAAAATCAATTCTTCTCTAACCGTCAAGGTCCATTAGCACCTTTATCATTGTTATTGCCAGCCAAAATTTTGGATGGTGGGTCAGTAGGGTTTGTTCATTTGTTTGTTTGTCTGAGGACAGCCTAGCACTCACAATTCCAGTCTAAACGCAGTCAAAGTTCACAAGGTCAGACATCATGCCCAGTTGACCTCCATTGTTTTTGGTGAATCTAGGTCAAAGTTCAAGGGAGAGATGGGCCAAAGTGGGTAACCTGGAAAGGTGAAATTTGGCTAGAACATCGGTCTCTGACTGAGTCTACGGTTAATCAATGTTATTTGTTTCACCTGTAAGAGATCATGTTTTGGCTCACTCGTGTATATTAACATACTCAGGCTAATCAACCTAGCCTTTGATATTTTTGCGCACGAGTGCAGCCAGAAATGGTTGGCCATGTAAAATTTGTGCCCCTTCACGGCAAAAAATCCAATGTTCTAATAATTTTTGAAAGACCACTAGACAGTACAAACATGTAGTAATAGGGGCTTCAGCATTTTCAAGTGTAGTAGGTAGCACATACAGTACCTATAGTGATATAGGCTCTTGTGCATGTTTAAGTGCAATAAGTATTACACAATTAGTAATAGGGGTTCCTGCGTGAGTGTGTATGTATAGTAGGTAGTACGTACCTGCAGTAATAGGGCTTCCTGTGTTTGCAGGTATAGTAGGTAGTACATACAGTTCATGCAGTGATATGGGATCTTGTGCGCGTTTAAGTACACTGAGTATTACAAATTGTCATAAGGGTTCCTGCGTGTGTAACTATAGTAGATAGTATGCACCTGCAGTAATAGGCCCTCCTGTATTTGTAACTACAGTAAGTAGTACATACAGTACATACAGTGATATGGACACTTGTGTGTGCGTAAATACAATAAGTGTTACATGCATAGAGATAGGGATTCCTGCTTGTGTAAGCATAGTAAGTAGTATGCACTTGCATTTATAAGGGCTCCTGTGCTTGCAAGTACAGTAAGTATTACACATAGACATAGGGGTTCCTGCATGTGTAAGTATAGTAGGTACTATGCACATGCAGTGATAAGGACCCCTCTGTTTGTAAGCAGAGTAAGCAGTAAATCCCATCAGAAATATTGCTTCCTATAAGTGCAAGTATAGTAGGTATTAAATGCCAGTAGTAAAAGGGGTTGCTGAGTGTGATTATATAGTAGGTAGTACACATCTGGAGCAATAGCGACTCATCCATGTGTAATTACAGTAGGTAGTACACACCTGTAGTGACAGAGTTTGTGAGTGTCAGTATAATACATAGTGAATACCTGAAGTGATAAGGTACCACAGATATGTAAGCATAGTGGGTAACGCCTGCTTGTAGAAATGGGGACTCATTTGCATGAAGGTATGATAGGTGGTACAAACCAGTCATAATTGAGGCTCACGTATGTACATGTATGCTAGGTAGTAAGCATGTGTAGTAATAGGATCTCATGCGAAAGTATAGTAGGTAGAGCATGCCTGCAGTAAAAGGGGTTCCTCCGTGCGTCAGCATAGGAGGTAGTACATATCTGTATTAATAGAGGGTAATGTGGGTGCAAGAATGCTATGTAGAGTGCAAGTGTAGTAATAGGACCACATGCATAAATATAGAAGGTAGTGCATGCCCGTAGTAAAAGTGGTTCCTCTGTGTGTTAGTAGTGTAGTAGGCAGTACAGACCTCTAGCAATGGGAGCTCACGTGTGTGCAAGTAAACTAGATAGCATGCACGTGTTGTAATAGGACCTCACTCGTAAGTATAGTGGGTGGTGCACACCTGTAGTAAAATGGATACATCTGTGTGTCAGAACAGTAGGCAGTACACACCTGCAGTAATAGGGGCTAAAGTGTGTACAAGTGTACTAAATAGCGTGCATGTGTTGTAGTAGGACCTCATGCGTATGTATAGGAGGTAGTGCACACCAGTAGTAAAAGGGATACCTCTGTTTGTCAGAATAGTAGGCAGTACACACCTGTAGTAATAGGGACACAAGTGTAATCACCATTGGTAGTACGCACCTGTAGTAAAAGGGGCGGTTGCTGTGCTGGCTTTTCTCTGCGTTCACTGCAGTGATGTTATCCTCAGTGTTGGTGCTCCTGTGCTCGACTGCATGAACAGTGAGGTGCTGCGAGAGGTTGGCTCTGCACTTAGCTGTGTATGGACACAAGGGGCACCTGTACATCTCCTCTACAATAACAAAAATCAACACCATGTGATTTCTGGCACAGCCAGGAGAGGGCACTGCCTATAAATTTGATTCAGGTTTCAGAGAAAGAATAAATGCTTCAAGGCACAAGACCCAGGCACCCAGATGGCCTGTAACAACAGGAAATGACATCAGTGACATTCCTCCAGGTCTGGCCACCACAGTGCGGTCGTCAGTTTATTTTCATTCGTATGATTTGCGTGTGATTAATTTGAGCCCTGTTCTGCCCTATCCTGCCCAATCCTGTGCCGAGAGATCACCCACCATGCATGTTTTCACTTCTGAGACCAACCACATTCTGAAACAATAAAGACGGTCTATGCATTGGAAAGCCAGTAGACCACCTTCTAAAAACACATTAAAGCTTGAGTGACAAGCTTGGTGCTTTGCCAAAAATGGCGATTTGAACCAGTTGCTTTAAAGGTAAGGTAATTCAGACTATTTACTCTTTAGTAAACATATTGCAGGCAGAAACATACTTGCAAAAACATTAGGCAGACCTGTGTCTTCATGTTCTATGGGAGATGTCTGCCAACAGGACTATGCAGAATAAACCAACAATCCATTGCTAATATTTAGCACATAGTCTTATCAAGTGCATCTTACAGAACATTTGCATTTTTACTCAGAGTCCATTAATATGGCTGGACATTTCCCAAAACTAATCCAGTTAGGCACCTAATTCTAAAATGTAAACAGGAGTGCCAAAACTAAGTACTGAATCGCCAACTTTTAAGTTGCAAACCGTATCTAAAAAACAATTTTTGATATTACTTGTCCTTCATTTATTCAGTGTATTCACATTCAGTTGACTTTGGCAAGTAAGCCCAGAGGCCTACTTCGAACAGTGGGAAGAAACCTGAATACACAGAAATTTGAGAAAAACTCCAAGCAAAGAGGATCTGACCAGCCTGAACACAAAATCAGAACCTCACTCTTACAGGGCAGCAGTGCTAATCACGTCCCCGATGAAGCGTCAATCTCAAACACAGAACAATCTGATTTTACAGTGTTTGCAGTGTTTTGCAGTGTTTTCAGCTCATAGAAGGATTCCACAGGCTTGGAAATATGTAATTCCCTGAATCTGTTGCAGCCTGGCTGGATGATGTTATGTACTTTAAAAAAATCGAATTTACAGTGCGAGGCTTGATGTAGAGGTTTTACTCCGAAGGGCAACCTTTCATGCCACACTTCGATAAAAGGAGTTGCCCTTGGAATGACAGCATAATTGATGTTCATCTCTGATTTGTTTTTTGTTTTTTTCTGTTTTCATTTGTACATTAATTTCTTCGCAGAACACACTTTATGTAGTTCATTTGTGCTTTTTTTAATCACAGGTGGAAAATCCAGTCACAGAAAGTAACAGTCATTCCACGAAGTTTTTTCCAACCATCTAGATTAGTCGACTACTTCAACCTGATTCTTCCATTAGGAAAGCAATTCCAAAACTCAATCCTGGGGCCCCACATGTATGCAGGTTTTTGATTCAACCACATTTGCCATCATAAAAATTTGAGAAGCTGTTAATTTGTCTTAATTAGGTGCATTTATAGGTGCCTAATTGGTGAACCGATGGACACATGGTCGTTTTAAAAAACAAAGTTTTTAGGCAAGCAAATGACAGAGTCAAACCAGTTTTGTGTCGTATTTTTTATCATTAAGTTCAAGCAAATTATTTTGAAAGAACTCTGAACACTGCATTCAGCAACCAAATTTGGAGCGAACAGATTTTCTAATTAGCCTGTTTGAAAATGTTCTTCCCTAAAATAGCTTGCTACAGGAAAAATAATCACAAAAATGTTCAAGGTTTTTTTTTTATTCTTCATGATGCACATGGCTATCTCTGTCAAAACATGGCTTAAGAGGGTAAATAACAGTTATTTTCGTGATTAACGCACAAAATGCACCTAAGTAGGAGAAATAAATAGCCTATTAAAATCCAGCGGGGGGCCCCAAGATAAAGACCTGATAATAAGGTTTGGGAAGCACGTTTTGAGTTAAATCAGTTCTCTGAGTTCATGGGGGGACATAAGGCAGGATTTTTACTTCCTGAATCTTGGAATTTGCAGCCTTGTTTTTTCTGCGGTGAAAAGTTAAGAAAAATTTGTCACCAGATGTTTGACATGCTGCACCATGCAAATTCTTTAATTAAAGCAGCACTATGTAGTTTTCGCCAGATTCGAAAATTATCTTGCAGTGTCCCCCTGCAGTTGATAAACGGTATTGTCTGTAACAACTGTCGTAAAATCTGTCTACACGTGGATTTGTTGACAAGCCAACGACACCAGCGAACTTTCTGAAGCAGGACATTTAATGCGCGATCCGATCAACCATGTCTTCAGACCAGGTAAGGGAGACTTAAAAATCGGTCTAACTCACGTAGATGGTGAACTCCACACTACAACTATAATGACAATGATAATGGCAAACAACATCGTTGTGGTCACTTTCAGCGCGATTTTATTCACAGACTGACCGCCAATCGAAATCCATCGGAATTTACTGGGCTTCGCGTTCATTCAACACGGCAGATGACATCGCAGAGAAAAAAGGGCTCTGACACAGCTGGAATGCACAACATCAATGTTTAAACAACGATATCGTTCATCTTTAGCACATAGTCTTATCAAGTGCATCTTACAGAACATTTGCATTTTTACTGAGAGTCCATTAATATGGCAGGACATTTCCCGAAACTAATCCAGTTAGGCACCTAATTCTAAAATGTAAACAGGAGTGCCAAAACTAAGTACTGAATCGCCAACTTTTAAGTTGCAAACCGTATCTAAAAAACAATTTTTGATATTACTTGTCCTTCATTTATTCAGTGTATTCACATTCAGTTGACTTTGGCAAGTAAGCCCAGAGGCCTACTCCGAACAGTGGGAAGAAACCTGAATACACAGAAATTTGAGAAAAACTCCAAGCAAAGAGGATCTGACCAGCCTGAACACAAAATCAGAACCTCACTCTTACAGGGCAGCAGTGCTAATCACGTCCCCGATGAAGCGTCAATCTCAAACACAGAACAATCTGATTTTACAGTGTTTGCAGCACTTCTGGCTCATAGAAGGATTCCACAGGCTTGGAAATATGTAATTCCCCGAATTTGTTGCAGCCTGGCTGGATGATGTTATGTACTTTAAAAAAATCGAATTTACAGTGCGAGGCTTGATGTAGAAGTTTTACTCCGAAGGGCAACCTTTCATGCCACACTTCGATAAAAGGAGTTGCCCTTGGAATGACAGCATAATTGATGTTCATCTCTGATTTGTTTTTTGTTTTTTTCTGTTTTCATTTGTACATTAATTTCTTCGCAGAACACACTTTATGTAGTTCATTTGTGCTTTTTTTAATCACAGGTGGAAAATCCAGTCACAGAAAGTAACAGTCGTTCCACGAAGTTTTTTCCAACCATCTAGATTAGTCGACTACTTCAACCTGATTCTTCCATTAGGAAAGCAATTCCAAAACTCAATCCTGGGGCCCCACATGTATGCAGGTTTTTGATTCAACCACATTTGCCATCATAAAAATTTGAGAAGCTGTTAATTTGTCTTAATTAGGTGCATTTATAGGTGCCTAATTGGTGAACCCGTGGACACATGGTCACAAAAAACAAAGTTTTTTAGGCAAGCAAATGACAGAGTCAAACCAGTTTTGTGTCGTATTTTTATCATTAAGTTCAAGCAAATTATTTTGAAAGAACTCTGAACACTGCATTCAGCAACCAAATTTGGAGCGAACAGATTTTCTAATTAGCCTGTTTGAAAATGTTCTTCCCTAAAATAGCTTGCTACAGGAAAAATAATCACAAAAATGTTCAAGGTTTTTTTTATTCTTCATGATGCACATGGCTATCTCTGTCAAAACATGGCTTAAGAGGGTAAATAACAGCTTTACACACAAAATGCACCTAAGTAGGAGAAATAAATAGCCTATTAAAATCCAGCGGGGGGCCCCAAGACCGAGTTTGGGAAGCACTGAGTTAAATCAGTTCTCTGAGTTCATGGGGGGACGGGGACATAAGGCAGGATTTTTACTTCCTGAATCTTGGAATTTGCAGCCTTTTTTTCTGCGGTGAAAAGTTAAGAAAAATTTGTCACCAGATGTTTGACATGCTGCACCATGCAAATTCTTTAATTAAAGCAGCACTATGTAGTTTTCGCCAGATTCGCTCGCAGTGTCCCCCTGCAGTTGATAAACGGTATTGTCTGTAACAACTGTCGTAAAATCTGTCTACACGTGGATTTGTTGACAAGCCAACAACACCAGCGAACTTTCTGAAGCAGGACATTTAATGCGCGATCCGATCAACCATGTCTTCAGACCAGGTAAGGGAGACTTAAAAATTGGTCTAACTCACGTAGATGGTGAAGTCCACACTACAACTATAATGACAATGATAATGGCAAACAACATCGTTGTGGTCACTTTCAGCGCGATTTTATGCACAGACTGACCGCCAATCGAAATCCATCGGAATTTACTGGGCTTCGCGTTCATTCAACACGGCAGATGACATCGCAGAGAAAAAAGGGCTCTGACACAGCTGGAATGCACAACATCAATGTTTAAACAACGATATCGTTCATCAGCGTTGATGCTCAAATCGTTACGGTTATGGTTATCATTATAGTTATCTTTCTAAGTGCGGAGGGCCCTTTACAGCATTTTATTCGTGCACTTTGCATGTCAGGAACGAAACCTAGAATCTGACCACAAAATCATCATGCACAGAACCGATTAGCTTGTGCACTAAAACAAGAGGGCGGCAGGAAATTGGCAGAAAATCCCTGAAACGACATGAGTACATGCCAAGCCAGATCATTACCTTATCCTTCTGAAATACAACACGACAAATCTTCTACCAGTAGTACTCTATACGGGAGTGAAGTACATGTTTATGATCAAACATTTCGACTGGCGACTAGTTTAGCAATGTTTGCCAGCTAGCGATAGCATGACAACTAGCTAGCATGTCAGATACCATCTAGATAGATAAATCGCAGTAGACGATTATTTGACTGAGCATAAACGGGGTACTAGATGATTTCAATGACAAAGCCTGACACAAAGCAAGTTGAAAGGCACTAGAACTAAACCTAGAATGAAGGATGAAAGTAACAATTTGTGCTTACATGTCCAAAAGTAACAACACCAGGTCGCCATCGGTCGGACATCCTTCCTCCTCTTTCAGCTCTCGCCAGCGAGTGAAAGCCGGTCCAATGTTGACCCTAGTCCTGGCTCTCATTTTATCGCTTTCGCCGTTTTCTTTTAAATGTCTCCACCGACAACACCTTTGCCTTCTTCGGTTTCCTCGCCGCTTCAGCCATTACAACCACTTCCGACTCTGCTTCATTCTACATTCACTCGCTAGTCTTGAGAGGCATGGGGGAGGGGGATTGTGTGACGTATGCCATAAAGCAGTAAGTTAGTTTTGTAGTTCTTGTTGGGCCTGGGTTCCTACCCGAAACCCGAAGTTACATAGTGCCAGTGAAGGCGATGCAGGCGCGATCAAGCCATGACAAAGGTGTCATTCAACCTATTGCGAGTTGATGTATCACCAGAATGATCTTGGAAATATATATTTGAGAGTGAAAAAACTACATAGTGCTGCTTTAAATATTTCAGAAAAAAGTGCTCCTCACAGCACCACCCTAATGATGTTCACAAGTAGAATGCAGTTTTGACCTTTAGTGTAGAGGAGGAATAGGGCTCTGCAAAGGCTGGGGTCTCATTTACTAAGAATTCGTACTCCAAGTTCTTTGCTGTTTTTGACTTATTAAACATAACTTGCCATTAAAAACATGCAAAAATGAAGAAGATTTTGCACATTTGAAAAATTCCAAGTTATTCCTGATTAATTAAAGAAGAATTACATGCGGTTCAGCAAACCCACATTTTTATAAATCAGGATATTCTGCCATACACAGCATTTTTATTTTTTGAAAGCACACAATATTTAGGTTTGAAATCCACACAAATGCATAGAACTAAGACCTCTGGTCTCTTGAATGGTGAAATGTAAGCGTGCGGTTCTTGCAGTGTGTGGGCCGTGTGGGCTCACCTGTGTGCACAGACAGGTGATGAGAGAGGGTCTGCTGACTGCCAAACACCTTTCCGCACACGCCGCAGGGGTACAGCGGCTCCTCCTTACGCCAGGCGGCCATCTTGGCACTCTTGTCTGCTCCTGACTCTCCCGAATCTGGAAGACATCAACACCATCGGTCCACTTGTCTACTCCACAATCCTAAAACTCCAGAGATCCACTCAAATGTCTCAAAAGCTTTCAAGCCTCGTCTCCATCATTTTAGCTTTTATATAGCTAATTACAGCCATTTAGTTGACTTTTTTTTATCCAAATCAATTCGAGGTTCAAACTATGCAGAAGCTAATCCTCCTCAAAGTAATGCAGGGTTAAGCTCAAGGGCCCAACAGCTGGACTATGGCCACACTTGGGCTTAAACCACCAACCCCTAGTTGGAGTCTCAGACAAATGCCAGGCTACACCTGGGCAATTCCAAGGTATTATCAACCAAATGTCCCCTCTGTGACAAACACTAAAATGATCCCCAAATGGAAATGGAGGGAAAAATTGAGCTTTTTCTTCCTGAATATAGTAGTGCACAATTATACACATAAATTGTGAAAAATACTTTTTAATACATCAACAGAATTTTGTTTGGGGGACGGTTTAGTGTCTCGTCGCGGAGGGGACATTTTGTTAAAATACCTCAGATTCGCCCATCTGCCAGTCCTTTTTTGACCAAAGTCCCACAATGCAAAGCCCAAATGACCTGATCCCTTACTTTAGCCCCATTCCACCACATGCCACTCTTCTCCAGCCTCTACCGCCATCACAACACTGTCTCTGGCTCAAACACATCATCCACAAGCTCCATTCTTTTGACTTTCCTTCTCCAACCCTCTCTCTAAAACACCTCCTCCATCTTGCCAACCTTTCTCTTTCACATATTTTCCCAGCCTCTCACTCTCTCTCTCTTTCTCACTTTCCCCATCCCCTCGTCTTCCTCTCACACTTCAACAAAAAGTGTATCCCCGAGAAATAAATAAATCCTGTAACAGCTGCATTCATTCTGGCATGAAATAAAATCAAAATCCAATTGCATACACCATGAAATATATCATAAAAGTAGCAATGCAAATTCCTCATTTGCATTGAGCATCAATGAAATGGAAATCTATCCCACCATGCATGCCTTCCTGGATTCTTGCAGTTCAGACAAAAAAACAAAATTATACACAATGCTTTTTTGCCGATTCAGCAGCTCCAGTGCCTGTACCTCCAAGTCTGGCCTTGCTAATAAAAGGTATATTTTTCTGCATCAGTGTTGGAAGTTGGAAGAGGTTGCATAAAAAAATGTAGAGGACGTGGCTACAGTGCATTCTGGTACATCTGAGTGGAGTTAATGGGGTCTCTCTAAAGGTTGGCAGGTTAGGGGTCCAATGGAACCATCCGCTCCTGGCACCAGCCACCGGCAGTTGCTTTTGCTCTCACAGCAGGTGTGAGTCAAGGGGCTAAAACTCAAAGAGAAACACAGATTTCCCACTCTCAGCCTCCAACTAAATTGCCAGGCAGTTCAAATAAGCATTTTCCTATTAATTAGCAACAGTCTGCCGTGGTATTTCACAAGTTTACAGGCAACAACATTGTTTTTACAAATATGAATAAATACCAGCTTTGCGATGATCACGGGGAACAGTTTTGGTCACGACTGGTTCAGATATGGATTTATATCCAGATATGACTATGATTTTTAGAGCTATACCTCAGTGGTTAGTAGCAAGAAAAACGCCATAAAAGGTGCATCCGACAGCCCATCTATCCGCCTGTATTTCTCCCCTTGAACACAAATTCATCTGGACCTTCCATTTATTTTTCCGTCAAGGGTGGACTCTGTTTGGTGTTTTTTTTTTTTTTTTTTTTTTTTGGACGGCACCGTGCACCATTACATGAAATTTTCATTTTCAAGGCAATTTCACATATGTACAGTATTCTCAAAACAATACTTGAATGATAATTTCATTAAGAAAGACCATTATTTTTTGATATTAAAAAATGAACTTCAGAAAAATTCACTGTACCATGTCACCTGGTGTATTCAGTGAAAATATGCTCTTTTTGATCAACACAGTCATGCCATAAGTCTGAGGTTCATTATGTTTTTCATCAAAACTTGCGCCAGTGGACCTTAAAGGCTGTAGTCCTCTTTTGGCAGCTCTAGGCTGGACAGTATGTGACTGAATGCCTGAGCTCAGCAGTTGAGAAGCATTAGCATGCAGAGGTCAGTAGGGAGGACAGGGTTAGCAGAGGGTCACTCCAACCTGAGGTCTTGGCTGCAGAAACGACCGATATTTGATTGAGGGACTAAAAGGCTGATTCAGGTCTTGAAGTAGTTAATGGTTTAATTGGTCTTATTAAAGCCGGAGAGACACAGCCTCCGCAGTGCTGCCTTGACCTGACCCAGGGCTGGGAGGAGAGAGCTGCAAACCAGGCTGAGTCATTTGTGTGCCCTCTCACAGTGCAAACACACACACACACACACACACACACTCAAAATATAAGAACAAAATCATACACACAGTCATGACATTCTCTAAAAATAAAAAAAGACAAACAACTATTTATACTCGAACACATACCCACACATACTGAGACAAACAACACCAACGTCGTCTAACATCTGAACACACAACACACACACATTTTGCTCACAAACACCGAGCAGTGAAAGTATTCAGAGCATGTTTGCACCATGTACACTGAGGGGAAGCATTCAGCAGCACCCTTGACACATAAAATGCAATCATTTTTTCATTAACTAGAGGACAGATAGGCTGGCACACACTAATTAACCTCTACAGCAGGCCAGAGCTAAGATCAGGAGTGTATCCAAGAGAGGGCCAGGGGTGGCAGCAAGGTGTTTTAGGTCATGTATGTGTGTGTGTGTGTGTGTGTGTGTGTGTGTGTGTGTGTGTGCGTGCGTGTGCGTGTGTGAGTGTGCGTGTGCGTATGCGCGTATGCGTGTCCATGTGTGTGTATGTGTGTGCGTATGCTTGTGCGTATGTGTGTGTATGTGTGTGCGTATGCTTGTGCGTATGTGTGTGCCTGTGTGAGTGAATGTGTGTGCGCGCTTGCTTACCATGCAGCATCACTCCAGTCGATGAGCAGGCTTTGGATATGGAGTCGGAGGGGGCTTGTCCGTACTGTTTGTTGGTGAAAGGGCTAAGTTGGGAACAATAGAAAATGTTCACATTTATCACTTACAGTATTATTTACTACACAATAAATACAATTAAAGTGTGCTTGCAACTCGTCTAGCATGCTGTAAATATCAAGGGCCCAGCTGTATCTTACCTGGCTGTGACCAACATACTGCTGTCTTTGTGGTTTTTTGTTTTACTTACTCTTTCTGAAAGAGAGAAGAAAACATAATTAGCTTCCCATAAACACCAAAAAAATTAATGAAGGCTACAATTGAAGTTGAAGTTAAAGTAGAATGGTATATTGGGATCAGTACAACCAGTATTCAATTTGATTTTATTTGAATGATGCTTTTCACTAAAGGACTGTCACAAAGAATTCACAATATAGCCTAAATCCCCAGTTTAGGAAATGAGGCAACACATCCAGAGGTGAGAAAACCCTCATACAGGGGCGAGAAAAAACTTGCCACCGGGATAAAATCTCAGGAGGCTACAGAGGCAAAGCCCTTCCTCCACTGGCTAATAAATGTAATACAGAATATTGTAGAGAACGCTGGATGGAATGAGGTTGGATTGTACAGAATCTAATGCTGAACAGAGTCAAGTCGGATCAGCTGGAATTGGTTGTTGGTTGGGGTGAAGACAAATTGGACAGAATTGGATGCTGAACGGGTAAAAACCCAGAGAGACGAGGCTAAGGGTTGGGGAACGTCAAGGCCTCAGCAAGTCCCAAGAAGATGGGTAGGCGCTGATACATATACTGAATGTACATACATGCTTGAAAGCCATCATTTAGCGTTAGAAGCAAATGTAGCCGGACAGCAAAAAGGAATAGTGGCAGCATGAGCATGCAAAGCCAGAAGGGGAGAGATCGGGGGGGGCGAGACGAAGAGGGAGCGAAGGGGTGAGACCGTGAGAGCAAGGAAAGGAAACAAGGGTCCCAAGTAGGGAAGAGGACGAGACAGGGGGGGGACAAGGGAGCCAGACAGCAAGGGGTGGAGAGAAGACATGCACTCCGTAAATTGGCAGATGAGCTTTTCCAGAATTTGGATTGATTGCAACTGAAGAGTTACAGACTGAAGGAGCCGTAGTAGCTGTGTTGACATTGACTCCAGCTAAAAGGAAAGGAGAGGAATAGACAAGGGGATAACACATGCACAGGGATTTAGAGTAACCTTTGGACACAGAGATGAAAGGAAAGATGTGAAAAAAACAAAAAGATCAATAAAAGAGGGTGCAACTACAAAGGAAACAACTTGGCCCACTGTACTGTGGTCAACTGTTGCAGAATCAGAGGCAAGGCAATGTTGTTTGCTGTGATAATGTCATAGTTGGCCCTGGCGGGGACCTGGAATCGCTTTTGCTGTTGTTGTAGTGGATTGAGAAGGCAGACAGTTGCATGGAATAGTTTTGATTCATGAAGTCACAATTAACAGAAACGTCCTTCATCTCAGTCTGTTCGGACATTGATAGGAAAAGAAACAGCATGCTGAGTTGAGTTGCCGGTAAGCTGTGAACGCTGGCTGGAGGCTGCTGGTGTTGTAGCCATCAGGCGCTGGAGTAGAGCCCAGCGGGAGCAACTGGGCTGGGGAGTATAGTTGCTGGTCCACAGCTGTAGTGTATAGCCAGCGATGAGACGATGACTTCCGAGCTTGAGTTATGGAAAAAGATTCTTTGAAGACTTGCGTGGAAACATTCAAATCAGCAACAACTTGGAATCTGAGGGATGAGCAAGAGCTCGAATTCTACGTTGCTGACATTGTAGTAACTGTTTGGCAATCGAAGAAAACATATTAGCAAGAAGCCAGTATTTTAAAACGTGGGGTACGTAGGACGAGACGAGCAGAGACAAACTGATGAGGTATAAATAGGAATGTTGGTAATAGGTGGACAAACAGAGCAGAGCAATGTCCCCCTAGCGGTAACGCCAGCGTTAAAAGATTTTCAGTGGCGTGCGGCAAGCCTCTGATCCTTAAACGCATAATTGCTTTCAAGCTGTTCCTATTTACAATCGCTTGATTAATAATCACAAAATTTCTTTACTGAATAATCAAGACCAATACATGAGCCTGTAATTATTAAAGGGCCATTCACACAAAATGTGTTTTATCAGCGTGGGGCACCCTTTTTGTAAATATTTTATATGATTTGAAGTGTTCTGGACGCTGCCTTTGAGCGCCGAGCGCATCGCGTTTATGCGTGCCAGAGTTCTTGCTGTTTTTAGGTGCACTTCCAGCTGAAAAAAATCCTACTTCAAGGTGCCTCCATAAAAAAGCGCTTCACGTCATTGTCAGTCTTTTACCTGCGGTCCAATCACTTGAAAGCAGGGGTGGAGTTTAATTTTACATTAAGCTCCGTTGAAAATGAAGATGGATGAGAAATCTGTTTGTACTGTTAGCATAGTCTCAGCCCTAAAACCGCGATTTCACTTAAGTCGTTTAATTTTCCTCCTAATTTTAATTCCCATTGTGGTGGAATTTGTTCAGCACAGCCGTCAACATTGTTCGAAGGTTTCAAAGTGAGTGGCAGGAGCGTTGCTTAGCAACCACAAAAAAGAGCATACAGCGCTTTTTACAATGTAGGCTTAAAAAAAAAATCAGGACAGACACCCCTCGCGTTTCCACGCCGATAAAGCATGTTTGGTATGAACGGCCCCTAAGGGATTATTAAGAAATGACAGAGGTCTCCAATGGGTTACACTGACAATGTACTTCATAGTGTATGCTGTAGGGATGGAAAAAAACCAAATAATTATCAAGTACTTTCTCTGAAAAAAATTTTAGCAATTTTTTTTTAGCAGCGCAACCTAATTTATTTGAAGATTGCGCTTAATCAAAATGTTTTCAGTGTTCAAAAGAATAGGCTACATTTGTGGGGAAGCGCAGTTGCACACTCGTTGCCGCAATGCGATAACTAATTTATTAAATTACCAACGCTTCTCGTGTCGAATAATTGAATAATTTAGTTAATTGGTTATTCGTGCGTTGTGAAAGTTTGACGCAGGGCATGCATTTAAAATTATTTAAAATGCATGCCATGCATCAAACTTTCATGGTAGCAAAATCATTGATGAGGTCTTTATAGTCCAGCCACTAGGAAAGCTGTAGGAAGGCTACAATATCAGATTGTATGAACGGAAATTATCTAATTAATTCATTAGAAATGAAATCTATACCTTATTTAAATACCATCTTCAGCAGCATTTACCACATAACATTCCACTTCAAGATAGAATTTCGAGAAATTTCAATAAATTGCCATCTATGCCATCTCATATTGTAGCCTTCCTCTTTGACGCAAAGCTGTATTTCTTAATCTTTAACAGCAACGCAGCTTATTGGTAGCCTATTTTGCTCAGTAAATTAAATTCATAAAATTAATTGTCCAGTTCATAATCAGAAACAGGCTGAGAGTTAACTTGCATTATGTTAATGTCACTTGTTGCAGACAGTTTTATTTTTACATAAGTAAACTTAACACGCGGACCCGAGTTGGCAAAACCGCATTTTTAAACATAACGCGTTGCTGAATACCCCTCGGCCGGACAAGATTTCCTGCCTCAAGGTCACAGCGCTAAGGTCAAAGGTCAAATCCAGCAAAAAAACGTGACGTTGCACATCTATGTGTCACAGTGAGTTACCATACCAAATTTGGTGAAGCTGCGATCAGTAGTTGCTGAGTACTGACCCGTACAAGATGTCCTGCCTCAAGGTCACAGCGCTAAGGTGAAAGGTGATATCCAGCAAAAAACATGACGTTGCACATATATGTGTCACAGTGAGTTACCATACCAAATTTAGTGAAGCTGCGATGAGTAGATGCTGAGTACTGACCCGTACAAGATGTCCTGCCTCAAGGTCACAGCGCTAAGGTGAAAGGTGATATCCAGCAAAAAACGTGACGTTGCACATATATGTGTCACAGTGAGTTACCATACCAAATTTGGTGAAGCTGCGATAATTAGTTGCCGAGTACTGACCCGGACAAGATTTCCAGGGTCAAGGTCACAGCGCTAAGGTCAAAAGGTCAAATCCAGCAAAAAACTAGACGTTACACATCTATGTGTCATAGTGAGTTACCATACCAAATTTGGTGAAGCTGCGATCATTAGTTGCTGAGTACTGGCCCGGACAAAATCATGGACGGACGACGGACGACAGACGACGGACAACAGACAGACACGCAGGTGACGACAATACCCCTCCGGCCAGAGTCGGCCGAGGGGTAAAAACTTTCTTTGGCGTATCAAGCTGATTGGACGCGGATGCAGAAAAAAAATTCACTGTTTTGTGAGCAATAGGATTTCAGAAGCTTCAAAAGACATTGACGTTTTATGTCACCATTAATGTGGATAGGAACATGCTTGATTACTATGGCAATGAACACTAATATAAGCTAAGGGGAAATGGACAGTAATTCTATCGACTGATCCTCGCAACTGAACAAATGAACACTTAGTTGCCAATTAGGAAATGTGAATAGGAACAGGTTTGGAGAAGTAATGGACTTTAAGGCGAGGTCTGAGCAGGGCTATAATCCCTCTGATGGCAAGTCCCCGGTGGCAAGGGTTAACTTGCGTTAAATTGACTTAATTTTTCAGTATGAACAGAAACATATTTTTTTCCATTTAGCAAGAGTAGCAGGGTGTGCTTATGTGGAATTTTGAAGATAAATGTACATTTTTTTAAATTAATAAGTGATTTGTGGAACAGTGGCATGACGCAGAGCTGAATGTCAGCGCACGCAAACAAATGGGCAAAAATTGACGGACAAGGCTAACCCACAAAAGATGGGAAACGTTCAATATCTTAAAAATGAAATGACTGCATAGTTATAACTAGTAATAACTACTGCCCATTTTGAATAACACATCAGATATAAGATTATTTTTAAATATACCTATAAGCACAAATAAACTGTTTAACTCCTTCAACCCCACAGCCCTCTACAGAGGGCTGACCAACATATTCCCTTCAACCCCAAATTCCTGTAGGGAAAATTCAAACAATCTGACTAATTGATTGGAACATATCAGGTTACATTTAATGGGATTCCAGAGATAACAGTAAGATACAATGTCCAGATAATGACCAGCCCTCTACAGAGGGCTGTGGGGTTGAAGGGTATAGTGATGCTAGAATGTCTGGGGTTGAAAGAGTTAATTGTGCGGGAGTCTGAATTGTTAACACATTTAATTTTCAGTTTAAAAAATGCATTTGGAGGTGCACTGCATAGGGTATACTTTTCGTTCCTCAGCTCTCACCTCCCCCTCTCCCGTCTCTTTACCTGACAGCTTGAAGAGAAGTTCAGAAGCCATCTTGACAGAAATGTCCTCAGAGAAAAGGGTCCTGTGTGGGCTGCCCAGGCCATCGGGGAAACCAGTCGGCGAGTCCATCTTCTCGATCCTGGGTAAAGTGCCGAACCCCAGCATGTGAGGGAGGGCCGATGGGGACTCCTGAGAGGGGTCCACTTCCATGGGCTCAGCCTTCACCTGCTGGAAACTCCCATCCTTCTTATTCTCTGCAGAAAACAGGATACCAGGCAAAACTTTATAGTTCTAACTGTCAAACACACAGAGCGAAAATCCAGTCTATAACTGCACTACTGATTATAGCCAACATACAGTAGCATATGTCGAGCAAAGCCGAGTGCTGAGGTAATCTGCGTCTTCATAATGTATAACAGAAGTCTACTTTATGAATGGCCACATGTAGCTTGCTTCCATATAGTGTTATACTTATATGCTTGCAAAACAATACGACTAATCGTACACCTACGGAAACGTCCATACATTTATTATTAGTTCATATTACAAAGGAACACAAGTAGTACACGTGATAAACATACTTTTGAAAAATATATGAAGTATACATTCAAAATATACTACAAGTATACTTTCATAAAATGAACTAATACACTCTTTTTTCTTCTAAAATTATACCGCAAGTATACAAGATGAACTTACATTAGTGCTAGAAATTCATAAAAATATCCCACAAGAATAATTCATAAAAAATATACCAATAGTATACTATGAGTAAATTTTATGAAATGACACCACTGGCGTGTTTTCAAACACTGCAGTACTAGAAGACTCATGAAATATACTTCTTCCTGCCACTACGTACAACAAATACATAAGCATACTTCCATGATACTTATGCCTTCAAACACACAGGTTATCCATGTCCCACATTCTACAGCAATGTTATAGCAACATATTCACAAGCAATCTATAGCTGCATCTACTGTTTCAAGCATATGGTACAGTAATCAATATCAAACAATAAAACTGCAAAAAAATCTCATACTAGTCGGGATGAATTTTTTCTTGGCTATAAACATTCTCTCTTCAGTGATAAGTATAAAAGCTGAGCATTAGAGTGGCACTGTTTTTTTTTTTTTTTTTACATAGTATTCACCTGTACAGCTAAATAGAAGCAATTATGCACAGGATAAGTACGGTACCCGTACTCTATGGTGCAAAACCATTGACCAATATTGGAATCAAGCTGGCAGCCTCTGCAATTCATGGCCAGCTCCAAACCCATTATGGTGTATTGCTGCTTATATAGTGTATATTTATCTATATACTATACAGTACACCGTTCTGAATACTGTTTGAAAAAAAAAAAAAACAGGATATTTTATCATACTGGCAGTGTATTCCATTTATGATTAGGACAATTCCAGTTTTTTGTACATCTCCACCTGATTATCTAAATACAAGTAACCTAACATGCGATTCAAGTGTTCTCCCTCTCAGCTGGGGGTACAATGTGCACTGCAGTACCTTTCAGTTAGCGCACAGCCGACCTCAGAATTTACCGAGGTACTCAGCCACAACACGCACTATTAAAAATGAAAAAGGAAGAAGTGCCCACATTGGTGGCTCAGGGGTGTCCATCAGAGCAGGGTTCTGTAAGCCGAGTCAGCCGTAAAGTGGCTTTGCAAACATTTTTTCCTCAATAAACAAACGGGGAAAACAAGACTGAATAAAAAAAGGCCAGCTATTCTCTGGGTAACATTTTGTATATAAGAAAAAAAACTAACATCATTATTTCAAACTGGTAAAACATTAACAGAAACTCTTTATCAGATCCCTCTGAGAGGTCAGAGAGAAGGCAAAGCTAATTATAGACCCTTCATGGTACTGAAGACCGCATCTAGCTTTCATATGTAAGAAATGTGGACGAAGTGGAGCCGTTGCTACCCAACAACAGGGGAGAAATGGGATTTGCGTTTCTGCTGACATGATAAGTTTGTGTGTGGAGAAGGTGGGGAGGGGGGGCAAGGATTAATGATGGATGAAATTTGTCAGGCGAGTGAGAATGTGGGGGTAGAGGTGGGGTCACACTAGCCCCAGCTCTGCATCCCCAGGCAGCGCCTGCAAAGTGCCCGACGTCCGTCCATGCCAGATCTACATTGTTACAGTGCACTACAGGACGGGAGGTAGGCAGTGCGGGAGGCAGGACCTCGTGTCATAGCCGTCCACAGATTGCCCGCTCCGGGATGCTGACAGCTATCGGTCGCTAATCCATTTAATAAGGTGGCCATGGCTGGGCCGGAGCAGGGGTCATCGAGGGGACACGCTCTGTCTCTGCTGGAGTCACCACGGCGAGGGACTGGCAGTCAAGCGCTCCTAAGATCAACATTCGGAATCAACCACACTCGCAGCTCTTTCTGGTTTATGTGCGTGTTCTACAGCCGTGAAAGTCTTCACACTGTGATCGCCATGGGTTTCTGCTGAGGACTACACTTCAGACATTACAGCTCCCAAACAGTGGAGAATACACTACAACTCCTAAACAGAAGTAAATGCACTACAGCTCCCAAACAGAGGAGAAAATAACTCCCACGCAGAGAAAAACAAAATACAACTTCCAAGTAGTGCAAAATACGTTCCAATTTCCAAGCAGTAAAAAACACGTTACAACTCCCAAACAGTGCAAAATACACTGCAACTCCCAAACAGTGCAAAATACACTGCAACTCCCAAACAGTGCAAAATACACTGCAACTCACCAACAGTGCAAAATACACTGCAACTCCCAAACAGTGCAAAATACACTGCAACTCCCAAACAGTGCAAAATACAATGCAACTCACCAACAGTGCAAAATACACTGCAACTCCCAAACAGTGCAAAATACACTGCAACTCCCAAACAGTGCAAAATACACTGCAACTCTCAAACAGTGCAAAATACAATGAAACTCTCAAACAGTGCAAAATACAATGAAACTCCCAAACAGTACTACAATTCACCAAACTGTGGAAAATACACTCCCCCTCTCAAACTGTGGGAGATGCAACACTCAGACAAGAGATGTAACTCTGCGATTCCTCAAAAAAGGTGAGAGTACATAAAAATGCTCAAACAGTAGGTCACAAAAGCAGATTATGTTGGAGAGTAAGCATTTCCATCACCAAGCATGGAGGGTACAGGACAAATATTTAAAGGCAGAAATATAGTTAAAATTCTCTGTGGAGACTCCCAAATCCTGTTGAGTGCACTACAAACAGCAAATTAATACAAACACAAAGAAGCACGACGTGAAAGGAGGAGGACTGAGATGACGTTAGGCAGATGTGACACATGTAAGCCAACACAAGTGATTGAGGCAGCTCAGTGAGTGATTGTGTAAATAAGGTGTACGAGTGAGCCAAGGGACAGGGAAAGAAAGGCATAGTGAGACCGCAGTTATTCAGCCAGTGTCATGTAAAGGTCAGATGACTCCAAGTTCAGACATAGAGCAACCTCGTGCGTCACATGCATGTGCTATCACAAGTTCACGCTCGTGAGCCCCGCTCTTGAAGACGAAGGCCACGGAATGCAGTGGAAACATTCATTAATTCGAGACAGGTCTTCTCCAGGCCCTCTGGGGACTGAAAGGCTCTTCACAGAACCCCTGGCTGTAATAAAACCCGTCAGGCTCCGAGATATCTTTAATTCACTCTGCTTAATTACGAAGAGGGGGCTCGTCCGGGCGAAGGAAGGGAGTGCTGAACCTGCCCCTTCTTCGCCTCCAGGGAGTAAACGGAACCAGAGTGGGACAGGACAGTCACCTGTGCCCCCCGAGCTGATGGCAGAGCTCACGTCCCGCTTAAGTGGTCTCCCTCTCCCATCTGCTAACACTTTGGCAACACAGTAAGACCTTCTGCTGTTTTATAATGAGCCCCAGGACAAACAACTAAATCAATTCAGCAGACATGCAATTTCAAAAACTGCAAAGACATTAATCTAACAGAACAAAAAGCAAGAGAACTGGCCTGGTTTAAGGAATGACGCAACTATGTTCATTTTAGCAAGTGTGATTGCCATTCAAGCTCTGCTGCAACATCAAAGGGGATTCACGGGAAGTAAAGGATAAGACCAATAAAAACTACACAAGCCTTGTTTTTAGCAACGATGGGTTCAGTGTCTTTCTCAGCTGATTTCAATGATTTTAGTCTGACTTTGGGATCAATGGCCTCCTGTTTACACATTAAATGGATCAAGAGGAACATCGGACAGTATTGTGAGTTGTACAGAAACACTCTTGGTTTTGGTCTTTACATAGGATAATGTTGACGATTGGAAAAGATATTAAAATATGCAGGCTTTATCCATCAAGGCTGATTTGGAGAGCTGGGAAAAGCCTGCCTCACTCACATTCCTGATCTAGGAGGTCTGCCATGGTCACAGGGTTAGTGGCATTGAGCACATGCTTTAGGGGTTGAACAGCCGCAGGTGGTTATCCCACCAAGCCGTACTAGTTGGTCCAGGCAAGCCGAAGACTCTGAAAAATGTCACCACCAGTCCCTCCCCTGTCCACACTGTCGAACCGAGCGTTTCCAAGGCGATGGTGTTAAAGAACAGTGCACATAGGGCCAGCGAACGCAACCCACAAGAGGTGCTCACAGAGCAGCGTCCAGCGAAAAGTTCTCTTGCTAGATGAATAAGCACAGCATATTAGCCCAGCGGAGAATACTGCGCCTGAGGGCCTCTTGAAAAGGAGCATAAATTCGCCGATGAATGTGCACCACTAGGCTGGATCACGCCGTCCCAACACAGAGAACTTAGCTCGCTGAGCTTCGCTGCTCTTAGTTCAAGAAAAAATATTTTTACAACATTGAACGTCAGTGAATTCTCCCACACAGTTCTAAATGTCATGCGTCTTTTGAGCTGCACTGCCTGACGCAAATTTGCGGATCTGTTCTCAAGCGCGCGGCTTTTTCGTCCATACACAGACCACAATGGCCTCGTGACAGTTTACGCAGAAATGCATTCACCCACATCTGTGACAAGAATGGGCATGACAGTTTTTTTGGGCTAATGCGCACTTCGAAAAACCACACATGGTAAGAGCAGGACCAAGTCATCTTTAGAATTAAAGAAAGTAATTCAACACCCCATCATCCCCATTTTCATGTAATTTATTTCACACATCTAGGCACTTGAGAGTACTGAAACAGACATAGTCATTTGCCCACACAGTCTGACTCATACACAGCTCATACACTGTACCTGACAGCTTCATCAGTAGCTCAGACGCCACCTTGGTGCCGATATCCTGACACAGGATGCCGCTCTTGGCCCCCGTCTCCAGGGGCTTTTGGGCGAACTGCGGGGCCCCTGTCGTATCCTCTGCCTGGGGCTCCTCCTTCACACAAACCGGCCCCTTCAGGGCCTCCTTCTGATTGGCTGCTGCAGGGAGAAAAGAGAGGGTTCAAACAGCCTGCACAGATGGTGAGACTCACTGAGTGTGGAGTGTTTATCCAGGTCAGTAGGGCCTCCCTATACAGTCTCCATTACACCCGATCCACCCGCAAACTGCTGACATGAACATTAGCAGCCCTGCTTTAAAACTGCTCTCCCTACTTTATGGAGTCCACAATGAAGCTGTTGCTTCATTCACACTAAATTATACCATGTGGCAGATCCCTCTGATCTAAATGACTTATGCAGGCTACAGTGCAGCAAAAAAGTATTTGCCCACTTCTGTTTTTGTATATTTTTCATATTTAAATGCTTCAGATCATCCACCTAATTTTAATTTAAGAGACAGACAATGTAAGCACAAAAATTCAGCTTCTAAATGATTATTTGATTAATTGAAGGTATAGAGTTATTCAAAACCTACTATATCACCCATGTGAAAACATAATTACCCCCATAAATCTATAAAACTGGCTGTGCCACCCTTGACGGAGACAACTGCAAGCAGACATTTGCAACTGGCAATGACTCTTTTACATTGCTGTGGAGGACTCTGGGCCTACTCCTCTGAGAAGAATTGTTTTAATTCAGCTACATTGGAGGGTTTTTAAGAATTAGCCACCTGTTTAAGGTCATGCCACAACATCTTAATTGGACTCAAGTCATAACTTTGACTAGACCACTCCAAAACCATCATTTTTTTCTTTTCAGCCATTCAGAGGTGAACCTGCTTGGGTGCCTTGGATTATTTTCCTGCTGCACGACCCAACTGTGCATTAGCTTTAGGTCACACATTGATGACCGTACATTCTCAGTCAGCATTTTATGGTAGAGAGTAGTATTCATGGTTCCATCAATTATAGCAAGTCGCTTAGGTCCCGAAGCGGCAAAGGACCTCCAGACCAACACACAACCACCACCATATTTGACTGTTGGTATGATGCTCTTATAGAGTACTAAAGTGATGACGTTACGCTGGTGTCGGAAGTAAAATTTCCCATTTATTTTACCCATAGACTGTTTTTTCAGTTCACTTTTGAATCACTTCCCATTGTTTTCAAGCCTCCATCTTTTTCGAGATTTTGCAGTATATTTCCGACTAAAAACAAATATAATTTTTCTTGACCGGAATCAGCTATATTTCAAATCATTTTAATTTTTCGCCACCATGCTAATCATCTTTGTAGTCTAAAAACTACACGTCCCATGATCCTCCTGATTACCGGGCTGAAGGAGATCAGGACGCGTTAGAAGTCTCCCGTCTCGAATTTTCCAGCATCTTGCTATAGCCGTTTGTTTGCTTAATTAATTAGCCACTCTACGTTCTACTTGGTTACGCTTTCCTTGCTAGATATCAAGTTTTACAATTCGCGCCAATTTACTTTAATTGACAGGCATCTTTGGCCAACGTTTGTTTGCTTAAAAACTCGGTAGTTAGGGAACGAGCTTATCAGCCTTGTCAAAGCATAACTGACAGCGAACTAGCTGTCAGCAGGCTAACTTAGCCAGCGAGCTAGTTTACCGACTTCAGTAGTTGTCTAACTTTATATTTGGCGCATTTAGTTAAATGCCAGCTTGTGAAATGCTCGCAGCTCAATGTTAGCTAAGTAGCCAAATAATGGCTCTTCACTGCTTTATTCACTTAGCTAGCTAGCTAGCTATTTCGCTAGCTAAGCCAGTGATATTTATTGAATAATCATACTAGCTAGCTTGCTAAATAACAGTAAGTGACGGTAAACTACCATTTACTGTTTCTATCGGTTTAGCTATGTGCACAAGATGTAATAAGCTCACTAGCTGGCTAGCTCGGTGGTTTGCTTGCGTAGCTTAAAGCTAGCTAGCTAAATTGCAAAATAACTATTCATTGTGATCCTTTCATTTCTAGGTATGTGGCTAGCCAATAGTAGCCCGCTATGTGGGAACGGGTGCACGGACATACGGCAATGCACGGCACTGATGGGCTACTGTCGTGGTACGTTATGAACGTTGGCTGAAACTGAGGTACCTCATTGGCTTGGAACAAATCACGGGGTACTCGCCCACTTGTGTAGCAGATATGTAGTTCGGAGAAGTGGACTACAAACTGGACTACAAGTGCAAAAGCATATAATTTTTGGCAATAAACTACAAATTTGATGTGATCATTTGAATCTGTATACCCTGCAGGCTAATCTCAGAGCGAGGCGGCTCTTAGAATTAATACGAGTTCGAGCAATGCCAGAAAGTGTCCAAACCCCATTATAAATTCCCATAGGGATTTTACTTCCGACACCAGAAGCTAAGTCGCGATGACATCATCACTTTAGTACTCTATTGTTGAATGCTGTGTTAGCTTTATGCCAAATGTAACAGGACCTTAAGTGACTTCCTGGATGAGTCGTCAATGCCCTCTGGGAGGAATACTGGGAGCCAGGCCACTCCTGGAGAGCTTCACCACAGTTCCAAGTTTTCTCCATGTATATATAATGGCTCTCACTGGGGTTCACTGGAGTTTCAGATCCTTAAAAATGACTTTATGACCCTTTCCAGACTGACAGATGTCAACAAATTTGTTGCTCATCTGTTCTTGAATTTCTTTAGATTGCGGCATCACGTGCTGGTTTCTGCCTATGTTCCATTGCCATTCAGGTTCTATTTAAGTGATGTTTAGATTCAACAGGGCTGGCAGTAATCATGCCTGGGTGTGTCCAGAGAAATTGGACCAAATTATCAAACAAATTTATTTAATTGGTTGATTTTGTAACTAAAGAAGCAATTTCTTTTTCACATTGGACCAAGTAGGATTGAATAGCTTTTCTCTTCAATAAATTAAATTACATTTTAAAAATAAGACCAAGGGTCCTGTAGCTTACTGGCAAGCAATCTAATAGTGAAGATACAAGTTATGAAAATTTCATGTGAAGTTTGACATTCCAATCACTGAAGGTCAACGTCAAGGTCACTAAAAGTTCACATACATTTATAAGACCTCCTGTAATTCAATCCTAAGCTCTGAAGGTGTTTTGGTGATACAAATCATTGAAAATTCAATGTCGATGGTGAACTTTAAAAGGTCACAGAAGGTCAAGTTGAGGTCAGCAAATGGACTCCAAATGACTTTCTAAATGTCTATACAAACCTTGGCTCAATCTCTGACCATTTTGGTGATACAAGGCATTGTAATTTCACTGTCGAGTTTGACCCTCAAAGGTCTCTGACAGTCAAGATGAATTTCACCCAATGAAAGTTCATATGTGACTTCCTAGATGTCAGTGACACAAACCTAGGCTCCATCTGTGACCATTTTAGTGATACAAGTCATTGAATTTTCACTAGGTCACAACTGACCTTCAAAAGGTCAATACGAGGGTTACCAAATGAAAGTTCATATATGACTTCCTATATGTCTCTAACACAAATCTAGTCTCCATCTGTGACTGTTTTGGCAATACAAGTCACTGAAATTGTATTATGTCAAGTTTGACCTTCAAAGGTCACCAACAGTCAAGTTCAATGTCACCAAATGAAAGTTCATGTGTGATTTCCTTTAAGTCTGTGATACAAACTTAGGCTCCATCAGTGACCTTTTTAGTGATAGAAGTCATTGAATTTTCACTAGGTCAAGTTTGACCTTCAAAGGTCAATATGAAGGTCACCAAATGTAAGTTCATATATGACTTCCTATACGTCTCCAATACAAACCTACACTCTATCTGTAACGATTTTGCTGATATAAGTCATTGAAATTTCACTGTAAAGTTGGGCAATTGAAGGTCACTGAGGGTCAGGTTCAAGGTCACCAAATTATACTTCATACATGACTTCCGATATGCCCACAATGCAAACCTAAGCTCTATCTATAATAGTTTTGGTGACAGAAGTCATTGAAATTTCATCATGTGAGGGTTGATCTTTGAAGGTCACCGAAGGTCAAGGCCACCAAATGAAATTTTATATATGACTTCCTCTAAGTGTTCAATCCACACATTCCCAATCTTCAATATTTTCAAGGCTATAAGGCTTTGAAAATTGTAACATTTTGCTTTGACCTCAAGTTTGACCTTTCAAGGGCATCTGAGGTCAACTTTAACACAACCAAAATATAGGTCATATATGACTTCCTATATGTCAATAATACAGACTTAATCTTTATTGCAACCAATTGGTCTCCACAGGCCATCTTGCATATTCTCCATAAGACCCAATGTTAAAGTACAGCACCCCCCCTAAACCCACTTCCGTCAATTCAATCAAAATGGTGTTCTCACTGTACATTGACGGTACCAAGGTGAGTTGATTGCCTGACTTCGAAAAAAAATTTATCCGGCAGTTTTTGAGAAATAATTTTTTCTAAACTTCTCAGTCCTATCTTTAACATTGGAGACAAAATTTCAAGGGCCCGTAAAATGGACAAAAATGATTCAATCAAAAATCCGAAAAAACAGTGTGGAGATATGGTCTAGTGGAATGTAATAGCAAAATTACAGGAAAATTCATTAGGCAAAAAAAAAAAAAAAAAAAAAAAGATAAAAAATGTTCCAGACGACGGATGCCACACCACGACAATAGCTTATCGGGCCGGTAAGCTAAAAACTGCATTTTGTGTTAACTTTGGTTATCTTTGTCTGATATTAAAAGTTTCAGATTATCAGACTAGTTTTAAGTACAACGAATAGGCAGAAATTCAAGAAATCGAGAAGGGGGCAAACAGCATTTGTGCTTTTACACCTGCAGATTTATTCCAGACATTCAAAAAAGCTTCTCACTAAAAAGTGAAATAGCCTCACCATTGAAAAGAACCTGCCATGTCATTTACATTTCACATGCTGATTTGCAGTCATGCAGCATCTTTATAAAGGCTGAGTGGGATTACACCACCTTAAAACAGGGCCTTTCTGGGTACAGTGTACAATTAGCTGATTTTAGCTGTTGCACTGCTGCTAGCATGCTGTCAAAAAATTTACACCATTAGCAAGAGGCACAGTCTTTTTGTAATCTTGTGAAGTCAGAAACAGAGATTTCGTTAGAGGGCTTGAGCCAGTAACACTGGCCCGGTGACAGAATTAGTACCATGGCTTCTGAGAACTCCTGACTGCGGTTCGGTACAGGTGTTTGCAGTAGAGTTAGCTCAGCTAGTTTGCTAGTAAAAAAAAAAAAAAAAAAAAAAGGGGGAAAGTGTATAGCAAAGCCAATATCAGGCTACCGCAAACATGAACTCTCCACTGATTAACCCCTAAAATTAAGGTTATCGCCAGTTGCTTGTTGCAAATCTCCAACTCGTCGCAAAGATTCAAAGGGCTGGGCACTGCTGTGACTGTTTTTGCCCTTACACTCTGAAACCAATGACTGAGAATGAGCAAAATGCCTTTTTTCTCACAATCTGTATTTCCACCAGCAGACAAATGATGAAGAAATAACATGGTACCAGTCTGTCATGATGGAAGGGCCCTGGAAGCATTTACTAGTCAGAGATATAGAGAGAGCAGCATGAGGCCACCAGCTGTTCAAATTTACAGTAAGAACCTCCAGCATTTCTATACTGTAGAAATGCCAGAGGGGTCAAAGGTCCTACCCACAATCTATCAAATGAAACTCAGATTTTTAATACACCACATCAATCAATCTATCAATCGATCGATCATTCAATCACATTCGTGACTGACAATAAAATGCAACTTCATACGCAAAACCATATCTGCAACAGATATCCCAGTTTCAATTCTCAGTACTCACAGAACTAACTTACAGGAGTATCTGAAGGCATCAGTGACTGTGTGTGTATGAGTGCATATGTGAGTTTGTGAGCGTGTGACTTGTGTGTATGCATGTGTGAAAAGTGTGTGTGTACATGAAAGTGAGTGTGTGTGTGTGTGTGTGTGTGTGTGTGTATCAATCCTGCTCTAGCGTGGGAGACTTAAAAAGAACAGCAGTACATATCACACATATCAGGGACTTATACACAGCAGGGGCTCTGTCTTCACCACCGTTTTATCACCAGTCTTTTTCACAGGCTGAACTGAGAATGACACTAAAATCAAAATGATGTATCTGCAGCTGGGGATAATTTGGACATGGAGCTTTACGATGTCCGAGGCACGCAATCCTCAGTGTGCTGTATCACTGAGCCCTCCCGAGGCGCTGGCCTTCCCCTCTGTCATGATCCGTGAGAAACTGGGTCACAATTCATCCGCTTCGCATGAAGGATTAATAATTCAGCACGGAGAAACTTCCAATCAAACTGCCAGGGAAGAGAACAGTCGGCTGAGTTTCTTCTCTCTCTGCAGATAACAGAGGTTATCGACCTGGAGATGACCGCTATCCGAGCTGATGTGGTCACACCAAAAATTTATTCCATGCCTGGCCTTCCTGCTGCCCCCAGTGAACTTGAAGCAAGCCTGTCAGCTCTGCACCATAGAACTCGTGCATCAGAAGCATGTACCATAGAGTTTGTGTGTTAAAAGTTGACACTATAAAAAATCCTGCTGTTTATCGGGCTTCACCGTAGACTGGCCATGCCATCAGTCTGCACCGCAGAGTGTAGAATGTTAGCAGTGCGCATTTTAGAGTTTGATCTATAATTAGTCAGCACCATAGAATTTCTGTTGTAGATCGGTATTATCCATCCTCAGCGAGCAAAACTGAATGCCTAAAATCGGCAGTGAAAGCTTAAACCGTAGAGTTCATGTCGTAAGTCCGTATCAGTGTGCCCACATCATCAGTCTGAACCAAGCAGTGGCCTCATCCTGAACGCTCCTCCGGGGGGTGACGTTCTTTGACACCCCCCCAGTCTTTTCTTCATTTCCTTACTTTCCTCTTTATCTGGGGCTGCTAAGACCAAAAGGCATAGGGAGGCCGTGAAAAACAGGTGATTGGATTGAGCTATACGTGCTAGCAGTCAACAGTCCACCACGAGTGCCCGTGTTAGCAGTGTACTCCATGGAGTTTCTATGTCACAAGTCTGCTCCAGAGTGCCGACATATTCAGGACTTATCAACTCCCACCCCTGACTGTGGGCAGTACGTGTCAAACAAAGAGATGAGCTTTGGAGAGATATCAGAGCGAGGTGAGGGGAATGACCTTCGTCTTCTATAAGCAGACCGAGGTGACCAGCTTAAAATGTCAGGCTGTCAGGCTGCAGCGGGCCGCACTGGCAGCAACCCGGTCGGCACCTCGACGGACATCCTCTAATTAACAGCGTGTTCTGCCATGTTGGATCAGACAGGGATGCCGAGGCCTGGCGGACCGTGGCTACACGCTCACTCTCGGCACGGAAACACCAGGTACACAGAGCCACACCTCTCCCCTGACCTTTGGATTGTCACCAGAAACGGAGAGCAGTTCCATCCCAAACCCTGGCTATGCAGGTGCTGAATTATTCATGCGGTGAGATGGGGCTTTCATTATAAGGACAGAACTTTTCCATAGCTCTCGAGTGTCAGCCGTCAGACGTAAGAGTCACACGGGAAAGACCAATCTCCCACTCTTGCATCTGGATGTGAAATTTGACGCAATGCATCCACAGCTATCAGCCTGCTTCTGCCCCACCTCAGAGGGTTATTTTCATCACATAAGAAAAATGAATCACATTATATCCCTAATTAAAACACATAGAACCAGGTTGACATGGAGAGACTAAGCCTGGTCCTAGACTAAATTCTACTTTGAATATAATTATTTTAGTCCAGAATTGAGCTAGGCCTTCGTCAATGACATTGTCCAATTTAGCTCCACTCAACAAATTTATCAGACAGTTCTAGGCAAGAATCCTCAGAGCTGAAGTACAGTCAGGTACAGATATATTGGCACCCTTGAGTTCACAGTGTCTCCACAACAACTGAGGAAGACGCTAAAGGAGGCTATACAGATCTTAAGGACCATGACTCAAGCACTGTAGCGATTGGCAACATCTCAGGGACACCAAGTCTCAAAAACAACACGACCCATCACCTTCAAAGGAACAACCCCTCTGGAAAGGTTTCACAAAGAAAGCCCAAACTGAGAGCAAGAAGCAAAACCAACCGTCTAAGCATCTAGAATTCGCTACATCATTGGAAGTGTGGTAGAGACAGCTACAACCAAAGGAGACAAAAATTAAAAATTTCAGCCCGAGAGAGTATTGAAATGTTTTAAGGGAAAACTAATTTCTACATGGGGAAGCACTCATAAGTAATTGCTGTTGACAAGTGGTCAGTGTCAAAGAGTGCTAGATTAATAACATCATGAATTCTACCAAGTACTGGAAAACTTCCATGGAACATCTGGCTGGCTTTGCTTGGATGCTGAGATTTAATCATAGAAAGATTTTACAGCTGGACTATGACCACAACCGTACATCAAATCCAAACATAAATGGATCCAACATCCATGTTCTACAATGCTAATTTCAGCCTCCAGACTGAGTCACAACGTGTAGTCTGAAGAGGGTAGTTCAGTTTATATGTGCAAAACCAAGGACACCAGTGACCTAGAAAATCTATGCATCATATAGTCAAAAATGCATCTGAATGTGTTCTTTCGACCAAATGAAAGATTATAGAAAAAAAAAACCTAAGCTGCCAACCTTAAGCCAAGGGTGCCAATAATTTTAACACCCTTGGTTTTCATTAAAAAAATTAGACTATTTTATGAAAAACACAGAAAAAAAGAATAAAACTGCAATAAAATGATGATGTTTCCCATAAGTTTAAACTTTGCATATTGAATATTACCTGTATTGTTTACAATATGCTGCCATTTTTTGTCATTTTTTTCATGGGTGCCAATAATTCTGCACCAAACTGAACAAGCACCCCTAGCACAACACTGCTTGATTACAGTAGTGGGACAGGAGTGCACGAAGCCACAGCACGTTCTTTTCAGGTGCTTCCCTGATCCAGGAATAGAAGCACGTTGATCTGCAGGATAACAGCAAGTTGCAGACAATGCCACAGGAAAGCAGAGGTCAAAGGGTCACAGCTCCGTCCACAGTATGCCCGGTCCTTGAAATATGCGATTCGATGTGTGTGGAGTATGAAATTGCTTCAGAACTTGTTCGACAAAGCATGACTTTAGAATGACAAATCCTACTTTTGGAGATGACATATTAATTAACCCTTGGAGCGCTAAATGCAGCTATTGTTGCTCTATTATGTAAGATATCAAAATCAAAGCTGTTGAAAACCTATCATGTGCCAACTTGTTTAAACGAGCTCCTGCAGGGGAGCTCTTTTGAACAAGCTGCTTCATGATAGGTTTTCAACAGCACAAATAATTAAATTTGTATTCTTAAAAAATTTATTTCAGCGCTCTAAGGTTTAAAATAAACGGAATCAAGGTGAACCATGGGAATCACAAAAATGAACTATCCATCTCTATCCTGTATACAGTTTATACTCTAACCAGGACAGTATCAAATTAATACAAAAGCTGCCAAGTTTTCCTCCATGAAATCCCAAATCTTGGTTTATATTACACTGAACACAAGAACATACTGGTATGTCGAAGGGGTCAAACAAGACAGTTAGGCAACGATACAAAATTCCAGCAAGCCACGGAACCCCAGTGTGTGTTCCAGAACTTTCAGCACATGTTCCAGAACTTTAACAAAATTCAACTGCAGTAGAAACAAATCTGACTCATCTGGCAAGCCCTATTTTTTTGCATGGAAGGTATTTCTGTCCACTCCATTTACTTAAAATAATACACCGTTATATATCTTTCCACACTCATGAGTTACAGTACATGTCATGTTCTGAACTAAGGATCTTGCAGGCTAAATATTAAATACCAAACGCATTATCACGTCTAGCAGTGCGTTCACTGGTGCCCTTTGAGAAACCCAGCCAAGCACTGTGTTGTTACTGAAATTAGACTACCTGAGAGGAAGCGGTGGGTGTCCAGTCCGTGAGAGCTGGCCAGGAATTTCAAAGTGTTTGATAGCTTTCATCTCGGTACATGACCGAAAGATCACTCTGAACCACAGGCGGCCATGTCAATGGGGGAGGGGCTCTGCTCGGGATCAAAGGTAAGTGGTTTAACCTCTGGAGAATGGGTAGCGTGTGTGGGTGGTAGGGGGTGCAGGTATCTTAAAGTGGTTGTCCTATGGAGACATAGGTGCCAATAAGAGAATATTCTTCTCACTTCGCCCTCCCTCACACATCCTCTGCTGCCACCTAATCAGAATCACACGCATCCCAGCAGACATCATTTTTGTCACTGCGTGCTGAAAGGTTGGTTGGACATAGATTGGACTAGGAGACAATCTGCGACACAGCTGTGAGGAGATACGAACTCTTCGGGACCACACCACCAAACACAAGTCTGACCACTTCATTACATTCCTTCCGTCCATGGAGAGACAACGGGAGGCTTTCTTTGGGTCTTTGAGAGTTTTAGTCTTTTTGTCAACTGGTTACTTTCCACTTGAAAATCAGAGAATACAAATATGTCTGCCAGTCAAATGTGCTTCCCTCAATACTCTTGTTTCATTTCCAACTGTCACACTGGTGCAAAGCAGAGCAATTCACACCCTGACAGTTGGTCACGATCTGCTCTGAGTGTGGGCGGTGTGTGGCTTCCATGGGACTCCGTCCCTCCTGACCGTCTATGTTGGAATGAAAGGCAGCTACCACCAGGGGGCGTCTGTCCTCCAAAGCTGCAGTCCAAGCTGTCGAGAGGCCACCGTGCTGACCTCACATCTCCACATCCAGGAGGGGTCAGGCAGGCTCGCTAATCATTCCTAATTAAGAATTCATTTTTAATTATGAATTATGCATGCGTTTTTAATTAATCAAATGTTCTACTTTTCTCCCCTCTTCCTCTGAGATCTCAATCTAATTACGCCGGAGCAAGTGAAGGAGAGCAAGTCCAACCCTCACCTCCCTTATGAACCCTGTTTACATTGTTTATCTTCGCCAGTACTGGACCTTTCTAAAGGAAACACTGCCCACAGCAGCTGTGTACAGTGATCTTAAACCTTTACCGAGTAGGACACTGTTTTACGAAGTAGGATTGCTGATTTAGCTGCATAGCTGCACTGGGTAAGAACAGGAAGTACACAAAAGTCCTCAGCTGTTTTTTCAATGCCAATATACAGCTTCAAGAAATACCCAAAAACCTTGGCTCATGTTGAGTGCCCAAGCTGAGGAGTAACATCATGTGTCAATGGATGTTAAGCACATCTCTCCGGCCTCAATTCACCATAACAAGGGTGATGCAATGCACGTGGGCAAGGAAATGTCAGTGCCTTGGTGATGGTGAGTTCAATAGTGCAGGTGATACAGCAGTGGTCTCCTGCCCTGTTACTGGAGAGCAACCATCCTGCAGGTGTTCACACCAACCCTAATTTAGCACACTTGATTCAGCTAATTAGTAGCTCCTCAGGATCTCTAACTGGTAAGTGAGGTATGCTTTGCTTTGGTTGGTGCAAAAACCTTCAGGATGGTAGCTCTCCAAGGAACAGCACTGGAGACCACTGTGCTACGGAGTCTGTTCTGTATAGTGACAGAGAACTAAGGTGCTTGGGTGGGGCAGTACCTGAAAGTTTGATGAGCAGGTCGGTAGCGGTCTTTGCGTTCATGTTTGGGCTGAACAAGGACGCAGCAGCAGGGGATACCGGAGAACCAGTGACGCTACCGGGCCGTTCCTTGCCCAGGTTGAATGAGGAGAAAGCCGACACCTCTTGTTCTTGGGGCTCCTCCTTGACGAGGGGGTGGTTTAGAACCTCCCCAGGTGACGGCAGGACCCGGGAAGCGTCCGGCTCGAGGGGTGAGCCTCGCCCCCCCGACGCACCCTGCAACGAAGCCCCGCCGTCGTCCTCGGTGTCAGTGGTGACCTCGTCTTTCACACTGGTCTCGTTGGTGGGACAATGTTGGTGGCAGCGCATGTGCAGTTTGAGGCTGAATTGGCGTGAGGAGGTGAAGGGGCACTGCTCACATTGGAATGTCTCTCCGCGGTCCTGGTGCTGGTGGACCTATGGGAGAAGGCAGTGTTAGTCGATTCACCACTGCCTCCATTACAACCACTGGACACAGAGTCCCCTTCAAGCCAATCTTAATGGACTTTCAATTAAGCACATGAAGGGTCAATTCAATGCAATCAGCACCAAACAGCTCTTGGTGCTAATGGACACATAATGGTTGAGACAGTCAGTTCATTCACCAGCGTTCATTCATTAACATCATCGAATTCAGCACCCATTTCAAGGAGACCAACATCAACCAGCAAGGCAGGACATTCTGGACCAATACATTTTCTGCAGCAAAGTGGTAAACAACCCTTTTCCTGGAGAATTACGATCTCGCTAGTTTTCACTCCCAACTGTATCAATGCAAACCTCACTTGCCAGCTCGAGATCAAGCCGAGTTGCTAATTAGACTTGACATAAAAGCCAAAAGGACTGCAGATTTCCAGGAACAGACCTGTGTACCAATGTAAGAGCAGTGGTGGTACAAGTAGCGCTGCAGGATGATCCACTCTGGGCAGAATCTAAGTCTGTTAATTAGCATCCTCCCAGTCATCTTACGTTGTACAAGAATTTCCACTGGAATAATAAAGTCTTATATCTATCTTTATACGCACTTTCTTACAGCAGGAGTCTTCGTCGAGAAGTGCCAGTCTTGGTAGGGCCTCCAGATGAAGAAAGTAACGGCTTGCGGCCTTAGCAACCCACGTGCAGCTGCAGCGCCTGCTACCACCACTTATGGATGCAAGCATGACTTACCTTCATGTGGGACTTGAGATTGTCTTTGCGGGCACAGCGGAAGGGGCACAGTGGGCACTGGTGGCTCTTAATGCCAGTGTGGATCACCATGTGCCTCTTCCAGTAGCTCTTCCTCTTGATGACCAGGCCGCACACTGGGCATTGGAAAGGCTTTCCTCCCTCGTCGGGAGACCCTGGGAAGGGAAGACCCATGGAGAATGAGACTCGGAAGTGAGTTGGTCTCGCCGTTCTCTCAAGGCTGGGGAACCAGCTATGCCACAGAACTGTCACATAATTAATGAAGAAAGACCAGCTACATCTCAAGACCATCCCTCTTCCTCTAACTAGGCCCACTGTGTCTCTCTCATATGGCCTCTGTATGAAAAACACCTGTACCTTCTCAATATCCCCATAATAAGATATAACTTGGAGTCTGCCATGGGGGTATGACCCCTTCAGGGGCAGAGGATAACTCTGACAGCACGTGTTGCCTTACTGTACCTCTATTGACCTGGTGAAGGTAGTTTTCTCCAGCTCTGTTGAGATGGTTTATTGAGACTCCACACGGCTAACAAACCAATAAATTGGGCAGCAATGGGCAGGCAAATTCTCAAGGGGCTGGCAGAAATGGATACGCAAACATGGTAATTGCTAATGCGCTGGCTCTGTGAAAGCGAATAGAGCACTATCAGAGTAGGCAACTGTCCGAGAGAGAGAGGGAAAGAGAGAGAATGAAGGAATGCACTTAAAGTCTAATGCATAGTCAAGACGATGGATGCCAGCAAGCTAATAGGCTAAATCATTCTCTCAATGAGATACGATCAAGTGATCGCCCTAACAAGTTATGGCACACTCTCAGCAAAGAAATGGAAGCGAGTGCTCACAGCTTGGCATTTTGACCATGCTTACTATATGAGCTCTGGAATCCAAAGAGAGATCCACGAGGGACTCGGATGTCTGTACATACTCCAGCCGGCCCAGCGTGACTCAGTAGTGACACTGACCCAACGAGGGCCGCATCTCAAAGGTTCTAGCATTTGCTCTGAGATGCTGCCCTGCCATACCCCCTGACTTCTGACCTCTGACCTCACCTGTTGATGGACATGTAATTCAAACCCCTCCAGGGATCAAGTCCCTGAGACCAAACAAGGGAGTAATACTTTTGCATTCTCATATTGAGTAGAGTGCACTACAACAGACTGCTCTCAGCACAAAAGCTATCGGCGGCATAAACATACACGCTAAACCAAATGGCCCTGATGAAATTTCATATTTACAGTGTTTATACTCTGTCCAAAATCAAGGTACAGTGCAAGTAGCCAACATTTCTGTTGTTTCGTTACCAAATATGCCCCAACACTCAGAAATATCCTGCAGGCACTAATATGTAGCTTTCACAAGAAAATATGACACAAAAGAATTATTAATCCCCTGGCAAGGGAGATAATTTTAAGTACTAAAAGGGGACCACCCCACTGAGAAGCATTGAACATCTTCAGGCACTTTTTCGTATATTTTATTCAGAGAGCATGTGGAAGTGACCAACAATGAACTGTAATCTAATACTGAGCTGCACATTATCAGAAGACTACCTGAATATAATGTAGAGCATGCCTGTCTGATTATGGAGAGCGACTCCAAACCAGTATTAAGATTCAGAAAGTACTGGACAAGGTTCAAAGACACAAGGCTCAGAAATGATGTCTGAATCCTAAAGCATGAATATCATCAACAGCCAGGTGGAATTTGACCATGGGCTTGAAGGGGATGCCAAGTAGTGTGATCTTCTGAACAGCAACAAAGGCGTTTAAACTGAATATGCCTTGGTGTAGGTACAACGCAGGGGGAGAAGTTTTAGCGATAAACACACTGGGCGCTATGTAATTCTGTAAATCTGCTTTATTTGCAGTGCTGTTTTTCTAAGCTCTAAATCTCAGCAGCTGCGATAAAATAAACAGCTTCAGAGAATTAAAATATGCAGGATCACTTGTTAACATGACCTGCACCACTGATGCATTACATCACTGGATTACTGCTTATAGGACATGAGTTTATAATCCTGCAAAGTCCAGTAGAGAGTCATAGGTTCTGCCAACATTTTTTACAGCATATATTCAGGAAACACTTCAGATCCAAGAATCTAGAAGATTTCATGGTGTAATGTTTTTATTAACCAGTTAAGTGCCACGTAACAATAAAAATAGCAAAACACTGGATGTCAAATCTGGCCCATGAGGCCAAAAAGCACTGCTGTGTTCCTTTTCTTCCCTGACAGTCAAATGATGGATAAATGGCCAGAAATTCAGCTCAACTCATTTCCAAATTTTAAATCAATCCTGATTGGAGGAGGGGGGACGAATGATGACCAGAAACGGTACCACACTGGTCTTAAGGGCAAGACTTGAGTACCCCTACTCGTGGAACACGGTTCCACAGCACTGGCCATAGCAGAAGTAGTGTGACTCTAAGTGAAGACTCCACTGCAGACTCCATACCAATATTACCTCCCTGGCTGCAGGCTTTGGTCTTGCCTTTTGGGGTTGTGGGCACAGACTTCAGCAGGTCCAAGGTCTGGTTCTGGTTCTGTTTCTGTTTCTTGTCCGCTGGAGGTTTGACGTCATCCCGGGTCGCCAGAACCATCGGCGGCTCTTTCTTATCGGACAGGAGGCAGCCAGCCGCTCGAGCCGCCACCTCCTTCAGGAGCGCCGCTGAGGATGTCATAGAGGCCAATGACAGAAAGGTCCCCTGTTGGCCCTCAGGCTGGGCCCCAAGCAGGCCCCTCTCGCTGACCTTCTTAGAGAGGGCCGCCAGCGTGGAGCTGGCCGACTGCGTGCTGAAGGGGGATGCGAACGAGTCAAAGCGGCCGGGCTCCTCGGTGGCCATGGAGGAGACGGAAGAGGAGCAGGAGGAGGAGGAAGATGCAGAGGAGGAGCAGGACAGTGTCGCGGCAGTGCCCTTGTCCTGCAGCACGGCGTTGGCCGCAGCCTTCAGCTTCAGGATGGCCGAGTCCGGCGATAAGCTGGTAGGAGCGGAGCAGCCGCCCGGTGGCCAAGCCTCCAAAGTGCTCGTCCACGTCGGGCCGCCGTTGGTATCAGCCGCCGGGCTGAAGCGCCCTCCCACCTCGAGCTTGACAGACATCGGGGAGGGCGTGGCAGAGTGGGTGGAGCCAGCCAATTTGCGAGCGAGAGCACTGAGCTGCTGCTGAGCGTGATTGGACGACGGGGAGAGGGATAGGGCCACGTTTGGCGAAGCTCCTCCCCTCCCCTGTGCAGCGTGCTCCCCGGCCTCCAGGAGGCGCCTCAGATTACTGCTCATGGGGGAGCCCAGCGCCCGGGAGGCATCCCCAAACAGCGAGGACACCATGGAGGAGAGCGTGTCCTGGGCGGAGACGGAGCCCGACCTCAGACCGTCCCTGTCAAGCCCCAGGAGGTCCAGGGACGCCCGGGGATCGGGTGTAAGGCATCCAGCTGAGCTCTCGCCAGACCCGTCCTGCTCAGGCAGGGCCTCGTCCCCGAAAGAGGACTCAGAGGGCGTGTCTGAAGTGTTCCCAAACCAGACGTCCTCCTCCACTGCCGGCACCTTGGTCCCGGCCTCCTCAGTTCCATCGACATCTGCAAAACAGCAGCAAAGAAAAGGGCTTAACCCCTTTGCGCCAAATACAAATAATGCCAATTTTTCCCTGTTACACACGAGCCTATTTAGGCTTTATAACTCATTATTTGTGTCACAGAAAGTCTGGAAAATTATCCAGTGAAGCAAGAAACTTGGAAATTCCACCACAGAATTATTTAGGAATTAAATTTCGGAATTTACGGACAACGGCGTCTATATCTGTGCAACGGGGTTAATGCGCAGAATCCACACTAGACACTGCTCAGAATGTTGGTTTATTGGGTTATGAAACCACTGGCCTGAAAGCTCTCTTGAAATACTTTTATTAAAATGAATTATTATCTACCCATTCATTATCTAACCTGCTCATTCACGGTCAGGGTCACGGGGGTTCGACGGCTGGAGCCTATCCATGCATGCTTTGGCTGAGAGGCAATTTGCCCTATTATTATAATACCCCCAAATTAATTTCGCTAATATTACAGACACATTCCAATCGCTACCATGTCTACCACCTCTGTAGGACCGCCATGTCAACGCAGCAACTTTAAGAGTTTTAACTGGAATCATTTAAAATTTGAAATGGACATTTATAACCACTAAAGGAAAAACCCAATCAAATCTTTTTTCTGTTTTTGTCATGAATTTCGTTACATTAGTGAATTTTTGACCAAAATCTCAGTAATTGTGCATTATTTTGACACATTTGACTTTGCGGGTACCCCAGATTTGGGAATTCAAGGCATAAGATTGCTGTCAGGGTGATAGTCTTGCTTTCCTCATATATTATTGTTGTTATTATTATTATTACTACTACATCAAGGTCTGTCAATCTAAAACCAAAAACAGCAGCTAAAGCTAAATGACAGATTTTCAGATGCTGCCTCCAGCAAAGTAAGAATCATAACTGCAGGGCCCCATGGGTGCGTGTCAGAGACATGGTGCTGACCTCTATGCAGGCAATCCTATGTAGAGCTGTATGGGCCGGCTCTCCTTAGTTCTAACCCTCTAAACTGCCCGCTGACAGGAAGCTGGCGTTCGTCTTCACCAGGAAAGCGCAGCCGAACACAATTAGAATGGTCGACCTTTACGATAAACAGACCTTGAACCCAGCGCCATTGAACGCTGCTCAAATTTCAACAGGTGCGTTTTTTGCGACTGCCTGTCTGCCAAATATGACCGGAGACAGTACAATCTATTTAAAAAAAACCCCCTCTGTGTTGAAGAGGAAGCCGCATATTTCCCTGGTATGACAAGGCTACAGCAGAGTACAGTCTTCATTTCAACTATATTACTCCATGGATCAGAAGGAGTTTAGTAAAGGGGTTACCATGGTGACGGGGCTCTCCTGGGAGGCTAGGCAGCAAAGATTAGGGTAATGGAGGTTACAGAAGAACATTAATATTCATGAGCTGGTAGATACCACCAGGGAGCCAATGAGGAGAGGGTTAAGGTCAGCAAGGATCATTAATATACACTCCATGTTTCAATATTCATAAGCAAAACATTACAGCTTGCCAGAGGAGGGTGAACAAAGAAAAAGAATATTGCTGATAAGTGTGAATACACACTGGTACAACAATACCGGGGAGACGTGGCTCTTTTGACAAACTGTGCCTAACATTTTTTGGCATCTATTCCTGTGCGCTCTTCGTGGCTTTCTAACGATAAATTCAAGCCCAAAACAATCCATGGAAACCATGTACTCTAGCTCTCAAAAACCCAAGAATGTGAACCCTCCCTGCTCCTTCTTGCTTGCGTCCAATGAAGGCCTTTGCATCGATGACCCTCCAGTGACCCCTGCGGGCCACTCTCTGTTTACACTGAGGGAACGGCTGGTTGCTAGGAAACTGAGCCTCATCGACCTGTATGGATCATCACGGTCACCGCACACCTGGCCATCATTCGCGTTCACCGTACCGACAGCATGACCGTGCTATGACCGTTCACTCAGGACACAGAGCACCCAACAAAAGACCTGACAGCAGGCAGCTACGAGTGTTTTCTATCAGAAAAAAAAGTAAGGGCACAAATACCATCCAAAACAACTGTACAGATAGACCATAGCCACACACTACACTGTAACCATAAATGGTCAATTCACATGCAATAGAACACAAAATATGAAAATATGCACCCCCTGCTGTATTTCAACATCAATGCTGCTTTCACTCATAGTTTCAGAGTAAACTAAAATACATGTTAAAATACATACAGCTCCGAGCGAGTTTCATAATCCAGCACAGAAAAATGCAGGCGAGCAAGCTGTAAAATTGATGGCTGTGTGTGTGTGTGTGTGTGTGTCTGTGTGTCTGTCTGTCTGTCCGTCTGTCTATCTGTGGGAATGTGTATGAGCTCCTGTATCAAAAAGACTGATTGACTGTTGAAATGAGAGCATGCGTTTTTATGTCTGTATGTGTGTGCATGTGTGAATGTGTGTAATTGTGTATGTGCCCCTTTGTCAGAGAGACTGACACCGTTTGAATGAAAGCATTTGTGTTCAAGAGCGTGTGTGCTTGTGTGAGATCGAGACCAATGCAAGCGCGAGTTCACGCTGGTAGAATGCAAACAACAGCAGAATATTGAGCGGTTCAGATCTGTAGCCAGGAACGCTGGTAAACAACAGCAACTCTTCAGCCTGTATCTCCTGGATCACAACACCACTCCTGCGAGCAGGGCAATAGAGGTGAACACCACAGACAAGCAGAAATAAGATCAGCAATGTGAATGTGTGGGTCGCTGCTATCTGAACGCAGGCAGAGCGAAGATTTAAGCAGGGAATTATGCCATCATTTCTAGACAGTTACAGCCTAAAATTGTGGTAGAAAGAGCACATAGGCAATAGCCATCCACACATATACATTGTTGACACATACCCACACATTACACCCCACATATATACCGTGATATACTGATAAACTACTGAAAGATAAAAGAATGAATCAGGGGAGAGAAATCCTTTCTCTGCCAAATTGAGGTATTAAACTTCACCCATGTGCTATACTATTCAACATTAATGTGTCAGTAATGACAACCATAATTATAAGGCTTTCATTATATAATTAAAAATCTCAGCAACACCACACTAATGACAAACTGGACCATGATTACCCCACACGAGCACAGCGCTCAGCTCCCACCAAAGGCGATTGGCAAAGGCAACAGTCTGTGTGATGTTCAATCGCTCAAACAAAGACAATTCCCACTTTTAGACAAACCTCAAATGTGGCAATTAGCATTTAATTATACAACACAAACAAACAAAAACACAAACACAAATACAAACACATATGCTAGGAGCAAGTGAGAATCACAGAGCACAGTAAGAATGTTAGGATGTACTCGGGAGCGAGCGAAGCTCTTGTTTAGACATGCACGTTCTTTGTGTCACAGCTCAGGCTAACGCTAGTCAGACAGCCGCTCAGTCAGACAGATTTGAGCAAACCCATCAGCCACTGTGACCTCAGCTTCTAGGGCAAGGGTTCCTCGGCGGGTCAGCGGTCACGTGACTCTCATTGGAGCTTCCAGCCGTTGCATTGTGGGCAGCGCTTATGCTCGCTCAGCCGTGAAACTGCCCATTCTGACCCCGGAGGCAAAGCTGGGATTTTTCTAGATTTTATTTTTCCCCCCTCGATTAATAGCGAACGCTGATTTATGGATTCTAAAAGCCTTGACCGCAGGCAGGATTTTGAATTGCATCATAATGCATCAAAAGGTCCTTCAGACTGACAGCTGACAGCGGGATAGACTGTTAGGCGATAAAACCAAACAGCGGTGGGCAACAGAGACGTTTAGACCGAAAGCAAAATTTTTAAAACCCAGATCTCGGCACAATGGCTGAGAGGGCACGAGGGAACCCACCAATTCTACGCAAAGAAAGAATACGCCTGTTACCCCACTGTCAGCACATCCAGGGAGAGAAAAGGTCACAGGATTCAACTCAACAGAACAAGCTCTTGAAAGGTTTCGCTGGGACAACTGACGACGCCAGGGCCTCCTGCGTGTCCCAGCAGCCTCTCCGAAGGGCTTTCAGATGGGGGGGAAAGAGCTAGCGGTTAGCTGCGCGCAGGCGGTAACATTAATTAAGTGTCCAGCTTGGCCCTGGCTGGGGCCACAGTGCTCCAGGCTATGCTAATTAGCCTGCCCGTGGTCAGGCTTTCTTATTAAAGCAGAGCGGACAATATGGTGCAATAGCCGAGTCCGCCCGCCACCTTTTCACAGTCAACTAACAGATCAGTACAGTAATTGCTTTAATTGGGATTCTCTAAGGATCTTGTTCACTCCTTGAAGTAAGACAGAAAGAAAAAAAACTGAATACATCCAGCTGAATAAATTCTGAGTTATAAATTGCACCTTTCTCACACTTAGCGGGGGCATCGATCTGAGAAGAGCTCATTTCTTCCTTTGTGTTCATCCTTTTTTGTGATGTCGCTCAATTCCAGAGCTACTAGTCACATCAAATCAGTTTCTGCAGACAAGGGCCGGTTGAATGTTTATGAGATTTTTGTTTACTGATAAATGAATGCACTGCTGTGAATCTTGTCCGCACTTGTTCTCCTCAAGTAGTCCCAAACATATTGGCAGCATTACTGCTACCGTATGAAAACGTCAAAGACCATCAGGCCTGATCATGCCTGCTTAGAAAACAGTCAGTAAGTATTCAAATAATGACACAGTATAATGAGAGTTGCAACTGTCACCCAGTTCACACAATATAGATCTAAATTCCCACAAATTTAAGCGGACTTCTTCATTTTCGTAATTTTATTATTTTCAAACCCAATGTGCTGGAGCAGACAGCCAAAAATCAAAAATCAAACGCGTCACAGTCCAAATATTTATGGACTGCAATGTGAGTTTTTCGGGTTTTTTTTCCACGTCGTGGTAAATCTTCCTTAATCATAACCAATGCCTCTGCCGCTCCCAAAGAATAGACACAATAGACCATCACTAAATGACCAATCAAAATAGAGAGGGTTGCCATTGTTGACATGCTTCCCCAGTGTACTGTGCGAGGACAGAATGTGCCTCAGAGCCACTCACATTCTCACAGCCAGCAGTTATAAAATCCCTCCATCCTGGCTTGTAGTAGTATGCCACTGCCCCTAGAGGGTCGTCAGGGTAAATTTTGGGGGGGAGAGGTGTAGGGGGGTCAGTGTGGACAGTGGGCAAGCTGCAGTTGGGGTAAACCTCTGTAAGTAGAACGCAGATTTCTAAAATAAATTAATGGCATCAGGAATCAGGGACAAAATATCATCTGGGTCACTTTTTTTTAATAATAATCATCAAAGAGCTTTAAGCAGCATTATCACCCAAGTCTACAATAAGTGGTTGCTAAACAAGTCGTGCTTCAGCATTAACCATTTTGTCCGTAACTTAACGACATAAAATATTTACAGCAGACTGAAAACCTAATGACCAAACTCCATATGGACTCTAATATTTTATCTAATAAGTTTTTATCTGACACTTCTGCCTTCCTTCAATTCCTCACACGTTCACCACGCATGTTTTCACCCTTACTCCCACATGAAGAGCAGCAATGGAATTTGAATATCTTTTCTCTAATTGCTTTTATTGAATCCATTTTAAAATGTAAATGTGTGGATTTTCCACAACACAACTAAATGCGGGCAACGTCATTAGGCCAGAAATAATACAATAATGAGGAATAGTCAGTGCCATAGATACAGTAATTACAACAGTGAAAATACTTTCCAAAAGGCCACTACAGTCTTGATCACCAGCCAGACAGGAAGATGAGGCCCAAGCTTCTTGCGCACCTGGCAAACCTTTCCCACCTTTTCAACCACTCGGTAACTTTATTAGAAATTATTCACCTATCACAAACCCGCTGTGCTCCTTTGAAGTTTACATTTTATTTTGTTCACGTTATGCAATTAAATTAAGGTTAATTAAAGGCATTAGTCTCCAAGTTGTGAGAAGTCAGGTTTCAAATCATAATATCATACTTTCGGTCTTCAGTGCATTTCTAGACCTTCAGCAGCAGAACATCCATTCAGCTGAATTAGCACACGACCGCTGCAACATTTGGCTGCATAGAGCGTTTGTGTGCTTTAATTATCGGGGAGATTTCCCCAGTTAAATTTCCTTGAGCATTTTCTGGTAACCCAAGGTCTTATTTATAATGGTGCATAGGCAGAGAAATGATGCGTGTGCAAAGTTCTTTGTAGATTTCAGACGTCTTATACAACGAACTTGACATTTAAAACAGGCAAAATAAATAATATAATGGACGTATGAAAATATCAAGTAAATCCTGATTGATTAAATTGAAATTACAATTATTTTACCCCTGAGTCAGAGGTGGACATTCCAGGGGTCAGGAAGTTGAAGTCCTGTTACTTGTCACTTCCATCCACGAACTCAGCCAGCTGATATCACTAATTTGCTCAGACTCCTGGCTGAAGGGTTTTTGTGATTAGAAAATCCAACTATAACTTGGAACAATACCTAGGAGGACTTTCACTTTCTGAACTTGGAATGTCCAACTCTGCCTGGAATGTCCACTGTACCTGTGTGCAATACAGAGACCTTTTACGGTTCATATTTTAACAGAGTAGTCAAATTGTGGAATCTTCTACTCTTTTCTATTCAGAGTGCATCTAGTCCCTCTACTTTTAAGCATAAACTTGGCAAGTTTCATACACAGAAATTTAGTTCAAGTTTTAATCCAGATGTCATGTGCTCCTGGGTTAGTGCTTGCAGATGCCCGTCTTGCCGCCCAATCTGAGTTTAAACTATGTTTATTTGTTTTAAAGCTATTCTGACCTTTCTGGCATGTCGCACAGCACTTAGTAAAAAATTTAACATGAACAACTCCGCCTCCCTCCAAAGTCCCACCCTCTTCCCCCCGATTCACAGACTTCTCCTACGAAAAAAAAATATAGCTAATATATAGTAGTTTGTCAGACTACAAAGGTAACTAAACGTTACGAGGGCATTTAATTTTATACCACATATAGAATTGAATATTATGTAATTACTGTTGGTTAGTTTTCACTTATCGGTGCCTCTGAATCTGACTCCATTGACCCGTTTAACTCGCGCTGCTCACTTCCTCGCGCCGCACGCTATATTTTTTTCGTAGGAGAGTGAAATGGGTCAATAGAGTCAGATTCAGAGGCACCGGTAAGTGAAAACTAACCAAATGTAATTACATAATATTCAATTGCATATATGCGGTAAATAAAATGCCCTAGTAACATTTAGTTACCTTTGTAGTCTGACGAACTACCATTAACATTATTATCGTAATTATAGCATTTCAGCGCCGTTTGTTTACAGTCAAATGCGTCGTTTTTTTTTTTCTGCCAGAGAGGCACGCGACCCGCAGGCAGTGACAGCGGTAGGCAACTGGAAGGGGCACGGCGACAGATGACAGACAGGAAGCTCGGCAAATCATTTTATTCGGACCGAAGAAAATGATCGGTCAGACTTTTATCAAAAATATATGAGAATTGAATATTGAGGAGTTTCAACACCTGGTGGATTTCTTTTACATTTTAGTGCGCCATACGCTTATTAGGAGCATTTTAAGATTACAAAAGAAAAGTGTAAAAATGCCAGAAAGGTAAGAATTGCTTTAAGGGGCATTAAACCTAGAGGTTTTATCCTGATAAATGTCCCTTCTGTGCCACGTCTTATATTTCATTTATTTAATCAATGTTTTATCTTAAGATCCAGTTTTTCTAAGAATCAGGCAGAGGGTGATATATATTGGTCTCAGATTTGCCTAAAATTTTGTTGGTGAAAGATGGTTAGTTCAAAAGAAAAACTGCAAACTTTTAGGTGCCAATACCCTTCAATTTCTTTTTTAGAGGCACCAGAAGAGCCAAAGATTCTGAGATGAGAATTCAGAGCTGAAAAAAATTCAGTTTTGAAATGCAATTATATCATCGCGCCGACAACAGCCCACATTCATTTTCTCATATGTCAATCTGCTACTTGTTGGGCTCACTGTAATCTGAAATTTTTGTGGGCTGTCGAGGGCAAGTCCTGTAAGGGGCCCTGCAAGTTGCTAGTTTTGGCCATTTGAGCAGTCATAACAGGGGCATTTCCAGACTGTGCCCTTGACAGCCCAAGAACATTTATTCATGAAATGATACCATGGGAAGTCCTTTACATAATCAATACAAATTAAGTGTGGGATGTTGAGGGCGCAAGAGTATAGGTGGCACTTCAGTCAGAGAAAAAGTGAAATTTGGCATTTTGAGAGGTCAAAGTTCTCCGTGCGCCCTCATCCGATTTTGATTAAACCTTTTCCGTTGGATAGCCCTACATGTCTACTAACTGTGATGTGAAGATTACTCTGAGTTTTTGCAGCATTAACCCTTTATAGTCGGGCCATTCCATATGAAGTTGACCAAAGGTCCCCAGGTTACCAACTCAGATTTGGCTCAAATTTATTTTTGGAGTATTTCTATTCACAATGAACACATGCAAAATTTTAGCATCCTACTCCGAGGTGTTTCCAAGATATGGCCCCCCAAAAATCGGGGGCTATGTTCCCTTTTTGCCCCCGTGAATCATGAACGATAACACCGCCCTGCATGAAATTTGCTGAACAAGAGCGGATTTTTAAGTAATTTTGGAGCGCTGAATCCAAATATCACGAGTTTTTGGCTATCACATCAGGTTTTGTCACAAATCCCTGCCCTTTGGATAACGAGAATCCGGTTCCAGCATAGTAAGTCCCTGCTGTTTCTCATGAATTAAACACTCCAAATCACCACCACGAAGTATTGCATCATCATGAAAAATAACCACACCCCAAGTAGCCCATGCCAATCCCCTTTTCACCTTTTGCCTGTTGCATGATGGCTGATTACTGTTGGTGCCTAAAGAGAGACTGCCCCGAACTAAATTATTCCCGTAAATCAAAGAAAAGAAGATTTAATCCTTAGGTAAATTGCATTTGTTTTATTACATCATGCAGAATGCTTAAAATCTAACTGTGTCATTCTGCTTTCATTTATCATTGTGTATTCTTAGATATATCAATATGAAGAAAAGAATTCGCAATTTGTTAAAAAAACCTGACGTGATACTCAACTTTTTTAGGGCAAATTTGAAATCAGCACCTTCAAATGATATAAAATCAACACAGTTTATCAAATCAGCAGAGAAAAAGTTTCAAAATGCAGGGTGGTGTTATTTATAGGGATTTTGGAGGCCAATATCTTTGGAGCAAATCATAGGAATGGGCTGAAAATGGCTATCCAGGGTAATTTGGGCCCATGCTTTCATAATCTCTTGTCAAAATGAATCTACCTCTTTTCGTTTTCAAGATACCGTATATGACCAAATAATCGCCCGCGTGCAAATACGCGCCTGTGTGCAAAAAGCCGCCGGGGGTCCGACCTCATTTTGCGTATTAAACGCCAGTTCAATTAAACGCCCGGGGTTCAATTAAACGCCCCGGCGATTATTTGCACTATTGTAATATAACGTCTGTGTTACCCCATGTTGCGGTAATACAGACGCTAAAACATACATACATACATACATACAAAGACGCTGTCTTTGTATGTATATCTGATGTCAATAAAGATGTGGGGAAAAAAATAGCAGACAGTCTTTGGCACAGAGATATAAAAAAACTTGAGTGGACAACATCATTGGCTGGACCAAAGCGCACACGACAGAATAGCTCTGCCATCTTATGTATGTATAAAAGTCCAATGAGACGCATGTAAACATTAAACATGGGTGTCGACAATTATTATTTTTTTGGGTGGGGGACTATTATAATATAACGTCTGTGTTACCCCATGTTGCGGTAATACAGACGCTAAAACATACATACATACATACATACAAAGACGCTGTCTTTGTATGTATATCTGATGTCAATAAAGATGTGGGGGAAAAAATAGCAGACAGTCTTTGGCACAGAGATATAAAAAAAACTTGAGTGGACAACATCATTGGCTGGACCAAAGCGCACACGACAGAATAGCTCTGCCATCTTATGTATGTATAAAAGTCCAATGAGACGCATGTAAACAGTAAACATGGGTGTCGACAATTATTATTTTTTTGGGTGGGGGACTTGTTTTCCGTGTTCTTTTTTTTCTTTTTGTACTTAAAAAAGTACACGAATAAGGAATTGCAAATCAACAATATTTATGCTCTATTATTTGGCAAAGCTAAAGAATAAGCTCTACGATTGCCTTACCCATTATATAATCACTCAGTTACCTACGTTTTTGTTTCCTTCAAAGGAAAAGCGTTCGCATCCAGCTGTGCCTGCGAGTCTGACTCAGGTCAATACCTGGAAGAAACTAGTCGTGATATGCACATATGAATATATATGTATGCTTTGTGTATTAAGATTGGAACAACTTCATTCTGAAGTGTTCATACCCACTTGTTGTCTTCATTCAGTCCATCTTTGCCCTGACACGATGAATAACAGGATGATATTGCGTGTTGCCCCAACTGGGATCAATGTAGAAGTCTCAAAACTAAAGCTCGTAAGTAAATGAAACCGCGCCAGTTTCAGTTTCCGCGAATACACTGTTAATAATAAACGAATAAACTGAAGCCTTTTTTGCAAGGTAATTTAACTGGCACCTTTTAGCCAGTTATTTTAACTGTAATTTTACAATAAGTTTACCACGGTTCAGTACATTTTCAGTGTAAACCACCGTTAAATGCGCGCAGGACTCCACTTTCAGTTATAATGACAAGGAGACAATGCGTTAATTTAACGGTTAAATTCGGTCAGTTTATAACTGTGTAGGAAAGCCGAACTGGCCCGGTGCAGGTCGGTGCAAAAATAAATAATGGCCTGTTGCAAATACCCGCCTGGTTCTTATAAACGCCTGGGGTCCAAGTCGATTTTGCAAAATAAACGCCCGGGCTACTAAATGGTAATATACGGTATTGGTCTCTCAAATATGAAAGTTTTTATGGGCAGAAATCAAAAATTCAGTTTCCAAGGGCCCCCTATGAGGCCAGGATCCCTTACAGAGCCCAGATTGTGGTGGATTCCTTCTACTTGAGGACAGGTCTGTCTGTACAAGGAAGATAGACTGCACCAAAGGCATAATAGTGGAGATTGGAGACCCTGAAAAGGGTTCCGGCTTAGAAAAGTCACTTTTTTGTCAATTTTGGATTGGCAAGTTCACCATGTGGGCAGTTACCTATGGTAATGAAACTTGTCCTACATAATTGCAAATGTCTCAGCTTTATTTGTTCAAAATTACAACTTGTTTTCTCATCTCCTTCACCATTTAATCATGTTATCAAATATAGGTCTTCTGGGGTAAAAACTCCCATTATTATTCCCTTTGTTCTGCAACTTGAAGTTTTAAATAGACAGTGCCTACTCATAAACTTGAGTCACATCATTTCCTAAGATAATCTAAGCCTAATGGGAGTCGATGACTGTGGAAGATTCTTGTACTTCGGTTGAGCTCATATGGAATGACCCAGTCCAACTTAGTAAGAAAGGTTTACAAAACTATACACTGAGTTGCAGGGTTTTATAACCTCAGTACTTAATGCAGTATATGACACACATATATAAATGCACAAGCCTCTGTAAGGGATCCTGGCCTCATATGGGGCCCTTGAAAACTGAATTTTTGATTTCCGCCTATAAAAAGTTTCATATTTGAGAGGCCAATATCTTGAAAATAAAAAGAGATGGGTATATTTTGACAAGAGATTCTGAAAGCCTGCACTCAAATTACCCTGCATAGCAATTTTCAGCCCATTCCTATAATTTGCTCCAAAAATATTGGCCTCCAAAATCCATATAAATTACAGTTTGTGATTTGAGAGGGCAAAGGGGGGCGTGGCCCCCAATTTTTGGGGGGCCATATCTTGGAAACATCTTTGGAATGGGACGCTAAAATTTTGCATGTGTTCATTGTGAATATAGAAGTACTCCCAAAATAAATTTGAGCCAAATCTGAGATGATGATCTGGGGACCTCTGGTTGACTTCATATGGAATGACCCGACTGTAAAGGGTTAATGCAGCAGAAACCCAGAGTAATCTTCGCATTACAGTTAGTAGACATGTAGGGCTATCCAACAGAAAAGGTTTAATCAAAATCGTATGAGGACGCACGGAGAACATTTACCTCTCAAAATGTCAAAATTCACTTTTTCTCTGACTGAAATGCCACCTATACTCTTGCGCTCTCAACACCCCATGCTTAATTTGTGTTGATTATGTAAAGGACATCCCATGGTATCATATTATGACTAAACCATCTTGGGCTGTCAAGGGCCCAGTCTGGAAATGCCCCTGATATTACAGCTCAAATGGCCAAAAATAGCATCTTGCAGCGCTCCCTATAGGACTTGCCCTCGACAGCCCACAAAAATTTTCAGATTACTGCAAGCCCTACAAGTAGTAGACTGACATATGTGAAAATGAATGTGGGCCATTGTCAGCGCAATGGTATAATTGAATTCCAAAACTCTTTTTTTTTCAGCGCTCATTTCTCGTCTCGGAATCTTTGGCCCTTCTGGTACCCCTAAAAAAGAAACCGAAGGTATTGGCGCCATCCTTCACCTACAAAAATTTTAGGCAAATCTGAGACCATCATATATCACTCCCTAATAGTTAACTGCCTGATTCTTAAAAATACTGGCTCTTAAACAGTGTAGTGTTTTTTCCAATGTCTTCGTGTATTTGTATATTCATGGCATAGCGAATCTTAAATAAATACCCATAGTTGTATAAATTAGGATACCCACCAATTTGCTGTTTTTCTTTTGTTGGATGAAACACTAAGGTTTGTAAACCATGCAAATTTTCATAAATAAGACCCCTGCACTGCACATTGCAACAGCATTATTAAAATTTTCCTTTGCTTGATTGGAGCTTTGTTTGGCATCAGCGATCTCCAGAAACAGTTCTGGCCTTTTGCGCTGCAAGCAGCAGCCATGATCGAACAAGGTCTGTGTTCGGAGAGCAAGTTTGAGCGCAAGGCCATTCACCATGTCTGGAGAGGGAGGGAGGGAGGGAGGGAGGGAGGAAGAGAGAGAGAGAGAGACTCGCACTCAATGTGAACAGTGCGGAAGTATGAGGTATTGAAATGAATTACACCTTGCCATCCGTGTATTTTGAGCTCGACCTCGACCATTTGTGGGCACTTTAGGCTAGCAGCCAGAGCTGTAAGTGGAGGAAGCGAGTCTGAGGGAAGAGTGAGACAGCTCACCCACGACCGCATTGCGCTCCTCTTCACACATGCACTGGCACTGACACCATGGTTTATTTTTACCCTCTATTTGAGCGAACAAAATCAAAACTAATAAATTGAAGAATGCGCAGAAACACACTAAAAATTGCCTTGAAAAAAATAATACTGATTTGAATTTATAGCGTACTTTATTCGGCAACACACAGCTACAGTGTTAAACACTAATGGCTGTTGCACCCGTTATTAATTCAAAAATTTAGAAAACTCAAGAAAAGCGCATTTTGAAAAAAAAAAAAAATTTTTTTACGTGGCAACTATAATTTTGTTTTTTTATTTTCAATGTGCCATAAAATATCAAAACTTCATTTCAGGGTTTTTTTCCCCCTTTCTTCAGCATAGCCTGGTACCCATTATATAATATGCAATTAATCATAAAATGTTTTACCTTAAATAGGTAAAGTACACTCCAATACTGTGGAATGTTTTCAGAGTGAATGAATAGGTAATTAAAAAAATGCTTGAGAACAAGCCAGAACTAATAATTGGTGTAAGGGTATGTTCTGTGCCTACCCTATTTTCAGCTCAGGTTATGCCACTGCTCCTGGCCATTCAACACGGCCTCTTTCCCTCAGATACAAGACGATGTGATGGGCCACAGCTGAAGTGATTACAATGAATCACAGCTGTGGTCCTCCAATATGCTGGGCTGGTTCTTTGTCTGGTAGGAAGCACCCTACATTCCCTTTCTATCATTACACCCCTAAACTTTTGAACCCATGAAGAAAGCTCCACCACCTCAAATGCCTTTGATAAAGAGGCCTCTGTGTTGACTCTAATTTCCCATTTGTACAAGAATGTTTAGCACAAGAGCCACGTTATCAAAAGATTTATTTTTTGTTACAAATAGGCAAAGGTATAGCATTTGTGGCTACATCACTAAACTTTGCAAACTAGTAAATATTATTGTTTTCATAAATATGAAGTTAATCTCAAAAATTTCATTAAATGATAATGATTTTGTATTACAAAACTGATCTGCCTGAACAGGGACTTATATAGTTGCTGATACGTGGTCCACCCAAATCAAAAGTATCAAACTTCATATCCAGTGAAATGATGAATTTAGGCCATAAAAGAAACATAGCTAAAGAAGAACAAGCCCCTAGCTTGCATTACTGCCACCTCCCCTCCAGTCCTCTGAGAACTGCACTCCAATGTAGAGAGAGATTCATTCCTGTGATGTGAAGAAAACAGTGAAAACTATCATCAAGCCGGCATTAAGACCAGATCCATGGGAACTATGGCATCCAACAGTGAGCCCCTCGCACTAGCAGATGATGTAGCCGCCTCCGCCCTCCACACGTAGAACTTGGAGGGGTTTGGGGGAATAGAGGTCAATTCCCTAGGTAATGTGTTTACTATGAAAAGATGTGGGCCATTTTATCTGTAGACAAAAGGGCACTCGTTATAGAAAAAAAAGCCAGACTGAAATTAATTATTTGTATTTTCCCCCACCCAACAAAAATATTTGCATGTGTGAAAATACCCCTTCACCCTTCCTTCTCCATTAGACCCCACCATCATTTTGTAGGCATTATTTATTGGGTACTTAACAAAAGTGGAAATTAAAAAGGGAAGGAAAACAATATAAACTATCTGCGTTTTTGCAAACCGCACCACCGGCTGGGATTCAGGCTCATGAAACTATCATTAAAAATGCATTAAAAGGTAGTCTAGGTGAGTCAATACGCAAACAAGGCCAATGATACGAAGCTTGCATAGCACCAGCTTTATGCATTGAGACACTCCCAATGTGCTGTTCAACCCATTGTGACACAAACTGATTTATTTCAGAGCACAAAACCACTAAACTGGGCGAAGGCAACAAATACTGTATGTCATTTAAGATGGATGACATATGTGCACCACATTACCGCCACACACGTTTCCATTTGTGAAGGCACGAAAACAGAGCATAATCCAATGCCATCTCTAAAATAATCCACTGGGTGGACGGGAGTCATCACCTTCTTGGTTACCTCAGCTCACTTTAAAGCACAAATATTTAGAGACCTGTGTTGAAGGGAGTCTGGTTTTTATTCATCATAACTGATAGAGGAGGAAATGCCAGGAGAGAAAGAAGAGACCTCGGGCACTGCAATTCAAGTCACCAGGCTCACTGCAGTCATGCCTGGTTGGATGCCCAGTCACCTGAAAAAGACAACTTCATAAACTATAGGGATAACAGGCCTCAACAGCGCCTTTCGGATTTCTAGGGATTGGTCAGAGCTGAAACAGCACCAGTCACCCTTCTGGGGATTGACCACAGCTGAGAACCTTATGGGGATTGGAAGAGGCTGGAGTACAGATAATCAAAGCTGATTAAAGCCTTTATTCACTGGAGTTGGTAAGGATTTACTATGATTAGAAAATCAAAGGACAGAAACTGATCTGCATTGGTAAGACCAGATAGTGACTCTGATCAGTCATGAATGAAAATAGTCCACACTCTGGGCCGTTCACAACACAACTCCATGCAGACTTGCCACAAATGCTTGTAGACACGATCAATTTGCTTGTAAACAGCTTAAATTTTGGACAATGGAAAAATCATTTTTGCCAGCCCATGCCTACGGCAATGCTCAATCCCCATGAGCAGTTTCAGATTGATTGGCCAAACGATCAAGGAGAAAAAAATGATTCAGACAGAGGGAGGGAAGGAAGGAAGGAAGGAAGGACAGATTTTTCTTCATTTTACAGTCAGATGCAGATGAATTTCCCAGGATTGAAACTGCCAGATAATTTTCCAGACTGAGACTTTCAATTATCTGGAACAGAAACTTAATTTAGGAGGGTAATGACAACCAAACTGACCAGTACTGAGAGTGTGGAGAACTCATACCACTGATCAATATAAAAATAAAATTAAAATAACTATTAGGATTGGGCAAGATCGTATGACTAGTCAGGCCAAGAATGCTACAAACTGTCACTCTCTGAGTCCTTAATCCATTACAGGTAAAAAAAAAAAAAGCATAGCATGAAACCTTAAATTCACTTTCTCCTTAAAGAATATTTAACCTGGCATTTATAATTTTACTGTTTCAATTTTTGAACATTTTAAACCACAAAAAAAAAAATTCATATGCACATGACCTCAAACATGCTTCTATTAGGCTAGTCCTGAGAGTCCAACATCACTGTTAATCTATTATAGGAACTGCCAATGTGGTCAAAACATCATGGTTTCAGCTTCACATTATAGAGGGCTCTTTGAGTCCCCTACCATTGCCAGTTTCACTGAGATTTTACTCCACAAAGACCACAAAGAGTTACATGCAAACGAGGTCTGGCAGTATGGCCAAAAGTCCTTTTATTCATGACCATTAGTAGATGGATGAGTTCCCAGCCTTACAGAGCCAATTAGCTAAGCATGCCAAAACAGACTTTACAGTGAGTTTCAGAGATTTGAACTAATAAAAATGGAAAAACAGGAACAATAAGCAAACATGCAACTGTCACTCGACCAACATGCTCCCAAGATTAATACACCATCTGAAAATGCCATCTATGAATCATTTCAGCCAAGACTCTCCTGACAAGATTATAGGCCTTCACAGGGCTTTGCTGGCTCATGACATTATTTGCAGAAAGCCTGTCTCTGCTCTTCATCAGAGTAGCTAATTGGCTGGAGTACAGTGGCTCTGCAGTGACATCTGAGCTGGCAATTGCCTGCCACACATTGCTCAAAAATCAAGAGCAGAACTTAAAGCCCCTGAATTCAGAAGCTGAACACACATTGAGATTAGTGTCAGTGCTAACGGCACTAACCACCCAAACTTTTACGAACAGGCTAAAAAGTTTATTATGCTTAATTAAATGCATTAGCTCAGAGAGCAAATAACGCAAATTAGTCTTGGCAACAAGCCGTCTTCTGTGTGCCAAAACCACGCGCAACTACAGGAACTCCCCAATTAAAAAATGAAGACTCCCGCAGTGGCTTACAATATAGCATGACATGATCTCCAATTGCTCAACATATTTAACACATGCTGTTATCAATCCAATGGCTCACTTCTCTGCTAGTGTCAGGAAAAAAACTTGGGGCAGGTCAACCCCAAGATCTCTGGTGGTGATGAAAGCATCAAAACCATATAAAACAACAAACTCAGCAATTACACAAAAGAAGTCCACCTTCAAGGTTTCAGTGGCTCGCAATAATAATACTACATAACCCCCATATGCACAACATGTTTAACGCATGTTGTTATCAGTTCAATAACTCACCACTATGTTGGTGCCATGATAGACTCTAAGCACACCGACCACAGGCTTCCAAGCGGTGTTGAGCACATCCTGAGTTATCTTCAAAACCTCTGACGCCTTTGCTCTCCACTCCTACACTTTGCACAGCCTTTGAAGGCTACAAATACTGACATTATTCTCCAGCTTTCACCATCCAAGTGCAAACCGCTAGAGTTCGAATGACTGGTGCCATCGCTAAAAACATTAGTTGATAAACAGTCAGGACACTCTCCCGAGTTGGTGGTGGGAGGAGGTTGCAGTAGGACAGTTGTTCTCGGCCCATACAGGAAGTGCTGTGATTTCATCCCTCCAGCACCCCGCAGATAAATGTTCCAAACTGGCAGCAGTGGGTAACAACACTCCCACTCTGCTTAGAAGATATTTTAGGCCCTTCCTCACACAAACACCATTGCATCAGCCGGAGTTCAAACTCATGCCACGCGTTCCTGGCTGGCCCAAGAGCTTCTTTTGAACTGAGTGGTAGATACAAAGTAAAGCAGAGTTATAATTAATTCCATTTCATAATTTTTTAACTCATTTTTACTTTTTGATAAAACCTACACCATGGCTGTCCAACTCTGTTCCCAGAGATTTAAAGCCAACAGTCATAGATCCAACCTTAACATAAGGCCCCTTATACAACAGCTAAAGACTGCATTGAGCTGCCAATTAGCAGAACTATATGTCCCAAATTAGGATTGAAATGAAAACCTACAGGGCAGTAGATCTTCTGGAGTAGGGCTAGGCTGCCCTAACCCACACAATCTTGATTTTTGCCTCTCGCACCTTATCAGCCATAGACACATGCAGATGTCTCCTCCAGCACTTGGATTCCTTTCTATGCAAAAAAAAAAAAAAAAAAAAGAACCTTACTAGGCGTGCCAGCACCACTCACCAAACACTGGAAGACAAGAGCAGGTCAAGTCCTGGCAGAGGTTCAGCATAAACTGGGAATGCCAAAAGGCTGCAAATTTAACTCAGTCCACTGTATGATATTTTAAGCCCCTGCACTGCTCAAGATTGTTATCATCAACCCTGGGATAAAGGATCAGTAGAACTGAAATACCTGAGCAAACCCACTCAAACTGCATTACAAATAAAATACCCACTCACACTGTTACACTAAGAATGTCAAATCAACCTGTATTACACTGAGAATACCCACTCGCACTGTTACACTGAGAATACCCACACACGCTGTCACACTGAGAATACCCACACACCATGTTACACTGGGAATACCCACACACGCTGTTACACTGAGAATACCCACACACCCTGTTACACTGGGAATGCCCACACACGCTGTAACACCGAGAATACCCTCTCACACTGTTACGCTGAAAATACCCACACACTGTTACACTAAGAGTACAAAATTACACTATTAAACAGAGAGCACCCACTCACACTGTTACACTGAGAATACAACATAAAACTGTTAAAATCAGAATACAAACTCACACTGTTAAACGGAGAACAGCCATGCACACCATGTTATAATGAGAATACTCATTCACATTTTTTCAGTGAGAATAGCCACAAACACAGGGTTGCACAAACAATATGCAGACTAACACTGTTTTAATGCGAATACCCACTCACACCGTTATATTGAGAATAGCCATTATACACTGTGATACTCTGAGAATACACACTCAAAATGTTACACTGAGACTACCAACTCACATTGCGCTACAACGGGAATACCCATTCATTTCATTACTCTGAAAATGCCCACACATTCATTAGCACTGTTACATGAAAAGTACCTACTTACAATCTGTTACTTTGAGAATGATACTCACTTCCATTCTATAAAAAACACTGCTAAAATAACCAACCATGCGGTCTCATCACGCTCCTTAATACAATGTGTCACTGTTAATGCAATTAATTACACTCCTCGTTACATAAAGATGTCCAGTACCACTGTGTATAGTGCTGTGACTGTCCCACCTATTATTAAATTGAGATACTGTCTAACTGCATTTAGCAAGATACACCGAACTAATTTGGATACAGAACATACATGTCTTCAAGAAAAACAAAACCGCAGAAATTAGACAAAACTAGCGTGTATATAATGGAAAAGGGACTAATTGCTGAAATACGCTCCTGACAAAACGCAGTTGTTGTTTTTTTTTTTTTTTTTTTTTTGTATCCTTGCCATAAAGCAGTTCCCTTAAAATGATTTAGTTACAACACGTAACTACTTCGATCCAGACACACAATTTGTAAATACTGGGCATCGGAGGGCATTATGTCGTAATCAATCCATGGATCGTCGTCTGCACTTTCAATCACCGTAACAGGAGCTTTACCTTGATTTGCCTCGACCTAAAGGTGCCAGCACAGCGCAAAACTGTTAGAAACTGGTATGAGCTGCGCTCAGTACCATGGTGTTTCCTAAAGAGCAAACCCCTGCAAACCCAGCAGCGACTGTAGCTGTTGAACCCTGCATTTCAGATCACAAATACAACATTCACAAAGCGCCACAGTCACTCATTGCATTTCAGATCGTTTTTGAGACAATGTGGTCGGCAGCCAGGTCTATAGAGCAATCATAATCGTATTCTGCGTGTACATAAAAAATGCGACAGTTAAATCTTTTAATAAATGATTCAATACTCTACCTAGTAGATCCTCTAGCGGAGAGAGCAAGCAATTGCACGTTATTATTTGCCCGATAAAAGCACAATCTAAACATCCTGGTAACGTAGGGTCAAATGAACAAATATACCCATCTAGAGCGCATTAATGTATATCCAAGACGAATTTAATAGTATTGGTGATGTCACGTAAATATTAGTAGGTTAGAAAAACTGCATGTCTCGGTTATTGTCCTCTCTATTGATCGCAGTCTGTCTGCAATGAATGGCTGCGAAGGCGAGGAAACCGTGAACTTCAGGTGACCGACCGTGGCTTTGACTCCGGCAGCATACAGACATGAACCTTTCTCATCGGGGAGGGGGGGACGAAATAGCAGATCAAAATATAATTGATACGGCACAGAAATAATCGTGGGAATAGAATAAGATGTACATCGCGGAGTGGGTTTGATCTTACGAAAGTTAGCCAGATGCGTACACGGAGAGAGAAAATAAGTTGCGGTGCTAATGCTGGGGCACGGCAGCCTGAGTCTAGCCTGGCTTGTCTGATCCGACTGACCCTTCATTTTATTGCGGCCAGATTCACTGATCCTCCCCTTTTGCTTCCAAGAGAGCCGGAGTTCCGCGGACGGAATCGCGAAAATGTCTCTGCCATATTGCCACATACGACCGACACACACGCTCACTGACCACAACCTTTGGGAGAACGAGACCTTTATTGATCACAGAAGATAACGCTTAAATGTGCTCACTGGCGAGCTTCACATCGCCAACATGGCTGCCTCGTACGGACCTAAAAAAGAAGAATTAACCTACTCAGTGTCTTTGTCTGTTTCACCTCTTTAACCCTAAACTACTGCGCAAAACACAAGAACAGCCGTAAAAATCACAGAAAGCCAGAAATGGACTTACGCGAAGGCAGGCGCTTGGGTTGGTCCTGCTTCCTGCGGGGCATTTTCGCCCTTTTTCACATTCTCCTCCGTGTTTAGGGGTATGTTTCAAAAATGATTTTGTCCATTGAAATTGGGAGCGAGGCGCGGATGGCAGGGACTTGTCGTGCACCTGGCTCAGTCTAGATTGTATTGTTGGGATCAGGCGCACCGGAGAAGAGGTGCTGTTGCTGTTTCTTGACTATGGCTGCTCTCTCTAAAGCTAAGTGTGTGCCTCCGAACCCCTAACTAACACTAATGCAGGGATCAAAGGGCAGCAGTTGCGGAGCAGACGCACACTCGCTCTCTCTCTCTCTCTCTCTCTCTCTCTCTCTCTCCACACACACACACACACACACACACACACACACACACAAGCTCCGAAGGTCTTTTCAAAGCGGCACAACCGCGGCACCTCGCAGATAGTGATGGATATGCCCCTCAATTTAAGATCTATACAGATACATTTAACAGACTTGCTGTATCATGTGACGTGTGCACTCAAGTTGGGTAGCCCACTAATGAATTGAAATATACTGTTCGTAATTTCAGGGTGTCTGTCTGATATTTATATTATTCATATTAATTACAATTATCATTAATATCCTATGTTTCCGTATTGCATCCCATCACTTAGCGTCATAAATTGCACGCATGCATATGGATGATGATTTTCTTCAAACTGGACAATATCAAATAAAGAAAGAATATTACCGTCGAGATGTTATTTTAACGAGCATGACAAGCTTGCATATTTTCATTTACCGATAAAAGAGACTGATTTTTTTTTTTTTTATCTTTTGACCTTCACCTATTGGCTATGGGGCACCTTTTTCATAATTATTAATTATTGTAACTTAAAATAGAAGTGGTAATAATAATAATAATAATAATAATAATAATAATAATGTTGACTGTACTGATAGCACCGTGAGCATTTTATAATAATTTTCCGTGACATTGTTTGTACGTGTGAACAGCATATCCTCAGATTCTGTGGTGGCTGGTCTGGTTTCCTGGGGGAACTACAGGCAATATTAAGATATCATTTATAAAGTTTTAGGTACATCGCAACTGCGGCAAACCAGGCTGTCCCTTACCCTGGAATAAGCGGAGGCAATTATTGAGTGATTCACTTTGCCACAACATCAAGGCATGGTTGATTTATTTATTTATTTATTTATTTGAGATAGGGGCCGTGCACATCAATAACATTTCTGTTGGGGAAGGCAAATTTTCATCTGCATGCCATGAGCTACTTGCTCTGCCTGTGGGAGGAAACAGGAGCACCTGACAGTAACCCACTGTGAACTCAGGGAGAACATGCAGACTCCATGCAGAGGAGATGTAGACCAGCTGAGACTTAAGCTGCTGAACCCGCATGCTGCCCCAGCTGATGGATACCCTTAAAAATGTAGCTATACAAGTTCAGTTCTTCCTTTACTTCTGCCTGTTTTAATTACTTGGTTACTTCCAGAATAACCAACACCCTTAAGTAATATCATATAAATGCTTATAATAAGCAATAATTGGTTATTTCAATATTCAGCCAGTTGCTTCCCTAAACAACCTCACCACCTGTGAAGACAACATACACTTGTATCCTTTATTACTTTTTTTTCTGGCCTATTTTCCTCCAGTTATCATTTCTTCAAACACTTTTTTCAGTGTCCTTATAGTACAAAGTGCTATTTTCAAGTGTTTATGTATTCTTCATAACCCATTACCTCACTTTTGAAGGTCAATTGTCAAGTATCTCCTTTAAATTTACAGTTACTTACAGATGGATGGATGGATTTTACCTTATTTTTATACCCTTTGGAGTCGAGATGGTATGCAACGACTCAACATACACAATATAGCATAAGTGTGTGGACACTTCATTGAAATCTCATTGATATAGATAAAATTATGTTTTGTAATATAAATATCAAAATGTTTTATTGAATTTGAAATTAATTGGTCATTGTGGCCTGATATGACAGACTTTTAGCTTCCTTTTTAGGGTACAACAATTCAAATCTGTTTTACAATTATGATTTTGTCGCACTTCGTTCCCTCCCTATCTGAAGACTCCATTGAAACAAATTGCAGTTGTGAAGGGGCAGTGGAGCATTTACAAAAAGGGTAACAATTTCCAAATCGTGGTCCAGAATTGTATGTAAATACGCTCAAATGCAAACTGAAAGTCTGTCCCATCAGCACATACTGACCGACTCATTCCAAAATCAATTGTCAGATAAATAGAATTTAAAAATGCCAGTTTTCTATGTATGTCGATGAGGTTTCAGCAACGTGTCAACACACTTTTGGCTATATAGAGTAAATCCTTTAGCGCAAGATCAACATAAATAAAAAATATTACTGATTTAATGCTTCATTTAATTTAAAATAGTTTTTATGGGTGCCAATAATATGTCCTCCCGTGATTTTATTTTCTTTGGAAAATTACGTCACTTGTTAGGTAACCATAAAAAATGCTAATTAACATATTGAATTGAAACTATCTTCTGCTTTTAGTATTTTTTGAACTTGAAAAAACATGGATTGTTTGCTATATCATTTTTATATGGTATTTTTTTTTAATGAAGTCTGCCAATATTTCTAGATCTGATTATCACCAACAGTTGTGATTTAAACAATTCATATTATTAGGACAATATTTATCATATACATGTTCTTCAAAAAATTATTAGGAATGCCTCCCTCCTTTTGATTTATGCTTGATGGTAGTAATTCCTGTGACAACGAAGTCTTTTCTTTGCTCTTTACTTTTGGAAACAGGTACCCTTGGCAATACATGCTGTAGAGGCGTTTTTTATGTTTAGCAGCCTCCGAGCTGTTGAAATCTTGACAAGACTGCATGCTGTGGATATTCCTTCTGCATGAACACAGTCACAGCAGCTTGTTATTATGGCAATTAGGGAATGTACTAATTACACCTCTCAACTGACCACAGGTGACTGACTCACACTTTGTATTTTCCTAATTAGAATACAGCACAACTTGATTAGAATCTGCTCCGTGCTTAATAATTTCCTTAGAGAGGCTGGACAGACATTTGGTCAAGAAAAATGTCTACTGTAATAAGCACACATTCATCAAGGGTTTTGGATGCCATTGGCTTCAATTGACTATGGTGTGGTATTTAAAAACTGTATTATGTTCTTTTTAGGCAAAAAATACTGTACATAAGATTGGGGAAATTCCAGTGTTACTCACGTTACATTTACTGCATTAGGCTATAGTATAAAATGGTTTCACTACTTATTCAATGGATGGAACTTAAAAACTTCTACATTGTGGCAACCTCTGACCATAATCAACTTTACTTGAGAAAGCCTGGAATGAACCCCTCAATGGTTATGCTAGACTGGATTTTTCAAGCGTTACTCACGTTATTCAAAAGTAACATGGCTTTTTTTCACTTAAGTTTGGCCCAGTCTTCTTGATCAATGATGCATTACAGAATAAATTGGATTATATATGTTTGAACCTTTATCACTGAAAATTCTAACACAACCAGGATTTCAACTTAATGCAACAGTAATTTTCTGCAATGGGCCCTTAAAACAAAAAAATCCTGTTACTCACGTTATGAGTAGGTTTTAATTATCTGGAGGCTCACCATACTGCATTTTACTGATCATTTGCAATGCTTCATTCATGTCAGCCATTTCTATTCAAGAGGCCTTCATGATTTCCAATTTCTAAGGCCCCAATGGAAACTTAAATCTATTATTATTACTCACATTACAGGTTCAGATCATCTAACTTACCATGCACGTATAGAGCACAAGCGTAGCATGAGACAAAATACCTCTGGTGCTTTCAACACTTTGAAATTAATATAACAAGAAAATAATATGGTCAATTTCATAATTATACACATATTTCTATTACCCAGGTTTTAAAACTATGATTTTGAGGACAAAAAACTTGGTTTTTTCCAAACATATTTAGTAATATGCATACCAAAAAAATTGGTTTGCCTTAAAACTTCAATTTCTTCTGAACCATACACCTGGATATACTAACAACACAGCCATACATAAATTGTATTGCTGTTTCATGTTTGAATTTTCAGTGGTCATGTGACACTTCAGCTGGAACTGCCCATTAGAACTTAGATGAGCACTAACTGCCCAAACGAGTTATATGCGCACTCCATGAAACCAGGTGGAGAATTTAAACTTTCTCCATAACAGAAAGTAAAAATCCAATGCAGCTCTATTTTGGATTTGCTCTAATCTTTTAAATTCAAAGAATACATTTTTTAATGCTGCTCTTCCACGCACTCCTCTTTATCCAGGTAATGTTGTGACATGAAAGTTTCAGGATGTAGTAAAAAGGCCAAATAAACAATGTGAGCAACAAGGCCTGATGTGTTACCGGCACAGAATGCATTTGAAGGTCAGGATCATAAATACAATAATTTACTGGAAGGAGTAGAGAGGTGCATGAAAGTGCATCCAACTTCTGATCCAGCTGAGCCAAGTAATGGCTGAACTGGATTTGCAAGGAATGTTTTTTTTTCCTTTTTTTATGTAAATGAGTGAAACACATGCTGAATATATGAAGTTATACAGTAATAATGTTTCTCAGTAAACATCTCAAATCAATCACAGATAATCCAACTGGACAAAATGACCAGCGATCTATGCAATGGATTCTCCTTCCCAAGACTGGCAACAGGGTTTTATGACTCAAATATTTTCGTATTTACTACACTCTTGTCCCTTGTTCCAAAAGAATCCAGACAAAACAAATCTGCTGCATGAATAAAATAAAAACAATTTGCTACTTGCTGTTTTTTTTTTTCACAGAGGGGCAGGCAGCAGGGCATGGTCTCTGCTGCCGACTCGCAGAAATGTTTATTCGATCACACCCAAGGGATTTATTACAGATATTATACTGAGCAGAGTTTGGATACGAAATCATTAAGACTGTATGACAGAAATGGAGTATGAGAGGATGAGACTTCTGAAATCAATATTTTGCTGTTTTATTAATCTCTTTTGTGGCAAGGCAATGGCGCAATAGGACCTCACTGACATACTCCAAAAGAGGTACTGTGAGAAAAGATCTGTAACGACTTCTTATTTTCTTTTACATGGTCTGGAAAGCAGCACATCACAAGTCATTTTCCATTAAATAAGAAGTGTCTTACAATTGTGGCGGCTTTCTTGCTTGGTTGACAAAAAAATAATGATTCTCATAGATTTCCTTTCCTTTTGATTAATACATCTCTTTTGTGAGGCTGTTTGTTGTTGGTTTTGTTGATCTTTGGAAACCCTCCTGTGTGCTTAAGATGTTTGTCATGGTACAGAATTTCAGTCACTGCTTGAAGGCTTTAATCTTCTGGCCCCATACATGCTAAGCACCTAGGTAATGTTTACAAAGGTACAATTATCTGATAGTTGTCATGGCAACTAGGGCATGACCTCACAGCGGGCATACAGTCTCATTGCTGTTCTGTTTTTAATTTAGCTGTTAGCATACAATGGCTTAGAATTTCTACCAGTCACAAATTTGTAAATCTGTGTTGGTAAAATGTGAAAATTGCAAACATGACCTCCAGCAAGATATATATTGAAAAAAAAAAAAAAGATTTTTCTGTAAAAGCTAATGCACAGTTACTGAATATTTGTTGGACTTATAAATATGAAAAAAGTATTTTCAGCATGTGCAAAAATGTTGGTACCCTTCCAGATGTTAGATCTCAGAACATAATTAATTCCTTAGGCCTTAATTTGGAAAGTTTATCAAGAATTGTCATTAGGAGTTGTCAGCTGATGACAATTCCAGAGCTTAATATATTCTCTGACTCTTTAAACCTTGCGCTAACACTCAACAATAATGGGCTTTTCTAATCAACTGACTGAGGATCTGAAAATGAAGAAATGAAGCTGATGGATGTCTGGTAAAGCAGGGAAAGGCTATAAAAAATATCAAAGCGCTTGCAGCTCAACTATCCAAAATTGCATTACAAAATGACCGTTAAAGGGAACTGTGGAAGTCAAGATAATATTCTTGAAGACCAAGAAAACTCTCCAATGGGATTGCTAGTTTGTTCGGCAGAAAAGCAAATCAAAACCCCCATAAAACAGCAAAAGACCTGCAGAAAGGTCTCAGTGACTGAGGGTTGGTGGTGCATGCACCATCCCACTGTGCAGCATTACTGTCACAAACATGATCTGATATGGAAGAGTCACTAGAAGGAAACCTTACCTGTAACCTCATCACCAAAGTAAACATCTGAATAGGCCCCGTGTAATTTAACAACTAGCTAAGCCCATGGCATTTTAGAAACAAATGCTGGGGACTGATTAAATACAAATTGAAGTCTTCAGTCACAATCAATAAAGGTATGCATGGAGTTTCTGATGAAAAGAACACCATGCCAACCTTAAAGCATAGTGGGTTATATTTATTGTGCTTTGGCAGTCAATGGCACAGGAAATGTAGCAAGGCCAGACAGTAGAATGGATCGTGCTCAGCATGTACTGGAAGCAAATGTCACACAGGCAATCTGGAGTTGTAGTTAAGAGTTATGATCCAGACCAGGAATCGCGTGCGGAGGCAGCGTAAAATCCAATAGTAAGGTTTATTGATAGTAATATGGTAAGAGTGGGATGGAGTCCCGAACAAGGCGGCACAGTTCAGTTCAGATTTTGAAAGCGAAGCAGGGCAATGGTTGCCAATCTCTGGCCAGTGGTTTTCCATGATGACTGCCAGATGGAGTGCACACTTCACCAGCGTCAAACTGTCCAATGGCAGGATGGAGTAGCTTAGGAGTAGCTCTGTTTCAATCCTGATTAATGTAGAAGGATTGGGAGCTTGTTCCTAATAAACAGGACAGAGGAACAGACTCGGGCAGGGTTAGCAAGAACAGGTTCCCAATTCTGGACTCTATATTATGCTTGGGAATTTAGTCCTGTTAAACTTGACTAAGGAGCGGATTCGAACTTGGTTATTAAGAGCGTAGCCCCGACCCTGGATCCTGAATTAGGCTTGGGAGCTTGTTCCCATTAACTAGGCAAGGAAGAAGGTTTCCATAGGTTAGTATCATTAAAGGATACGTTAAAACTTCCAGAAGACGAAGAGTTCTACTAAGAAATACAGACAGGTTCTATGCAGAAATAGCAAATTAAAATCCAGCAACTTGTAACTCAAAGCAAGGGATTTAAATACACGTCACAGTATACGAGGAAGGAACAATAAAACAAGGCACAGCCGGGAACAAGGGAACATGCAAGATGTAAGCCCATATTTCTAAAGGACACGCAAGTTGCTGAATGGAAAGAGACACAGACAGTGTTCACATGAGGTTTGTGACAGTTACGCAGGAGCTGGCTTTTATAACACCCCATTTACACCGGGCTTACGACTGAGTTGCGACCGAAAAATGGCCTCTGCTCGCCCTCACTCGCACCGACTGGCATTGGGGTTGCAAGCTGGTCTCTATGTGGTCTGCATGGTCTCCAAAACCATCTCTCTTGTTCTCCATCACTCTCCATCGATCTCATAGAGGTTTGTGAGTGTATGGAACTGCTCAAAACACTCGCAAGGATTGTGCGACCAGTGAAAAACACAAGAGGACATCATAATCGGTCGTAATAAGCTCGCACAAGTCTCAACTCACTCTCAACTCGGTCACAGGTCGTAATAGACTCGCAAGCGGCTCGGCATGCGGTCGCATCAATGATTGCAAATTTTTAGGAATTTTTCACTCGCAAACTATTGCGAGCATTATGGCGAGCTTAATGCGAGCCTATTGCAACCCCATAACGACCGACAAATTTACACGTTTTAAATGCAACCGAATTTGCGACCACGCTGAGACCGCATGTGTGATTAAAGGGATCGAAATTCGACCAATGGCAAGGCTTCCTGTGACCGGTGGCGACACAACTTACGACCACACGTTGTCTATAGAAACACAGGGCCACCGCTCTCTTCATCACTAGCCGACACGCTGTCTACTAGTATACGCGACAAGTACTAGTATTGCGACCGTATCATGGTTCGAGGTGTAAAGAAAGTCACGATTCGGTCGCAATTGAGGTTTGGTGTGACCGCAAATAAGCGATCAAGGTAGGGAATGGCCGCGACTTGTGCAAGTAACCAAAATTTCATGATCGCGCTGGTCGAATCAGGGTCGCCGTTTGGTGTAAACAGGCCATAACAGGAAGATTATCCAAGACCAAGACAATCCCCAGAATTCGCCCTGAAATACTTCAAGCAACGCAAGCTAAAGCTTTAAAACGGCTTTCTCTGTCTCCTGACTTGAAATCACTGAAAATTTGTTGAAATCCATTTAAATCTATCTTTAAAATCCAGTGCTTGCAAGATTGCCCAATAACATCTCAAAACTAGAAATTACCGGCAAGGGAGAGCAGGCAAAATTTTCAGGGAAAAAAAAAAACAAAAAGAGGAAAAAACATCCAAACCTGTCGAATCTGCCAAAGGAATTGTAATTGAGCACTGACTTCCAAACTTTTTCATATGCTGCTATTTTTAAGTTCATTTAAATCATGCTTAACAGTGCATCAACATTGTGAGAAAATGTCTTTTTGAACTATGTTTGCAGCAAAGGTTGGGTTTATATCTTTTCACTCAAAAAAATCAATAAAATATGTAATTTGGCTAAGAGTGCCCAAATGTTTGTATACAGTTGTGGGTGATGTCACATCGCCCATAATACGCACTCATAAGAGGTTTAAAAAATAACAGGAGATTTAGCATATTTCTTTTATTCTTTTCAGTGCGGCCATTTATGAAGTCTTCAGTCTGTGTCCAGTAAAGCGGCCAGAAGCACTTGTATCAGCCTGTGACTGCATGAAATAACCAGGGGTTTCCTGGATCCGAGGTGTTTTATTCAGTGGGCAAAGCTAATGGGTAAAATGAGCTATCCACCCCTCTTGATTCTGAAAGGCCTCCCTGGGCCTTGGAGGTCATTGCTCTGCAATTTGTGGTCAATGGCTTAGCAAGAAAATCATTCCTCTATCAGCCAAAGCAGAGTTTGGTAGAGCCCAGCAGGCCCGCTCCTGCGCTCATACAGTGGGTCATTCTGGCAATGTAGCTCAAAGACAGTGATGTCAAGTCCAATCTCTGAGACCATTTGACTACTTGAGTTTTTTTAGTGCTGAGTCTAGATTTAAAATATTGTTTATTTTGCTCTTTCATCTAATAAGACAAGGAATTATGCCAATGAGGAGAGAGTTTTACTCATTTGAAAAAAATGACAATGCAGTAAGATAATTTCATATTTCTTCTTGAAGGAGAAAAAAAAATTAAATCTCACTGCAGACTTAGACTTCAGACAAACTTGTGCATAATTTGGTGAGCGTGCTCAAGACTTGCAGGACGAATCTGAGATATTTTGCTGGTTATAGATCTAGGAAGCTAAAACCCACAGCTTGATGGGTGACTTGGTGATCCCTGATGTCAGTCGATTTCTTCAAAATGTCGCAACCAGTGCTATGATGATATGCAAGGTCTTTTTTTTTCATTCACTCAGGCTAGAAGTTAAATAAGCAGGTATCTCGCTTTATGCCTTGTCCTTTAATGCTTTCTTAATCACTAATACAAGGAGAAGCAAAAATTCTTAGATGTCCTCAGCTCTCACAAGCTTCAAGAAGCCACTCAAATTAAAACAAGTAATCTTGCCTATTTATTCTTGGCAAATGCAAGTACACTTGCTATTGGAGGTAGCTTACAGTCACTCTTGATAGCAAAGCGATGTGTAGCTGGGACAGAAAGAACAGTGTTGACTCGTGGAACTATACCAGGAACGGGGATCTGGGAAGGCAGACTATGAAGCACTTGCAGAAATTCTGGCCTTGGTCCTGGCCACATTCATCTTCATATCATCCCTATATTCCTTTGCTGTCCGGTGCATAGCTCTGCTTTGGCGTTCGCATGTTGTTTCCATGGTGTCTGTCATCGTTCCTGATTCTCTCGCTGATTCGTCTGCAAAATTCTTGAGCGCTCATTTCCATTGTTTGCAGTCCATGAACCCTAAAGGTGCAAGGTGACTCAAGCAGGAATTTTTTCATGCACTTGATGGTGATTGGCAGCCTACAGGTGCTTTTGCAAACATGTGCCCGAGTTGTTTATAAGCAACTGACAAGCTGCTGTGTGAAATCTACTGACTGTAGTCCTTGACTAAACAGAAAGGCTATACTCCTGCTGTGCATTATGTGTTATATGCACACATTCAGAGACCACTTAATATTGCAGTGAGAGACCAAATGTGGGAAATATAATACCTTGAATCGAATTAATGTTTTTATCAAGTCTCTAAATCTTTCGGCTAGGGTTGAAATATTTTCTTTGCTTAATTAAAGAAGAACAGTTCCAATCACTATTATGAATGTGTACCATATGAACGTTAGAACTCTGCAGAGGAATATGACAACATGAAATGTATCAACTAAACAAAGTATCAACAATCGTAACTTGATGTATGTGGAAAATGTGGTCTTGGGCATCGTTCCAAAAAATTCCATAAATACTCGATTGGGTTCAGATCTGGCGACCGAGAGGGCTGTTATATATGCATAACTTCAACGTTATGCTCCTCAAACCATTGGCTGTCTGCTCCCCATTGGAGGAGGGTATTATCATTTCAAGATACCCCTCTCTCCTGCTGCAAAAAGCTTTTACAGGGGTGAAGATGATCATGCTTACCATTAGCTAAGAAATGACATTGACCTTGGTTTTTTGACTTTCTGTGTAAATATGTAAACAGATATTTGAAAGGTACGTGCTTCCCCTTAACTTAAATTAACGTGATGTTAGCATAGCTTTCCCAGTTCATGACCATGTATGTTTAGCTTCTACAAAAGAAAAAAAATGAAACAAGTTTTCCATTGTCATTTTGATACCATGCCAGCAGAGTCACCTTAAGACAGAGCTCTTAGTCTAATAGATCTACCAAGCTGCCCCTGGCAATCCCATCTCCTCTGCAATACTGTGTATATCATTAAAGTGGCTATTGGGGAAGTGCTGTCTGAAAAATGGCATGGATACATGCCCTGAATCCCGATCACACTCGGAATTAAATATTGAAATGAGATTTACACTGAAGAACAAAGCAAGCCGTCTTCATGACCAAAGAAATCAAGGGGCACGTCAAGCTACTGCCCATGAAAATTACAGCAATATGCCACAATTTGCTTTTTGATTGGTGTATGTGTTTCAAACCATCTATCATCTAAACAGATAAAATACATAACGCTTTGTAAAATGGCTGAATTTTTCAGTTTTATCTCTTCTTCCTAGTTTCTCACTTGTTGTTTCCTCCAGTCTGATAGGCCATTAAAACTGAAGAGGGTCAAACTCAATTCACCTGGGCATGCATTCCTTCTGGTCATTTGTTCCACCTCATGAAGTGTTCGATCATCAGGCACTTTAATTGCTTTGATTATTTGATTACTAAAACATACTTAACACTCCCTTTGCCCCTTTCTGTCGAGTATTTAAAGGTAGCAGCACATTTTCCTTCCATCTGCCAAGAAATGGTTCCTTAATATTCGTGCCTCAGTAAACAGCATAAAGTAAATGTGAGTTTGTTCTGTTAAGTGGGGCTCTCCAGGTTTAGGAGTAATGAATGAGTCATTAAGGCTGGCTGTTTCAGTTTTCTTCTCTGGTCCATTGAGATGATAAAATTCTCCCTACAGTATTGTCTCTTCGAGTGTCCAGAGGTGAATATTATGATGCAAAGTTGAGTCAACAACATATAAAACCAGGTGCATAAATGGGCGGACATTGACAAAGTTATTACTGTAGCTGTCTCCAACCGAGTATTGGGGTGGAAGTTAAATAATGAATATGGACTTTAAGTGCAGAATTTCACAAATGATTTGAATTTAATTTCAGCCCCCCTTTTAAGGGACCAAAATTAATTGGACAGTCGGCTGCTTAGCAGTTCCATGGCCAGGCGTGTGTTATTTCTGCATTGCTTCCTTCACAAGTAAGTGGATAAAAGATGTACAGCTGATTTCAGGCGTGGAATTAGCATATTGAATCTGGAGCTGTTAACTCTCAAAATGAACTCCAAAAAGCTGTCCCTGCCAGGAAAGCAAGCAATGCAAGGCTGAATAATCAAAACAAATCAATCAGAGAGACATTGAAAACACTGAAATCAAATATTATGTAGATTCTTAAAAAGCAATGTTTAGGTTTGCATCCCATGTTAATTAATGCACTCGAAAATAATATAGTAATGAAATTTAATAGGGAAATTTTATCAGGGAAACTGACAAGTGTCCATTGCTACAGTGAACGATGGAGAGCAGGGAGGAGCAGCAACTTTGAAATTGATAAGGCAGAAAACCCACTGAATACAACATATGATGGCCTACAGCATTAAAATTTTGAGCCTGCTAAATATTCAAGGGGCCTGGGACATGCTTAGAAATGATGGCCCACACAGAAAAACAGAATAGTGACTGTAGGGTGAAGAGAATCAGTGGTGTGTGGCAAAGAAATCTTTATGAGGGAATGCAAAAATTATCAATTTTTTAAGTAAATTTCTTTCCTAGTTAGCATAATTTGTCCAACTAACTTAGTGGGAAAAACTAATACGGGCATACAGTATATGTATTCTATTATACTAATATATGTCATATTGTCAAGAGATTGCTGATGCTAACTGATGTTTTAAATGTGCCCAAGCATGAGTTAAACTTGATATCCTAGCTCATAGCGAGGATATAGTAAACTAATAACTAGCCACAACAGTGAACACTAAGAAGCTGGCTGGAAAATAAGAGCAGTTGGGGTGGAGACTGAGCAGCAGGGACAGACCTGTAGTGTCTGGTATGTTTACTGGCTGAACTCTTAACTCTCACTATTTTCACTCAGTACTTGATAAAAAAATTGCCTTGATTGGGTGGAGACCAACAAAGGACACGGCCTCCATCAAGAATGTGTTATCAGATGTCTCACCCGCCATCCGCACTAAATACTACCACAGAGCTTCCGGCCATATGATTTCAGTCACTCACAGAAATCGTACAAGAAGCCAGACAGGTTATCAATATCATCCCTTTTAGCGTTAAAAAATTTTTTATCACTGTGTCTGAAATTAGGTTTTGTTGTTTAGTAAGAAGATTTGAAACATACTATGATTTCTATAACAGTTGTGGACATTTTTTTTCTTTTCTTGATGGTCAAAATGGGTGCACGAAATATGAAATCTAATATTTTAAAAGATGTGCTATTGGAAGGCCACACCTCCAGCCGTCCAGCTCACCGGTCCACTAAATCTTGGAGCGCACTACTGTCATTATTCAATTATCATCTGCATCTGTATCTTGTTTTCACTGAGTAGTAGCTGTGTATATAAAAGGCTGAGCTTTTCTCAGCCCCTGTGTACTTGTGCCTGTTTGACTTGATAGTCTGCATAGGCTTTTTCTCCATATTTCTCAGACTAAGCTCTAAACTCGAAGCCAAGTGCTGTTATCTTTAAACGCAGCACTTTTATTTTTAAAGGAATATCATCTCCTTTTTGTTTTGTGTAATACATAGTACTGCAGTGTTTTCCAGTTCTATTATTACCTATTGTAAACTTCGTGTTTGGAACCTCTGTTCCTTTTGTTTTGTCTGCAACGTCTGTGCCCGCTGCATAATAGTTGGGCATAATAAACCAACCAGATCCACCCTTGCACTTGAGTCCAGTCCTCCAATTCCTGTCCTCTGTGCCTCAACACTCTGCCAAACAAACATTACAGCTATAATGTCCACGTGGTGATACATGAGTGCATGACCACCATAACCTAAAATAAAAACTGAGAATGTGCACTTGAGTGACAAGTGAATCATCTGAATGCAAATTTTGTGGAATACAGAACACAGTCAAGGGAAAAAAATATATTCTTTTGTCCCGAACTTATGGCTCTCACTTTAAAATGGAAAAATACAATTTCTTTCAAACCATTGATGTTAACAGATTAATATCCATGGCTGTGAAGATTCTTGTCGGTAGTCATGCAGTGTCATTCTCAGTCATGGCTGCAGTGTTTTTTTTTTGCAGATTTTGCAGCTGTGGGAATATGCAGAAACATGGAATGTGATGGAATGCGATCATCACAGCCACACAGTGCAGAGCAAATGGCCCCCTCACACGCAGGGCACACACATGACTCATTAATGACGCACTCTGAGACAAATGTTCCTGCTTTCTGTGGACCTTAAAATAGAATAAGCTAGAGGGACAGCAAGTGAAAAATACACTAAAATAGCCAATTATTTTCATGCAAATGCTCATTGTTTCCCACGCACTATGCTTTAAGTGGGACTGCCTACTTACACACGCATACATGAGGTTGCATGGTCCCTGGCAGAAGCTGGTGGTTGAGACCTTGCTATTGTGAGAAGTTCATTTTTATGACTGTATGATTAAAAAAAAAAAGCATTTGGCCACACTGGCATAAAGCAGCAGGAATGACACTGAGCACGGTAATGTACGGACAGTTCACATGCTTCCCTTGGTCCCAGCTGTAAAACATGCAGCCAGTTGGCTCACAGAAGGTGTTAACCGACAGTGAGGGCTCCTGGCGAGCTGTTCTTGGTTCATTGTAATATGCACCATTTGGCAGCAGAATCCAAGTGAGGAAAGAAACACATGGGTGCGAATGTTCTGTCGGGAGTTCGCTGTGCCCGCCAGCTTGACCTCGTGTTGATTATGGCTCCGGTGCAGCCGACAGAGCCGTGAATCCCACCTCATCTTTACCTAATCCGCAACTGATGAACAGCATTATTGCGCATGTATCTCGAGGTGTGACAGTACGCCGATATGTTATCAGAACCTGGCAGATCTCATCAAAGCAGGCGGAGCTGTTTTGTTCAAAATGTCACGATGCATATTTATGGGTGGAGAAGAGTTCTCCCTCAACAAGCATCATTCATCTAACAAAGCCCCAGTCGACCTCTCCATACTTTTGCTAGTACAAGTGTATGCATTCCGAATGGAGTGAACCTGATTGTATGACACAACCTTTTACTGTAGCCTGCCCATACTAATGAGGCTATGTCTCTTTGAATGTCCAACTTCAAAATTCACACTGCCTGACTGTACCTGTTACATTTGAAAGATCCATTTTTTTAATGCAAGTAATGCAAATTCAAAAACTTTAGGACAGTGCGTAAAATGTAAAAGAAGAACCGAAATCAATCTATATATCTGTTTGACTTGTATTCAATTGAAAACATTACATAGGCAACATAATCCATCTTTTAACTAAATCAACAAATATTGAATCTAATGTTTTTTGTAAATATACCTATATTCAAAACGTGATCCCAGCAACACATTCCAAAAAATTTTGGACAGGGGCATGTTTACCTCTCTATTACATCATCTTACCTTATTCCAGAACTGCAATAGTTGGGGATCTGGGGACACTACTACACATTATACTACTATCAATACTACTGAATTGATATTTCTATATCATAAGAGATCACAAAGTGAGTTGAACCAGTGCTGCATCAAAATTTAAAAAAAAAAAACCATGATCATTCCATAAGAACAATTGTTTAAATAAACAAAGCAGGAAAGGGTTACAAATGTATTTACTTATGCCAGTCAGGGAGTTCAATAAGCCACAGGAAGACAAATTATTTACATATGGATGAAATTAGTCATCTGTCTTAATGGTTGCTAAACTCCCTAAGTGTGGGTGAGATCTTCAAAGATCACCGCTAGAGCACAAAGAGCAGTACACAAGGAGATAAGAGGAACCATAGGATAGAAGCTAACGATCAGCCAAAATGTCTCACAGTCATTTAATTATCACTTTATGTGTCTTTGATTAGAAAAATGTAGAGCAAGAATGGTATTCAAGAGAGGACACCACACACAAATGCACTGCTCATTGTTCCAATGAATAAGTGAAGTTATGACATTCAAATTTGCGTTGTGAAAGTTCCATAATACTCCTGGAGCAATGTTCGGAAGACAGGTGAGAAAAACCCAACGCCATCTTTGGTGTAAAAAGATGTGACACATCACCGCTATGAACCCATTGCAAGACCAAAGTGTAGTGAAGGGAGCATTATAAAGTGAGCCTACTTTACTTACTGCATGACTGGAGGATACAATAATGTTTTTAAATGATCAAATGAGAGTTTTGACCTCAAATCAAATCAGGATGCTGTGACACAATCTATTGAAAGGCATACACTAATGATTTTTTTTTAATAACAACAGACTGAAACAGAGTACAAACAAAAATAGTTTAAATCTTCTCCCAACCATTGTGTATGTCTGATCAATACACACAGTCAACCTTTTACTGGGATTATTCCTGTGAAATGAGGTCCAACTTCTCACTTAATCCAAGGGTTCATGTCGTGATCCAGAAAAGGAACCAGATGCTGATTCAGGACACATTCCACAAAGGAAGTAGTTAAGAACAGGAATATGGTGATAGCAGAGGGACAGTCCAGCTAAGTATGTAATGACTGGAGAGGGTAGTGGCATGTCCACGCCAAGGCCAGTTTCCGTCCTGGGGCAGAAGCCACGTGGTGAATCCTCCTTACAGATGCAGGACTGATTGACAGTAGAACTGAAGGGTGTAACAGGAACGCTGTCCCAATCCTAGAAACCAGTGAAGGCTTGGGAGATATTCCTAATAAACTGACTCAGATAAACAGGCAGGAACAAAGGATTAACATGAACGTGGCCCCAAGCCTGGAGATCAATTTTAAAGCTTGGGAGCTCGTTCCTATTAATTAGACTCTGAGGGGTAATTGTGTTTGTCTTTATCATTAATATTCTGAAAAAAAATGGAAGAAGAGCTTTGCTCAATACTTGGAGACACAACCTGACTGGAAGGTTTAGGGGGGTATGAACCATGACACCCAGCAACCACTCTGACACCGCACTGAACATATAGATGGGACATGCACAAGAGCTGCAAGGCAAGCAAATGATAACACAGAGGAGCAAGGGAGGAGATGAGACAATAAATCAATTAAAAAAGACAAACACTAAAAACTCACGCGGAGTTGCAGACTGCTGGAACATGGGATGAGCCAATTAATGACACAGGAGGGTTGTGACAGATTCACATATTTTTTCAATCACGTCTGTGAACGATCAAGCAAATATTCGATACAAAAATTTCAAAAAATATATACAAGTATTTTCACGTCATTATTTTTGGCAGATGTTTTAAAGCATTATAGCTTAGGTGAAGATCAAACATTTTATTGTGACCAAAGAACACAAAAATTACAGCAATCTAAAGGGCTCACTTATTTATTCTTGACATTGAAAATTTTCACGATTAAGAATTTTCAAACGACACATTTCTGTTTTCATTAAAATTATACCCACTGTACTTTTTTGAGTTGGGGGTTGTACAATGATGTTAGTCAAGCAATTCACTAATCTTTTTACTCCCTCTATTAATACCATTTGCAGCTGTGCAATACAACTTAATACTACTAGAAATAATACTAATAATACTACTAATAATAATAATAATAATAATAATATAATAATACATGTATTATCTGTGAGGGGCAAGACTGTACATTAGATTAGATTAGACATTGGGTTTTGACATTAAAATAGGCTCCTCCTATGTATACCCTCAACAAAGAAATTGTTCATACACCACCTGTTTCCCTGTGAATGGGCTTTGTGCAGAGTCACACTCGCTCAGGTGGGAAAGAAGGACAGTGTATCAGCAGCCAAAGACAAAGTTGGCAGCAAATCTGACCTCCAGGTATAAGGGTCAGATGGAGGAGTCTGTTTTCAGTGCCCAGAAAAAACAATGAGGCCAGTGCCAAGGTTCTAGGGTGCTTTTGATGAGGGTGGCAACCCCTTTCATTTCCAATCTAGTACTTCTGTGCTGTCAGGTGCCGGCCGGCATGCTGTTTTTCCTCTTTATCTCTCTTGAGAATTTCCCCTTATTTTCCTGTATCTGGTATGACCCTGAGAGAAACCCTTGATTCTCAAGGTCAGGCCTGTCTAGACACCCCTCTTTTCCTGTTTCCTGGAGCGTGCTATAGCACACAAAAGGGTCACCCCATGACTCTGACTCTGCCTCAACCAGCAAGAGCCACAATGGCTTCTCCTTTTCTCCTTTCCCCTCGGGCCCTAAGGATAATGGCAAAAACTTTGGTTGTTTCTGAAAATCAGGATTTGCGTACTTCACCATGAAGTGAGAAAATCACCTTCACTGTGGCCATGCACTCCTTAATGGCTGGATCTATCCTGTTCTATTCTGCAGTATTCAACGTTACACTCACAGACATTACAGAACAAAATACGCTTCATATTATTCTGTGAAGCTGGGTGTCATTTTTACCTGCGTTGCCAAAGGCAGCAGGTCTGGATATGGCTTTTTCACTTCTGGATCCGAACTCTGAAAAATGCTCAGAGGACAAAAATCTCTTGGGAGAGCGCCAAACTCATCAAATAGAGCGGGTGAAATTTTGTCGTCCATAGTCCGTCCGTCATTCCGTCCGTCTGGCCGGCCGCCCATCCGTCCGAAGTAACGACGTTATTGAGATAAACTCAAAAAATAATTGGCCCATGAAGTTGTAATTTGGTATGATGATGTATCTTGACCCAAGGCAGTTCGCTATTGAAAATGGCCGCGCTGTGTCAAAATCCAAGATGGCCGCTGCCATTTTTTGTAAAAACAACGTTATCAAGATAACGCGATAAAGAAGTGTCCTAGGAAGTTATAATTTGGTATGCTGATGTATCTTCACCTAAGACAGCTTGCTATTGAAAACGGGTGTGCTTCATCAAAATCCAAGATAGCCGCCACTGTTTTTGTAAAAACGACGTTATCGAGATAACGCGAAAAATATGTGTCATAGGAAGTTCTGATTTGGTGTGCTGATGTATCTTGACCTAAGGCAGGTCGCAATTGAAAATGGCCGCACTGCATCAAAATCCAAGATGGCCGCTGCCATTTTTGTAAAAACGACGTTATCGAGATAACACGAAAAATATGCGTCGTAGGAAGTTCTGATTTGGTATGCTGATGTATCTTGACCCAAGGCAGGTCACTATTGAAAATGGCCGCGCTGTGTCAAAATCCAAGATGGCCGCTGCCATTTTTTGTAAAAACAACGTTATCAAGATAACGCGATAAAGAAGTGTCCTAGGAAGTTATAATTTGGTATGCTGATGTATCTTCACCTAAGACAGCTTGCTATTGAAAAACGCGGCCGCTATTTTTGTGCGTTTCGAGATCAAAATCCAAGATAGCTGCCGCTGTTTTTGTAAAAATGACGTTATCGAGATAACGCGAAAAATATGTGTCGTAGGAAGTTCTGATTTGGTACGCTGATGTATCTTGACCTAAGGCAGGTCGCTATTGAAAATGGCCGCACTGCATCAAAATTCAAGATGGCCGCTGCCATTTTTGCAAAAATGACGTTATCGAGATAACCCGAAAAATATGTGTCGTAGGAAGTTCTGATTTGGTATGCTGATGTATCTTAACCTAAGGCAGGTCGCTATTGAAAATGGCCGCACTGCATCAAAATCCAAGATGGCCGCCACCATTTTTGGAAAAATGACATTATCGAGATAACGCAAAAAATAAGTGTCATAGGAAGTTCTAATTTGGTATGCTGATGTATCTTGACCTAAGGCAGGTCGCATAGGAAGTATCTGATGTAAAATGGCAGGTCGCTATCGAAAATGCATCAAAAATCCAAGATGGCCGCCGCCATTTTTGTAAAAACGACGGTATCAAGATAACGCGAAAAATATGTGTCGTAGGAAGTTGTAATTTGGTGTGCTGATGTATCTTGACCCAAGGCAGGTCGCTATTGAAAATTGGCACGCTGCGTCAAAATCCAAGATGGCCACCGCCGTTTTTTGTAAAAACAACTTTATCAAGATAACGCAAAAAAGAAGTGTCCTAGGAAGTTATAATTTGGTATGCTGATGTATCTTCACGTAAGACAGCTTGCTATTGAAAACGGTTGTGCTTCGTCAAAATCCAAGATAGCCGCCGCTGTTTTTGTAAAAACGACGTTATCGAGATAACGCGAAAAATATGTGTCGTAGGAAGTTCTGATTTGGTACGCTGATGTATCTTGACCTAAGGCAGGTCGATATTGAAAATGGCCAGACTGCATCAAAATCCAAGATGGCCGCCGCCATTTTTGTAAAAACAACGTTATCGAGATAACGCGAAAAATATGTGTCGTAGGAGGTTCTGATTTGGTACGCTGATGTATCTTGATCTAAGGCAGGTCGCTATTGAAAATGGCCACGCTGCATCTAAATCCAAGATGGCCGCCGCCATTTTTGTAAAAACGACGTTATCGAGATAACGCAAAAAATAAGTGTCATAGGAAGTTCTAATTTGGTATGCTGATGTATCTTGACCTAAGGCAGGTCGCTATCGAAAATGGGCACGCTGCGTCAAAATCCAAGATGGCCACCGCCGTTTTTTGTAAAAACAACTTTATCAAGATAACGCGAAAAAGAAGTGTCCTAGGAAGTTATAAGTTATAATTTGGTATGCTGATGTATCTTCACGTAAGACAGCGAGGAATTTCTGATTGACGCTGAACCTAAGGCGATATTGTTGGCCAGACTGCATCAAAATCCAAGATGGCCATTGTTTTTTGTAAAAACGACGTTATCGAGATAACGCGAAAAATATGTGTCGTAGGAATTTCTGATTTGGTACGCTGATGTATCTTGACCTAAGGCAGGTCGATATTGAAAATGGCCAGACTGCATCAAAATCCAAGATGGCCGCCGCCATTTTTGTAAAAACAACGTTATCGAGATAACGAGAAAAATATGAGTCGTAGGAAGTTCTGATTTGGTATGCTGATGTATCTTGACCTAAGGCAGGTCGATATTGAAAATGGCCGCACTGCATCAAAATCCAAGATGGCCGCCGCCATTTTTGTAAAAACGACGGTATCAAGATAACGCGAAAAATATGTGTCGTAGGAAGTTGTAATTTGGTGTGCTGATGTATCTTGACCTAAGGCAGGTCACTATTGAAAATGGGTGTGCTGCATCAAAATCCTAGATGGCCACCGCCATGGATCTGCTGGAACAGCGTCATCGCAATAACTCCAAAAATAAGTGGCCTAGGACCTTTTAATTTGGTATGCTGGTGCATCTTGACCTATTGCATGTTCTTATTGAAAATGATCTCACAACATCAAAATCCAAGATGGCCACCAATCGACATTATAAAGATAACTCGCAAAATAAGTAGCTGAAAAGGCAGGTCATTATTGAAGATGAGTGTGCTATGTCTTTTCCATATGGCTGCATCTATCTATCATCATCATCGTCGTCATCATCATCATAACAATTCACCATCACTCAATCAATGCAAATTTTATTCACCAAAGCATACTTCTACATAACACCCGCGCAGCGACACAGGTTCAGTGACTTCGCACTTGTTATGATAACAACTACTGTACCCTTCATCAGGGGTTGGGGGATTCCAGTCTTGGAGGGCTGGAGTGCTTAGTGATTTTTACTTCCACCAATTACCCCAAATAAATGAGCTAATTGAATTTGCCTACAAACTTGGGTTTCCTCATTTATTAGATCACTGTAAAATGTTTCATTTTAGGATGCAAGAACAGACTTTGGTGTTCATTCATAAGCATTTCAAGAAATGCTGCTGAAATGTGAGATTTCACCAATGGTTGGACTCATTAGGTAAAAAAGCCAGAAGTCAGAGTGAAAACCAGGAACAGATACAGCCCTCAATGCCCACCCTTGGTCTACGGTCAATAGATTTCTAATTTTTTAGTGTATTCTGCACACATAGGTGTCAGACAATAGCCACTTATAAGTTGGAATGCAAACTATGTTCCCAAACCTTCAGGAGCACACTTTTCTTTAAAAACCTTGTGATTAGTTCATCCCTATCAATTTGGGACCAGAACTATGTGTTGGCAAATGTTGCCATTTAAGCTGGTGGACCTGTGGCTACACCGCCACTCAAATTCTGCAAATTTCAGTTCATTCATTCATGGTAAAGAGTTATCAGTGACATTATAATGCTGTATCGCAGTTTTGTTCATATAGAACACTTAATATGATGCAATAACCAGCATATTAGGTTAAAAACATGATGATTACATAATGATAAAACACTGAAATTGTCAATATGTTTATTAGATAAAAATTCTAACTCTTGAGTACTGCAATGTCAAAAGATGATGCAACCCAACTGATGTGGTAACCTTTGTGGCCATTGTTACTAATTCAGTCACTTGGCTGTACCAGCAGGGCATCCTGGTGGTGCACTGTTGCCTCACAACAAGAAGTTTGTGGGTTCTTATCTTGCTCAGGACCTTTCTTTGTTGAGTTTGCATAATGTCTCCACGCTCGTGTGGTTTGCTCTGAGTATCCTGGTTTGCTCCTACAGCTCAAACATGCTAGGCTAACTGCGGACTCTAAATTGCCCATAGGTATGTGTGAGTGAGTGAATGTTGTGTGATCCCTGTGATGAATTCACAGATTGTCCAGGATGTATCCTTGCTCCTTGCAGTTGTGTGCTAGGATAGGTCCCAACCCTCGTGCAGCACCGCCAAGGAATAAGAAAGTCAGCTGGATTAGGGATGGATAGATGGGGAGTGTCATAATGTGTCAGTCAAATGATGCTTATCAGTAAATTAGAACCACTTAATTGACACTACTACCTGAAAAGGAATCTGTGAATGTCTTCAGAAATGTGTAGCTCAAATTCATTAGGTTAATTCTTTTGAAAACCTGCTATCTGTAAAGAAATGCATATTTTTTAAAACTTGTGGAAGAAAATGTTTTTCCATCCTTCATGTGTACCCAGGGATACAAGAGGACACAAGAACAAAAAAAAGAAAAGAAAAGAAAAAACATTCACTGAATATTTATTGGATTCTGTGTGTTCCTGATTCACAAACTTCCCTGTTTATGACTTAAGGGTATGTATCACTGGGCGATGTTTAACACTGCTGCAGATAACAAATTAACCTCTGCCCTCACCCGTGTTGCCTGTGCCCCGCTAACAAGCTGACTGTCTGGAGGGCAAGAGGTACTTTATAATTCTTCCTCTTCCGTTAATGTTTTCTCATCTTGGAGGATGTTGCTAAATACATCTCTTTCTCTCTCTCTCTCTCTCTCTCTCTCACTTTCTCTCTCCTTCTCTCACTCTATGTATCAATAAGGCAAAAATAAAAATAAATTTTAAAAACTCTCATTGTAATCCGAGATATTCAGTAGAAACAGATAACAAATGTATTGTTCATTAAAATTGCCCCTCATGACCTAAAGTAAAATATAAAAAAATAGGCCTACTAATACATTCAACAGGTTATAAACACACATATTCTTATTGTTATCCGTAACCGTCAAGCCATTATCTAACTTGCTAATTCACGATCCAGGTCACAGGGCGGGGAGTGAGGTGCAGGCAGGACACTGTCACGCCATACAAAGGCCGAAAGGTAGAAACACAGCCTAAAGAGAGAGCTAATCCATTTAAGGATTACATACCATTCACTCATGCCCTCGTGGGCAATTTAGTCTTTGATTAACTTTATATCCATGGTCTCCAACCTTCTTCATAGAGAGCTACAATAACATAGGTTTATTATCAGCTCATCAAGATCTCTAACTGGGAAATGAGGAGTGCTTTGCTTTGGTTTACCTGAAAACGACTAAATGATAGCTCCCAGTAATAGGGTTGGAAACCACTGTTTTATACTGTTCATATATCTTAGCACTGTGGGATGGAACCGCCTGCAAACACTGGGAGAACATGCTAGTCCTCAAGGTAAGGCCTGAGGCTGGATTCAAACCTGTAACCTTCTTGCCATGAGGCATCAGTGCTACCCATAGCACCACGGTGTGCCCCCTTTCTTCACATTTCTACATGTAGTAAGTAAGTACAAATATTCCATTGTCAGTTTATAACTGCCATTATGTTTCCCAAGCAGGAGCATCTGCCTGCCTCTGCAGACACTGCCTGTGGCCCCAGTCCATAGGGAAAGATCATGAGCCTTTGGACTGTTATAAGAAGCCATTAACAATGTCCAACAACATTTAACCTCACATACTCAAGAGGGATATTGCACCTTTCAAAAAAAAAAATATCCCATTGTCAGTTTATAACTGCCATTATGTTTCCTTCGTAGGACCATTTGCCTACCTCTGCAGATACTGCCTGCGGCCCCAGTCTGTGGGGAACGATCAAGTGCCTTTGGACTCTTGTAAGAATCTATTAACAATGACCAACATTTAACCTCACATACTCAAAAGAGAGATATTGTACCTTTCAAATGTATAAAATAGGGTCAAGGTTGTAGTTTAGTGGAAGGGTTCCCCTTTCCTTTGAATTCTAATGTTTTACTGCCCTCACCTATTCCCCCACGCACTGAAATAATAATACATCCTAAAGTAAGATAGATGGGAGATTGTGAATATATCTTTGGAGAACTTCATGAAGAATTTTTTCAGCATTTTATTTACTTCTGACATATTCTTACAAAATGAATATAAAAGTATTAGGCCAAAACAAATTGCATGCAGTGTGCACATGCATTCCTTGAAATCTGAATGTATACTACTCAAAATTTGATAGGGATCACAGGAATTTTTTTGCGAAATGACATGCAAATTTGGTAACTGCCACTGATGAACAATATATTGGATAAATGACATGCAGTCAGACACAAAACACATTTGCAAGTGCATTTAATGACATTAAATGAGCGTGCAGCCTCACACTTTTGGCTTTCATGGACACTTCATGGTTTCACCTCTGACATGTAAAGTGAAAACAGACAGTGTTCGTTTGATGTTTCATTACCACAGTTAATGTCAATAACGGGTATGGCCTCCCCTAGCTTGAATGACGGCTTGACAACGTCGGGTCATACTGTCAATCAGAACCCGGATGCTTGCAATTGGAATGTTGTTCCATTCTTCAATAAGGGCATTTCCGAGCTCTTCTAGAGTTGTGGGTTGAGCCCTACGACCGGAAATGGCGACCTGCAGCATGTTCCACACATGCTCAATAGGGTTTAGGTCCGCTAAACGCTGGCCAGTCCATGCGGACAATTGTCTCCTGCTCTAGGAATTGATTCACCACCCTAGCACGATGGGGACGGGCGTTATCATCCATCAAGATGAAATCAGGGCCAACAGCACCAGCGTATGGTCTTACGTACACATTGAGGATCTCATCCCTGTACCGTACCCCTGTCATCTTCCCTCTCCCCATGACATGCAGGTCCGTTCCGCCGTTCCTGCTTATTCCTCCCCAGACCATAATTGATCCGCCACCATAACGGTCGTGTTTGTTGATGTAGGCATCATTAAATCACTCACGTTGTCTTCGCCACACCCGTTGCCTCCTATCAGTAAAGTCCAAGCAATATCAGGACTCATCAGTAAAGAGAACTGGAGCCCAATTGTTGTGTGTCCATGTGACATGATCGTGAGCCCAATCCAAACGGTCACGCCTATGATGCACGGTCAGTGGGATTCGAACACATGGCCTTCTTGAGTTGAGTCCGGCAGTATGAAGACGATTCCGTATCGTCTGAGTGGATACCCTGACCGCCGAGGCGTTATGAAGGTCATTTCGTAGGGTGGTGGCTGTTCAGAAAGGATGCCGTCGTGCCTGAAGTGTGAGAAAGTGGTCTTGTCGTTGTGTAGTTGATCTCTGACGACCACCCCCATGACGGTGTGCTGCTGTACCAAACGTTTGATGCCGGTTCCACGCTCTGTTCACAACGCTTTGGCTGACGTTAAGTGCATTAGCAACGTGACGTTTTGAGAAGCCAGAGTCAAGCATTCCGATGCATCTTCCCAATTGCTCTGAAGTCAATCGACGTCTAAGACGTTGAGGAGACATTGTTATTGCTAAATGTAATGCAAAAAATTTGGGAACTTCCAAATTTTCACCAACAAGCAACACACACGTCTGAGTTGAAATGGTGAAGTGTTAGTCAAAGCCAAAATGTGAGGCTGCACGCTCATTTAATGTCATGAAATGCACGTGCAAATGTGTTTTGTGTCTGACTGCATGTCATTTATCCAATAAATTGTTCATCAGTGGCAGTTACCAAATTTACATGTCATTTCACAAAAAAATTCCTATGATCCCTATCAAATTTTAAGTAGTATAGTTTAGCCATTCTGTCATTACTTTAAAATTCATAAATAAAGTGTTTAGAATATCAGTCAGAACCTAAAAAGTTGTGTTTTTTAAAGCCAATTTCACTGGAAAAGTGCATTTAACATTGCAACCCTCTAGTGAATTCCTAGTGTCTCTTCACAATTCAGCAGCATGGGTGTCTACTAAGTGTATGTGTGCTGCGATTGGTTCACATCCTGTGCGTCCCTCACCCTCGGCTGATTCTTGTTATACAGTTGTGCACTTAGAGATGGCATAAAGGGCATAACAAGTATTTAATACTTCCAATTCATGTGCAAGGTGCTGGATTGTAAACTCTCTCTTCATGCAAGTTATCCCAGTCAATGGTTTGGTCTAAAATTATTTTGTCTTCATCTGATGCAACCGCTAATTTAGTGACAGCCTTTTCCCTAAGAAGTCATTCTAATCACTTAGTTGATTCCAAAATGCTTACAATCCTAATCATGGGCCACGATTGGGACCAAGTTTAATATTTCAATTCAAGTCTGTTCCTGTTTTTCTCAAATTATCAAGAACAAGCTTCCAATCTTTAGCAGGGGTCCAAGACTATCATCACATTCTTGCAAACCCACCTGCTCTCCGTGCCCAGTTTGTCAGGCACAAGCTTCCAATCCTGAACTAGAGCCAGGACTGGGACCACTTTCCCCTCAAGCAAGTTCTCCATCCTCTGAAGCAGTTCAGTGCTAGTAGAGCCTGTGTAACTCCTGAAAGCCTGGTCGGCGAAAGCAGCTCAAGCTCAGTCTATTACAACCGTGATGAATTGTGTATCCTGCATGGGGTTCCGTCCCTACTATCCTATCCTGGGGTTCCGCCTCTTTTCTCTGCCGTATTGCTGTTAATAAAGTGCGTATTGGATTCTGCTTCTGACTCCGCGCTTGATTCCTGGTATGGGGCCTCATTTGTAAATGGTGCGTAGGCAAAGAAAAGATGCGCAAGTTACTTTCTTTACGGATTTCGGAATTATAAAAACAGACCTGACTTCAGAAAACTCTCAAAAATAACAGGCTTGTGCATGTGTGCAAAATTCCAAGTTGATTCTGATCATGGAAGTAAAATTACATGCAGTCTAGCTTACTCAACATTTTATAAATTGCATTTTGTTCTTTACTATATCCTTTTTTTTATTTTTTATTTTTTTTTTTTGATCGTAAGCAATATTTAAGTAAGAAATCCAAGCATTTTTTATGAATGAGGCCTCTGGACGTCACAGTTTAGAGGAAGTTTTTTTTTTTTTTGAGCTCCTTTGTCGCCATTGGTCATGTGAAGTTTTTTTTTTATACCACGTATATTTACAGTTCACAAACATTCATTATTTTGTTGCATATGATGAAATAGCAAGCATTGTTTTTCCTCCAGAGTAACACGCATTTTCAATCGCCTATTCGGATATAGAGTATATAAGTGACATTCTTCTTGATTTTTTTTTTTTTGAGTGTAAGAAGTGCATGAACAAGAATGAGAATAGGTTTTTATTTTTCAAAGGGGGGGGGGTGCGCACGAACACTACAGCAGGGGAAATACTTTAATTGGGTTGATGGGTTGATCTCTAAGAAGAAAGTGGGTATACAATCCAATGAATTTCAGCAGCCTTTGGCTGATAGGTGAGTATAAAGTAAATTGACAGAAAAAGAGGTGGGTGTATGTCTACAATATCTGGCTGTATATATCCTCCCACCATATAGCACAGCGCAAATCCGATTATTTACTTTCACGAATATGTATTTAGCTGATGCTCTCATCACTTAGAGAAATGTTGATGCTCAGTCATTGGGATCTCAAACAATCGTATTAGTCAATGAGAAATTTAGCACATTTAGCCCCGGAACCGCTGACCATAGACGCAAAAGTAATATCGAATTTCACTGCCTGCATTACGAAAGTTCAACGGTGTTGTATTTGACCCCCTGTAGCATCCGTAGACACGAGGGCTATAAGCTTGTGATTGGCTGCTCACTGCACTGGAGAAGAGAACGCACACTGGACGTCTATGTGAGTACGAGTTTGTGCTCGGCGAACAGTGTTAATACGTTTCTTTAAATGCGCGAATTCTCCTCACTCTAAATATAAAAAACGAGCAGTAGATGAATTGGACTCGTTGCATGTCGTGTATTGGAATACGTATCGCGTACTTTCATGCAATTTTTAATTTTTTTTCGCGTTTGCGATGAGTGGCCTAGCACGTTAGTTAGCGAGCAATCATCCACGATTTGTCCGCTTTGGAATAGGCTGACAAACAGGCTTCTAGGCTAAGCCGGATGGTAGTTTGCTCGCTGACGTTATATAGTATAGTTAAATACCTCTTGGCCGAAAAAATAAGTTGTAATGTTTCCTATGGCAGGTTTTTCTCTGTTATCTCTGCTTAATTCGGTGCTGTGCTCTCTGAAGGTTTGCTCAGCTTGTTAGCTAAATTAATGTGATGTAGTTATTTCCATTTCACTTTTCTACTTAGGTGCGTTGCTAGCAAATTTTTACCGCTGCAGTAGCTATCGAATTTGTTTCCGCTAACGCTTTGTTTTGTTACCGTGAAAAGTAATGACACTGAAATGTCAGGAGAAACCATTCCGTGTAACAAGTTAGAAGGTTGCTAACTTTGTCTATTTTTTTAGTTATTCAGCTGACAAAATGAGTCTAAGGAAGCAAACACCCAGCGACTTTCTGAAGCAGATCATCGGCAGACCGGTAGTGGTCAAATTGAACTCCGGCGTGGATTACAGAGGTAACTCCTCTCCTTCGTTGAATAGTTTGCTGTTTTAAGCCGCTTTCACACTGGACGCGAAACGAATTTTTCGCACGACAGATGGCATTCAAAGTCCATGCAAAGACGCGAATACACTTGTTTCCCTTGTATTCGCGTCTTTGCATTGACTTGGAATGTAATCTGTCGTGCGAAAAATTCGTTTTGCGTCCGGTGTGAAGACGGCTTTAAGGGGTGATCTGGGATTAAATGGGCAAAATTTGATAATTTTTCCAAAAAAATTTTTTTGAATAAAAATATGCTATAAAAACCCACCTTTAATAATCACTAATTGCTATAAGGATTAAAAACTGAACTCAACTTTTCAGTGCGGTCTAATGCATTTTCCATTGATTTCTTAAGGTATTACTTTTTCCACGTTACTCATGTTTGTGGCAGCCATAACTTTTTTTATTTATCATTGAAAATCAATGAAATTTGGGCTGCAGGTACTTAACTTCATTAGAAATGCAATGACATAGGGAAATTTTCCCTATCTGTTACATACTTTGAATATTTTGAGTATTCGTCAGATTCTGCACAAAATAATTTCAAAATTTGAGTAAAATGCCCCAAAATCACAAAACTGATAAATTTGGGCAAAGAATGGATATGTCATTGCATTTGGATAAGCAATGGCTTTTAAATGATGAAAGAAAAACTGAATTCTATCGTAGAGTTAAAGAGGAATTAGTGCCAGAAGTTTTCTGCATATTTAATGAGCTTGCTCGGTTACCATGGCAACTGCATAGACAGAAAAATGCCAACTTGTATCTTTTTTGGTGGTTATTACATATACCTCTTTAGATTAATTCTGAGTTGTTTCCTGGTGTAATTTTTCATTTAACCCCAGATCACCCCTTAATGCCTCGACATTGATCTAGAAAAGGATGTCCATCCGTCATTTATGATGTTCGAGGGATGGTTCCTTTTAGTGAAGGGCAAAAATGAACGAACTAGCGACTCTTTTTAGTGGCCGATATGTACTGGATCAGCCTGTCAAATGACCGAGTGCTGAAGTGAATCCCCGACTTCTCCCACCAGTTAGACTCGCCCACTCGCACTGCTCACAGGCTGCTACAGTACCGATATGGCGCTTTCCACTTCGTGGTACCGGCTCTGCTTTATTCTACTCTACTGTACTCGCCTTGGTACCAGGTACTTTTTTGGGATTGCTTTTACATTAGAGGATAGCACCGCTTCCGTGGTACCTGCTCGTTGTTGCGACGCAGTATGTTACTACCGCGACGGCATCCTCAGTTATATTAAGTTTACTTTTATTCCGTCGATTTTGTTAAATATTTATGTGTTTAAATCAGGGGACGCACACTACCATCACCACGTTATGGCACTAAAGTCCGCGAGTGTTTAATTGTAATTTCTGTTTGACATCGTCCAGATGCATAGGATAGCAGATGGTGTTGTGTCCGATTTGGTTACGCGTTAAATAACGTAGCCTACCCCCTAAAAACGCAAAGCAATCATATCTGTAAAAGGCAAAGAGTATTCATAGAAAAAGGCAGTATATTCTCAAGGCATTTGTGTACGGTCAGTATTCCATAATGTAACTACAACCCCTGGCAAAAAATATGGAATTGCCACACACCAACCCCTGGCAAAAAGTATGGAATCACCACACACCGAGGATGTTAATTTACCTTTTTTTTTTTTTTCCTTCATAACAAAGAAGAAAATTACACATGACAAAACAATTATTGTTTATTAGCTTGACATTCAGGCTTCATGAAACATTTCACTTTGAAATTGAAGGCAAAACATGTAGCAAATCGCAGGAGAAGGCAGAGTATTAGAATTTATCGCTTTGCGATACGTCATCTCATCTGATACCTTTCCTACGTACATAATGCTTCATCAGCACTCGTGAAGTTATTTTCCGCGCAATTTTCGTAAACTATGGGCAGCATAACAACTTTCTCCAGGGGAATTGGAGGAACAGAATTAGACACAACACCGTTGCTCCTAATTTCGCTACGAACAGGGTCACAGACAAAGAACACCCCCCGAACACTTTTTGAAAATGAACGAAAGGTTCGGTACATTTATATGTATCAACTCGAACTGCCCATCACTAGTTCCTTATGCTTTAGTACGTCGTCATGGTTTTCCACCTGAGAGCATAAGAAGTAACTTGGTAGCCTGCAGCATTTCATTGAAAATTGTACTACTGCATCCTACAATTATGGAACGGGATAAAAGTGCCTCTCAACTGGGCATGATTTGTTAAAAGGATAATTTTACTGAGTATATTTGATGTCACCGTGTGGTACTAAATGGCGTTGGATTCAAAGCGCAGTTAATTTCAATTTTGGCTAAGTTGAATATGCGGTCGCACAGCTGTGTTTCTTCTGGCATACAGTACTGCGAGTGTAACCACCATGGCCATCTGTTACCGTGCTTGATTTGTTTGCTTTTTGGGGGCTGTAAGGTATTTAATTGGCTCCAGAGGCTAATTGGAGTATGTTGAATCAAATGCTCAGGAATGTTTGCTACTGGGGGTTGACTGCAAGGCATGTCAAGGGAGGCACTGTCACCGTGGGTATGCTTGGGGTATCGCACATACGCAGTTGGGGGTAGTAGGCACTGACCTAGCTGCGAGGATGAGGTGCACCGTCCGTATGAATATACACGCAGATCACCATGGTGGCTCGTTCTAAAACTACACGATTTGAATACTACACGATTTGTTAAATTCGACAATTGCACTTGGTGGGATAGTGAATAGCAGAATCAGTCTTGCTGCAAACGTTGTCACTGCTGGAGAAAACTGGAACATCCCCTGCCTATGTTTTCTAATGACAGACGTGTCTTTTTCTTGTCACACTTGTGTCTGTTGATCTCCGAGCAGTTCATCTTAATCTGTACTGTAACATACCCCAAGCTGGTCATCCATGATGCTGCTTCTATTGATACGCCTTGATTGACTGGGGATGGCAGGCTGTGCTGATGGTGGTGGGGTGCCTGAATGTCATCTTGCTCTGCAGGTGTTTTGGCCTGTTTGGATGGCTACATGAACATAGCTGTTGAGCAGACGGAGGAGTATGTCAATGGACAGTTGAAGAACAAATATGGAGATGCCTTCCTGAGGGGCAACAATGGTATGGGTCTTCAACTGTAAATGAGAAAATGTTTCTTAGTATTTGCAATTTCGTGTTTCGCTACATTTTCATTCAATTTAACAATGCTAGTAATTGTGTTCATTTTGGGAAAAGTTCCTGCCCGTCTTTATGAATTGCAACGTGATCATCATAATTCACAATTCAAGACAAAAGCTTAGTTCCATGTGAATGGTGCTGTAGACTTAATTTTTTTTATTATAATTCATAATTTTGTGGACTTATACAATTATCTAATTGGTCGTTCCCTTTCCTCCCTAGTATTGTACATCAGTACCCAGAAGAGGAAGATGTGATGGATTAAACCCCTTTCCCATTTTTTTTAACTTTCATTATTAAAATTATTATTTTTTTTTTTTGGTTGGTCTTCCTGAGCCTTGAAGATGCAGGACTTTTTTGTATAGTCTGAATGACTTAATAAAGCGTGTTCATTCTTTTGTGTCAAAAAGTTCTTGAGTAGCTTGTGTGAAAATGGTGGCTTGCATTTAGTTTAAGAATGTGAAAACTACAGCCCTCTAGTGCCAGTGTCTGTGGGTTTTGTTGCTTTCGTTTCAAACTACTTGGATGAGGTGCAAATTCTTCAGTCAATCCAAGACCAAAATTAATAGTTTGTTTTTTAATGGCCTGACAGTGGGCAGGAATTTAAGTCTTTCAGGACCTTGACTCCTATGATTTTGGCATCTGTATAAATGGGTATTTTTTGCATGATAAAATTTTTCGTGTTTTTAAAAAAAAAAATAAAAAATTGCAAAATGGAAGCCCAAGATAGTGGGTTACTTCATGAGGTGAATTAAAGGGTCTGGATTCTTGTATTTGCCTGTTTTCTGTAAAGGTAAATAAAGCGTCTTGAATGCATTTAACACTGTTGGGGCTCATTACCTCCACCAAGGAGATTGTTTTCGCCCGTGTTTGTTTGTTAACAGGATAACTCAAAAAGTTATGAATGGATTGGCACGAAATGTGGTTGAGTGGTAGGTGATAGTCCAAGGATGAGTTGATTCAATTTTGGAAGTGCTCTGGAGCACCACCTGGATTCTAGATCTGGAAGAACCAATAATGGATATATGGGGTGGCAGAGGTATGCACTCTACTGAGTGCCCCCCCTAGTCTCAATTGATTTAGCCACTGCCGACCTTTCTGCTTTTCCTGGCTTTTCTTGTTCTTGCTTCCACCCGCCGGCAGAGATGATAGACAAAGGTATGACGAGGAATTGAGGAGGGGTGAATTGGCAAAATGGAAGGTGCTCGCAACTTGATATGCAACATTAATGTGACGAGATACAGGCTTTGCAGATGCATAGTATAATTCTGGAACGGATGGCCTTGTTGTGCCTGCAGTCTCATTTAATGGATTGCAATCTCCATTGTGATGTCAGGCCGCGATTATCTGATCAGATGCATGGAGGGAAGAAAAGTCGTGAAAAATCAGCTATTGGTGAGAGGAGTGCATTATGACTTGGGTTATATGAACTGAGTTGTGCTGTAGCTTGCCAAGGTGTGATTGGCAGAGTTTTTTAGCTTACAGGCTCTATGGGCCGATAAGCTATTGTCATGTGACATTTGTCTGGAACATTTTTTTTTTTTTTTTGGCCTTACGAATTTTCGTATAAATTTGCCATAACGTACTACTAGACCATATCGCCAAACGTTTCTATATTTTTTTCAGATTTTTGATCGAATCATTTTTGTCTGTATTATTGGCCCTTGAAATTTTGGCCCCAGTGTTAAAGATAGGACTGAGAAATTTTAAAAAAAGTATTTCTCAAAAACTGCCCGAAATGTTTTTCTAAATCAGGCAATCAACTAACCTTGGTGCCATAAACGTACAGTGCGAGCACCATTTTGGTTGAATCGACGGAAGTTGGTCTCGTGGGGGCGCTGTTCATATGCATATGTGGAGGCGAAATGGTTGCAGATAGAGGTTAAGTTTGTATTATCGACATATAGGAAGTTATATATGACCTATAGCTTGGAAGTGTTAAAATTGACCTCGGATGACTTTGAAAAGTCAAACTCCGGGTCAAGGAAAATATTAACAATGTTAAAAGAGAGACTTGAAATTTCAAAAAATTATTTCTCAAAAACTAACTTTTTTCCTAAATCTGGGAATCAACTCACCTTGATACACTTTATGAAAAGTGCGAGTGCCATTTTGATTGAATCGACGGAAGTAGGTCTAGTGGAGGATGGGCAAAATCGCTTGTGGAAGGTAAATGGTTGCAGATAGAGATTGTTTGTATTATCAACATATAGGAAGTCCTATATGACCTATATTTTGAATGTGTTAAAGTTGACCTCAGATGATCTTGAAAGGTCAAATTTGAGGTCAAGCAAAATGTTACAATTTTCAAAGGCTTCTAGGCTTGAAAATATTGAAGATTGGGCATGTGTATTGAACACTGACAGGAAGTCGTATATGAACTTTCATTTGGTGGCCTTGAACTTGACCTTTAGTGACCTTCAATGGTCAAGCTTCACATAGTGAAATTTCAGTGATGTCTTATCACCAAAACTATTACAGATAGAGCATAGGTTTGTATTATGGGCATTATATGAAGTCATGTATGAAGTTTTATTTGGTGACCTTGAACCTTTTCTTCAGTAATCTTCATCAGCCAAACTTCAGTGAAATTTCAATGACTTACATCATGGAGATCTATGAGAAGTCATATATAAAATTTCATTTGGTGACCTTCATATTGACCTTCGAAGGTCAAATTCAAGGACTTGTATCACTAAAATGGTCACAGATGGAGCCTAGTTTTGTGTTAGACATCTCTCCTGTGATCTGGAAAAACCTAATAGGCTTATCAGTGGCAAAGATCTTGCAATTGAACAAAAATTTTAGTTTCTGGACTTTTCTAACAGAAAAAACATATGATAGAAACTTGATTTTGAAAGTTCAAATGACACTAATAGCTAGTGTTTTAAGATTTTCACCATTCTTAATTACTGCAAATGAAGTTTAAACTCAGTTTCTACCAAAAGTGACACACGTAGTAGGTTTTCCAGATCACAAAAGCTCTAGGAAGTCACATTTGAACTTTCATTTGGTGATGTTCAACTTGACTGTCATTGACCTTTGAGGGTCAAACTCGACAGTGAAATTACATTGACTTGTATCACCAAAATGGTGACAGATGGAGCTAAGGTTTGTATAGAGACATTTAGGCCCAATTCCAATCCGCCCCCTGAAGACTCAAGCCCTGAACCCTCACTGACTTAATTGACGTCAGCTGTAAGGGACTGAGTCTGAGAGGGCTCCAGATCCTATAAATTGGAATGGAACAGCGCTTACCCCCTTTCACATTACCAAACTACACGCAGTTGTGACAATCAACATTAATACTTAACACGTAAACTTTTTCTTCCTTGCTCCTTCCATTTCCTCGATCGGACCGCTCTTTGGTTTATTTACCGTTTTTTTTTTTTTTTGGTTTGTTTACTTTTCCAGTATTCCGACGGCATCCCCCATATTTGACTTCACAACGCTATGAACTGTGAGTAATTTCCTTACCCTAAGTCAGCATCGGTGCTGACTTATGGAAAGGGGGCAGTAAGGGCTCTTTCACGGACTCACTGACTTGATGATCTGACAGTGGAACAGCCCTCACACACTCTCGGACTTCCCGTGAACGCGCCTCTAAGTGAGTCCGTAAGGGGTCGGATTGGATTTGGGCCTATTTGCTGACCTTAACTTGACCTTCTGTGACCTTTTAAAGTTCACAATTGCTGTATTGCATTTTCAATGACTTGTATCACCAAAACTACTTCAGAGCTTAGGATTGGGTATTACAGGTCTTATAAATGTATGTGAACTTTTATTTAGTGACCTTGAGGCTAACCTTCAATGATTTGAAGGCCAAGCTTCACATGAAATTTTCATAACTTGTGTCATCACTATAAGATTAAAACTGTCATAAATGACCACCATCTGTTCATGTCTTCCTAAATGTAACATTTTTCTTTGATCTATTGTATGAGCAAATCCATGTCTGCTTATTCCTCCAATGAGCTCAATTAGTCCGATGAACTGGTGGGAACAAAATCCTGCACACTCACTGGCCCTCCAGGACCGGGATTGCTCACCCCAGTTCAACAGACTTTGTGCTGAAATGAGGCTGAGGGTTCTATGTTATCGCACTTGCTGAATAAAGTGGGATGAACTTGTGGCTACAAGTTTTGGGTATTTTTGCTCTAGTTGCACATACCTGGGGGGAAAAAAATCTTAATGGAGTATACTTACCTGAAGACGTTCCAAATTTTAAGCATGCTTTGGTTCGGAGTCCAGTCCTGACCAAGTTATTGGAGTGTTTGGCCAATATTCCAACGTTGCCACCGCTTACACTACATTCTACTATCACATAGAAACAGTACTTCGCTTGGCCCCTGGTCTTGCAGTGGCATGCCAAAGTTACACTTACACACCACTCTGCAATAATTAGCCTGCTGTTGTGCCCCAAGTACAGTTCACTATCTTGGATTTCAACCCTCTAAAAACACGGTCCTGTTGGGTGCCATCAGTACCATTTTGTCAGGTTGAATTTGCCAGAGGTTCTGCTTCCTTTGAAGGAAATGATGTTAGCCGTGTCTGCCGAGAGGAAACTCATTCGCTCGCAAGTTGCTTCTTGTTTTTGTCAGTGTGTTCCACGGGCTTTTGATCTGGAAATAAACCCTGTTGTTACTGGGCTCTCTGTGGGCTTCTGTTTAGGATGGTGAGAAAGTCACTGTTGGCAGCATCCAGGTGTTATTCTTGAGGAGCTTTTAAACACTTCGTATGGTTATGTGGGCAGACCGAGAATTTCTATATTAATGTGTGAATTTTAGCTTTTTGTGCGAAGCTCATAAAATGATCATTTAAAGAATAAAGTATTCTGAAAGTTTGGAATTGGTTAATTTAGTTCTGTTGTATTCTGATATGATTGGAATGGTGATACGATGAAATTTGTGATATTTATTGTATTTACACTCAAAACCTAGTTCCAGTTTGTTCAAAGTGCAGGTGGGGGTTTTTAAACAGATTGGACATGTTGGCTATTACATTCTGAACCACTGAGTTTTAGAACCTGTGCACCATTCAAGCAGCAACCAAATATTTGCACATTTGCTCAAAGATGCACAGCATGTTAATCATTTCAGGGTCTTCATCAGGATGAATTACATGTGGTGCTATTATGGATGCAGTACTGTTTATTCTCTGCTTTGTAAAGTATGACTTAAGTCTTTTATCACATGCCATTGTGTAACTTCTCCATTAGCTGTACAGTCAGATTCAGAATTATTGGCACCTTTTCTGGAACAATTGTTGGTGAGGCACAACATGCTTTGCGCCAGCAAGCATTTCAGTGCTTTTAGTTTTGGTTTTTTTTTTTTTTGTTAAAAAGGGAGTCAAAACAAAAAAACTAAACTTTTGTTGTTTCCTTGCTGCCCTTAATAGTAAATACCTCAGTAGGAGCCATTTTTGAGTTGTTTGATGACATTGACTCCATTCTGATTTCTGAGGAAAAAATGCATTTTGTTCTGTTGCAATGGAAATTAATTCTTATTGAGATGCCACACATCAAATCTAAACATAATCAGACGAAGTGTGTTGATTTTGTGGACATCTGTAATGTTTTACCTGACCCCCTCAGACATTTTCCTCTCTACTGCCGAGGAAGGGGTGCCCCCCATGACATGGTGCAGATCACAGGATATAACAGACTTTAAAGCTGTAACCTTTGAGCTTGGTTTGAACTCGAACCGGCTATGACAGCAAGTCCTGGCAAGAAAACAATTTCTGAACTTTGGCCCAATTCCTTGCAGAGCTTTGGCTGACTTTCTTCAAAATTAAATGGCTTGTATTCTGGACCATGGCTGACCTTTGTACCAAGTTTGAAAATGATTGCTGCAATATTGTGGGCGCTAAGTTGCTAACAAACAAATAAACAGATGGTAATGAAAACAGTATCTCCTCTGCACATCCTTTGGGACAAGGTAAAAAAGAAAAGAGGCTGAATGCAATGAACAGATAATCCATGTATTGTCTTTAAAACTATGGGAAATTGATCTATTATTATTGCAATGACTTTACTATTTTTGTGACGACCCCGCTTTCATTGGCGGTTGGGCTGGCTACTTGTCTTTGTGTCTTGTGTTGCAGATGCCCAGGAGGTGTGGTCAGGTCGATTATTGGAAACACCTGGGCGCAGTGTTATCATACCATGAAGGCACACCCCACCTGCTCTATGTTGAGATAGAGCTAGACATGGTGTACTCCATGTTCTGTTCTCCATGCTCCCAAGCCTTTGTTTTCCTTTTGCCATACAGCACTCTTCACTCACTATTTATCATACATACTAACACCACTGGCATACTGACTGCCTCACCTCATAGTGCTTTGGCACTTTCAGCTCTTTAAAATGAATTAATGGTTTTTGCTTTAATTTCTTGCATCACTTCCTGTTATTATGTCTCCCCCTGAAGGGTCGGGAGACATATTGTTTTCGGGTGAGTTCCCGTTGGCGTCGGCGTCGGCGTCTGCGTCGGCGTTCCCATCGTTTCCGGAGCAGAACTCTAAAACTACTGGTCCGATTTCAACCAAATTTGGAATGAACCTTCCCTATGTCATGTAGATGTGCCTTTTGGGGGTTTGAGCTCTTTTTTTCATTTTTTTTTTTTTCTGTTTCCATGGCAACAGTTGGGACTTAGTCATTTTGAAGGGTAGGGTTCGTTTCCGGAGCTGAACTCTCAAACTATGCAACCAATTTTAACCAAATTTAGTAAAAAGCTTCCCTATGTCATGTAGATGTGCCTTTTGGGGGTTTGAGCTCTTTTTCATTTTATTTTTTCTGTTTCCACGGCAACAGTTTGGACTTAGTCATTTTGAAGGGCGGGGTTCGTTTCCGGAGCATATCTCTCAAACTACTCAACAAATTTCAACAAAATTTGGTATAAATCTTCCCTATGTCAAGTTCCTAGATAGATATGTAAGTTATTCTCAGTTTTCTTTATGTATTTCGATATTTATATCTTGAGAGATCAGGTGGCGGAAAAGGGGGAGACATCTGTTTTTACGAGTAAAAACACTCTCTAGTTTTTCGTAGTAGTTCAGTCGGCCATGACATTTTTTGAAAGTATAATTAATTGGCAAGCTGCACAATCATAAATATATCTCAATGGGCAATACAATTTTATATAAGTTTGGGCCCAATTTTTCTGCATGCTCTAGGTCTGATGATACTTTGTGCTTGGACAGATTGCTACATCTATTCCAATTTTCCACCAGTCACAAGTGCTAACTGGAAATTTTGAGGCTATCGTTCTATTTGATGTGAGGGTTTCCTTTTTAACTTGTTTGGCACCAATGGGAGTGTCACTTAAATGAGGTGGCATTTGGTGAGATCTGGTATTTTCTTGAACCATATCGTTAGCCTAATAGCATAGTTGCCTAAGTCATATTTGAACGTTTTCGGAAAACAAGAAAAAACACAATTTTTAGCAAGCTCATTGTTATTTTTTTTTTTGATATTGCAACAGTAAGCCAAAAAATGACTTAGGAAATTATGCTGTGAGGCTAACGATATGGTTTTGAACATGTGATTTGCGAGAACCTTCTCTGAACTCAAATGCAACATATTTCAAATTTTGCCAGAAGGTGCCTACAAACAAAATAACATGTCACATAAAGGTATTGATAAAAAAAAAAAAAAACCATGATTCTATCTTGTTCCATTGTATCCTCCATGTAAAGTAGTGTTATTACTTGCAGGCATACACTTAATATCAATATAATTTGTCTTTTGACTCAGGGTACAATTTCTCACAGCCAGCTTCACCCTACAGCATGTGGATATAAGGTAATGGTTAACACACATGAGCACACATTTTCTTTCTGGATAGTTATCTTACTCCAAAAGATCTGGGGGAGGTATTGTTTGTAGCTGTATGTGTTTGTATGTTTCTTTGTTAGCAACAGAATGGTAAACAGTTTAACAATGGTCCAGCATATAAGCTATTTCTTTTTGGAAAAAGTGTGGGTCTAAGTTCAACAAAAATATAGTCCACATTTGTATTTTCAAACAAAGCTCAGAAAATCCAACACTGCAATTTTATGTCCTATGATACAATGCTATGCCATGAGGAGCTGTGGGGGGGTCAAAAATGTCAAATGCCCATAAAGTCATCAATTTCCATCCAAATATGTTAAAATATTAAGATTTGGGATATACTTAGAGGTATAGTTCATCGAATATGGTGAAAATAAGCCATTAACCTCTGGTTTCCATGGCAACAAAGTTTTCTCATTGTAAGTAATGGACTTTATTCCCCAGCACTAAAATATCTGCCAGTTTCTGCAGGAAGGAAATAAGTTTTGTGGTTATTTATTTATTTATGTATGTATGTATGCATGTATGTATGTATTTATTTTTTTGTTGAGACTTAGTTGACACAAAGGCACTGAAAAGATTGCTGGAGCGACGCATTTTGTGCTTGGCATTGCTTGCTAAGAAGATGAGTAGAGCGGCAGTTAAGAATCCAATTATAACTGTTCAAAAATGGTGGTTCAGGAGCTCTAAAATCAATGGCAGTACACATTCCACTAAGTGCCAGGAAACTTTGGCAGAAGGTTGGTTGTCTCTGCTGGCTGTGACTTGGTCATGGCTTGACCAGGACAATGAACCCTAAGTATCAAAATCCACACAGAAATATTTAATTGATACCAATTTGAAGGCCATTTGGTCATCTGTTTGGGGATTTAAATACTATTGAAAATCTGCAGTGTGATCTGAAAAGGATGTTTTATAAAGAGAAACTGAAGAATACCAATGAGCTTGAAGTTCTAAATGGTTATGATTCCATTCAGATGTGTTTTTATGTTTTTTTTATCTTAAAATTACAGGAAAAGACTTGAAAAAGCTCTAATCTTTACAAGGTTGTTTGCACCCTTCAAGAGTTGAATGAGGGGCTCCAACAATTTTTCCACCTACGGTTTAAAAAAAGAGATTACATCTAAAATTAATAATATTTTGAAATCACTAGTTATAGTTCCACAAGTGCTCGAGTTTAACACATGGATTATTTACTGCTGTTCATGATACGCTGCCTTTTCCTTAAGTTTTATTTAGGGTGCCAATTATATTGCACCTGTCTGTAGCAAATGGAGCAGTATTCCTGCTATATTTTCTTTGCCACTCTTAAAGCTGTGTTTGCTACTGCATTAACTGTGCTACATTCAGAGCCATCATGACATCTCCTCTGTCATGGCATGCATAATAGCACTGCAGTAGCAACTGTGTTGACTACTGTGCATATGGAGCCATCATGGCTTCCACCTTACTCGTCATATCAAATGCACTCTGTGTGAATCACACCGGATGGAGCCCTCATGGGGCAGAGAGTTAACTGCACCCCACACAGGCATATTGGCTGACACTTGAACTGTCATGGCTGCCTCCATAATCACACAGTGGTATCACATCGACTGCTCTGTTTTCTGAAAAATACTGAAAGCTCTTAGTGTGACTCTATCAGGGATTCGAGAGCCAAATATTTACACTCAGCCCTGCAGTCATGGCAAATCAGAGTGTTTATAGAGGTCACACTGGTTCTTCACGAAATGATGCTCTGAAATGTGCCCGCATATTGCATAGTTGACTCTGACAGATTTATAAGGATGTGGCCATGTGTTTATGGATGCATGCTGTCAAGCTGAATATCATGAGTATCTCCATGTATACAAAGGTGCTTTGATAATATGGCAAATATCGACTCCTTATATATGAGTAACTTCCATATGCTTTAAGCACTACTACTGTCATAGCACAAAACAAGCCATCATAAAAGTCTTAGTGCACCACCTGCTGCCAGTATATGGAACTACGATGGATCAACAGCTTTCACATAATGCCTCCTAATTACAACTCTGACGTAAGATATAATGTAGACTTCCTGCTAAAACGGCCCAAAGAACTGCATGCAAAAGAGCTCTGCCATATAAACAGTAGCAAATGCCTTATCCTCTGACTGAAAATAAAAAGATTTTTAGCAAGGAAATTCCCAAAATGGTACGGTCATCAGCAATGAAATATTTTGAAAAGCTGTTGGGCTGCAGGTATAATAAATAGCATCTTCAACAAACTGCTGAAGATTTAGTTCTTTTTGATCCGCAAGAGAAAATTTACATTATTTGCATTATTGTACTTGTGCCTTTATTTTTCTTATTAACATACCCATACATATGCTATAATGATGAAATTACATAATTGATTTTTAATTGTGGTTGAGTTTAAAGGTATCAAGTTTCCCAAATGGATTCCACTCTGCAGTGACATCATTAGATTATCCAGCTTTGTTACATTACTTGGGATGATGTCATTTGTTTATTTAGCTAGTCTCACTCTCTGTTGTGATGTCATTAGATACATCCTGATTCCAAAAGCATGCAGAATTGTGCGAGTGTAAGGTCCACTGCTGTCTCTGCACTTTGTTTTCATTACCAAGAGTATATTCAGCAGCACCCAAGCCTGCAAACCACTTCTCTAAAATGGACAGTGATAAGTATAGTCATAAAAATAAATAAAATTGCACTTTGATGCCACAGCAAAAAGCAAAATTTTTATGCAAACAAATTGTGAAGAAATTAAAGGGGATATATTGCGGTTACGATTTCTACATAAAGTGTGGAATGAGGCATGCAGACGTGCTGTTCTCCAGTGGAAGAGCTTTTAAACATTAGCTGAGAAACCCGCTGCAGAGAGCATCATGACCATCTGCTGAGTGTGTAATGAAGCTGCAAATGTGTGGGCGACATTTTATGTTCCTGCCCTTCCACAGTCCACAAGTTATTGTCACAGCCTCAGTGTGAGGCCTTTGAGTTTGCCCATCTGGTTTTAAAACTGAAAGCACTTGGTATTGTGTCATGCAGATATTATTTTATCCCTTTAATGGACACCCCTTGAAAATCAAAACCCATGGAAAAAATACACATACTTCATTACTGAAAGGTTATTGTTTAAAATCTAAGAGTTTTGATTTCTATAAAACAGAAGCATGGAAAGCACAATAAGCATTCATGTATGGAGCAAAAATTTTCTTTTTGTCTGTTTCATCCATATAGATTTCTCACGCATCCCAAATTTTTGTCATTGCTTAATCTTACATTCAGTAAACTGATGGATATAGTCAAACCAGCACTATTAAAACCACATTTCCAGAAAAGTTGGGACACTGTGTAAAATGTAAATAAAAACAGAATGCAATGATTTGCAAATCATTCAAACCCTATATTTAATCGAAACTAGGGCAAAGGCAACATGTCAAATGTTGAAACTGAGAAATTTTTTTTGGAAAAATATTTGCTCATTTTGAATTTTATGAAAGCAACATGTTTCAAGAAAGTTGGGACAGGGGCCCTTGTCACCACTGTGTTGCATAACGTTTTTTTTTTTTTTTTTTAACAATACTCTGAAAGAATTTGGGAACTGAGGTGACCAACTGCTATATTTCTGGAAGCAAAATGTTTTCCTATTCCTGCTTCATTTATGCTATCACCTGATCAACACTTCACAGACTCCTTCGTCATATTTTTTCATAATGCATCAAATATTTTCAGTGGGTGACAGGTCTGGCCTGCAGGCAGGCCAGTTTGGCACCCATCCACTTTTACTATGGAGCCATGTAGTTGTAATATTTGCAATAAGGTTGTGTTCAGCATGGTTTTGCTGAAATAATCAAGGCCTTCCCTGTCAAAGATGTCTGGCTGGCAGTATATGAAACTAAAACACCTGAATATATTGTTTAGCATTAATGGTGTCTTCACAGATGTGCAAGTTACCCATGCCCTGTGCAATAATACACCCCCATACTATAATGGATGCTGGTTTTTGAACAGTGCACTGATAATAAGCTGGATGGTCAAGCTGGAGGACGCGCCATCCATAATTTCCCAAAATAATTTCACATTTTTGGTTGGTCAGACCACAGAAAAGTTTCCCACTTTGCCTCAGTCCATCTTAAATGAGCTTGGGCCCAGCGAAGGCTGTAGAATTTCTGGACCTTGGTTTAATATTTGCAAGGCAGATTTTTAACTTGCAATTGTGGATGCAGTGACGAATGATGTTCAGTAACAATGGTTTACAGAAGTGTTACTGAGCCAATGCAGTGATTTCCACTTCAGAATCCTGCCTGTTTTTTAGGCAGTGCTGCCTGAGGGCCTGAGGATCATGGCCATTCACTATTGGTTTTCGGTCTTGACCCTTGTCTGCGGAGATTTCTCTGAATGCTCTGAATCTTTTGATAATATTATGTACGGTAAAGGATGAAATCCCCAAATTCTTTGCAATTTTACATTGAGAGATCTTATTTTGAATTATTGTACTATGTGCCCATGCAGTCTTTCCCTGAGTAGTGAAACCATTGCCATCTTTATGTCTGAAAGACATTTTATACCCAATCATGTTACTGACCTGTTGCCAATTAACCTTATTCGCAGTGAATTGTTCTTCCAAGTGTATTTTTTCGGCATCATTCAGCTTTTACAGTCTTTCGTGACCCTTATCCCAACTTTTTTGAAATGTGTTGCTGGCATCAAATTCAGAATGAGCAGATGTTTTTAAAAAAACAATAAAATTTCTCAGTTTCAACATTTGATATGTTGTCTTTTCACTATTTTCAATTAAATTCAGGGTTTAAATGATTTGCACATCATTGCATTCTGTTTTTAATTACGTTTTACAGACCGTCCCAACTTTTCTGGAAATGGGGTTGTACTTTAAGCTATATATTTAAAAAGAAGAGAAGCAATGATATAATTTGATTGTTTTTCACATTTCATATTAAAGAGACTGTAATCTGGATAATTTATTTTTGTGAGCTTCTCATCGCAGTGTTGATAGAAATGGGTCAGACTGGTTTCATATTGCAGCTTTGTGAAGTTGCACAGCACCCTCTGTTGGCTATGGTGGAGTAGCATTGAGATCCCACCTGGCTTTTTGCCTGTCTCAGTGTGACTGACCTGGATCTGTTCACTCTTTTTTTACAGTAATGAGAAAAAACGCCAACTGTCTGGAGACGACAAACCATGTCAACTCAGCCCGACAGCAATTCCCACACTCAAAACTGGGTCCTATTCACAGTGTGATGTTTGAAGCCAATTTGAAATTAAAAATTTAAAAGACCTGGGTGACACAATGCTTTTAAATAAATAATAATTCGAAAAATAGTGCGGTAAGGCAAAAATATAACGGCAGAATTTAAAAGGATTCTGTGAAAATGTGTTTGATTGTGAAGGGGCTTCTCGCACGTATTCACATGCAGATGCTTGCTGGTTTGTTGAGCCTTTGAGTGCTGAGGTATAAAACCAAACTACTCTCAGGCTGGGAAAAACAGTACTGAAACAGAGCAGGAATAAAGAGATTGCTTGGTGAAACTTCCACAGCTCTCAATAATCTTTTACATCTTTCTATTCTGTTACTCCCCTGTGCGTCTATATGATCTGCTCAGTACATAACTGTAGCCATAACTGTGACCAGCCCAGCAATGTGCCTTACAACAATAGCACTAAAGCTGCTTAAGCTCTAAGATTTCTACAGCTGTAACTGCCCAACTTCTAACCTACAGCCAGGTCTGTGAGCATTCTAGCAGCCATTTTTGACTGTGATTATCACTACATTGTCCCTTTACTGAAATGATGAAGCCTCGAGTGCTGAGGAGGTGAAATAACAGTAACTACCCCAGTGACAGCTGCAACCGAACTTTATCTGCATTGTTGTCAGGTTGTCTCAACTGAAAAAAGTTAGTGTCGAGGCTACCTTAAAATTTTAAGCTCATTGAACTTGAGATGAAAAGTTGAGGTAATATTCAACTTATAACCTTAAATTCAGTTAACTTGAAATTTTAAGGCAGCCTGGACACTAACTTTTTTCAGTTGAGACAACTTTTTTTTTTTTTTTACAGTGTATGATTGTAACTTCCTAGTGCTGAGAACTTACCGACTGTGTGTCTGTGACAACCCAGCACTGGGACCTTAGCATAACTGTGAATTCCAAGTGGTGAAAACCTAACTATAACTCTGACTCCCTATCACTGAGACAATACTTTATAATTGTGACACTCAGTGCTGAAATCGCAGCATCTTCCCTACCACCACTCAGACCATACCACAAATGTGACCTCCAGGCACTGAGACCTTGCAATGACTGTGATTTCCCAGAAGTGAGATTTTGAAAGGATTATGACTTTCCAGCACTGACATATTACTATGATTGAGATTTCTCGGCACACAGAGCTTACCATGACTGTGACCTCCAGGTACCGAGACCTTGCAATGACTGTGATTTCCCAGAAGTGAGATTTTGACATGATTATGTCTTTCCAGCACTGAACCATGATTGAGATTTTTCGGCACAAATAGCTTACCACGACTGTAACTTTACCAGTCATTTCTATGACCGTGACCACTGCTAAGGAGATACTTACTGGCTTCTTTTGAATCACTATTAACTGTGCACCACTTTTCAAACAATACAATGCCATTTCATTTTAAATGAAGCAAGCTGCCTCCATAATTCATTGCCTTAAGTCTTTTTTTTTTTTTTTTTCGGTGAGGTGACATCTGTTTTTAAAAAAACATCCATACGCGAGGCATTTCCTATTGTGAATTTGAGTAAAACTTTCCTGCTGCTAAATGAGGACAATGCTTTTTATGCCACGGCAGTTGGCCACATAATGCTTAATTTTCTGCTGTAAAGTTCAGGCTCTAAAAATAAACCGCACTTTTCTTAGTGCTCAGACAAAGCCATGTTGTTTGGCAGTACTGCTTATTTAAGATCAGAGTGTGTTCCAGGCATCTCTCCGTATGGTTCAGCATCTCTCTGTTTCACCCAGGACTAACTAATATACAACATTCATTCTCTGTGAGGTAGGCTACATATGTATTTTGACAATGACACTGAATAAACTATGGTTTATTTTTGAGAATGTAAGGAGGGGAAAATATGGGCCACAAATATAAAAATATTTGGCCTATGACACAGTACAGCTTGCCTATGAACAGAAATTGAAGAGTCTAGTGCTATTAGTAAGTCACATTTTCACACACTGTGAGGTAAGGATGTGACTTAAGTGTTTTATAGTTACCAAAGGAAATTTTTCTTAATTTTCTCAATGTTGACATTTGTGACTTAAGTACTTCTAGCACCAGCATCTTCAATTCCCAGCCAAGAAGAGCTGTTATAAAACAGCTTTAGGGAACATCAACATCCTTTTTCAAGTATCACCATCATTTGCTCAAAATATTGACAAATCAATGTGGGTCCAACTCCCACAGAGTGTGGGTTTTTTGGCTGGAATACGACTACTAAGTGAGGGGAATGAAATAATGAAAAGATTAGCAAGAATAATTTGCTTGGTTTTTTTATCCATTATATATTCTCAGCTCTGAGAATCTCTTATTTCCTCCCAGTACTGGGAAGATTGGCACGTGGGTATATGAACACATATGCAAAGAAAAGTATATTGAGTCATGATTTTCTTTTTTTCTCATATGAAAGAACTATACATGGTGACTGTAGCATAAATTTTACATTAACTTAGATTTTAGATCTTTCATCAGTTTCTGTAAGGGTTCTGTCATGTACCCTAGTGACAGGCACGGAGGACAGGAAGATGAGGACTGGACTCAGGTGCAAGAATGGATTTGGTTGTAGGTTTTATTATGCCTACCGCCGGAGCAGGAGGCATGCACACAAAAGATACAAACAAAAGAGGAATTGAGGTTCCTATGAATATAAATACTATAAGTAATACAGAATCTGGGCAGTAACTACAGCAAACGTATTACAAATAGAAAACAAAAGAGGAAGTGAGGTTCCTTTGTATACAGTGCTGGTTTCAAACAATAAACAGCACTAAGTTAGATTTAGAGAATAATATGAATAATACAAAATGCGGAGAATATGTCTGTACAAGACTAGGAATACAGCATAGGCATGTAGTTACAAGACTTTGCAATCACTAAGTGCGAAGCTTAGTCTTAAATAGAACACTGCTACCGCACAGTGGAAACGAGCAACAGGTGCAGGTGATAACTGAATAATAGGCAAAGTGCAGTCCGGGTCTTAGTAGACCAGTGAGTTGGACAGCTGGAGGCGTGGTCTTACAGTTTCATTTGTTCTGTCCCTTTCTATTAAATCAAATATATTCCACACATGACAATCTGACTCCACCATTCAGGACTAAATAAAATAATAAATTCAAACCACTATAAATCCTACAAGCCTAACCCATTTGAGCTTATTTGTTGGATTAATAAATATATTAATTGCATAATAAATAAAAGACTGCAATTTCTAACATTTGTAATATTTTGTAAAGCAGCCAGTTTTTCCCTTTTTCGAATTAAAATGGTAATAACTGTCCAAATTATGGTTTATACTAATAAACAAACACAGTACAAGGTAACAGCACAACAAAAATATTTGTCTTCCAATGAAAATAAAGTAAGTCTATTCTGATATTTTTCCAGATGTAGGTTTAAAGTGTACAGTGAAATTTGTATTTTGAAATAATATTAGTGTACTTCAATGTATGTGCATACATTATATTATCACATTCTATTTTTTACATTCATTGTTCCATGTTATCAAAGTAAAAAATATCCAGGAAGACTAATTTGTGATGGTTTTTAAAATACCGAGTGATTGTTATATGCATTGAATAATCTGCACTGTGTACAAAATGCCTTTTTTATTGATTTCAAATTCAGTCAATACAGGGGGGCAAGTGTAGACAAATTATCGTGGTGCAACATTGAAATTAGGAAATGAAAATGTAATCTCAAAAACATGTACTCTGGAGTCTGGAAGGAACAAAATGGTTTTTTTTTTTCTAGTCGATAATTAAACTTTGTCCACAGGGGGTCAGGCTTACACAACAAAGGAGAGCAAAGGCAACTTTCTGAAATATTGAGGACTAACTGCTAAAGATCGAAGCAACTCCATACATTTGCTCCGATTAATAGTCGTAATTTGAGCTTCAATCAGAATTCATCATTCAAAGATTCATTAAAATATGTATTTTTAGTTTGAGATTCAGATTAAATAATGAAGGCTTCAACAACTAAGGATCCCTAAGTAGAATATTTGGTAAATTATAATTCAATGTCAAAGATGCACAAGATGCACAGGTTTTCAAATAATGCCAATTCATTAAGCAGATACAGCATTCGATTACAAACTGAATGTTCAAATATGAAGAAAAAAATCTAAAAATTTTTAATCTGTAAAAATTTCATTTTCACTAGCACAGTTCCACAGCATTATTATACACTGCCTGTCCAGAAAAAATTGTCATTTGGATTTAAGTAAGCAAATACCCAAGAGCCTATGATTGAATCATTACTGCAGTGATTAATATGTTTCAGTTGGCAATTTTCTTTTGGTCCTGACTGATTCAGAGCAAAACTACTCATTTCTTCAAAAAACCATTTCAGAAGATGAATCTCATGGTCCTTAAAAAGATGTTACTGTGTTTCAAGAGGGGCAAATGATTGCCCAGCATCAAGCAAAGAAAACAGCTAGGGAGATTGCTTAAATCAATGGAACCAGGTCATGAAATGTCCAACAATTAATTAAAACTCGGACGGATAGTGGTGAACAGTCAGCCTTGCTGAAAAAAATGGCTTAGAGAAAAATCACAACTGATCCTGATCGTAAATCATTAAAATGCTTGGTGATGTCTCATAATAAAAAAATCAACAGTAGAACTCATGGTTATGTTTAATTATGCAGGTAAAAGCATTTCCACATGCACGATAAAACAAGAAATTGGAGGATTGGGACAAAACAGCCATAAGAAAGCCACTTGTTAGTGAGGCTAAATGTAAAGATCAAGTTCAATTTACAAGGGAGCACAAAGACTGGACTGAGGAGCAATGTGGTCATGTGGTCTAATGAGTCCATATTTACCCAATTCCAGAGTGATGGGCACGTCGGGGTAAGAAAGGAAGCCCATGAAGTTATGTACCTGTCATGCATAGTGCCCACTGTCCAAGCTACTGGAGGCAGTGTTATGACCTGGGGTCGCCTCAATTGGTCAGGTCTAGGCTCAGCACTGTTCTGCAGCAATCAAAAGAATTCAGCAAACTATCAAAATATAATGAATAATCAGTAACCCATCAATTGACTTTTTAATCCCTGGTGGCACAGGCATATTCCAGGATGACAATGCCAAGATTCATCAGGCTCAAATTGTGAAAGAGTGGATCATCGAGCATGAGGAATCATTTTGGCCACCTCAGAGACCAGATCTTAACCTAACATCTTTAGGATGTGCTGGAGAAGGCATAAGGCAGTCACCCATCCTCAACACAATATCTTGGCCAAAAATGAATACAAATTTGGTCTGAAATAAATGTTGTAAGATTGTATAAGATTGTTGAAACAATTCCACAGCAAATGCATGTTGTGATCAAAGTTAAAGGTGGCCCAACAAAATATTATAGTGAGCGACCTTTTATTTTTTTTTTTTGTTGCATGGGCCGAGTATGGTTATGACATATGCTTGCTTCAAATGAACCTGGGGATATGCCAGAGAGCCGGCTTGCTGAGCTAGAGCTGAAACCTGGAACAGATCCAGAGCCGTCCATGGTCTAGATTTGATGCTCAGTTTTATGCAGTCCATTAATTTTGTTTACTTAGTAATTCAGATTCATGGAACAGGCCTCTAATCTGCAAGTGTTTTTATAAAAGTAATCCCTACAACACCAACACCCACACACACACGCATACGGGTACACACACACACACACACACACACACGTAAGCACTCACACACACAGTGTTCATAACAAAATGACATGCACCTGCCCAAATGGCAGTATCACATGCTGAAGTCTTTAGTTAGAACATGATTTATGAATAAAATTCAAATGAAAAATTGTACGAACAAAGGACACTTCTACCTCAAGAATATAAAGAAACAAGATGCACACATGATCAGAAATAGAGAAAACAAAATACACAAGTTTCGAATCAGAGCTGAATAGGCACCTTATGTAAGACACTTCACGACAGAAAAATGCACCACCTGTTCTGAATTTTAATGAACCGAGACGGGGATATTATTCTGGAGAAAAACAGAGATCACGTAATGATTCTCCCCTTGGAGCTTGTTTGGCAGTAAACAACTTATTTGGTCTGACAATGGCCATAATAGAATACTTAATAAGGCAATTAGGAGACCTAACTTGTAAATGGTCAGGTATCTTTGAACCCCACTAATCAAATAATCAAGGTATTTGTTATCAATTTTCACAAGAAGCCATCGGCAGGATTTTGCAAAATGTGATCATCATTCATTACGCTATCTGCTAAGAATTTTCTGATAATGCTAGTGTGATTGCATGCGTGTGTGTGTGTGCGTGTGTGTTTGTTATTATTTATTGATTTATTTAACCTTTATTCAACCAGGACGGTCCCTCTGAGAAACATATTATGAGGCGGGATCCCACTTGATAGTTCTACATAACATCATCTTTGCTTAGCTGTGCAATATTTTTAAAAGCCAATATTTATGCAAACTGCAAGTTAGTATTATGTGTAATAGAGCGCATAATTTTACATAAAGATCCTGGATAGGATATACAATACGTGTACTGTACAGTACGCCCGGGGAAATGATATGAAGCAAAAGGAAGTTAAAAGTAAAAGTTTAGCACCAGATGAGGTCATATTTACTGCAAGGTACAATAAGAAAAAAACATTGATTATGTAAGTGTTCAGTAACCAGTAAACCTCAGCAAAAAAAACAGGCTACAGATGAGTCCACTTCAGGCTATAGAGAAAAGTGGTGTACAGCAGTATTTCTGCCTCCTGACTGGCTGGATGACATTGATGTTGATGCAGTGGAACACATAAAGCAAGTGCAAGGTCGCACCAGGTGATAACACCAAATCCCAGACTTGTCGTCCATCACTGACTGCATTACCCAAACTTCAGCACTATAGAACTGTCGTACATTACTCAACAGTTGGCCTTAATGGTTCTTCTGTTTAAGTGAGTTGTAGAAGGCCCTCAGGCAAGTTCACAAGTTATTTTGATGCTATGAATTCCAAATGATATTACTAGAATGTGCCACAATCCGTTTTCCTGCTATAAAAGCCAGATTCTTATATATGTGTTATGCTACATCATTGTGAAAAAATTGCTGCAGTTTCATACTCAAGAATCAGCAGTTCTGAAAAGCCAGTGGTTACCCTTGCGGACAATTTGCTCACCATTTACACGGTGAAGTAGTCATAATGGATAAGCAATTATTCTAAGCGTATAGTCAGACAATGGTGCCATGGTAGAAGCTAGCCATACTGCATCATGGCCATTTTCTATTTTAAATTCTATACTGTTCAAACAGCATATGCTGTGGGAGAGCACTGTATATGCTGTTTTTTGTTCCAAGCAATGTTGCAATCATAGGATTTTAATAAGCGGTTAATTTGTCTTAATTAGGCACATTTCATGTTTAGGACAGTTATTTACTCTTTCAGCCACATGTTTGGCAGACATATTCTTGCATGCCCAGAAGAATAAAATAGCCTTGAAAATATTGCGCTTTTTTCAATACTGCAAGTAATTCAGGCAACAAATTTTTTAACACATTAAATTAAGACACTGAGAAAATCAGTGAGCCACAGATGAAGTTGCTGAATACAAGTGTTGTAAGTTCTTTCGAAACATTTTACTTTAATTTAAAGTAAATTAAATTTTTTTTAAATTTAATTACATGGCACAAAATGAGTTTGACTCTTTATCATTTACTTGCAAAATAAATGGTTAGTTTTCAGGATGAATTGTCAATTATTTTCCACCAATTATGAACCTACTAATTTTTTTAAAAATTCGATTGGTTATTTTTTTCCTATAATGCACTTGTTTTTCATATATCACAATGTGTATATGGACTTCTTATTCTTCATGACATGCATGGATAGTTCTGTCAACATGTGGCCAAATTAAATAGGGTAAAGAACTGCTCTAAAAACTTAATGTACCTAATTTGGGCAAAATAATGCTTGTTAAACTCTAGATTGCAAGTGTGATTGTAACAGAAACCAAAATACACAGTGAACCTCCAGGACTGACAATGAGAACCACTGTGCTGGATATACAGTACTGTACATGAACTGGATCGAGAAGTATACAGAGCTTGAATGAATCCAATAGGGGCAAAATATACTATACGAGAGTTCATTGTGTTTAAATAAAGAATTTTGCCGCGTATGGCCCAGAAATGGCTGACAATGCCTTACTATGGCAGGGGCTGATTAACAGAACTGAATCAAGGACAACTGTGTCTGCATTGAGCTTCTTTTCTTCCTGCGCATTTGGTACAGCTCTGTCCAAAAATGCACCTTTCAGTACCCCAAAGAACTCAGGCCGCATACCTACTGTATGGACCCATGTTCTGTGAGCTCTGGTCAAGGATGCTCTCAAACATCGGCAGTTACTTTACAAACAGTGCCAGCACCGGAGTCAGATTTTGGTTTCGACCCCTACCTGTCAAAATTCACCACACCACTCCTTCCAGTTGTACACCACACATGCCAAACTGCTTTGGACTGCATATTACAAATCATGTGAATAATTCAGGGGAGAATTTCATATTTTATTTATTTATTATTTATACGTATACTAGAGGTCTCCAGTGGGACCAGGTCTCGTTTTCACAGATATATTTTGTAAATATGCAGCCATACAACTGACAGTTCTTATTATCTGAAGAGACAGAGGTGCTTATGGAAAGAGATGCCTACCTTGAATTTAAATGGAACAAGATCACTTTTTAATATTTTATGCTTCATTTGCATTTTCCCTTCAAACTATTTTAACAAAAAAAAAATGGACGATCCAGAATCCAAAGAACAAAATCCACCAGTTTCCCAAACAGTGGAAAACTAGGGTAGGCCTAAACATTAATAAATATAAAAACATTATTCCCTCTTTAGCAAGTTTATATGAAAATGCACAGTTGTAAATAGGCTACTAAATGCAATAATGCTTTGGTTCCAATATTTTTCATAAACATAAAAAATAATGTGACAAGTCATCAAGCAGAAGCTGTAAAATAAGGCCAATGTCCTCTCGCAGGAATATACAGAATATTTGCATTACACTTCTCAAAAAACACTATATAGCCCATATTTCAAAGCTTTTTCTACTGTTTTAGCATACTTGGATGAAGTGTGCAAACACAAGCATTCACCTGTATAATCCATTGGAACATTAGAATGTTGCCATTTTTGGTGTTGCTTTTTTATTCTTCTTTTTTTTATTTTGCTTTAAATTATGAAAAAAATCGCTGTTTCACCTCTATTTCACAGTGTACGCTTGTCATACGAATGATCTGCTTGCCAGTTTTTTTTTTTCTCAACAGTCTCACATGCTGAAACTGACAGACACGTCCGCCGAATATTGATATCACGTGATTAAGTCCGTTAACGGCCCTAGCAGTTTCAAGAGCTGCCCCCAAATAATGTGCTGTGATTAACGTAACATCAATGAAAAAATGACCAGACGAAGATGGAATTATATTGTTAATATTACAGTTTATTACATTTTTTTTTACCATATATAAGTAGATATGGGTGTTAATGGCAGTTTTATAGTTAAAATGAAACGCCCTAATCATAAGGTGTCATTATTGGACACATGTCATTTTTTTTCTCCAATCAGAAACAACGCATAGCATCTATCAAGGACACACAGTGCATTATTGTAAAAACAGACCACATAACAGTATTTTTAACATTTTTTTCATTAGTTTTTTTAGTTGTTCTGCCGCCCTAATCATAATAGGTGTCAGTATGCCCTCCCAGAGGGGTTTAATTTTGAAATGTTCAGGGATCGAGGATGACTGTTGCTTAAAGCAGCCGACCGATACAGAAATTACATTTTTTACCAGTATGGTACGTGATTTTTAAAAATTTTTTTTTTTGTAAAGATGGAATTTTTTTTTTACAGTTTATACCTCTAAAAATTGATGGATAAAAAAGTTTAATGGATGATGGGACCGTGGGGATCTGCCGCTCTAAAAGGAAAGAATTACTTTTCAAATGAAATAACATAAAAATTCCTCTGCTGGCTATATTTTGTATACTTATTCTATTTTGCTGTCTTTAGATGAAAATGCTGAAATGGAAGAAAAGTGTATAAAATTAAAGGAGTATAGCCTACAAGTGAAAGAAAAAACTGTCAAAATATCTTTGACAACAATCTTTGGAAAGACTACATTGCTGAGACAGCTCGAGACAAATGATGCACGTTTCTAAAAATGATCACGGACCGATGATGGTCCCGCTGTGACTAGAAGAGTTTCAAAGCAGCTTCGCAAGGTGCCCACATCTCGCTCCCAGTCTCGGTCTCTCTGACACACACAAACACTGCACAGCTCGCGGGCCGGGTGTCAGTCCGAGCCGCTGCACTCAAAAAATGCACGTGAATGATTTATGGCCAAGACGGCTCTAATCCGACGCACATTGTCTGCGCGATGTGTTGAGGCCCGGGCTGCAAATGGATTCTTTCGACTTGATGTAATTTCAGAGTCTCTCATACTCTCTGACATCAGGCATGTAAATGGTGCGAGCAGATGAGGAGCACTCTGCAGATGCATTACCATCCACTCGCAGCGCACTGGGGAGATGGCTAATGTACGACCGGCCACGCTTTCCTCTTAGGCGGGACACGTTCTACGGAAATTACCCAATAAGATCTGACATCCCTCCGCAGCGGAGTGCTTTCAAGTGACAACCACTGACGAAATCCGAGTCCCAACTTCACCCTCTGCCTCCTCAGCAGACACAGGAGGTGAAAATGCACTGAAATGGGGCACTTCCATGATACTTCAAATTCTAAACAAAGAGGACGTTTCCTGTCTTGTTGTTCTGAGGGAGGGATGCCACGGTTTTCAGGGAGAAACTCTACAGGAAAAGCTTCGGAAGCAGCCCTCCCAATGCCTTTGTTCCAGCTCCAGTTACCAGCTCCAGTAACCTCTCCAAAAGTGAGCCTATTGAACTGAAAACAGTCATCCAAACTCCCCTCAGATCTCACTTCAACTGCACCTCTACCACTTGCATGCTTTATTTTATGTAATAGTATTACGATTATTTATGAATTTTCTTTTTCTGAATAGGCCTACAGGCAATGAATGGTTCAATACAGAGAGTGACAGGTAGGTGAGAAGGGCCCAGCGTACTCCTTCCAGGCCTTTTGGCTTACCTTTGAAAGTGAGGCTATTGGTCTTTCAGTCACACGCTTTTGATGTTTTTCTTTTATTTATCGCAGAAAATCAGGGATTTTTGGAGAGATGGAGGTAAACACATTATTCTGCTTTTCAGTGATATATTCTGACAGGCTTCATTTGGTAGTTCCTGCCCTGTCTTTTACAGCAGGTTCACGCAGTGTCACAGAATTGCAGTTTGTGTGTGAGGATGCGGAATTCTTGAGATACTCTACTATTTACAAAAGTTTTGCTCTTCAGCAGTCGAGACATAGCCTGAGGCCACTGGAATGACTTGAGTGAACACTAACATTCCAGCAGACAGTGTTAGACAGCGAAGGACATCCAGCACACCGACGGGCTCTCTCACCGGAGATGGTACTCAAGGATTCTTCCTTATTTTAGTGCTGTGGATTAGAAATGATGCAACATACCTTCTCACAACTTCCATAACAGGACAAGATCTTGCTTTTCTTACTTTCCTGAAGAGTGTATCTGTTTCAGTACTGTTTCTAAATGAGAATGGTCCTGTTTTTCATAATATGATTCTGCACTTAAAATTATCCCTTAAATGAGCAGTTTTTATTTATTTTTGGAATGATCTTTGATCTCCAAGACTCTTCACTGATCTAGAACTCAGTTTGTTCACATAGTGTTGTGTATGTTTTGGAATGTTTCATCAGCATTCTAAAGCATTAAAACTCTTTTTTGCAAGTTTTGAAACTTTACTAGCTATTCATATTTGTCATGCTTTAGGCTATGTGTGTGTTAAGGACTTTCTCTGTGGCTGTCGCCCCGGGAAGACATCGAATGTCTTTACAATCGGATTCTTTACCCAGCTGGCTGATTGGACTTGGGTGGCGCCTTTCCCGGACTCTATATAAGCCGGAAGTCTGCCATGCCTCCTTTGCTAGATTGTCTGATTTTAGCTAACTCTTCAGCCAGAAGATATTTCTAGTTAGGGATCTTCTTCGCGGTGATTATTGAGGAAGATATTAGTAGGGAGATTTCCTTTTGTTTTCTTCCCTCATTCTCATTAGGTCTGCACCAATTAAGGTGCTTTGTAATTCTCTTTTCTCGAGACCTTATTTTGTTGCTTTTACTGCACCGCCGCATGCGGGTTTTGTTCTTTGTTTCTGCCAGTTTCCCTCTCTCGCTCGGCTTCTGGGTTCTGATTGTTAAGTTTGTATTTTGGGAAGCGCGAGAGTTAATTTGCTGCCTGTCATCGATTCTTCCTTTTGGTGATTTTAAGTGCTCGTTATTGCTGGCCTTTTGCTCGCCTGTCCGCTGAATTTGGCCTCCGAATTTCCACCATTACACTTCTATTATGAAACACTTGTATTTTTGAAGGCTGAGTGCTCTTTATTGTACAGGTATTGAGCAGCGAGGTTTTTAAAGTGATTCATCTCTTTAGGTACCAAACTCCTCATCGGTCTTTCTGTATTTATCATTTTTGGAACCTTTCTTTTTAACCACGGAAAGTTCCATTGAGAACATTTCTCTTTTTCAAGGACACTGCGGGAGAAATACCAGTTAAAACAGTTGAAAGTAGGGATAGAAAGAAACTGGAGTAAAGCCACTGGAGCAAGTTTAGTGATAAGAGCAGAGTTCTTCCTAACTTCATCTCTCTAGATCAAGTCAGAATCCCAAGCCTTTTGAACCACCAACCTTTCGGACACCAGTCAAGCAACCTATCACTGTACTACGTTGCTGCCCCATTATTGATGAAATATGTGGGATTGGGTAGAAGTGGATAGAAATTTTGGTTCAGTAAATAAAATATTGCCCCCTGCTATGTAAACTGAAATTTCCTCAGTTAATGAATGTTTTCGGTCTGGTGTGAAAATAATTCACAGCAAATGGTCCTCATTGGGGGCATACAGTGCCGTGAAAAAGTATTTGCCCCCTTCCTGATTTCTTTTTTTTTTTTTTTTTTTGCACGTTTCTCACACTTAAATGTTTCAGATCATCAAACAAATTTTAATATTACACAAAGATAACCCAAGTAAATAAAAAATGCAGTTTTTAAACGATGATTTCATTTAATGAGGGAAAAAGCTATCCATGATCTGAATGAGTCCCAGGGATGCACAGGGGTTTAAAAAATGGAGTCCTTAATGATATGGCTCATTGAGTGAGTCCAATTTGCTATTGCTATTCTGATACATTTTATATGTAATCTCCTACATAACTTTTGATTTACCACAAGATTTCTTTCTTCGCATTTCATTTTTGTTCTAGAGGGTTGGTGAACTTGCTTGGTTGTGGGCTTTGTGTATTTTTTGGCATCAAGCATTCACAGCCTTTTGTTGCCGCGATCCCAACTTTTTTGAAATGTGTTGCTTCTTCAAATTCAAAATGAGAGAGGATAATTTCAAAAAACAATAACATTTTACAATTTGATCACTTATTATGTTGTTTTTTTTTACTATTTTTTCTTTAAAATAGGGTTAAAGTGATTTGCATTGCATTCTATTTTTACCACATTTTGAACACCATGTCAACATTTTTGTAAATGTTGTGAAAACTTGTTTTTTCAATTGTTTTGATTGTCATGTTTGTTTGTCCGTCTGCTTGTTTTTGCTCAGTTCACAATTCATGAAGTAGTGAGTTGAAATATATACCAACAGAGGCCATGATGTGCAAGGAACAAGGAATTCAGTTTTGGAAAGTCAAGGTCAAAGGGCAATGTCAAGATTGTAGAAAAGGTCAAAAACACATTTTGGCCAATATCTCACCTTAGAAAAATGACATGGGACCAATGCCAAAATGTTCAGTCCTGTTTCATTTTTTTCCAGTTTTCACAGGTGTCACTCTGTGAATGATTTAATCCATTTGTCTGTCTGTTTGAAACTTGACTCTAAAAGTTATGAATGGACTACTCAGGACATGAGTAGTAAGTATGCAAAGTTTTGTTAAGATCATGCAAACAGTTTTGGAGTTACGCTCTGGAAACAAAGTGGGGACGCCGACGCAAATGCAAACGGGAACGGGAACGCAAACGCGAATGGGAACCAAGCCTAAAACAATATGTCTCCCCTCTCCCTCTAGGGGGGAGACATAATTAAAGGATCCTTCACCGTTGCAGGATGCAAGATAGGGCCACTTGAAAAGCCTTCTAAGTCAAGTTGATCCGTTTTTTAGAAAAAAATCAGATTTTTTGATAGGCATAGAAAGGATATGTCCTGTTTTCCTATCATTCCAGCCCACTTTCGTAAACTTGCCCGATGTTCTTCCAATTTTGAGTTAGAATGAGCAATACATATTGAAAGATCATATTTTGACTTTTTTCATCTCTTACTAAGTGTTGATAAAGAATGAGAGACAGTGAAAGACACCCCTTTTTAGCAGATCGCATGTCAGTTGAAACTCTCCAAAAAAACCTCATTATAATTTTCTTATCTATTATTGCAATCACATATCCAAAACTCATATGGCAATATCTACGCATAATAAACAATTAAAAATAGGCAAAAGTATCACATTTTATTACATGACTTCTGACCTAGATACAGTTAACAGCAGCCTACAGAAGTCACTTCATCATGCACTTTCAAAGTTAAAAACATCAACCTTGCCCTCATCTAGGATTCTAATCTTTGATATATGTTGTACATACTTATCGTATCTAAAATGTGTTTCAAGCAACAGAATCCTAGAAGAGGGCAAGGTTGATGTTTTTAACTTTGAAAGTGCATGATGAAGTGACTTCTGGAGGCTGCTGTTAAAGGGTGTTCCCGATAACAAAGGTTAATGAACGAGACCACTCCCAATGCGCCTTCCTATTTGTCCGCATGCCTATATATACCGCCTTCATTCCTACAATCCCTGCTCATCTTGTTTCTACATCCCTCCCTCCCTTCCCCTCTCCAAGAAGGAAGCAAGAAACAGCCACCACCTGGGACCCGGGGGGCTTAGGAGCCACACGGACTCCGACAAGAGACGCGAGCCCCACCCTGAGTCTCGCCGCCTGGGGCTCCCAGTGTTCGCACAATCACAAACCAAGTCCATACAACATCGCCTTCGCCCCGATCTCGTATCCATCGTCCCACCGAATACTCTCCTCCACTTTGGGAGTGGTCCAGAGTTCATTAACTGTATCTAGGTCAGAAGTCATGCAATAAAATGTGATACTTTTGCCTATTTTTCATTGTTTATTATGTGTAGATATTGCCATATGAGTTTTAGACACGTTATTGCGATAATAGATAAGAAAATTCTAATGAGGTTTTTTTGGAGAGTTTCAACTGACACGAGATCTGCTAAAAAGGGGTGTCTTTCACTGTCTCTCATTCTTTTTTTTTTTAAATTTGGCATCTCCAATCCCACCCAAATCTGGAATGTCCAATTGGGGAACTATGTACAAGGCTTTCGCACATGCGACCCCCTGTTGCCAACTCAGGAGAGTGAAGACTGCTAGCGGCTCTCCTCCGAAGCATGCGCCAGTCAGCCACCGCTTCTTATACACTCATTGGTCGAATCCTCGCAAGTTCAGAACGAGGGCGGAGGAAACCCGAACATGAACAAGTTTAGAATCTTCCTGACGAGCTCCTGACTCGCCAACAGGAGGCGCCAAAGGAATGAACAAAGCAACTTATTTTACCCTTGTATTACCCTTGCCGGCAGCAAATTTTTTTTTTTTTGTAGGAGAAGTCTGGGACTGGGCATTTTATAAATATTCATGAGGAGCCATCATCTGATTGGTTAGGGTTAGGGTTAGGGTTAGCCTACCATGAATATCAAGCCAGCATCACCAACGCAAGTCAAAGTCGTCACTGGCCAATCAGATGATGGCTCCTCATGAATATTTATAAAATTCCCCAACTTCTCCTACGAAAAAAAAAAATATTGCTTCCTGGTAGACCCTTCCCAATTTGCAACCCTGTAGCGCATTGGCCAATTGCGAGCTACTTCTGAAAAAGATGCCAACCACTGCCGGTTGGTACGATGGAGGCTCAAACCCGTGTCATGATAGTGTATTCTGCTTCGCAATGCGATGCCTTTACCGAGTGAGCTATCCAGCAGCTCACTATCTCTCATTCTTTATCAACATTTTATAAGAGACAAAAAAAGTCAAAACATGATCTTTCAACATGTATTGCTCATTCTAACTCAAAATTGAAAGAACTTTGGGCAAGTTTATGAAAGTGGGCTGGAATGATGGGAAAACAGGACAAATCCTTATCATCCATAGATACCAATTTTTACTATATTGAAACTATTAGCCTTGCAGACATAATCCATGAGGCAATTCATTATTTATTTTAAGAAATGACTTTGATTTTGCAACACAAAGTTTTGACTTAGCAGGTTTTGGAAGTGGAGTGGAAATTTAGCAGGTTTTGACAGTGTTTAAAGGAGGACTATCATCAAAAAATTTCTGCCCTCCTGTTATTTCTATTTGTTAATCTCCTGCAAGTTAAACTGCATTCATATAGCTCAGTTGGCTAATTGACGAAAAAATCTTTGAGCCCATTGGGCAGCGCCATTATTTTCCGTAGCACCTGTCGCATCTGATTCTGGGGCGCGAGATCATAACGTCAGCGCGGAGGTCTGGCGCTTCCAGGCATCATGGCCATGCATTTGATTTAATGAGATTTTCTCGTCAGTGAACAGATCCGAAATCGCTTTGAAAATGCTGCATTGTCAGGCATACGATTGTGTCAACGACACTAAACAGAAGATGGCCAGTGTGACAATGCACACATTCCCAAAGGAAAGGGATTTAATTTGCCGTTGGGTTATAAACTCGTACAATGGAACAATGCATATCACTGTTCAGAGATGCTTTGTTTACACGCTCAGCCGCCGCATTCACGTCATGATTATGGCTTTCACGGGCTGAAACTCTGTCTCGCGAAGCTTGAGCTCAAAATAATGGCGGCCTCTGTTTTGGATTTTATCATGGAAATTACGGGCAATTATTGCCAATTACGTGGAAAGGACTAATTATCTTGCGGAAATACTTGAAGCGGGTGCTGTTGAACTTCAGTGCAGTTAATATAAGTCGAAACAGGTAAGCGGGATAATCCTCCTTTAAACCAGCCCCGTTGCTCAACAGGTGAAGGTATTTGACTCAGGACCCACTCTACATGCAAGAAATGCATTTTAACTCTTTGAGCCCTAGGCTATTTTTACTGCCTTTACTTTGAAGCTGATATATCAGTCATTATAAAAGCTACACACATAAACACACCCACATATATTTTTTTTTCAGGACACTCTGGGATATCTGAATCTGGTGTCATTTGGTGTGCTTGTATGTTCATTGAATTTATATTAATCCGTTTATCAACAAAAAAATATATTGCGTATAAAAAAACCTTATATTTTTACATGTTTCTCACCACAAAAAGCTGTCACTAAAGATATCTTCACATATCAGTAAAGAGAAGGCTGTCTGGAATCTGGCAATATAAGAACCATGGTAGTGGGATGTTCTGTGACTTAGCAGTGTACAAAAACATGTGGTGTGTGCCTGATGGAAATAAGTGCCATTTTTTCCTTTTGACTGAAAAAGTTATATGGTTTTACTCACTGAAAAAAAAAAAATCAGTTTTATTCGAAAACTGGATTACAAGTACTTTTTGCAACGAAGACACATTATATCCTCTCCAGATAAGGATCGGTAAGTTTTGCCGTTCACATTATAAAGCGTCTGAGGACTAAAAGTGTAAAGTCGGTTTGGCAGAAATTTATCAAGTCATAATTTTCCATATATTTCTTCTGCATGTATAACCTGATCGATGTAGCACGGAGTACTTGGTATCATTAGAAAGCTCTGTTTCTGCTCTTTCATTTGGTGTGCGTATCATGTCTGTGCGATCGTGAGTAATTTAACTGAAAGAGTATTGTGGTGACAGCACTGTTTGCCAACTGTACTTACAAATTTGAGGTAAGTTCATAAATTCTTTTCTCAACATCACACCGGTGCACAGACAAGTGCTATACCTGGCTAGAAAGCGCTGGTTCTGCTCTTTCCAATTATATACAAATTATGTGAGAAAATTAATTATATGAGAAATTTAACAGAGAAGGAGGTATGTGATTTAACCCTTTCGCAGGCAAATTTTGGCCCAGATGCATACCCCCACGGACGGATTAATTTTGGGTTTTTACCAAAATATGATTGTTATTCAAAATAACAATAAAATAACACCAAATCTCATAATAAGTTTCCCATAACTGATGTTTTTATGTTTTAATCCTCTCCAGAATAGCTAAAATCGTTTGGATCCAAGTCACTCCCGCTCTCTGGATATTCAAACTCATCGTCAGAGTCATTCAATAAAGCAAAAACTTCATCCACGTTGTATTTACGTTTAGAAACACGGCTAGAATGCCGGCTATTTGTACTCGTCGATGCCATGTTCACATGTCCCACAATTTGACCGAAGTAGTCTCAGATTTAGCGTTTTTAGGAAATCCCATGCCTCGTTCACGGCTAAAAAATACAGTGCTGGGTGACCTGAGAGACAGCCAATGGTAATATGTAACTAACAAGGGAATTCCCGCAATCGGGGAATTTAAAGAAGACTTTATAAAAGTTGGTTCCTTACCTTTGCCTGCGAAAGGGGTTTCATAGGGGACAGGCAAGGATATCATTCGAACTCATAATAGTGTTCCTTACCTTTCAGGTTTGAGGAGCTTCCTTTTTGAACCCTTACGAGGAGACTTGTTTGCATTTTCTGCCATCAAAACGAAACTTGAGTCTGCATCCCCCATCTTGAGTTAGAGAAAACAAAAGCTGAACAGGCTATAAAAGCTCGACTGTGATTGGTTCCCTCTTGCGAACGAAAATGGAATCACGTTTCCACATTGGTTGATGACTTAGCAGAATTTGACAGTTTTCCTCCTTGACTTGGCGGGTTTTGACAGAGTTTGCGCTTTTTCTGTTACAATTTATAACATGATTTAGTAGGTTTTGAAAGTGGAGCAATCAGTGGAACATGCGCAGGTGCCTGAAAGAAAGGCTAAGGGAGATAACTCATTTATTTTCAAAACTTGACTTAGCAGGTTTTGCAAGTGGACTCCTCAGATATAGAAATTCTACATACACAAAATTCTGTGATCATCAACAAACCAACAAACAAACTGGGGTGCTGATTTAAACTGTATTTACAAAGAAATCCTCAATTCACAGTAGCTTCTGTGCTATATAAAAACTAAGATGACAAACAAATGGATAATATTAAAGCAAATGGTTAATATTCACCCAGTTGTGTGGTACAATGTCCAAGGTTATCTTAATAAATGATCCAATAAGATGATGGAATGGTCCCAACGGTGATATCTAATGCTGGGTTTACATATAACGACGACAAGTCACGAATGCCACGAGTCTAAATTCGTGACTGAGGATCACAAATTTGAATTGAATTTGATGATTAGGGGCAGAGGAGTCAGCGTCATTCAGTTCAGTTCTTGACAGCTTTAATGTCGATTCATAACGACGCGTGACAGTATGGGCTCAAAGAATGGCAAGAATATACTACGAATTCTGTCACGCTCTATATGAATCACCACTAATCACCACAAATCGACACGCTCAGTTACGAACTCCATGAATCGAGGGTGATTTGTGACATTCGTGGACGATTTTTTGGCAGCCAAAAACATGCTCCACGAATATCACGAATGTCACGAACCGACATGCGCTGTTAAGAACCCTATTCAGATGCGTTAAGTCACGTTACAAATGTCACGAATGTGCCATGAATGACAGGAAAATGATATTCGTAACGCATCGTGCCTATGTGTAAACCCTGCTTAAGAAAGTCCAAAAATTTCCAGGAAGTCTAAGAATTTCTGTGTCCATTCTTGCAGTTGAGAAGCAAAACTGTGCGGCCGACAATGTAGAATAAGAAACACAGGCTTGATCGAATCCAAAATTTGCTGAATAAATGTTATAATGTATCCAAGACCCGCTAAATCTAAGATTAACTGCCAAGTACTTATATACCAAAAAGAACTTTCCAGAAGTTTTCACAGTCTTCTTGATATCTGTGTCTTACTTGAAAACCTTCAATACATATGTAATCACGTCTAGTCTTATGTCAGTGTAGTCCAGTTGTAACTAGAACGTTCCAGAATAGTTGAGAAATATACAGAATTTTCGAGACTGTTCCACAAAACATACACTAGACCAGGGCTGCCCAACCCTGTTCCTGGAGAGCTACCATCCTGAAGGTTATCACTCCAACCAAAGCAAACCACACCTGCTTTCCCAGTTACAGATCTTGACGAGCTGCTAATGAGCTGAATCAGGTGTGTTGAATTAGGAGCAGAAACCTACAGGATGGTAGCTCTCCAGGAACAGGGTTGGACTGCCCTGCACAAGACTATTTTAAATACATGTAAATATACAGTTCAATCAGGAGAGACTCGAGTGAAATCAAGAAAAATATTAATATGCGCTGAGCATAAGTAGAATTCAATTCAATTTTATTTATATATTGCTTTACATGGAGAAAAGGGCAGAGCCCCGACTAATCCCTAATCCCCGAATAGCAGGCAAAAAACTCCCTGTAAGGAGAAAAAGCCTTGAACGGTGGTGAGAAAAAACTCCTCATTGAGAAGAAATCTCAGGAGGAACCTGGCTATTCTGGGGAAGCCCATCCTCCGCTGGCTGAATAATAAATTGATGGTAAATTAGGGATGAGAGGATCAGGACAGCAGGAAGACAGCAGTCAAAATTAACATGCTTAAAATCAGACAAGTCTTTGGAGCTTGGACTCTCCGGGAAGACTCGTAGAGCAGGAGCACGGCTCAGAGCAGCAGCAGGAAAATCCCCCGAAGAGTCCAGACACTGGTGGCGGTGGTGGCTGAAGGTTGGTGGAGCTGGAGTGGCAGTACGGAAGGTCTGATGGAGCAGGGTGGCGTTGAGGAGGAGGAGGGTCAATGAATGGCAGCATGAACGAACTAGAGCAGAGAAAAATGACATTTTTTAAAAAGACAGCAACATAACGATTGGCTAGCGATGTGACTGAGGTGTGCCACGGTTGGATGGAAGAGATCAGCTGCTACACCAGCTGACTGCTCAATTGACAGCCCCAGACATTGACTGCAGAGGTTCATGGGCGAGCATGCGAGTGAATGGAAAGAAAATAAACGGAGTTGACATATGCAAGAGAGAGAGAGTCTTCCTGACTGAACTTTCGCTAAGCTTCATTATAAAACACTATGCTGCCCAACTTTGACAAAAGGAAGCAAGTTACATGCAAATGAAAGTTAGGATATCTGTAAGTATTCAAAAAATAGAGAACTTTATGTACAACAACAATTCCAGAAGAAGTGGAACAATACGTTAAATGCAAATAAAACAGTAAGCAGTGTTATGGAAATCCCTTTTAACTTGTACAACAAAGTCATGTTTTAATTCCTCAACTTCATTGAAAATTGAGGTCAAAATTTGACATCTGCATTCATGTTCACTGCTACATAACATCACCTTTCTTTTTAGTCACACTCATTAGTCATTTTGGAACTCAGGACACTAATTGTTTGAATCTGGAGAGTGGAAATTATTCCTATCCTTAACTGATAATGGACTTCAGTTGGTTGACAGTCTTAGGTCTCTGTTGTTGTATTTTGAACTTCATAATCCAGCACGTTTTAAATTGGAGACAGGTCTGGGCTGCAGGCAGGCCAGTCCAGAGCCTGCACTGCGTGACTGCAGAGCTATGTGCACCCATCGGCATCACTTGGGCCCTCACAAATCTGCAAGATGCCCATACTGAGAACACTAATGCAGCCAAAGACCATGACAGACACTGGCTTTTGAACATGTCGCTGTTAACAGTTAGCATGGTCCTTTTCCTCTTTGGCCCGGAGAACACAACACAATTTGAAAGATGGACCCGTCAGACCGCAGACAGGTGTGTACAAATTAATGCTAACTGTATCCTTTCAAACTTGAAGTGCTTAAGTACAGAACCAAAATTTTAAAAAATGTGTACTGTCCAATGAACTATGGCACTCGCTGTATTTGCCAAAGAGATTTTCATGAGTCATTTGTCACAAGGAAGGCTACTCCAGTTATCTGATGGGGTCGGGTTGTGTTCGGAATGTTCACTCACAATATAGAGCACCATTGAAAGTTTTGTATAGAAAAAAATGTAAACTGAGTGAGTGAATGAGTGAGTGAGTGAGTGTACATTCTGAACACAGCCTTGGTTACTCCCGGGAATGTGCAACAGAGAAGCTTCCTTACAGGATTTAAGCGCTCACTTCAGTCATTTTAACCTGTTCGTGCTCCTCCAGCGTGTTCTGTCCATGACCGTACCACGATTAAAGACTTCTTCTGGCAGCTGATGTATTGCTGTTTGCATGTTGCATCCAATTTACCTCTAGAAACTGACTGAATAAATAATTTGAGAAAAGAAAGTAAACTGGAATCCTCATTGTAATTCGGCTGCCACTCTGTCATACGTGGCAGGGAAGATGCAAACCTTTAAGTTCGCTCTCTCCCAGGGGTGAGATTGCGTGGTTCAAACAAACTTAACAACTGTTTGTCTATGATGTGTACTTAAGAATTGCTGGAGGGCAAGAACGCCTTGCAATACAGCTGGTAGCATCAGTGCAAGGCAGGCAATTTCTATGCTTGTGGCTCAGCAGCACCCACTCTACTATTACTGTGTGGAAAAATAAACTCAACAGCTTTGCTCCACTTTGATGAAGTAATTCCCAAACAGAAATGTTCAGGTGCACACTGGCACTGCTCCTGAATAGTTATGCCCATGTAACTAAGCCTATGATGTGTTCTCCACTGGATTAAAACCTTTTTAAAGTGAAGATACTCATTTCAATTCTATTTATTGAGAATGTCCACATTTGAAATTGACCCAAAGCATTTTACATAGGACAGGACCCTTCGTGAAGGAAGAAACCAAAGGTGACAGACAGTGGTAAGAAAAAACGTGCTAGTTGGAAGCAACCTTGGGCGGAACCCAGCTTCAAATAAGGCAGAACTCTACTTTCTCGGGTTAGCCCTGGAGAAATGAGGAAAGCAGGGGATAGAGAAGACTGGAGAATGGAAAGGACAAATGAGATTGGGAGAAAAAAAAGCATGGGCAACATTTTGTGGGGGCAGGAGAGCAGAGCAGAACCATTATAGACACATAGCATAGCATAAATACAGGCAAGATTAACATACCTTTCAAAGCGAACAATACAAAATGAGGTGCAATGGAGGTAAGGCCAAGAGTTTGGATTTTGCTGAGGAGAATGGGCTGGAGAACCTTTGGTTCAGACTGAGTAAGGGTCAAATGGGGCTTCGAACATTGATTGTCAAGGATGCGTTTAGGTTCAGATGTGGTCGGTGGGGGCAAAAAGTCTGGGGTTTGGCAGGATTAGGGCAACCCAGGGTTCTTTGTGGTATCACAGTGGTGCTGCATGCTGGTGCTAACTGTGACGCCCCACCAAAGTAGGTAGAGTGGCATAGCCTCAAGGTCACGACGCTACAGCACAATGGAGCTGGGGGGCTATGGGTGTTAACAGTGTTCATTAACAGTGTTAATGAAAAGCCATGCACTGTTGGGATCGGAAATACTGAGATGAATGGCAGGGTTGAGTGTCATGAATGTGGCAGACCGAAGGAGGGCCCGGGCGGGAATTGAACCCCAGACTCCCGGGTTAGAGTCAAACGCGCTGATCACATCGCCAAAAAGACAGGCTCGTTGGCAAGGTAGTGTACTTATTAGGAGGCATTTCTAGTGACAGGACCATTCAACTGTCACATCTCTCCCCCTCTTTCGGAAGCGTGTCCTCACACTCCATGCTGCCATCCATTAGGATCCCACAGATCCCGCCGATTACACCAGAATGTGGCAGGCCGAAGGAGGGCCTTGGCGGGGAATTGAACCCCAGACTCCCGGGTTAGAGTCAAACACGCTGACCACATCGCCAAAGAGCCAGGCTCGTTGGCAAGGTAGCCAGGGCGCGTACTTATTAGGAAGCATTTCTAGTGACAGGACCCTTCAACTGTCACGTAAGGAAGACCTCTGGTGGACTTAGCCTTTGGCGCCTAACTAAAGAAAGGATCGTACAGAACCAGCATCATTATTGGGGGCAGACTGAAAAGCCCCCCACCCAGCACAACAAATAGTCTTGGAAGGGCAGACAGCAAAGACAAACAATTGCAGTCAAACTGTAGGTTCGGCTAAAAAGGAAGGTTTTGAGTCAACACGTGCAAAGCAAGAGGGTGTTTGCTTCCCGTACATCAAGTGGAGGATAGAAGTGAATATCATGTTCACTTTCGTCTTTAGAGCTGCTGAGCTCTTATAGGACAATTTACACCATTTCACACAGACCTGTTGGTAATATATGTATTTTCTTTGTTCGGTAATAGTTTTTTTTTCATAGAAATGAAACAGTGAAGGCATCTGAAGTGTGACTGAAAAAAAAAAATAAAACTAATGCAAAATTGCCCTGAATCACATCTGGTTGTTTAAAACTGAGCCTGCCTTTCATTCTCTACCTGAAGAATTCCCCAGCAAGCCAATTACGCTGGAGGAGATCAAAGCCCAAACCAAAACAGGTATCATTTACTGAAATGAGGATTTAGCACACAAGCTGTCTGACCTGTTTTACTGAAAGAAAGGAAAAGATTTACAGCAAGTGTAAACAAACCAAATATTATTTGTCTTGTACGCTGAATGCAAAACCAGGTAAATACAGGCAAGCTATTGCTCCTGATCGCATACCTCCCAAACCATAGTATAATCGATGCATAATAATGAGTAGCTTACTGCAATTTGATGACAGCTGAAAATGCATAAATTAAATTGTGTTATAGTTTCCAATGCATACATACCAAACTCTAAACTGTGGGTGTACTGCAAAACCCCAGTAGTTGATTCAGTCAAATATTTTGTTGTGGTTTGACGTGAACAAGACCTACCTGTATTGGGCTTCATGGGATGAGAAAGTCAAAGACCACTCAGTACTGCAGACTGATGTCCAGAGAAGTTCACATGTAATTGAAATATGACATAATTTTTCCATTTTGGCTATGTACTCTAGCACATTTCATAATTTAGCAGAGATTGTCACGTTTAATTTGCAAATGTTAATATCCATCATATAAACCATGTTGGAATTGCAGCCCTTTTCACCATGTCACTGTCCGAATATTTTGGACAGCAATGTATTCAATGGTTTAGTTACCTTTAAGTGGGCAGATAAATAAGGAAATAGAGGATTTCCATTTGATGGCGGTAGAGGTATAGGTGTAAGAGCTGACTGACAGGGTGCTAAGTATGGTCACTCCGCCTGACTTAATGCATAATGACAGACATTTCATTTTTTTTTTCTTGCAACAATTCCAAACCCTTGCACTCCCCAATTACAGTGTTAGCCTAACCTTTTGATCTCTGGCAAATAGAAAAGTGTGGCACGGGAAGCACCATGTTGCGTCCCAGAGCGACTGAATGGTCGGTGGCAGAAATTGATGGGGATTACCACCAAATCCGTCTGGATTTGGCAAATAAGCATTAGGATAGGTCCTGAATGTTGCTGCATCCAGAGGTGGAACCTGTTCTCAGGGCAGTAAAACATCTGCCTGTTGACCAGTGAGCTTGTAAACCAGCACAAAGAACCACAGGACCCCGGCGTGTTTTTTTAAGCAAAAACATTAACAACATTGCGAGCCATCAGATTGCCAGCTGTAAACTTAACCACCTTAAAACAATGCCAAAACAACAACAACCTCTGCTATTAGTTCTGTCATTCATTCATTCATTCATACATTCATTCTTACAGTCACTTAAAGAAAGGGGGAAAATTATTTACTAGAGTCAACATGAAGGTGTTTCACAGATTAACCAATTTTGGAAGTTGAGAGGGCATCACTATGCCCTCCTTTTCTTGCTCCATTCTCAAACCTGCTCTCATCTCTGCCCAGCTGCCCCTTATTTATTGTTGAAATGTGGAGGAGGTGGGGGTATTAATGATGGGGGAGGCTGTGGAGCCAGAATGTTTCTATTAAATTGGTCCCCTTAATCCCTTGGGCATAGGTCCTCAACCTTGACAAAGTCCCAGGAGCTGGATTATGGGGAGTTAGCATCTGGACCGAGCTACAACCCCCCCTCTTCACCCTGACGTTTGATTCATTTAGCAGCTCCATGGTGTTACCTACCACTTGCTTCATGATTGGGGTCATCGGTGACTCCTCCTCCCAGGTTGTCATTAAAATATGGGGAGCACTTGTATGGATAAAGAAACAGTATTCTAATGAAAGCCATGAATTACACTTAGCTTAGTAACATATTAGCACCATTATTAACTCCATACAAAGGACAGCCCTGTTTGTCCTCTCAAGAAGAGACTCATTATCAATGTCTGGATGTTGCTGTATCTGCTTTGGATTCTGTAAAGATTGTCACAGTCGAAGATCTAAAAAAGGCTGCCTTTTCATATGGCTAAATGCAGTCATGCACTTCAATCTAATGAACTGTTCAGGAAATCTTGCAAAAATGTTAATGTTTCACTATAATCCTGACTTTCTTTCCATGGTGTTTAAACCAAAATGTGTTCTAGAGCTTAAATATTTCTCTCATGGAATATGTACTGCACAATGCCTATCAGACAAATTATTTTTTTATTTTTTTATTTTAAGAATATCCTACTCTAAAAAAGTAGGATACTTTTTTAGAGTAGGAGTATCCCACAGATCCCACAGAAGTATTCCACAGATTCATTGATAAAGACAAATGGCTAAATATCACATTCAAAATTTTCTTTATCTCACAGTCAGTTATATAGTTGTACTCAAAAGTTTGCATACCTTAGCTGAATTTGTGAAATGTTGTAATTTATTTTGAAAATATGACTCATCATGCAAAAATCTTGTCTTTTATTTAAGGATAGTGATCATGTGAAGTCCTTTATCATCACATAGGTGTTTGGTTCCTTTTTAAATCATAATGATAGCTAAAATCACCCAAATGGCCCTGATCATAAGTTTACATACCCTTGAATGTTTGACCTTGTTATATAGACACAAGGTGACACACTCAGGTGTAAATGGCTAGTAAGGGTCAATTTTTCACACCTGCGGCTTTTTAAATTGTATCTAGTGTCTGTGTATAGCCATTGAGTTTGTTTGCTCCCGAGTGGATGCACTGATCTGGTTAGACACTGAGCCATGGGGAACGGAAAAGAACAGTCTGAGGACCTTTGTAACAAGGTCGTTCAACTTTTTAAAGATGGGAAACGATATTAAAAAAAATCCAAACACTTGCAAATGCCAGTCAGTACTGTTCAGTCCGTGATTAAGAGGTGGAAAATTAGGGGATATGTTGATACCAAGCCAAGGTCAGGTAGGCCAAGAAAGATTTCAGCCCAAACTACCAGGAGATTTGTTTGGGACACAAAGAAAAATCCACAAGCTTCCTCACAAGAAACACAGGATGCTCTGGGAAAAGATGGTGTGATCGTTTCAAGGAGCACAATAAGGAGGTACTTAAACAACAATGAGCTGCATGGTCGAGTTGGGAGAAGGAAGCCATTATTGCGCCAATCCCACAAAAAAGCCTGCCTAAAATACGGCAGACAACACCTTGACACACCTCACAACTTCTGGAGTACTGTCATTTAGAGTGATGAGTCCAAAATAGAACTTTATGATCACAACCATAAGCGCTATGTTCGGAGAACAATCAACAAGGCCCATGGTGAAAAATATACCATTCCCACTGTAAAGCATGGTGGTGACTGATGTTTTGGGGGTGTGTGTGAGCTCTAAAGGCACAGGGAATCTCATGAAAATTGATGGCAAGATGAATGTAGCATGCTATCAGAAAATACTGGCAGACAATTTGCATTCTTCAGCATGAAAGCTGCGCATGGGACGCACTTGGACTTTCCAGAATGACAATGACCCAAAGCACAAGGCCAAGTTGACCCTCCAGTGGTTACAGAAGAGAAAGGTGAAGGTTCTGGGGTGGCCATCGCAGTCTCCTGACCTCAATATCATCGAGCCGCTTTGGGGAGATCTCAAACGTGCAGTTCATGCAAGACGACCAAAGAATTTGCAAGTTCTGGAGGCATTTTGCCAGGAAGAATGGGCAGCTATACCACCTGAGAGAATTAGGGGCCTCATTGACAATTAGCACAAAAGCCTGCACGCTGCTATTGATGCTAAAGGGGCAATACACAGTATTAAGAACTAAGGGTATGCACACTTTTGAACAGGGTTAATTTCATTTTTTCCCTATATTGCTATGTTTCATTTGATGATGGTGCCATTCTACATGACCTGCAGTTGGATATGAATCCAATAAGAAATAAAAGAAATGTGTTTCGCCAGGTTATTTAGGTTTTCTTTAAAAAATATGTTCCCTATTTTCAGCCAGGCTATGCAAACTTTTGAGCAAAACTGTATTTTCATGATCAAATTTTCTGTTGTTTTCTGCATTGCAGGAAAATATTGATTCTGCTTCAAGTTATTATTTATTTTTCATTAGTGCAGGGGTGCAGTGTGGAATGGATGCTATGAATTGATAAACATTTTCATGTATTTTGTTTAATTTAAGCATTATTCTGGTGTTTTGCTCAAAGCTGTGTGCTGTTAAGTGTCACAAGTAGTCTTTGAGCCAGAATCAGTGTATACTAATGGCATGAAGTCCATTGATTATTGATAATTGAAGAAAATATAACAAAACTGTACTTTTTGGCTCACAACTCATAGCTTACTCAAACAAAAGTTTATGGATTGTTTCAGGCACCAGTCATCTGTGAGGAAAAGCCTTTGTGCCAATCTTTCAATCCAATTCATCCTCCAATCATCCTGAACTTTACAAATCTGATGATTTTAAACACTATTTTGTTTGAATTTAGTAAAATTGAATTCTATCCAGACAGGGGTCCAATAATTTTGATGCATGATGCATTTCAAAACATTATAGCTTTTGTAGATCCGTGTCTGTTGTTCATTATATTCAGCCTTGTTTTTTCATTCTTAATAATCGATAATTCTGCCAATAATTCTGCCTAACTGTCATATATTACTTCATGACTATCCATGAGCACTTAAATTAAGCTTTCCATACCTTTGTATGCTATGTTAAATACTCCGCTTAAATGTGCTAAAAACCAGATACATAAGGTTAATGCCATTTATAAAAGTTCATATCCACAGAGCTGAAGAACAATGGGGTTGGACCGAGGGGCATATCTCTTATGACCTTTCATGGACAGAATGGTCTCTGGACCTGTTTTATAAAAAAAAAAGCATGGCTTCACCATTTTTCTTTTCTCTTTGTTTGAGAAATGCAGCCTGAAAACAAGGCTGTTTTCTCTGGATGCACAAACCCTCTTAATTACCCCATGTTTGGTAGGTTGCTGTATGCCGTTAATATTTTAACACAGGCCTACTCCTCTCTGTTCTGTTGCTAAACACCCTTCGAACAAGTGCCAGCCAACTCATACTGTTATCCCATGAAAAATGCAGGAGTCACTTAAAACCAAGGGCTAATGCAAAGTTCTGCCATCCTTTGCATGTCATGATGACATAAAGTGAAAGAAATCATATTTTCATTGTCTACAGTGAAGTTAATTCTATGCAGCCCATATACTGTATATTATAAAGACTGAATGTAACAGTGTGATGTTGAGACATGATATTCTTTAAAATCTGTGCTGGCATTCTTCAAACCTAACACAGAAATTAATAATTCAAGGGTCCCTGGCCGCCATATTCATCCTCCTTCTCAAGGAAAAAAGCACTTCTGCCAAATTTGGGCCTTGAACTTGATTGGCCGCTGCACGCTGGACTCTGGATCACTTTTCATCACTAAAATGGGGATTAGTGCCAGGAAAAGCCATGTGCCCAACTAACAAGGAATTGCTCAACAAGCCCAAGGATTACTCAGGCTACAATCCTGGGAAAATTATATGGGGAGGACATTCCCTAGATAGTTATAATCTGGTCTGAGGCCTGACATGTAGAAAATGTCTGGCAGCCCTCTTTTCTTGAAGTGTAAATAGTTTATATTTGTGACTCTTGTGTATTTTTTCCCTGCTTACTCTGCCCTTGTTTGGCCTTGAGTGGAACTGCTTCATTTTTTTGGCAGGCAAGGAAAGGCCACATTTCAAAGGTAAAAGTATGCACATTTCTAAAATGCAAATGCATTTTTATCCAACAACTTTAGCACAGTATTCTTTTACTACAGATCCATAGCTAATGTATTGCAATATTATTTGAAAAAATGAATGGTGAAGACAAATTAACCCATATTTCGTTTTGCCTGCCTATCGCCGCCGATTTTGGAGTTCGGCAGTCTCCAAATGAGTTAATTCCATAATTATTCAAAAACATAACTCAATAAAATGAACTCAAGCTGTCATACCGTCGGCCTGCTGATAAAACCTCGTATCTCCAATTTGATAAGAAACAAAAACTTGTATAACATAAACATTGCAAAATACAAAGTTTTATTGATTGGATACATTCTTGGAAGAAAAATAGTCATCCTACCCAAACACAGCTCAACTGCATTCTTACATGCAAAATTAAACATTTTTTATGCTCTCCTGTAAAGTTTATCATTTTGAAGATATGAGGTTTTATCAGCAGGCCGACGATAAGCATAGTTAGGTCAGATTCAAAGGCGGCCTGCTCAAACTGTTTGCCAATTGCCTTGACCAGAGCCAACTTTCTGTCATTGCAAACTAATAGCAAAACCTGGCATGAATTTTCAGAAAGCTCACATGCAATGAAAGCAGAATGGCATGACTTGACTCCGATCCATGCAGGACAGCAGAGGACAGATTTCTCAACTAGGCTACCTTTATTGTTTTATACCACTTTGTCTTTAAGGTCATCGTAACAGTCCTTGGACATTTTAATTGTTTGTTATTGGCTTAAATACAATACAGTGGCTACTTTTATGCCAAATGTAACTTACTCCAATGTGCTATTCCTTCGAACTTCACCATGCGCATGCCCAATGTAGGAAATTCGTTAGAAAAATTTGCAACTCACCGACTGGCATGAAAATAACCTGCCTTTGCGGCATACCTTATGGTTAACGTTAATATATCAGCTAGCCGGCTAACTTACTTTAAGTGACAGTTACGATGTCGCCTACTCTACCTAGATAGCGTTAGCTAACTGAGCCAGCTTGCCATCTAGCCAACTTGCATTCTAAAATTTCTCGCAAAGACAAACTTCGTGGAGCTAATCAGCTCTTCTACATTACACTAATCCCTACTGATTGATTGTAAAGATTGATGACCTAACAGGTCTCTAAATATTAGCGAGCAAACGTTGAACCAAAAATTTCACTCTCGTAACTATCTAACTAGCTAGCTAGCAAGCAACTAGCTAGCTAACATCACAGGTAATCTTAAAGTAACCCTGCTAGCAAAGGTCAGCTGAAATATTATCGCCTAATGCAGTGGTCTGCCTAAATCCAGATTTCCTACATTGCGCATGGGGAAGTTCGCAAGAATAGCACACTGGACTAAGATTACGGCTGCGTTCCAATCCAAAAAAATTCTTGCTTCATCATGCCCACTCACCCTTCAATGGAGGGTGGAATTCCCAAAAAATGCTGGATGTAAGATGGCCGCCACCATTAGGGAGATTCCAATGCAGTTTTGTTGAGGGAAGGGCAAATTTTCATTTGCTCAAGCCCTCGGTTTTCCTTCCTCAAACAGAGCAAACAAAAATCAGCCCTTCAAGGGTTGATATTTCCCAGAATGCTTTGCTCATTCTCCTCGAAAAAAATTATTGCCCCCTCCATTTTATTTGGGTAACACTTTACCATACATTAATACATTAAGGGTACATTAATTAACATTAGTTAATACAGTAATAAACATTTACTAACAGCTAATTAACATTTAACTAATGCATTTGGTAATCATTTACAAATGATGCTCACAGCAACTAAGGTGTTAATTTATACATTATGGTTTCACAGTTTGAAGTGCTGCATAAGGGATATTTAAGGGATGTTTTCAACTTCACAATAAGGGAAACACAGAAAATTAATTAATGGTCAATTATAGTCGCATTATGCTTATTTGGCTATTGAACGCATTAGTTTCCTGCTAATTAACTGATAGTTAATTAACCAATATTAATTATTGTTAATTATTGTACCCTCATTGTAAAGTGTTACCTTTATTTGTACTAGCAAAAGGAAGAATTATGGCTGGGAAAACGGTAGTGATTGCAGTCTCAACACACAAGTTTGATACATTTTGAACACGTTGGACACTTCCAGTATTGACACAGGTTTACTACACCATTTCGAAATTTCAGTCACAGGACCGAGTTGCGTCATATGCACTGCAAGATTTGAATGCTTGTGGATTGCTATTGGTGATGAAATTTGAGAGAGGTAGCTACAGTTAAATTAGTATGTTAAATTGATATTTTGTTAGGATATGCGGGTAGGTATAAAAATATCGCCTATATTACATTGGCTTAGGCCATGCTGTATGTATCACACATTAGTTTTATTAAAAAGCTTAGATCCAATGTTGCACTGGTTCAAAAGTTTTCCTCCAATTGCTCAGACATTTGAAAAATGAACATATCTTGGAGCTCTATCTCCAGCAAGGGCATAGGTTTGTGTATGGACGGTAGGGACATGTCCCTCTCAATATTTTGGGAGGCCAGATTGTCCCTACCAATATTTCTTATCATCTTTCCAGATAAGCCATATTAGACCCAGTTGTGGAGGCTACGTCAAGCCAACCTATTTACGCATTCTAGCATTTGATTGGTTGAAAGGGAGTAGCTACCTGAAGGCTAAAAGTCAAGTGTAAATTGACCACTCTATTCAGGTCATGAATATTAATTTTTGTCCAAAGCAGGCCTTGAGATGCGCAACTGGATCGCCGGCTTTGATTACATGGCATTTGCAATGGCTTGCCCGTTGAAGAGAAATGTAATTTGGCATTTGTTCCAGATTTTTCTTCATCACAAAACTATAGCACTTTTCCCATGGTCTAACTCATGATATATATTTGATATTACCGTAGGTACGAATCACTTTTACGGAAATTTAATTGTCTGAGAGCATGAGAAAAAAATATTGTTCCATGTAAAGCTATTAATATCCAGCCAAACTGAATGCCAAGTGTAAAGTTGGGAGCTTGAATCGGTGCGGTTTAGCATTGTAGTAGGCTAACTAACTGCAACTCTCATAACTAAGTGTACTTTATACGTTTCCATAGCTAACCATTATATAACATCAGTTTGTTAGCTAGCGAGCTAACGGCAGCTTGCCACTCAGTTGACAGAGGAAGAAAACGAAGAGGCCACCGAAAAAAAAGAGGTGGCACAAGAAGCTTTTTTTTTTGTTTACCATCCAGGGGATAAGTGATCAAACTAACTAGTCAGAAACAGTTAGCTATTTATAGTGAAAACTTGCTAGCTACCTAAAGTTACTTTTTATTGGAAAATAATGTCAACTAATGTTAGTTAATCATGTTCGCTAGTTTCTGCTGGTGAACTAAACCTCATTTCTGTCACATGTTGGCTAGTAGTCAGGTTGCTAGCTGTAGAAGACATAACACGGGTGGATACGTCAAATTATGAGGTGAATTTCAGTCTAGAAATCCCGCGATGGTGCTATTATCAATGTATTATTTTGTATGTTGGAAGCACTTCAGCAAGCTGTTGAGGATACAGGTGCATCAGAGCTTAAGATGAGGTCCTAATTATGAACTAGAAAAGGCTACATTTTCTGAAGGAAATCTGTGTGCTTGCTTCAGGGAGAAAAGTTAAAGAGGTTGGCCTATAAAATGAAGGTGCTTGGAAACTGAGAGGCAAAGGAAATTGCTGAAGAAATGCTGAAAAACTACTGAAATGTAAACACAAAACTTTAAAGCTGAAAGTAATTGGTGAAGGAATTCTGACTTTTCAGCTGCATCATGACCGAGCCTAATCCACTTCAACCCAGCTGTTAAAGAAATGGTCAATTGGAGTCAAGGAGGTTGACGCATCTCTCTATGGCTCTGTGCATATCTAGGTCAATGCAGTGCATGCTGAGAAATTAGCTTTATGGCGGAGCAAACATGGCAGGCCACATTGGCAGACTGCCGCAGCTGTTGTTGCTTATAGCTCATTGTCAGTCTCTCCCCCAGACCCGAACTGTACAACAATGACCAAGCCAAGTTGTGAAATGTTACTACATTGTATTTGCGGCTCTCTGTTCATTTCTGTGCACTGTGTGTTCGCTAGCTAAATAGCTAATAATAGCAAGCTGCAAGATATTGTTAAAGGGGACCTATTATGCTGATCCTTCTTTTAATACATATTAGTAATGTTATAATGTTAGTCGTCCATACTCAACCTCTGAAAAGTTTCTAAACATAAGATACAGGGGTTTTCCCGTAATCCAAGAACGTGATTTCTTGAACGTGATTTCCTCTCTGAACAGCTCCTCCCGAGATCTTCGGGAGATCTGGGCAAAACCTGACGTCAGGTTGTGCCATCCAATTAGTACAGACCTAGCCAGAGCCAATCACGGCGCTGGACCTGCCCACACCAGAAACTATTCTAGCAGGCACTAACAACGGCAGATCATACTACGCCTTAGTAGCGTCAACACTTTTGGAAATACAAAAGAAGAACCGCAGATCATTTGAGGTGCAGTTTTGTCAGTATCTCTCCCAAAGCTGCTTGTCCGTTTACTTTTGGATGCGATAAAAAACACTTATTTCTCTTCCAAAAGAGGATGCCACCAGAAATCAAGGGGTAGCTTTTTTTGTTTGCTGGCAGCAAACAGCCACGGCCAAACGGAACGTTAGCTGCTTGTGCTTAGCATTTCACCAAAGACAGCTTTATAAATAAAGGATAATTCGACACAGGATAAGCATTTCAGCTGCTTCTCAAACCTGAAGCAGCTGCATCGATCAAGCGCTCGGAGCCACAAGCTGTAAGTAACTATATAACAGCAAATAATGTAAGCGAAGCTAACGTGTTACGGGTGGCTAGCAGGACCGCTAGCAATAGTTAGCACTAACAACTGGCCTCAAACGCAGGCTTTGTAAAATATCTGAAGATAAAGCCTGTATCGGTCGCGACTGTCCGTGGCTCACAGACACAGAAGCTGTAAGTTGCTTTTACTGCATAAGCCAACCTGACGTGATAGCCAGTTGATTGAGACTGTAGCACAGCGGCTAACGTTGCCAAGTTACTGTTGCTAATGTTTGTGTCCTAAATGTGCAAGAGTGATATCAGGGGAAATTCTACAGAAGGTGTGTGAACATAAACCTCATTTGAAGCTAACTTTTTATACTTTTTTGTAATTTGGATGCTTGGTACAACTGTTCACAGTAACAGAACTTGCTGTCTGTAAAACCTGTATTGCAAGGGTTTGTCTCTGTGGTTATGACCGCTCGGTTACCAGCTACTGCATGTTAGTTTGCGTGCCATGCTAATTAAAAATGCTCCTGGTTAACTTATATGCAGTAATTCTGATCGGTATGCTTGTGTTACTTCGGTAAGCATCAATGTGGCAGTTTCATCATAACTTTGCCCGACTGTAGCCACTACAGTTAGAGATCACTTCACTTATCCATGACTGGGATCAGCCGGATACTTCACAAATGTCTGAGCGAGCTCTCTGGTGCTTCCGTGAAAGCAATGCGAAACGCAGAAGCTCTACCGGTATAACAAATGATTTCTCTGCACTACCTTGACATAATTTCATCCCCCTTTAGAAATTGTTGTGGCTAATAAAAAGCCGAAAAAGGCGGAGATTAAATAGGTAATTCTTTCCTGTAGAAGTGATCGATTCACTAGCTCCACATAAGCAACTTGTCCGCGCTAACGGAACTTACGATCTGCAAAACCTGTATTATGTTCATAACATAACCGAGCTCTCTCTAGCTATTGCGAACTATCCATAAAGCTGCTTTCACATCGGACACGAAACGAATTTTTCGCGGGACAGATTAGCCTACATTCAAAGTCAATGCAAAGACGCGAATACATGCATTATGGGCGCGTTAAGCAGCTTTCACACTGGACGCAAAACTAATTTTTCGCATGACTGATTACATTCCAAAGTCAATGCAAAAATGCGAATACACGCATTATGGGCACGTCAAGCCACTTTCACACCGGATGCGAAACAAATTTTTTGCGCGACAGATTACATTCAAAGTCATGACCGCTTATCAGCTACTGCATGTTAGTTCGCGTGCTCTGCTAATTAAAAATGCTCTTGGTTAACTTATATGCAGCAATTATGATCGGTATGCTTGTGTTACTTCGGTAAGCATCAGTGTGACAGTTTCATCATAACGTTGCCTGATTGTAGCCACTACAGTTGAAGCTAACCGGAGAGGTGCTGTATGTGTCTGCCAAGTTGGGCTGCAGTTAGACCAGACGTAGGTTTTGCAGAGCTTGGGGTGCGTTTGTGGGTGCTTGTGAAACGATCGCTTTACTTATCCATGACCGGGGTCAGCCTGATACATCCCCAATGTCTGAGCAAGCTCTCTGATGCTACCGGTGAAAGCAATAGGGAAAAGCACAGGCTATAACGTGTATGGTATCACAAACGATTTCTCTGCATTGCCATCGATTGAATACTAAATTCTTTCCTGTAAAAGTGATCGATTCGCTAGCTCCACATAAGCAACGGTTCACGCAAACGGAACTTACGGTCTGTAAAACCTGTATTATGTTCATGACATAACCGGAGCTCTATCTAGCTCTCGCACACTATCCATAACGCGCCCATTTTCTGCGAGGAAAAGCTAGTCATTCCGAAGCAATAAGTAAACCATTACCACGGGCAATTTCCGAAAAAGCCTTTTAGCCTGGAGCTTTCGCCCCTCCGTCATATACCAGCGCGGAAGCTGTTCGTTTCTCCACGCTAACAACACACCACAGCTATGCACACGAACCAGCAGGTCCTAATACACACCGAAGCAGTCCATAAGCTGTTGGTCCACTTTTAGCTGCTCCTCACTGTTCATGTTTCCCTCTAAACTCAGACCCACCAGAATTCTACGGTCTCCGGTCTACACTTGGGCATGTCGACCCATTCTACAAATGTGTCTATATGGGGTGGATTCTAGCTTTCCCTGCATCCTAGCTGTAGAGTAGAAAAACCGCTTTACTCACCACTGTTGCCAAACTGTAGCCGATAGCAAATTCGTGCTTGAGCTGCTAGACTTTCGCACTGCATCCTCCACTTTTGCCGCTGCGTTTATTAGAACAAGTTAATTTCATTAGATCTATACACATGTACTGCGTTAGATTGTGGAATTTGCCCGCCGCTTCCTTATCAGATGGCAGCAGTGTCTCACGTTTCACTCTGGGGAGGAGGACCCGGAAAACTGCGTTCTGCTGCCTTGTCCCGCCCAACTCCGCCCTCCACAGAGCTGGCCAGTCAGAAGAAAGTGGGCACACGGGGAGTGGGGGCTATAGCGGAAGAGCCACCCTAACAAGGAATTTCAGGCAGAAACTACAATGGACTACAAATGGGTTTTTTTGAGGATGGCAGTATGAGCTAAACAAGGACCCTGTTTTGGACTTTGAATGATCAGGAGTACTCTAGGGGGGTCCAAGATCAAAATATAAATTTGGAAATATAGCAAAATAGGTCTCCTTTAACAGATGTTGTGATATTATTCACGGCTCCCTTTTTATTTCTGTGCTATTATTAGCTAGTTAGCTCGCGAACACACAGTGCACAGAATGTGTTCGAAACGGGTCGAACTTGAGCGTTGAAATTGCCATCACTGCAGATGACATAATCAATAGCTAGCTAACGTTAACTATTGAACTACTCAATGAGTATGGAAAAGTTATGTCTGTTGGCTTAGCAAGGATGGCAGTTTCGGTCATTTTGAAACCAATATTTCGCCTATTTTAGATACGATTGTAAATATGTCTAGCTAGTGCGAACAGTTGCTTGTATATACTGGAATAGAAGCTCGAGCAATTCTTTTCTGCTTTGCAATTTTTTACTGCAACGTGTTCTCATTGCTGCCTTAAATGTGCTCTCTTGGAGCTGGTTTGAGCGAATGTACAAACGACGATATCGAAAATTATTTCACTGAGTTTGACGCAGAAGAATGAGATTTGTCTAACAGTCAAATCTAGGCAGCGGTATTGCGGTCCAATCCCTCCAATAGAATGATAGTGAAATTATATCTTCACAATGTGTAAAACTGACGGCCAACTGATCGGTAACTGAAATAACAGTTCTACAGGATTCAAAGGTGCACGATGTAAATGTCAGCACGTTTGAATTAAACTGAAAACAGTTACAAATTAACCTATATTGTGTATATTTATAAATGCTGTACTTATCAATAATGGTATTATTATAATCAGTAATTGAAGTTCATCTGCAATTATCCATGCTTTTTATTATACCCCCAACCCATAAGGGGCGGGTATATACCAAAGAATTCCATCTGTCCGCACCAGTTTGACTGACGGATTTCTCAAAAACCACTCATCAGATTGTTTTTAAATTGCGGTCATGCATTCTACACTTCATGGAGAGGTGCTGTACCAAGCTTCAAGAAAATGAGATGATTTTTTCAAAAATTACTTTTGTTTTCCATATTTTGAACTTACAAAATTTACCACTGCAAGTGTTGTCCGACCGATTTCTCGAAAACTGCTAATCAGATTGTTTTCAGATTTCAGTCATGCATTCTATTCTTCAAGCAGAGGTGCAGTGCCAGTTTATATGAAAATATGCCATCATTTCTTCAGTGCACAAGGGTCATGGGTATTAGTAGTTATACAAAAAATATAAGCACAGCAAAAACGTTCCTGCCTGTGAAATGTTGCTTCAAAACATTTTGAAACAATGTTTCTAAAGTTAGAAGCTGTTTCAAAGGTTTGACATTGTTATCTGTAGAAAATGGCATGCAAATGTAAGAGTTGTGCCCAAGCAGTGCATCAGTGTGTAATATATGACAGGTGCATATGCAAATAGCAACATTTGAGGGTGGGAAGCAATCTGTTTTGTGTTTAATTCTAATACGTAACTTTACATTCATTTTTTTGTAGCCTATAGTATTTGCGAGGGCTGTTGCAGTACTTATTTTTACAAGAAAACATTAAGTAGTTGCTGATATAAGTAGCAAACATGATAGAGGTTTGGCTGCTGGCTAATATGGTAAATAAACTGCATTTATATAGCAGTCACACGACATTATATTTCTAGTCACATGACATGACCCCAAAGCGCTTTACATTTATGCCTCACATTCACCCTGATGGCGGAGGCTGCCATGCAAGGTGCCACCCTGCACATCAGGAGCAGTGTAGGGTTCAGTGTCCTGCTCAAGGACACTTCGACATATTCTTTGGAGGAGCCGGGGATCGAACCAGGAACCCTCTGATTCCTCGCCCGCCCACTCTACCTCCTGAGCCATACCGCCCCACCGATGTGACAGTGGTGCAGCGACTAGACAATCACTCCTGCTCGCTATAATCATGCGATACAGAGTCCCTGTGAACTGAAATAGGTACAGTGTACAGGCTTTTAACTCAGTTGGGTCCATGATAACAAAAGCCTCCCATTAAATGGTTGACAAATGTTGAAGTGTGGGAAAAACGGGAGGGTCATTCCAACTCGAACAGCCACAATCCCTCCCCTCCATTGCTCTCCCGGGTATAGGTTGTTTGGACCCCGTACCAGTTGGACCGTAACTGAATGGACCCAGTACCGATTGGACCCCTGACCATTTGGTCTTAAACCAGTTGGACCCCAGACCACTTGGACCCCAGGCCAGTTGGTCCCCAGACCCTACCCAGTTGGACCCCATGCTGTTTGGACCCTAACCGTAACCCTAACCCAACTGGTCACGGGTCCAACTGGTCTGAAGGTCTAACTGGTCTAGGGTCTAACTTGCCTGGGGTCCAAACGGTTAGGGTCAGGGGTCCAACTGCATCTTGCTGCACTCTGCTCAGACATTGTAACCTTTATGCACTACTTCCTGGCTGATTATTTGGAGTTTGGAATTATTTGGAGTATTCCTTTGAACTGACTGTAAATAAATCAAATTTGCAGTATCTATGAAAAATATCTTTAAAAATCATTTATGTGGTAATCCTCAAAATATTTATCAGTAACAGACAATGACACTCTCTGGTGACAATACAAAATCCTGTATTTTCCTGCCATACTATGCTGTCAAAAACTTCTCAAACTTACTGCAGATATTCTGAGAGAACCCTGCGCCTTGTTTAACAAAAAGGAAAATAAGATAAGATAAGATAAGAAATACTTAGCAGAACAGAATTTAAAAAACTTGGTTATTTCTTACATGATTAACTCTGAATATGTAATTTGAAGAAATATGAATCTTCAGGGTACTGTAATTACATTTAGACATACCACCTTACATGATAATTGTGAGGAGGACCAGGGCTGCTGACAGGAGTAAACTAAGACCAGGGCGTCTGATTGTGGTTTTACTGGCACTGACAGGGGTGTCTTTAAGTGAGGCAGACCAGTGTGTGATAACTGTAAAGTATTTCCCTTGTTCTTTGGTGCTGGTGTGGTATGGTGTGACTAAGATGGTGTGTCGATGAAAACACTGGAGATGATGGTATGATGTTAACGGTAGGAAGGTTTATATGTAAACAGCTGTTTTTTTTGTCTTTTTGAGACAGGAGAGGATTTCTGTCCATTTGCTTCCCATGCTTCCGAAGCGCACAACCTGCCGCCATTCTATGGGTGGACACTGTGTTTTCTGTAATGTTATAGTAAATAGGCTTGAGCCAGGTAGGTCATCAAACTTGGGGGAATGGGGGAGGACGTTTGGGATTTTTAAAAGCCGCCCCCAAATGTGTAATCATAATTGCGTATAAAAAAATCCCAAACCATAATATCCAAGTGATCAAATAGGCAAACCAACATCGGTACGACAAGTGGTGGGATTAATTTACTAACAGGGCGAGTGAAGGTTTTCCTTTTTGTGGAGACTTCGACGCCCATCAGTCCTGAGAAAGACACAGGTAACAGTACCAACAGGCCAAGACCCGAGGGAGTTGAGAATCTACGATTATCACAACACCTAGTGGGGTTGAAATTGTCAATCTCCTGTTGCTATTTCCTGTGGTTCTGTATGTTTTGAAGGTAATTTTTGATGAAAGTCACCCAGAAGTGATCAGCGAGCACTTGACTGTGCCTCCATTTCCTGCGGTTTAGGAGCTCTGAGTCAGCAAAGAAAACTTGAGGGAGGGAGGCGTCATGCCGCCACATTAGAAGAATGTTGGGGGTGACTGGATCAGGGTCTGTGGTATCAGATGATGCTCCCCAGTACTGTGAAATCGGTATAGCTACAAAGACAAAACATTGGCTGATGTGTGCCCATCTCAATGCAGATCTCACCAGAAGTGTCCTTTACCTTGCCATTTCTAAAGGATATGTGCAGAATAAATATTGGTCGAGACAGGAGTAAAATGATGCCTATAATTAGCACAATGCCTATCGCAAGAGATCATTATTAAATCTTTGTCAGGGGAGATTAAGTGGGGACAAGGAGTGATCTGACAGTCCAGATTAGAGAAGATTACGCAATCGCTCACAAGCATTCATACAGACACACCGCCCATCTCCATCACACCCCATTTGCCCACATAGATAAAATATACAGTTGCAGGCATGCACGCATTCATGCAAATGTACAATTAAATTTTAACACACTGAGACACAATCAAACAGAGAGTCTCGCTTGTTCACCAGCCGTGATAGTGATGCTGATCTTGTTTTTTTCAGTTGATATGTGTGTGTGTGTGTGTGTGTGTGTGTGTGTGTGTGTGTGTGTGATCTTCGGCACACCACAGGCAAACTACTCTAAAACTACTGTGAATGCTATTTTAAGTGTATTTACTGGTGTTCATCTGTAGGTGGGCGTGCCTGCTGGTCTACAAGTCTTGGAAACAATATAGCATCCTAGGCTCTTTAGGTGCAGTCACAAAACATTACTGCTGAGTAGCTTGGATAAATAGGAGGGCTGAATTTGAAGATGGGTGTGGTCTGAGAACTCACTCTCAGAACGTGTTCCAATAATTTCTCCTATCCTGAAAGCAAATACCAGCATTGCTTTCGCAGCTGGTACAATCCCAGATGGTCTGTAGTCCTGTATGTTTTAGTGATGGGCAAAAATGAACGAACAAATCTTTTTGAACGACTCTTTTTAGTGTCCGATATGTACCGGATCAGCCTGCCAAATGTCCGAGTGCTGAAGTGAATCCCCAACTTCTCCCACCAGTTAGACTTTCCCAGCCGTACTGCTCACAGGCTGCTACAGTACCGATAGAAACCGATGGATTTCTCCGAAAACTACTTCTCCCACCACCATGTGACATCCTTAGTGTGCACTCGCTACTCGGAGGCCATGAGTTTGCTTGTGTGATTTTTTCAATTCTCCCCCTCGCTTTTGAAAAATTTTTGAAAATGAACGAAAGGTTCAATACATTTACACGTATCAACTCGCAAGATCCGATTCTTTGAAAAGAATAAAACTGCCCATCACTAGTATGTTTCTGTGAGAGAGATTTTTTTCTTGGGTTTGGCAGTTGTTGATGCTTTTCGGTGGTGGGATTTTATCACTTTCAGTACAAGTTCCCCAGCCATGCAAATAGTGCTCCTATGAATTTTTATTTGAGAGACAGCATAAATTCTTGGCATGACAATGTATTGACGAATAAACACTTCTACAGGTGGCAGTCAAAAGGCCAGCTGGCTGTAACAAACAGGGTGCGACGGCACTGCAGTGCACTGCGATGGACTGATGTTTCAGGAGGCCCCCTGAGCAATCCTGTCCTACACACTCACTATATCCCTCAGCTTAACGTGACAAAATTACATCTCCGTCTAGTCCCCCATGGAACCATGATCAAACCCCCTGTCCTCCAATGGCTGACATGGAAATGTCTCCGTTGAACCGTTCAAACGTCTCCATACTTTGCTGATTCTAATGGATGAGGGCAATTATCGGAGCCCTGCCTGCATTCACTAGCAAGTGGAGCAAGGAGTTTGGTAAACAGATTAGAGAGAGAGAGAGAGAGAGAGAGCGAGAGAGCACTGACATCTCAAGGAATTTCGCGGGGATGGTGAATCGAAAGTGATCAGTGGAAAGATTTGAATAATTCAAACTACAGCGATGCACCAGAACTTTCTAATTAAATTATAAGTCATGCTTGAAAAGCAGAAGAGCATGTGTTGTGGGAGTTTAAATAATTCAGCTGCCCGGTATCCAGTCCCTCTCTTAACCTAGAGACAAATGCCATTTGCAAAGCTTATATATTGATGCTAGTCTCTGAACAACAGGATCTTATTCAGATTTCTAGCATGTAGAGTTGATATTCAGATCCAGCATTTGAGACCTTAGTTGTAGTGAGCAAGAGGCTTGCGTGGTCTGCACATGCTGCTTCATGTCAAGTTTCACAGCAGTCTATTGTCACTGCAATTTCAGTAGCTGAACAAAGGCCTCATAGATGCCATCTGTCCAACCTCAACCTTTGCAGAAAGGGACAAAGAACAGAAACAAAGTTTTTTTTTCTTCATCATAAGCAGTGAACTATTTAAAGGTCTGTCTGGTTTAAATGACATATACCAAGGGAGTACTGACGTTGGGTTAAAAAAAGAGATTAAGTTCATATTTTGGCATCTCTCTCTTTTTCTCTCCCTCTTTCATGCACATGAGCAGTGTCTTCGCCAATTTTGCGCTCCTTTTTAATATTCTTCCATCCTGGTGCTTGCAGCCCACTGAAAGAGAAATGGAGGATTGTATCACAGTTGCGATACTAGGACCTAGTTTCACAAAACAGGAGAGTTAGATGGAGTAAGCTAATTCCCTGAGTTAGCTGGACAAATATACTGAGTAAATCCCAGAGCCAAATCTGGAGCATGGACTGAATTAAACTGAGTTGTTCTGGCTTTTACACGGCACAGACATCCAGCTAACTTAGTCATTCTGCTTTGTGTAGTATCCCCTGGTACGCAGTGTGTCACCTGCACTCCCAGAGAGTGGAATCACTGTCAACACGTAGGCCTTAGCTCTATGGAGGCATGTATTACCAGTCCCAGTATCTTAGTCTTCTTCTGTGGAAACATGTCTATGAGCAGTACACATTTCACTGGCTGGGCCTCAGCACAGAACTCTTAGGCAGAACAGAGATCTTGCCTATCAGAGTGAATTTTGAACTTATGGTCACATAATTTTATGGGAATGATACATTTCGATCTATTGACAGATTTAGAGTCTGGTTCTGAAATCAACAAGGTTAACTCTCTGAGTTTCTATGGATAATTGAGGAGGATGATAACATAATGTATTGTAGCTCTATTTCTCTATCATGTAATATGGAAGTTACTGGATCATTTATCTTGCAGGATGTTATGTATTATAAAACCTTATTGTAAGACCTGGATTCTGTTATGATCCAGACCGGGAACTAAATGCGGAGTCAGAGTATAATCCAATAGTTGGGTTTATTGATGGTAATATGGTAATGAAAGAGGGATGGACCCCAGAGTGGATGGCTCAAGTCAGTTCTGATGTTGCAGGCTTAAGTGTGGAGGGCTTGTCTGTGCCCGGACGGTGGTGTCCTGGGACTGCAGCCAGATGGAGTACACGCCAGAGCAGAACTGTCAGATAGCAGGACTCGGGAGCTTATCATGAACGCAGTCTGAATCCCGATGACCACAGAAGGCTTATGAGGTGTTCCTAGTAAACTGGGCTGAGGAACAGACTGGAGAGTAATTAATAAGTGCGCAGTCCCAATGCTGAAGACTTAGAGAGAGGCTCAGGAGCTTATTCCCACTAGTGAGACTCAGAAAAGTTCTTCCAGATTTAACTATCAGTAAAGGTTATGAATAATTTCCAAAGACGGTAAACTTTTACAATTTCCAAAGGTGATAAACTTTTACTTGGAAGATACTGACTGGTTGCTAAAGGGCACACTGCAAATGACAATCCATCAGGGGGGGTGGTGTACACATGGTCTGTAATGCACTAACATTGCAATTTGTATATATATAATAGTGAGTCCTTTATTGAATATAGTTGTACTATGTATTAGGTAATTAATCATGGGCAAAATGAAGATGGACTACTGTATGTGCTTGTGTTATCAGTGTTGGTAGAAAGAATACCCCTCTGACAGAGAATGGTGCGAGCTGGGAACTGATTAAGATGGGATAAAAGTGGCACTCAAGTAGTGATGGATGGGTTGAGAGTGTGAATGGATGGTGGTAGGTGGGGTCTATTGTCTGTTTTTCTGTCTGTTTTCAGTTTCCAGGGTAATACGAGCCCAATCTTATCTCGAAGTGTCACATATTGACGCTACCTGACCCAGCGTCGATATACGACGCAAAAGGACTCTTTTGGCATCCCCATTTGTCACCTGGTTAAAACGAAGCCTACCTCCCAACCCCTAACCCCTAACCCGAACTGTAACCTTAAAGGGACACTCCACTCATTTATCATATTTGAAAATACACAATTATTCGCTAGATTATCATAATCTCTACCAATCCTGAAATTTTCGTTGATTTCTGAGGTCGTTAACCATTTTAAATCGATTTTTATTGGCATGGATCTGCATTTATGATGAGCGTGGCCATTCTTACCAGGTCAAATGATTCCACAAAGGGAAGTGACGCCACATGTGCTGTAAACAACTGGCCAGGGCAACAAATGTTCGGCTAAACTGTTATGATCGCAATAAATCAAAAACTATATTGCATGATTTCATATCGTAACACTGCCATGTTAGTCACAAAACACTGTCGCCATTGCACTTCCTTGACAAGAGACATCATTTCCGCCCTGCTGTCTTAGGTTTTTTCTAGTTTCTATTCGGGATCCAGCAGTATAGTAAGAATGTGGTAGTACAATGTGCACTCTGTTCAACTGCCTGTGAGCCAGAAACTGTGCACCATATAATCAGATCTAAAATGTATCAACGGACAGTTTTCGGTGAATAAACAGAAAATTCTTGGTCAAAGCAGCATTGACGAAAGTTAATCATGGCTTATTAGCATACACTGTCCACATTGTAATATTACAAAGCTTTCTCATGCGGTGCATTTCTCAAGAGCACATTTGCTCACTACGTTACCAACCTACATAGTTCATCCATTCAGTTAATGATTCTAGCGATGCAAGTTAGCATCAGTGCTTTTAGGAAACGCACCCCAGTCTGCTGCTAACCTTGAGACAGTTAATACCAGGGGCTGCCCTAGGGTGTCCAGGCAAAGGGAGTCTTGATGGATGTGAGTGCAGTCAGGTGGGTAACTACTGTGGAGTACCCTAGAATGAACAGCTAATAGAAATTGGCAAACCCAAGGAACCTCTGCATCTCCTTATGATCTTTAGGTCCAGCATAGCCTGTGGTTTCCCGCAATCCATCTTTGAGGCATCCTGCATCACAGTGAAACCCATGAAGGAGACAGTGGTGTGATGGAATTCACTCTTCTCTGGTTTCAAGTAGAGTTGGTTCTCCAACTCTAATAACAAGGCGGACATGGTATGGTCCTCCAGTGTAGAAAAGAACACCAGGATCTTGTCAAAGTGAACACAGACGATCCAGGGAAACATGTCTTGGAGGACCTCATTAATGAGATTCTGGAACACATTGGGGGCACTTGCAAGACCTACCAGTACACCAGGTATTTTTAGTGGCCTAAGGGTGTTAAACGTCATCTTCCATTCATCTCTTTCCTGCATGCACACAAGGTAGTAAGCATTGCACAAGGCCACTTGATGAAATAATGATAGCCCTGGATGCTGGCGAATGCTAAGTGCATCAGAGGAAGAGGGTGATGATGCTTGATAATTGGTGAATTAAGCCCCAGATAATCATTGTAGGGACATAGAGACCCATGTTTTTCAGCCATTAAAAGAAACCAGCTTCAGCTGGCGACGAAGAAGCTTGAATGATTCCGAAGCCAGGGACTGATTTATGTACTCCTCAGTTAGGCTTGGACTCTTGTTTTGTTTAAAAGTATAGCCGACCTCTGGGGGACAAGGTTCTGTGTAACAAGTTGATGGCACAATCATAGGATCTGTGTGGAGAAAGCGACGTTGGTTGGATTTTGCTGAATTCCGGACAGAGGTCATGGTACATCAGGGGAACTCTCTTAAGGTCTGCCGGCTCCTCCTGGTTGTCTTAAGAAGGAGGAGCATCAGGACTGGACGCTGAGCGAAGGCAGGATTGAGAACACGACAAACTCCACTCAAGGATAGATCACTAAGGTCAATCCACATGAGGTTTGTGAAATTCAAGCCAGGGCCTTCCCTGGATCACTGAGGCATGTGGCAACTGCATGATGAGGAACGTCAACTCTTTGGAGTAGTTACCGGCATTCAGTGTGGGCACAGGCTGGGTTACCTCTGTGATGTCAGGAAGGGAAATCCCCATGAGACATTGGGACCGCAAGGGTACCGGCAGTGGTTCAGTTGGGACCTTCAGGTGGTGAACGTGACCAGGATGGATAAAGTTCATGTCTACCCCCGAGTCAACTGGAGCCTGGGTGGAGATCGGACAACCCTACCAGATCAGGTTAACAAGACAGAATGGATGAGAAGATGAGATGGCAGCATCAGACAGCATCTCACTCTCAAATGTTACTCTTGTCCATCAAACAGGGCATTCAGCAATGGCATGGTTGGCACTTTCACAGTACAGGTGTAAACTCTAGTCAACTTAGAGCTGCTGTTCTTCGGGGGACAGCTTATGAAGCCAGGCCGGTCAATGGCTATGGGTCGTTAAGGAGCCAGATGAGATGAGGCTCTGGGTTGAGCATCTTGGCATGCAGGCGGGATAGGCACCTCTAATCTTACCCACTGATCCAGCTGCATCTCTTGCAGCCCGGCATCAATTCTGAGCACTAAGTCGATGAGGCTGTCCAGGTCTGGGAGAAGGACACAGTTGGTTAGTTTGTCCTGGACTCATTCTGCTAAGCCAAATAAATTGTTTTCATGAAGCGCCTGGGAGTGCAATTGCATGGAGACCGCCAGAGTTTGGAAGTCGATGGAATATTTCAGTACTGACAAGCTGCCTTGGTGCTGCTGGAACAAATTCTGTGCAGCAGCATCGCTGGATCAGGACTGGTCAAACACCTTCCTCATTTCCTCATCAAAAGCAGCATAGGTTTGCACTGCATGATCGCCTACCTCCCAACAGGCAACAGCTCCGTTCCTGACACGTTGTGAGAGATGATTGATAACAAAAGCCACTCTGGAGTGTTCAGTGGGGAATGAGGATGATTGTAATTTGAAGACCATTGAACACTGGCAGGAAACTGCAGCGGGTGGTGGAGTTGCCATTGTAGGGTCCAGTACTGTGAGGTGAGGTCCCCATTGGGTGAGCACCTGAGAGAGGGTCTGCAGCAAAATAGAGCTGGCTGCTTGAGCGGTGGTGGTAGTGTCCCAGTAAATATCTGTGATAGCCCCTAGCTGATTAGAGAGGACTCCAATGAACTGGCGAGGCTGATGGAGATCTTCCTCCTGCTGACCAATCGGTACACCCTGGTACCTCAGGGTGTCAACTGGGTTAGGCATCTTACTAGTTCCATTCCTTAGGCTGAATTGTGCTGTTATTATACAGACCAGGAGCCAAATGTAGAGTCAGAGTACAATCCAATAGTAGAGCTTATTGATAGTAATATGATAATGACAGAGGGACAGTGCCCAGAGCTAAATGGCACAGTTCAGTTTAGATGGTTCAGGCTGAAAGTGGGAGGCGTGCCCATGCCTGGCCAGTGGCATCCTGGGACAGTGGCCAGATTGAGTACACACTCACCAAAACAGAACTATCTGATGGTGGGACCAGGGAGCTTAGTAGGAATACAGTTCCAATCCCGATGACCACTGAAGGCTTGGGAGGTGTTCCTAATAAATTGGGCAGATGAACAGAATGGACAGGGATTAATTGGAACGCCGCCCCAATCCTGGAGACTGGGAGAAAGGCTTAGGAGCTTGTTCCTATTAGTAAGACTAGGAGTACCTCCGTATTTAACAATCTTTAAAGGGTACAAATAATTTCCAAAGACAGCAAACTTTTACTGGGGAGATACTGACTGGTTGCTGGAGGAGTTATGGCAAGTGACAATGCAGCAACTTGCACTATCAAACTAAGGGGTATATATATACCCACACACGTAAGGATATGGGAAACATGAATGCATGACGGCACACAGGACGTAAACCAATCAAAGGAAACAATATATCAAAAAGGCATGCAAGCTGTTGGATGGGAGGAGACACAATGGGGATTCACAGAAGGATCCTGACAAATTCAGATATTTAACTTTTATTTAGCAAAGAAAGGAGAACCTAGTTCAATTTTGCAATGAAGAAAAAGAAAATTGAACTGCGGGGTATGAAATGCAGAGGATTGCAGAAGCTGGTAAATTTCAATTAATCATACAGTGCATAGGCAGGCAGGTGTTGAGGTGAACCTATAGTACTTAAGTTTTCTTTTAGCACTTGAGATTGGGACTTCAGTAAGATTAGACCCTTGATTGATATAAGAAAACTGTGAAGAAAAAAATGCAGAGGGAGTTGAGGGTCAAAAATAAATACACAAGTCCCTGTTTGATTGTTGATGAGATTTAATTGTTCTCATCATGAAATGAAAAGAAAAAATCACTTAAAAATTCCTCCATTTCAACTGGGCTGATTAAAGAAAAGCACAATGCTTCAGTGACAGGGCCATATTACTAATTCATTGCAAACTGTGGATTTGGGCGGGTTACTTTTTGAAAAATGTTCAAAACTGGCGGCCCGTAATAAAAGCAGTGAGAAAAAAATTCTCGGTCATTAACATTTAATTGGCAAATTCTCTTTCATATGAAATACCCAATGTAGACTGTCGGAATCAATCAGGTATCCCGATAGGAGACAGTGGTGGGATGGGGAACTCGTCAGTGCAGCTTTGGCAAAGCCTGTTTCCCGTCAGTCATGGTGTACCCTGCGGTAATCCAACAACGCCGAGCTGGAAAGGTTTCTGTCACCGCGGCTCCGCCCGACAAAGGTTTCCAAAAAAGAGCTCTGTTTTTTTACATGTGTGTTTACTGTTCAAAGCTAGGCCCACCGACGCTGAGATTTCCACAATGCCACCCATTCGAAAAGGAATGTGTTCATCTTAACTGTGGGCTCAGCTCTGGGAACAGCTAGCACAAGCCGTCCATTATCTCAGACAATGTGGAGCTCTTGCTTAAACCATTTCTTGTTAACATGACTTTCTTCTGATTTGTGCAAGTTAGATGAAGAATAATGTTTTAGTTGCCTGGTTTATGCATATAGGATACTGATGTACCTCTTCAATGACATGCTGCTGAAGATTTAATCAAAAATTAATTTGAGAGATTGGAATTTATAAAATCAAATTTTAAATAAACATAAATCTCAAATTCTCATGTCCGCAACCATTTGATCAGATATGCGCTATGTTGGCCCATTTATGTAATTTCAACTGATGACCCCTTTTAGTTTTGTTTACAAAGTGCCACAGAAAAGTTCTCACAGTTGAATATACTCTAATAGAGTTCTGTTTAGGCTCAAACAACTTGATGCAGCAGTCATTTTGAGGCACACAATTAGAAGCCGTGGATTTACACATCAACCAAATAGTTTTCTGAATGATTTTCTAGGAAGAACTCAAGTGCTGCCAACCTCTGCTTGTCATGTATTGGTTGTTGATTTGAAAAAACTTGGCTTGGCTAATACACAATCTTTTGCTGTAAGCCTTTGGAGGTCATTTGCCCCATATTTGGACTCTTTGCCTTATTTCAGGGTGGTTCTAGGACAATAAATTTATACTGCTGTCATGCAAGACCACTTTCGGATATTTAACATTTTAAACTGAAGATTTTATTTGAATAGACATATACACATATTCTAATGTGAGATACATTTAGATATTGGGAAACATACTGTCTGTACTAGTTTATTACCTCACAGTTATTTTCTCAATGAAACAGTAGAGTGAAGTTGTCACCCACTAATGCAAAACCGCATGGCTATACGTCATCCAGAAAGCTGAAACCAGTTAAATAAGCTAACTTCCATAAACAATGAACTTCCTCACAAAATAATGTTAATTATGTAATTAATGCAAAAAAAAAAAAAAAAACCTTATTTTAGCCCTAGAATATGATAGAAATGGGCAGTTTTGAGTGGAATTTCAATTGGTAGAAGTATGCAAAAGAAAAAAGTCAATGTGACTTTAACACCTAGTGGGCATGTATTATTGGTACTGTATATCATTAGCTGAGTTTTCTAATTAGCACACGGGGCAGAATAATGAATAAAACTCCATTAATCAAAAGGTAATATATGTAAAGGCAATATTTTAGCCTTAGGAGAGAATGAAAAGAGAACAGAAGAGCTCAAATGAGATGAAATTACACTGTACACAGCAAGATAGCACTTTCACCTCTCTTTATTCTTTAATTCAAACTTTATTCTATAATACTCGGACAGCAATTCAAACAGGGCTACTGCATTAATCTAGGCATTAATACTGGAAGTAAATATATCATCTGAAGTGACTGAAAATATAATATGATGTACATAAAAAGTACAGTCCACATTAAACAAAGAACTACAGTATGTGGATAAATGAGTCTATGCAGATTTATTACATGCTGTGTGACTGTTGATGTGTACTGTGGGCCAGGACATATTTCAGGTGGGCCAGCGAGAAATGATTCAGAGAGAAAAGTGTTTAGGGAGGGGGTTGGGGGCAGGGCATTGAAGTGATCTCATTTCCCAGCTGCCCCGGCGGTCCCAGCCGGAGACGCGGCGCGGTGATGCATTTACACCTCCGATCCGAGGTGAACCTTCGCTGCTCTGACAGTCATGCGCTGTTTTGCCTCTTAAACACCTTACCGGAGATATAAATAAATCCCACCGCACAGGCTCGGAAAATGCATTTCCTTCAACACTGGGATCGCGGTCGGCCCTTCCAGAAGTCAGAATATCATTATGTGGCGTTGAAGAATTCCGGGTCAGTAGCCATTTGAGGTTTAATCCACGGTTGTGTTTTATTTGACATTTGTAAAAGGAAAAAAAAGCGGGATAGTGCCCTCTCTTTTAGCACACAGTAACAAAAGAAGTGGATTGCTGGCAATGAGTGTGGCTGGCTCCCTCGTCAACATATAGAGAGGATGCATTTGGGCAGCACTATTGCATTCTAAAAAAGTTACAATCCAATGAGCTAGCAGGTTTAGACTTCCATACACAGCTATGAGGAAGTATAGAATTAAAAAAAAATGGGAGTGGCACTTAGTCCTGTTTTCATGTTGGTTTGTTGCATTAGAATACCATCCTAGAAGTTATCCCCTTATCATTTAAAGCCATTTTCATGAGCTTAAATGCACCGCTCTTACTGACAGACTTTAAGCACGAGACTGCAAAAAGGGAGGCACTGCATCGCTATGAGGGAGTCTTAGTGCCCAACACGTTGCCCCACCCCTGACAATTCCCTGGTGAGCTGACAGGAAAAAATGTCACCGCAAATGAGCCAACCTCAATTCTAGGAAAAAAAAGAGACAAAGGAAACATACAGACATCTGCATTTGGCATCACCGCTTCATTTATTCTGACATTCCCCTACGCCTTAAAAGGAGACAGCCTTCTTCCAGCTATTTAACAATTCTATCTTATCATTTAGCAATTATGTGGATAATAAACAGGCATACTAGGGTAAATCTTCCGTCAGGAGGCATTAGGCTCCTTCTTTTTTGTGTTTCCGAATGTGTTTTGTCTCAAATTCAGCATGAAAGATAACTATTAAAATATGACAGCCGAGCTTTCTTTGGGCCTTACCACTCACCTAATCTGCTAACTGCTACCTTGCTTTTTATCAGACTGACTTGCTTGTGTGGTCCTGTCTGTCTACCTGAGAGAATAGCAGCACATTTCACAGTGGTGGCACAATATACAGCAGACAGTGCAGGCGCAGTGCGTTTGTAGTTCGAGATGATCAACAATGGATCGAGAACAATGAGGTGGAGCGGTGCATGTCTTTGCTAAAAATCACAATACCATGTGATTTAACAAAATAAAGGGCATAACTAATAAAGGTAAAAGACTCAGTAAATATCAAGAAAAGAGGGCAGGTATTCAACTGAGAACGTGCAATGTGATGAGAGTTGATATTGGGATGAAATTAAGAAAAATCAGTGAAAATAGGCCCGAACCTCAAAGGACAATTTGATACCGCATGGCTTTTGTTGTATTAATATGATAGTATATGTTCTGAACACGCTTAAAGATATCTTCTGTTTCCGATGAAGAAAATGAGAAGTAGCTGATAAATTTCAGGATTGAGAGCATGCATAGAATTACTCGAACTTCATGTGACACAACCTGATTTTCACTGACCCACCCTGACTATCGGCCAATTGGGCCTGAGATACTTTAGTGGCATATTCATGACACTGGCTTGTGGTGGTACAGTATATGTGTGTCTGTCTGTGCGCATGAGTATCTATTGCAATTTTTACTGTGCAGCTTTAGGATCTTGCTCACGTCTAAAAGATGCCACTAGATGGCGCTTTAATCCTGCAGTTTGACCTCAGGTGTCTTTCACCCATTCCATCAGTGAGGCCAACGACTCAGCACAGACACCCGGGTGAACCCATCACATTACATTCATTTTCCTCTGGTGACTGTCTTCTTCCGACAATATTGCCGGCCAATTCAATTAATTTCCAGCCGTGCACTATATTCATTAACACCTGATTAGATTAGAAAGCACTTGTTCGGAAAAATCTTCCCCTTGCTGGGTTGCAGCTGTATTACAACCCAAAGAAAGTGTGCTCAGTAATACTGAGCCAGTGAACCACACTATTGTTTCAGTACTGGGCAGGTATGTGTGTCTTCTAATGCCACCAAGGCCAAGACAGCCAATGAGAGGGTTTCCGGGCTTGAGTCCACCTTTAGGAGTATTTTTCCTCACAGAGAGTGGTCACAGTGTAGAATATTGTTCTGGGTCATTTAGGAGCCGAAAAAAAAAAAAAAACTATCGGGATATTCAAGGCCAGCGAGAAATGTTCTAGTTAAGTGTTAGGGGCACGTTAGCGGTAGGAAAATGTTATTATTAACATTATATTAAAAGGAACGCAAGTGCAGTACATAATTGTTTTTTTTTGTTTCTTTTTTTTGTGGTAAGCCTGACCCCCCCCGCCAGTTTAAATTAGCATCTGCGATATACAGTTAGATTTTTACATACAATCTACAGAGGTGAAGTGAATAACATTGGTTATTTTATTCCAATGGCACCTGTCAAAGGGTGAGATATATTAGCCAGCAAGTACTCACGTAGTTCTTGAAGAATATGGGCACAATGATGAAAAAATGACCAAGCGGAATGAACTGAGGAAATTTGGCAAGGGCCAAATTGTGATGGCTTGGTGACAGGGTCCAAGTATCACCAAAAAGTGCAGTGTTGTACAGTGTTCTTGGTATGCAGCTGTTGGTTCCTACTCTGCACCAAAGTCTCATTGAAGTGCACAGAGGGCAAAGATTAGTCCGTCTGGTCTGATCCCATGTAAGAGCTGCTGTTGCACAAATTGCTGAAAAGGTTAATCCTGGATGTGATAGAAAGGTGTCTGGATACACAACGCACCTCAGCTTGCTGCATATAGGGCTGTGTGGCTGCAGACTGGTCATAGTACCCATGATGACCCCTGTCTATTGCCAAAAGCACCTACAATGGGCACATAAGCATCAAAACTAGACCATGGAGTGATGGATGAGGGTCTCCAAGTCTGATGAATCTTTTTTATATTTTTTTTTTTTACACCATGTGGATAGTTGTTTAACTGAGAGGAGATGGCACCAGGATGCACTATAAGGCCGTTAAAAAAATGTTGGTGATCATCCTTTTGAGCATAAAAAAGAGAGTTTTTTCTAAGACTGAAACTGGTGGAAACACGTTTAAACTGAAGAATGTTTAGATATTTGCACATGTGCGGCGTGGTTCAACTAACGCTCGCGAGAGAGCATCCCAGTTGAATCGAAATACCCCAAAGCTGAATCGCTGATGCACAGTTTTTCATGTTTTTTACGTGATTCTAGACATTTCTTTGACGAAAAAAAACCTTTTTTTTTTTTTTAAATAAAAATGTTTAAAAAAATTGGATTGGCATCGTTTTTGCCAATCGGCAGGGGATGATCACCAACTAAATTTTTTTATGGCCTAAGTAGAAGGCAAACTGATGGAGGCAGTATTATGCTCTGGGCAATGTTCTCCTGGGAAACCTTGGATCCTGGCATTCATGTGGACGTTAATTAGACACCACCAACTTAAAAATTATTGAATGCCCATTACAACGGTATTCCTTGATGGCAGTGGCCTTTTTCATGAAGATACTGCACCCTGCTACACTGCAGACAATTTTCAGGAATTTTTTGAAGAACATGACAGAGTTCAAAGTGTTCACTTGGTCTCTAAGTTCCCCAGATCTCGATCCAATCAACCATCTGTGAGACATGCTGGAAAAAAAAGTCCAATCCGCAGAACGCCTTCAGAGGTCTTGTGGAGTCCATGCCTTCATGGATCAGAGGTGTTTTAGTGGCACATCGGGGACCTACACAATATTTGGCGGCTGGTTTTAATGTTGAGGCTGATTAACAGAGAGAATCAAACAATACTCGTTGGAAAAGTAAAAAATAGTGATGATTATGAACATGTACCAGAAAAGTTTATTGATTCCAATGCCGTTAATCCTGAATATTTCATGTTTGAAATATGGAGAACCAAATTAATATTTATACATCGTCATCTACATTTGTTCAGATAGACATGAAGAAGACAAAATCTCCTATAGTCAGTAGTGTTGACCACTGTGTAATTCGCATTTTTCTACATTTTGTGGTTTTGTCACCATTTTCCTACTTGTGTTTTATGTAAAAAATCAATAAAATGTAATTTTCCAAATTATCTCAAAGTTGAAAGATGAGGAATGTAATATATTAATTGCTTCCTATTCAAATAAATCCAAGCCTCATATAACCAGAAACAAATTGCCAAAAGTGAACTAAAGGTAAAATTCAATATCCTGTCCAATGTAATGATGTGCACCTGAAATACTGATATGATCATTGCGCACGTACTAACTTTGAGTCACAGTGGCGCACACAGCTAAATTAGCAACAATCATGGAGTAACAAGAAACATCAGGGCTATTTCAGAGTATCGAACTGGTTTCAGGGCACAAGTCCACCGTCGACCTATCCGCAGATCCTTTCCTTTCATAATCAAAGCAAACCTGGAGCCTACTTCTGTAGACCCTCTCGCGACATTCCACACACTCACAACTGTGTTTCCCATGACTATCTTCACTTGATATACAACGTATATTTGAGCACCGAAACTCCACCACCTGCATTTCTGAAAAAGAAGCTATTGTTGATGTTCCCCTTTCAAATACCGAGAATTGAGTGCAGGTTGAAAAGTCTGCAAAGACGGGTCAGCGTGGCCAAAAAAAATTTGTGTGGTCAACAGACAGCCTATGCAGACTGTCCGCTTTGAGTCCGTTTTGAGTCTGCATAGGTTCGGCGGCATACCCTACACAATGACTATGATCTGGCCTTCAGAGACAGATGGAAACAGAGGCAAGACGCATACCATAGAGAAAAAAAACACAGGTAAGGGGTCTCTTTCTATGAAGGCCAAGGAGGGATGGGGACTCTGGGGGTTTCTTCCCCCGGCGTGAAGCTGCAGACAGAGGGCAGAGCAAGTTAGAGCGCTGGGCTTAGGGGAGTTTGCGTGGCTCGTGTGTGCAGCTCATGCGCTCTCGTGCTGATCAGTAAGGGTCAGCTAAGGCTGGGTAGAGAAGGGCTCTAGCAATACAGAATGCTGCTTTCTATTTTCATGAGCTCTGCAACTCATGTTCATCCTGCTGACTGTACATTTACATCACTCAAGACCACCTTTTCTGTATACAGCAAGAAGCTCTACCTAAAATTTACAGCAGGTATTTTAAGTGTGATATTTGAATATATTTTCCTGTGTGTACTTGTCTAAAAAACTGAGTCCACTAAGTCCATAGTCCATATGGAGGAGTTTATGTATTATTGTTAAGCGCAGGTCAAAAAAAAAAAAAAAAAAAAAAAAATTTCTCGCCCCTTTATTGTCTCAGTTGTTTTTATCATTGCTGCAAGCTCATGACAGCACAGGCAAGTGCTGTCAGGTACAAGTCTCTTCAAAAGCAGTGAAAGGATGATCTATGTGCAGTTTGTTACAGCTGGCCATAGTACTTGTACCTGACTGGCTTCAAGTGGATGTCACTGGGGTGTGGGTATAATAGGATAACTAAAAGCCCTCCCTAAACTCCATCATGTTTTGCCATTGAACTTGTTGTAACAGAAATTCCATCTATCCGTCCGTCCGTCCATCCATCCATCCATTTTCAGCCACTTGTGCGGGGCCAGGTTGTGGGGGTAGCAGTCTGAGCAAAGTAGCCCTGGAATACCCCTCCTTAGCTACTTCCTCCAACTCTTCCTGGGGGACCCCAAGCCGTTCCCAGGCCATCCGGGAAATATAATCCCTCCAGCATGTTCTGGGTCTGCCTCGAGGCCTCCTTCTAGTTGGTCATGCCCGGAAAATCTCGAAAGGGAGGCGTCCAAGAGGCATCCGGGCCAGATGCCTCAACCACCTCAGCAGACTCCTCTCAATGCGGAGGAGCGGCAGTTTTACTCTGAGCCTCTCTTGAATGTTCAAGCTCTCTGCCACTCTACAGAGGAAGCTCATTTTGACTGCTGGTATTTTTGTCACTACCCAAAGCTTCTGACCATAGGTGAGGGTTGGAATGTAGATCGACCAGTGAATTGAGAGCATTGCTCCTTCTTCATCGCAACGGACCGGTAGAACGCCCACATCACCGCAGATGTGCATCGATTCTCCGGTCAAACTCTGGCTCCATTCTACCCTCACTCATGAACAAGACCGTGAGATACTTAAACTCCACCACTTGGGTAAAACAACTCACCCCCCAACTCAAGGGAACAATCCATTTTCCAACAGAGAACCACACCCTCTGATTTGGAGGTGCTGATCTTCATTCCGACCGCTTCACACTCGGCTGCAAACTGCTCCACCATCCATTGGAGATCCCTGAGGGCACCAAACTGGACACCCTCCAAGCTTCACACCTCTGAAAAATATTTCATAAATTCAGTTCAGCTATGGTGTGCTGTTCAGACAGTCAGACAATGACATCAAAGCTGAGATGTGACAAATAAAATATACCTGTGAGAGTTTCAAGGGTTAGTTCACAGATTTTCAATTCACATATGCATGCATTCACCTAATCCTATATCAAGTAAGCAATTTGATAATATAATAACTTACTGTATTCCATTCATAGGGTGCTTGCATGCATTTAAATTTTAGTTATCATCCAGTGACTTTGTAAGTTCGGATATACGGAAAAAAGTAAATATGGCCAAATGTTTCTCCTCTTGAAGGTCTACTTTTTGCACACATTTGTTTTCAACAATTCCCCTTGGTTCAGTTATCAATATGACCCAAAACTGGATTACTCAGATACAAAATTCCAAAAGATACATGAAATAAAAGTAGCTGTTATTAGAGACCTTTTCTTGACATGTATTGCAATTGTCTGATAATGATGATGATGATGATGATGATGATGATGATGATAAGGATAGTCTGACCAGGATAGACCAATGAATTGTGTGAAGGCAATCATTTATTACAGATTACAGGATTAATTAATTAACAGATTAATGGCTGTGATGATAGCCTTAGAGTCTTTGGCGCTTGAACTCCATGGCGAGATTTTGCAATTGAGGAGCCTCTGGCCTGAGGCGCAGCTGGATAAATCCCCCCATGGAGTCTAGATACTGGTGGTGGTTGATGAAGATAAAGCAGATGAACCTGCAAAGGCTGGGCAGTGATGGGGAGGTGGAGGGTGCACACGACAGCAGCCTGCATGTACTAAAAGCAGAGAGAATCATATTTAAAAAGACAGTAGCGAGAGGATAGGCCAACAGCGTTGGTGTGCCGCAGTGGAATTGGATGGATGTGATCAGCTGATGACTCAATTGACAGCCCCACCTGATCACACTGGAATTATGAGAGAATGCGTTAGAGGAGTGAAAGCAGATTGAATGAAAATAAACTGGCTGAAGCAGGCGAAAGGAGAGTCTTCCGGACTGAACTTTCACTGGAGTCTCATTTGACTAATTAAGATTAGCTAAACAAAAAGAAGAAGCAAGAACAGCATTGCCTGCAAACTTCCTTACTCCTCTTATGGCACCAAAAGTGGTAAATGGATATTCAAAACCACCATGTTCTAATCTCAGGCCACAATGCTTATGTATACAAATGACAAAACAGAGAAAAAGAGTGACCATGTCATCAGTAGCGAAATATGGCGACAGATATCCTCTTCAATCATTACGCACACATCCCCCCGCTCCTAATCGACATAGTGGTAGCAAACTGCAATCCCACAGAGTACGTATGAGCCCATAGCACTAAGGCTGTTGGTAAATCCATATTACATGTGTAGCTAGTAGTTTATTTGAGCTCAAACCATCAATAATGAATAGGAATATACAGATCCAATGGCCTTCTGGGTCCCTGTTTTGTAAGAGCTCTATGGAAAGGAACAAAAACTGTAGGATTGGTTTTTATTTTCAGAACAAAGTCAATTCTTTCAAGCACAATTTTCAGCCAGCTAAGGCAAAAAAGGACGAAGAAACTGAAAGAGGGTAAATCAAGTTCAAAATTTACACATTTCATGAATTAGCGGGACTATAAAGACTGAAATGGATACTGCTGTAATGTTAAAATTTTTTTACATCAAGGGATGCAGCCTGCAGCAGGTAAAGGTTCCTATGGCATCAGAGGGAGACAACTAAGGTGTGAAACACTCAAAACACACAACAGAACAGGTGGGCAGTCACTCAAACAGCCAAGCAGGCAGAGACTGAGAGACAAAAAGAAGAGTTGCAGGTGAGATTGGACAAACACACAAGATGAATGCTAATCTGTGGCTAATAGACAGGTACAGACATAGTGTAGGAGAGACAGAGGTATGCCCGAGATACAGAGCGCACAGAATCACTATTATCTCTGGGAGAGATATCTGTGTCCCTGCTCCAATAGTGCTTCAAGCTATTGTGCCTGTCTTGCAGTTTTTCAGTTTTAGTTTTCTACCGTCATGCCTTTAATTCTAAAGATGAAGCAAAGGTTCAGAGAAGAAGAAAAGCCCCCCAGAAATGCCCTGCATCAAAACAACACACCTGTGTGATCCAATCTATTACATAGTTATTTACAGTGCAAATACACCATCCTGACAGCTCTGTAATACCATTATTCTTCATTGAAAACTCTTGCATATCATCCCTCAGGAGACAGGGAAAACAGCGCTTCAGATGTTTAAACCCTTTCAGACACCTGTGCTACTGAATACCATCAGTCTCTTGACGAGTGAAAACTACAAAACAAAGTCTGCTTTCAGAGAAGAAGAAAAACTTTCATGGGTTCTTAAAGGAATCTTTGAATGGGGAGGGGGTTGCAGAATGGATGGGGGGGGGGGGGGGGGGGGGGCTGTGGGTGTACAATTTACCTCTTTAATAGAATACATACACATTGTTTCATTTTCAGTTGCTTAGCTATAAAAGCGCCACAGAAAAACATTTACCTGCATACCCTGGCTGAGCTCTGCTCTCCTCAAATCGGAAATGCCCGTCGTTCTAACTTTTGAAAGGTCAGCGCCATTATTGTCGCTAAGCAACTAAAGGAGGTGGGACTGAGCCTCGCTGCTGGGTTTCAGGTGGTGACAGCTTCACAGCAAAGACTGAGAGCGAGCCGCACTGTTTGTAGCGTCTACCTCTAAATAGCGCTAAAACACAATCTCTCATGGGGTACCATTCAATCTCATGCTTTTGCTGCAGTGCACGAGGAAATTTCAGGAACATGTTTTGGTTAATTATAGGAAAAACAAGATGTTTTAAAGTTTGGGATCAGCACTAGGTTTGCATAAACATGATGCAGATTTGCCAATAAAAATTTTTTTTTGAACTTTTTCATTCTTACTGAATTGGAATTTACAGCAATATGATATTGTGAATGCGTGGATTTTTCTGATGCTTTGTATATTTCATTATGGCACATTTTCCAGAAATATTTTGCAATTATATTTTTGTGGTAGTTACATTAAGACATTTATTGCAAAGGATTGAAGATATCCTGATAATATTTCATTATAATTAATTTTATCATGCACCATTTCTATACTGGATTTATATTGGAAATGGTATTACTGGGGCAGTCATGTTTCCCCATTGATCCTATCATATGTTCATACTTGTGCTGATGTCACCAATGACCGGTAAACTGCCTTTAACCCTCTCCTGAGGCTAAGCACCACTGCTCCTCCCCTGGGTGGTGTTTTCAGCCCCTGATAGGCATCTTCGCATATCAATCCAAGAAAAAAAAAGGCTGACTGTCAGCTCATAACTCCTAATCTTAGAGGTGGAGTCTTTCAACTTTGAGTTCCTCCCAGCATGACGGCACAATACCTAGCATTCTTCACTCAGCGTGCTCGGTGTTGAATACCATGAACCTGCTCTACTCCTACGGTATTCTATACCCTATAATAACATCAATAATAAATGAAATAAAGCAAGCAATCTAGTTCAGATATTGACCTATAATATTACTTTCAAGCAGTATGTACAGCATGACAAATCGTTGAAAAATCATTTCATTTTAAGTGAAGGTTGAGCCAGGTGCTGAACTGCTTTGGGGGATGGAGGGCTACTGGAATATGTGACAGACATTAAATAGCTCTGCCTCTTCGGCAGCTGAGTAAGTCTGGCGTGAGGGACTGGGTGACATTAACCTTTAGGGCTGACCTCAGAGCTGTAAAAAGCTGCTTGTGGGGATGGCGGGTGGGGGCTGCAATGGTGTGGCTGGTGTGTGAAGGACCCGTCATTGTGAAAAGCCCCCCTTTCAAGTAAAGGAAGTGGCTCTCTCCTCCCCTGTTCTCTCACTCACTGACTCTCTCTCTCCTGCTTTCTCCCTCTCTCGGCCAAAGTGACCACACGTGTCACTGACAGTGATTAAACAAACAAGTGCTCAATCAATGGCTCACTGAAGCACATGACCGACGGCAGTCACAAGCTATTACGTTCAAAGGGGCCTCTTTAAATTCCACTTCAGTGGACTGACCCCGTGGCAGACTGCCAAAGAGGCTTAGGATCTACAAAGATGGATGGGGGAGGGAGCCACTTCAGAAAATAGACACACAATGACATAATAATGAGCCACATTAATAACACACGTAACTTAGAGAGGCTGATTATTGGTGTCATAGACTCAATAATCATACTCAATGAACTGTTTGCAATATGCAGAAAGGCAGATATATGTGTAGTCAGTAAGACGAACAGGCCAATAAATAAATAAATAGTTGGCAGTTGGGAGGTAATTGGACAGTGATGCGACTTGTTTTTGATTAGGCCAAACATTGAATGTCAGTCTTAAGTGAAAATTTACAGAGTATTTACATTACAAGGTTATTTTATGAATTAAAGTAATTTTATAAAAATTAGCAGTCCAATAAATGCTTACTCGTACAGTAAATAAATAAAGACTAAATAAACAAATTTGGAGGTCAACTCCATGGCTGGATCATGCCTCAAGCATCTGCTGCATTAAAGACTCTTTGGTCGCTCATCCTAGTGTGTCGAGCGGTGCTTATGATATGAGCTGCCTTTGACGCCGGACGAAAGCGAAAGCTGAGAGCTTGGCGCCAACGAGGCTAAAAGAAATAAAATCAACGCGTTTCAGTGAAGAGAGCAGAAGCTCCGGGCACGCTGCAGGCAGTGAGGCGTCAGAGGAAACATGGCAGGCGAACAGGGCCGTCTGCTGACAGCTATAAAACGAACATCTGATGGCTGAGACACGCGCCCGCCATCTCTGTCTTCCGTGGATTTGCTCTCACTCATCGTGTCTTAGCAGACAGCTCCCTGCACATTTGTAAATACCAAATCAAATCTCCATTCACATCCAGCTGCCATTAGCATTCCTCTTTAAATTTTCTTTGTGTTTTCCATCATATTTTCTTACATGGGGTTTGTTTTGTAGATACGAAACTCTAAGGCTGTGGATAGCTAGGAGCTGGTTTTTGGCTGATTTGAAGACTTGAATGGTGATTTGGGACAAGAGTTTTTGATAATCTCTAAGCGATTACCCAAACTCCTCCAACTTTTTCCCCCGTTTAGTATAAAACACTCATGTCTGCATTACACTCTCTTGCTTTGACGATTGGCTATTTGTGACATCTGTCTTCCTCTCTGCCCCCACCACTGCAATCCATATATCTGTTCTAATGTACATACGGGGTAAAATAACACCATTATGACAACCAGGTAACATCCCAACCAGGTGATTTATACCAGAGATGTTCTAAATGCAGTTTCATTGCAAAATGCAATACATCTATTCGAAGCATTTTTAGAAAAATGCGGATTTTGTCATGGGAAAAGTAAGCATTGAAGAAGTTTATTTGTTAACGCTTAAAGTGCTAATCACTGCTATGGTCACACAAGGCTCAAAATTATAAAGCAAATTTTCAGATTTCAGCTTTCAAAAGGTCAATAATTTTGTTAATTTTTAGTCGGCATATTACAACCCCAATTCCAAAATAGTGGGGACAAAGTGTAAATTGTGAATAAAATCAAAACGCAATGGCCCTCATTTATCAAACTTGCGTAGGATCCGGTGTAGATTCTGGTGTAAATATCAGCGTTTGCCAGGTGTCACGTCTGATTTACTAAAAGTGTGTACGTTGCAGATTTCGGTGTAGAACTGGTGTGGTGTTGATAAATCTGGCGGCTGGAACCATCGTAATTTACATGACATGCCCCTATAAATTCATGCTCCGGGAGGCATAGTCCTGCCCACTTTATGACATGGACTCTCGAAAGACGGCAAAGAAGAGAGAACTTCACTGAGGAGGAAATATAAATCATCACGTCCGAGGTGGAGAAAAACAAAATAATTTTATTTGGAAGCCTTAAGAGTGACATAAAGGGAGCCCAGAAGGCTGCAGTTTGGAAAACTATTGCTGCTGTGGTAAACACCATTGGGGTGGAAAACCGTAGTGTAGCAGAAGTTTTATTTAATTCATTAATAAATCAAAGCGACTATGCGCACTTATTTAAGTGCGTTCAAGCACAAAAATTGATCGAAATTTGCGGTAGACGCACTTATAAGTGTGGCCAAGATGCACATTTCTCCATTGCCCACACTTATTTTATGTGTGTCCAAAGCTAAACATTTTTTCTTGGCCAAACTTATTTTAAGAGGTAAGCGGCACTGGAATGGTCATCAACTGGCGCACCTATAAGTGTGACCAAGAAAAAAATTCAACATTGGCCACACGTATAAGTGCGAACAACATCGGCCTTAATAAATTCAATTAATGGATCCATGATATTTCATGTTATATAGCCTACATAATTGACAATCCAAATGCTTTACATGTAGGTTAAAAAAGTGGTCCGATTTTAAGATCGCCCCCAAAAAACGGGCGCAGCAGCGCACAGACCGGTGGAGGCCAACCAGACAGCTGTCACCGTTCCAGCAGTGCATGGCAGCACTGATAGGCTCCCCTTCCATCGTGGGAATGCAAGGCGGTGGGGACATGGATGAGTCCCCAACGCCTCGATCGGAGCTGCATGAGGGTAATTGTTAAAATACAGTCTGCAGAGATCACTCTTCATTGTACTTTTATCAGTGTTACTAAATTACATTTTATTGGGTGCCACACAAAACAACCAACCACTCGTCACTTTCCCAGAGGAGATCTCTGTCCCGAAAGTTCCTCTCACTTCGGACAGAAGCTTATTCCTCTAACAATGGAAGATCTGCCATTGACAAAATGTGATCACGGTCGAAGTGTCCGGAGGCATCTATATACTGAACAACCAAAGAAACGCAAGTTAGCTAGTTAGTTAATGTACTCTTATGGTTACTCAGTCGAAGTGACTGCAAAATAAAGAAAAGTTTGATGAAACGAGTGTAAATGTGCATGCGCTAGGAATAAATTTGATTTTCTAAAATAATTACGCGCAAACTTATTTTCCAGTCTGCCTTTAATTGGGCTAACTTGCGTTTCTTTTGTTGTTCAGTACATATCTGACTGGATGAGCATCTGACATACCACACTGCATATCTGCCAAGCTGCGTATTGCGCTTAATCAAATTGATTGTAATTGTCAGCCGTCTGGCCTGACAAGCAGGTTGTCTCAAAATATAAATTTAATTAATTTCTCAACACAGGTGCTAATTTATTTGTTTATTTATTCATTCATTCAATCATTTATTAATTTAGCCAATTTATCTATTTAGACTATTTATTCATTTTACTTATAAGAGCAACAACAGCATGACGTCTACATCGCTGCAGATGGTTTAGTACTTATTTTGACAGCTGCACTCGTCCCTGCATGTTGTTTGCTGGTTTCAAATCTGCGTACACCTGGTCAGACCTGGCGTGAGATTTTTGCGGACCATTCACGCTCTCGTTCAGATTGATAAATGCTAATCCTTGCGGCAGTTTTGGCGTACACCCATTTTTTTGGTGTACGCACGTTTGATAAATGAGGGCCAATGACTTTCAAATCACACCAGCCAGTATTCTATTCACAATAGAACAGAGATAACATAGCAAATGTTGAAACTGAGAAATTTTACAATTTTATCCACAAAATGAGCTCATTTCAAATTTGATGGCTGCTACAGGTCTCAAAAAAGTTGGGACAGGGGCCTGTTTACAATGGTGTAGCATCCCCTCTTCTTTTTAACACAAAGTGAAGGCGTTGAGGAGACAAGTTTCTTGAGTTTAGCCATTGGAATTTGATCCCACTCTTGTTTAATACAGGCTTCCAGCTGCTGGAGAGTTTTGGGTCTCCTTTGACGGACTTTTCTGTCATAGCCAGTAGTATACGGAGGCCAAGCGCAACGACAGAGAGAAAGAGAGTAGCACGAACACAGTACAAACACAGAGAATGCAGACCAAACACAAGTCCTCGCGCTTCCAAAGGACGTATACCAATATGCACTTCCAATAGTCCGAACCACGGAAGCAAAGCGAGATAGAAAAAGGGAGAAGAAACTCCAACAATAAGAAGATAGAAAGTCATACCAAACCTGACTAAAGATATCTTCGGCTATATCTTCGAATCCAAACACAGACACTCTAGCGAAGGAGGCGTGCCGGACATCCTGCTTATATAGATTCTGGGGAAGCGCCGCCCCAGCTCAATCAACCAGCTGGGCAAAGAATTCGATGGCCCAGGAATTCGATATCGTCCCCAGACGAGAGCCGCAAAGAAAGATCCAAACAACACGCACACCTCACAAACCAGGACAGGACCCCCCCCTAAGGAACAGCCCCAGGAGTTCCCAGAGAGTCCCACACACGGAATTCAGAAATAAGGGTAGGATCCAGGATATCCCAAGAAGGGACCCAGCACCGCTCCTCAGGACCATAACCCTCCCAATCGACTAAAAACTGAGCTCCACGACCCACACACCTCTCAGCTAAAATACGATGCACAGTGTAAACCGGCCCTCTTTCAATCATCCCCGGCGGCGGCGTGGGTTTGTCGACCAGAGCCAGGACGCAAGTGCTAACCGGTTTGAGCCTGGAGACATGAAAAGAGGGGTGGATCCGTAAGGATCTAGGGAGCTTCAACCGGACTGTGACCGGATTGATCCTTTGCACAATCTTAAAAGGACCAATAAAGCGGGGAGCCAATTTCCGTGATTCCACTCTCAAGGGCAGGTCCTGCGTGGAAAGCCAGACCCTTTGGCCAACCCGATGAGATGGGGCTGAACGGCGCCTTCTATCTGCGGCGGTCTTTTGTTTCCGTCCAGAGCGCAACAAGGAGGAACGGACCCTGGCCCAAACTGACCGACAACGCCGAACAAAGTAATTAACTGAAGGAACCTCTGAATCCCTGTGAGTCTCAGGAAACAGTGGAGGCTGATAACCCAACTGAGCCTCAAACGGGGAAAGACCTGTGGAGGCGTTACCCAGTGAATTGTGGGAGTATTCGGCCCATGCTAAAAATCGACTCCACGAAGATGGGTTGTCAGCCGCCAAATATCGAAGAGTATTCTCCAAAGACTAGTTGGTTCGCTCAGTCTGCCCATTAGTCTCTGGGTGGAAACCCGAAGAAAGGCTCACGGTGGCCCCCAACTGGTTGCAAAACGCACGCCAGAATTTTGCCGTAAATTGAGGGCCCCGGTCAGAAACCACACCTTGAGGGATGCCATGCAGCCTGAAAACATGGTCCACAACAAGAAGGGCAGTCTCCCGCGCCGAAGGCAGCTTGGGTAGCGCGATAAAGTGGGCGGCCTTAGAAAAACGGTCAACCACGACCAGGATGACCGTGTTGCCTTCCGAAACAGACAGCACCGTAACAAAGTCAAGAGCGATATGGCTCCACGGGCTCTTAGGGACGGGCAACGGCCGCAGCAGACCAGGGGGGGAGGTGGGAAGTCTTGTTCCTAGCGCAAATACAGCACGCCGCTACATACTCCCGGATGTCCTCCATCATGCTGGGCCACCAAAAACGTCGGGCCAGGAACTGCTTGGTCCGATGAACCCCCGGGTGACCAGCCAGATGGGAAGAGTGCCCCCACTGCAGAACTTGAGACCGCATTGCTAAAGGAACAAATAAACAGCCAGGTGGCTCCTCACCAGGACCGGGATCATATTTCAACGCCTCCCGCACAACAGACTCGACGTCCCACTGAATGGGAGCCACAATCTGAGCTGCCGGGATAACCGGCTCAGGAATAGGGTCGCGACCGGAGTGGTCGTGAATCCGCAACAAAACGTCGGGCTTGATGTTTTTAGACCCCAGACGATAGGTTAACGTAAAGTTAAAGCGGTTGAAAAACAACGACCACCGCACCTGCCGAGAATTACACCGTTTAGTTTGTTGGATGTATTGGAGATTTTTATGATCCGTTCAAACCACAAACGGCTGTTCAGCCCCCTCTAACCAATGGCGCCACTCTTCTAACGCCAATTTGACGGCCAACAACTCCCGGTCACCAATGCTGTAATTCCGTTCGGCCGCCGACAACGACCGGAGAAGTAGGCGTATGGGTGCAACTTATTGTCCCAAAGGGGCGCTGGGACAAAATGGCACCTACCCCGACTTCCGACGCATCCACCTCCACAACAAATGGGAGGGAGGGGTTCGGACAAAACGAGAATGGGTTCTGAGCTAAATCGTTTCTTTAACTCCTGAAAAGCAGCCTCAGCTGCCAGAGACTAAGCAAACGACGAGGAGGTATTCTTCTTAGTGAGTGCGGTAATGGGGGCAGCTACCACGCTAAAATTACGGATAAACCTCCAATAAAAATGAGCAAACCCCAAAAACCATTGCACCTCCTTAACGTTTTGAGGGGCAAGCCAATCCCTGACTGCTGACACTTTGTCAGGATCCATGTGGACCGACCCTTCCGAAATAATGAAGCCAAGAAACGATACTGTCTTGGCATGAAAAACGCATTTCTCAGCCTTGACAAAAAGCTTGGCTTTGAGGACGGCCTCAAAAAATTGTCTGACGTATTGTTTATGCTCCCAGAGAGTTGAAGAGAAAATCAGAATATCGTCAAGGTAGACAAAGACGAATCTCTCCAACATCTCTCGGATGATGTCATTATTGAGTGCCTGGAACACAGAGGGGGTGTTAACCAATCCAAATGGCATGACCAAATATTCGTAGTGCCCGTCATGCGTATTAAATGCCGTTTTCCACTCGTCCCCCTTACGTATTTGAACCAAGTTATAAGCATTCCAGAGGTCTAACTTGGTAAAAAAGACACCTCCTGCAGGCGTTCAAACGCGGAGTTCATCAACGGAAGTGGGTATCAGTTTTTAATAGTGATGTTATTCAAGCCCCTGTAATCAATACAGGGTCTCAGACCGCCATCTTTTTTGCCCACAAAAAAGAACTCCGCTCCGGCAGGAGACATGGAGGGCCGAATAAATCCATTAGCCAGAGCCTCCTGAATATATTCTCACATAGCCTTCCGTTCAGGCCCTGACAGCGAGTATAATGAACCCCTGGGGGGAGTGGTACCCGGGTTGAGATTGATCTCGCAATCGAACGTGCGATGAGGAGGTGAAGTCGAGGCCTGTAGCTTGCTAAAAACCTCCGCGAGATCAGCATAATCGTCAGGAACATGAGGAGGTGGACAAAAGTTCAGAGCAGCCCCCAAATTCTCACCCTGTTCGGAACCTGCCCCCTCTAAGTCAGATTCCGAGTCAGAGAAATCCTCCGAATAGCAATCCTCCTCTGGCTGCCGCCAGTCAAATTGAGGATCCCACTCCAACCCCTCCTCCACCCCTTTCTGTAGATTAGGAGGGTTGTGTGAGGCAAACTCCTCAAAATGACTCCAGGCGTCAGCCTCCCCCATATGTCGATGCCCGGGATGACACACCAAACTATCCCTACAGTGGGACCTACAATCAGTCCCCCACTGGACGATCGGGTTATCCTGGCTTCCCCAAATGATATGAGGCCTATGTTCCCTTATCCACGAGTGTCCTAAGACGACAGGGAAAACAGGAGAACTGATAATAAAAAACCGGACCTCCTCAGAATGGCCACCAAAAGAGATGAACATAGTCAATGATTCAGAAACTTCGGTTATAAATCCAGTTCCCAGCGTGCGACCGTCCAAAGATCTAGCAGAGCGTGAATGTAAAAGAGGGCGGATAGGAATGGAATGTCTCCTAGCCCAGTCTGCATCCATAAAACAATCCACGGCGCCAGAGTCCACAAAAGCTTCGATAAATATTCTCTGTCTCCCCACAGTCAATTCTACAGGGATTAAAGTTCAGAAGGGAAATTGGGTCTGTCCCTCTAGCACCCCCCATACTGCTAGGGACTTCCCGTTTCCCTGAAGCTCAGGGCAGCGTGGACGAATATGTCCCAATTTGTTACAATTATAGCAGATTATACGTTTCCGAATGGGCTTATGAGCCCGGCTCTCATACGAGCCATCAACCTGTATAGGCTCACCAGGAGTGAATTCGCACCGCAGTGTGAACCAACGAATCTAGAGACAAACTAGGCCCCAATGTAGCCACAGCGTCCTTAACCTCCTCTGCCAAAGCATGAACAAACACTGTCATAAGAGGCGATTCTGGCCAGCCTGTCTCTGTAGCCAAGGAGCGAAATGTGATTGAAAATGCAACGACACTCTCCGAGCCCTGCCGTAGATGCATTAAACGCGTAGCCGCGTCCTGGCCACAAACATCCTGATCAAACACCGATACCATTTCTCTAATGAGAGTCTCCACAGTATTCACTACTGGTGAATTAGATCGAATAAGTGGGCCGACCCAAGCGAGTGCTGTGTCGGTTAACAGGGATACAATAAATGAAACCTGAGACTCCTCATTAACGAACCATGAAGCCTGCACTTTAAAAAATATCTCACATTGGGCAATAAAACCTTTACATCTTCCTGCCTCGCCTCCATATCTTGGGGGTAATTGAAGCTTTGGCTCTCAGGGAGAATGAACGGACTGTGCTTGTGCAACAATTTGTGTGATTTGCGTGGACAGGGCTCTAATACTCTCAGTGAGAGTCAACAGAATGTTCTCCTGTCTCTCCATGGCATTCGCCTGAAGGCGGACTCTATCCGCCAACTCTGCCTGTTGTTTGTTCAGACTAATAAGACCCTTGCCATAACCGGAGAGAGCATCTTGTTGATTAGCCACAACTTTCTCTAACGCAGCCATTGCTGATGACTCCATGCTGGCTAGAGTGTTCTGTAATGGCCGGTAGTATACGGAAGCCAAGCGCAACGACAGAGAGAAAGAGAGTAGCACGAACACAGTACAAACACAGAGAATAATATAGACCAAACGCAAGTACTCGGCTTCCAAAGGCGTATAATAGTCCGAACCACGGAAGCAAAGCGAGATAGAAAAAGGAGAAGAAACTCCAACAATAAGAAGATAGAAAGTCACACCAAACCTGACTAAAGATATCTTCGGCTATAGTGCGAATCTAAACACAGACACTCTAGCGAAGGAGGCGTGTCGGACATCCTGCTTATATAGATTCTGGGGAAGTGCTGCCCCAGCTCAATCAACCAGCTGGGCAAAGAATTCGATGGCCCAGGAATGCGATATTGTCCCCGTACGAGAGCCACAAAGAAAGATCCAAACAACACGCACACCTCACAAACCATGATACTTTTCGTTTAATTATACACCAAATGTTCTCAATCGGTGAAAGATCAGGACTGCAGGCAGGCGAGTTCAGCACACAAACTCTTGAACTACAAAGCCATGCTGTTGCAATAGCTGCAGTATGTGGTTTTGCATTGTCCTGCTGAAATACACAAGGCCTTCCCTGGAATAGATGTCATCTGGAGGAGAGCATATGTTGCTCTAAAACCTTTATATACCTTTCAACATTCATGGTGCTTTTTAAAACATGCAAGTGTCCCACACCATATGCACTAATGCATCCCCATACCATCAGAGATGCTGGCTTTTGAACTGAGCGCTGATAACAGGAGGGGTGGTCTTTCTCCTCTTTAGCCCGAAGGACATGACGCCCATGATTTCCTACAAGAATGTCACATTTGGACTTGTCTGACCACAGGACACTTTGCCACTTTGCTACAGTCCATTTTAAATGAGCCTTGGCCCACAGAACACGGCGGGGCTTCTGGATCATGCTCAACATTGGCTTCCTTTTTGCATGATAGAGTTTTAGGTGGCATCTGTTGATGGCACGGTGGACTGTGTTTACAGACAGTGGTTTCTTGAAGTATTCCTGGGCCGATTTAGTAATTTCAATGACAGAATCATGCCGGTGAGTGATACAGTGGCCTCTTAGGGCCCGAAGATCACGGGCATCCAGTAAAGGTCTTCAGCCTTGTCCCTTACCCGCAGAGATTTTTCCAGTTTCTCCATAACTTTTGATGATGTTATGCACTGTCGATGATGAGACCTTCAAAGCCTTTGCAATTTGACGTTGAGGAAAATTTTTTTAAAAGTATTCCACAATTTTTTTACGCAAGCCTTCACAGGTTGGAGAGCTTCTGGCCATCTTTACTTCTGAGAGACTCAACCTCTCTTAGACATCCCTTTTATAGCCAATCATGTTACACACCTGATACCAGTTAACTTAATTACTTGCTAAATGTTCTTTCAGCTGATTCTCTTATATATTAATTGCTTTTTCCGCCTTTTTTGCCTGTGTCCCAACTTTTTTGAGACCTGTTGCAGCCAGAAAATTTGAAATAAGCTCATTTTGTGGATAAAAATGTAAAATGTCTCAGTTTCAACATTTGAAATGTTATCTATGTTCTATTGTAAATAACTTATTGGCTAATGTGATCTGAAAGTCATTGCATTTTGATTTTATTCACAATTTACACTTCGTCCCAACTATTTCAGAATTGGGGTTGTAGTTGGCAATGACCTTCAGAAGGGTTCACAGGTCCTTTGAGTTCTTTTGAAGGTCATTTGTCAACTAAACATTTGTTTGGACGGATAGGATAAGTAAAAACTAAGCACTTTAAGTGATAATATTTCTCGCTAAACAAGTAAAAACACTTAACTCTTATTCCATTAAATGTAAGAGAAATGAATTCTGTGAAAAAGTGAACTTTGTTGCGATCATTTGGTAAACCGAAATATATCCACAAAAGCGTGATTTGAAGTCAAATGCTTGCCAGTCAATACATTTCCGTGTTTCCGTAATAACTCGTAATACTCCTCAGAGTGTTTTACACTGTCCATTTTGTGAATCTGCTGCTCAATGCGGCCAAAAAATCAGGTCAGCAGAGAGAAAACTATGTCCCCTGCTGAGAAACGCATTCTCAATGGATAAATTTAGGGAATCTTTTTTTTTTCGCCAGCAGCCATACCACTATTCGATCTGCTCCAGCTGCGTGGCTGAAGCTAAGCAGGCGTGGGCTTGGTTAGTACTTGGATGGGAGACCACCGAGGAAACCCAAGTTCCTGCTGGAAGAGGTGTTGGTGGGCCAGTAGGTGGCGACGCCGTCTTTCGGATGAGACGTTAAACAGAGGTCCTGACTCACTGTGGTCATTAAAGATCCTATGACACTCTTCGATAAAGTAGGGGGTTCCCAGTGTCATGGCTAAAGTCCCAACCTGGCTCTTTTGACCTGCCACCTAATCATCCCCTGATCCAATTGGCTGTGCAAATTGCCCTCTCCCTCCCCACCTCAACCCCCAGGGCTCCCTTGAAAAAGAGATTTCAATCTCAACGGGACTTCCCTGGTTAAATAAGGGTTAAATAAATAAAAATTTTTCTGCGGAACTTGCAGCACAGAAATGACGCTCCTAGTCTTGTTTTGCCCAAAACAATAAGCACTAAACAATTGGAGCTTATTGGCTGTGCGGGATTCTCCATTGCTGATTGGCAGCGTGGATATACTGCAGTTAGAGGAAAAACTTGCTCATTGTTTTTGTACTTTGGAATGAAAGCTGATGTTCAAGACTGCTAAACACTGGGATATATAGCTTTTTACTTACGGCATTACTGCCAGTCCACCAACGATGATCTTCTTGCAGTAGCAGTTCAAAAATTTAGAGAGTGGCGTTTATTGTGTTTTGCGAAGAAACTCTTCAAATACACCATCTTTGAAACGCTTTTGGGCAGCAGGATCACAGTTAAGAAAAACAGAGCCCTATCTCTTTAAATGGGGAGATTCCTATATCTAGCGTTCTGTTGCATTAATTTCATCTCTGAATTTGTGGACACTGTCAACCTGTTAACGACATTGAGTTGTAAAATTTGTTCCAGAAGGCATTAATACCAGAGCAAAACAACATTTTTTCCACTCACTGATGTTTGTACGCATGCACTATCCACAGCTCAAATCACGGCATTTACCTTAATTGCAATGAAAAAACCATAACTGTTGTCATAGCGATAGCGATAGTTGACTGTTACGTCAGACAGACGAGCCATAAATATTATCTACCATCGTCTGTTGAGTATGAATAAACACAGCACTTCTTAGCTGGCTAAGTTTTCATGCAACTAATATATCTGACTTTAATCAAAAGTTCCTTACTGTGCCTTTTAGCAAGCATAATCTTATTTAGGAGCAGCTAGCATAGACAGATGCAAGTAGCCTTTGAATCAGAGCATCTGTAGCTAATTCACCCATGACCAGCTGTACAGCAGGGATCAGTGTAATTGGTGTTAAAATTATGTTAAAATATGTTTTATTTTCATGCATTATTTTGCCTTAGTCTTGTTCATTAAGCCATAATGCTCCAATCACAGAGACATGATGAAGCATTGTTGTGCTACAAACTCACACAGTGAGTCGTAAATATCAAAGTTGTGTGGTTTAGCAAAATCTGAAGTCTGTGATTGGCCAACAGCGTGTTTTATGTTGACATTCCGCCATCTTTACCATTCCAAATTTTTTCATTGAAAAGCAATGCAGTGCACTGTCTGCTCATATTTACACCATCTCTGCATACACCATCTGTTAAGGCCCAGTAGCCTATCACTCGTTTAGTGGATATATAGTACATACTATTTGTGGATACAATTGTCGTACCCCTAGTCACACCAGCATCCAGTCTTTGCAAAACACCACAATGGGTTTTCAGACCTCAATCCTTTCTGTATTTTTAGAACTGGATGTAACCTACCAATATAATTATCAAAATCGTCATCATGTACGATTTTTCTTTATTCATTTTGTTGTTGACTTAATCTGGCAAACTTAATTGAACCATTCATGACCACACTAAATGTAATATTCTGCATATTTCAGGTGAAGACCATATCCCCTCTCGTGGAGTCATGGTGGCCCCTTGAGAGCCCAAATCCATTTGGAGAACCCCCATTTTAATATAAACACGCCATACATAAATAATTTACAATTTTTCCTTTCCTGCAGGAGGATTAACCAGCAGTGCTTGGCACAAGGCCCTCATATTATGGGAGATAATTTGGATATTCTTTAACAGGACATTGATTCACTGTTTAATTTGCACAAAACAACAATGTTTTGCACGTGATTCATGCGCTTCATGCAGTGGTAAAGCAGGATAATAGAGGTACAGACATACCTTTGTGCCTGGGCAGTATAATAAGAGAAAAAAACTACAACTCCCAATGTGCCAAGACCTATTCATCAAAAAAGCTAAGTGGTGACCGGTGAGATTTGGCCTCTTCTATGGCTGTGAAACAAAGGGAGTTGAAACAGAAAAGAGGAGACTTTGATGGAGATGAGAGGGCGCCATGTTCAGGCTGAGGCGCCGTAAGGAACTTCATTGACGCTCTCAAGTCAAACCGAGCTCTGCATTCAGACCACATCTCCTACAAGTGATTATATGTCCGTCCCCACCTTTCAAACACACTCACTCCTGCCTGCGGGCTGCCAGATGTGTGTGCACAATTGCGTGAGTGTGTATGTGTGTCTGTGTATGTGAGAGAGTGTGTGTATGTGTATATGTGTGTGCATGTGTGCGAGTGTAGGTGTGTATGTTTGTGTCTGTATGTGCGTGTGTGTGATTTTGTGAGTGTGTGTGTGCTTTTCCATGTGTGTGAGATTATATTTGTGTTTCTGTGTATACGAGTGTAAATGCTTATGTTTGTATGTGTGTGTATTCGTGTGTGCGTGTGGGTGTGTGTTTGCGTGATTGTATGAGTGTGTATGTGCATGTGTGTGTGTGTTTGTGCATGCTTGAGCGTGTATGTATGTGTGTGTATTTGTGTGTGTGTTTGTGTAAGTGTGTATGTGTGTGTTTGTGTGTGGGAGCATATGTATATATGTGTGTGTGTGTGTGTGTGTGTGTGTGTGTTGGTGCGTGGGAGTATATGTATGTGTGTGTACACGCGCGTATATTTTTGTGTGTGTGTGTGTGTGTGTGTGTGTGCGTGCGCATGCATACATGTGTATTTGTACTTCACCCAGCAGTCCATGCCCCAAAACTCTAAAAGATGATTAGTAGGTTTTCTGTTCTGGGCGAACAGCATGCCTTTAAGACTCAAACCAAAAAAAGAAAAAAAAAGAAAAAAGAAAATACAAAAACAAATCACAGGCACTCCTCACAGACATTAGACTTGAAGACATAAAAACAGGTCCTTTTGGGCAATATGTTCCCACAGCAAAGATGCTCTATCACTCCTAGTGTTATATACGCCTTCAGTTGAACTAAATAAAGGCGAGTTACGTGCTGTTAGTTATTCCCTGGTCTGCAGAGGATCCCGTGTTTAATAGTATTGGCCTGTACAGAGCCTGGGCAGAGGGTGTCAGAGAGACCCAGTCATATCCCAGCTGTGTCTGAATGTTACTAAAGCCTGAGGGTTCCTTACAGCAGACATATACACACACACACACACACACACACACACATGTATGAACTTAGACATATACGCATACAAGCTTGCTCATACACAAAAAAATACACACAGGCACGTACACAAGCACACTTTCACATCACATGCGAACAGTCGTTCGAGCTTGTGTATATTGTACATTTCATAAATTGCTAATTGCTAGCACAAAAACAATTCAGCCCCATTCTGAGTATGCACACATGTACTGACTCCACGTGCCACATGATGTTATAAAAGAAATTTAATAAGCAATGATTCAATATCACATGAACTTACTGGTACATATTTATGTGAGGATCTTCGCTGACATACAACAATGACATTAAAAGGAACACAGATTTGAAGCAAAGATTAAATGGAATGTAGAACCAATCATTGAAAATGAAGATGCTTACATAGTATTAGAAGTCTGATTATACATTTTTCCTTGGAATGTCTAGTGCTAACAGACAGACTAAATAAACCAATTTACAATTTGTGTTTATTTATTTATTTTTTGCTATTCCATCGTTCCTTTAATAAACATTCTGTCACAACAGAAACCAAATGAGCGACGGCTGAAATTGGTGCACAGAAATCAATTAAAATGAAGTCTGAAGGCTGGCTTGTCTATGGCAGTTATTTGATATAATATGGTTAATATTTCTCACTGGGTAAATTGAGACAATTTTGCCACTGTGGATTTACTGGGGTGGGGAGGGAGAGGGGGAAGGGGAGAGTGAGGCGTGGGTGTGTGGGGTGGGGTGTGGTGTGGGGGTGTGGGGTAAAATCCCTGAGGGTCCTCTCGGCAGGGTAATAACACCTTTAAGTAAACAATAGCGGAGGCTTTCCGGGCACACCCTCCTGTCCGCACGTCGGAGACGTGAAAATAATTAACGCCGCTTCATTTGCAGTTATTACCCTCATTCCTTCTGACCGCCCTCTTCCTTCTCCCACCCTCCCTCTCTCTCTCTCTCTCTCTCTCTCTCTCTTTCTCTCCCCCCCTCCCCACCCTCTCTCTCTCGCCGCACGTGCACACCGCCTCCAGAGCCTCGCCGTTATTCATGTGGGGTCTCCGGTCGTTTGTAGCATGTCATGGCGATATTGATTTAAAGGCGGGGAGGTAGGCCGCGCGGCTGCAGCCGGAGGGGTGGGCTAAGGGGGAGCAGCCAAAGGTTAAAACGCAGAGCCTCCAGTCCTCCGCATCTGCTGCCTGTCAGATGGCCGCAGCTGAGGACGAGGGAGATCTGAGTGTTCATTCCTCCTGCTCCGCTGTCTCGAAATTTTCGGTAAAACGTTTTGAGAAAACACTTCTTTTGGTGAGTCAGGTCATCCGGTACCATAGTGCTGGTGGAGATGCTGTCAAGACAATCAGCAAACAAACCGTCAATACTTTCAGTTTAAAAAGAATTGTTTAATTTAGAAAGCTGTTTATCTGTCTGAAGATCTACTGCACCATAAATGTAATAAATCAAACGCACTCGAGCGCATGCACTTAGACACCGACAGACAGAAGCACACACACAGGCGCACATGCTAATGGTTGTCCGCCGTGGTCCAATGATGACCATCCCATTTATTTGATGACCATCCTACACCCTTGGACATTTATTTGAGGGTTCTGGTGGCACACATGCAAACATGTACACACACACACACACACACTCTCACACACACAAACATAAATAAACACACACACTCACACATGCGCACACACAAACATGGACAAATACACACTCACTCACACACACACACACACACACACACACACACGTTGTACAAACACACACCTGAGCATACAAGTACGGTCACGCGCAGGATGTGATTATTTGATTTGATGGTGCGCACACACACACACACACACACACACACACACAGGCACAGGCACACAAACACACTTACACACAAACATCCACACACACATACGTGCACATACATTTTCAACACACCCATACACACTGGTGCATGAAGTAGGTTTACTGCCTGCAGTTGCTGTCAGCTGCTTCTTCACTTCTGACAGACCACAGAAAGGAAGGAATATGGGACAGGGTGCCACTCATCTCTGACAATGAAGCCCTGGCAGTTTATATTTGACAGCAGCTTACCAGCAGCAGCTCTGACATCAGAACTGGCGCTCAATAAGTCTCAGTGTGACACGCGGGTGGTACGTGCTACTCAAAGTACTGCTTCCTAGCGACTCGTAGAGCTACATACACAAAAACTGACCATTCTCTTTCTCAAAGAAATAATGATATGTATAAGAATTTAATAAATTAATGCACCAAATACTCTGGAATACCCCAAGCCAACAAAAGACTCAGTCGATGCAGTAAAATATTCAGAGTTAAATCAACTCTTGCAGAGTCTATTTGAGCCCAATGTTGTGAGGAGGACACAACTGGATTCAAAGAGTTGAGAAGACTCAGTAAAATTTGAGTTAACGCTGAATATTTTACTGAGCACAGGTGGTGTGACAATGAATGTAAATGCTCTTTTTACTCCTGGCTGCTTGATCAAGAATGTACAAAGCCACTCCACAACTGCTATGAGCTACTCATAGTCTTCCATTGATTTGAATTGATTCACACATATCGCTAATGGCTGCACTAATGAGCCCTTCACATGGACCATAAATTATTCTGTTCGCTGTACAGAGTGTGAAATGCAAACACATTGTTTTCATCATGCAGTAGCACTATTATTATGAACTATATCTTGGAATTGATTTTTTTTCATTCTCATATCACTGTCAGAGTGGCAATCACTGAAATAATTGAAGTGAATGATTCTTGGAATTGACCTTTCTCATGTTGTGTTTCTATAATGTGACACATGCACAGATTTACCTTCAGACTTGATTTGGTCCAAACAGAATGACTCATGTGCTGCAAACTGAACCAAATGCTAATTGTATACAACCTACTATTGAAGACTAGAAACCTAATTTAGAGAGTTCTCAGAGTCGCCATTCCTTCAGAAAACAAATGCAGGTTATTACCTGTTTTCACAAACAGGAGCTCAGTGGAACTGTCAGATCTCACCCAGGTTTTGTACAGAAAAAAAAAAAAAAAAAAAAAAAAAAAAAACCCAGAAAATTATGTTCACTGCAAAAGCCCTAAGCCAAGAAAAATGAGAATTACTTTGAGATGTGACTGTGACACTACTTGTATGACTAAAATAAAGATTTCAAAGTAAAAGAGCTACAGCTTTACATGTCTTGGGGGCAAGACAACAATCCACCATTTTTCAATTTGCTTATTTACCTGTCTCCCTCTTCTCATATTTGTTTTTGGGGGTCCCCTAGAGTGCCTAGGGACTCATATGAACAAAGCACAGTGGCTCCTTTCATCTGCTCCCAGGTGCTTTACCTGAAAAACAGGAGAGCAGTTGAGACCAGAATACTGGATTTCCATCTCCTTGTGTTTATCTTTCTCAGCAAGGCATCGCAGTCAAATCCAGAGCAGGAAGAACAGTGAACAGCAGGACTGAAGGCTGATCTGGAACACTGACAGTGCAGAGAATACACACCCCACACTAAAGATACTGTACATCACCATCAAACCAAACATATGTATGGAATTTTCAGATGAAATAATGATATCGCGGACAGATATTTCACCAAATAAAACTAGTACAAAATAATTATAGTTTTCATACAGTACTTCTACTTCATTTCACCGGGCCACTGGGTGAAAGAAACTGTCAGATTTATGTCATCTTTTCAGTTGAGTGAGCGTCCATTGCAGTATTAATCAATATCATATTCATATGATATTATCTTTTAGTGTGCTAAAACAACAGAATAAAATAAACAAATCAAGCAATTTCAGTGGAGTTAAGCTGGAGTCCAGTAGTGGTATACGTGATAATGATGGTTTAAGTCTGTGGTTTTGGGGGGGGGGGGTCAGTGCAATCCACAGTCCCATGAGGGGAAGAGGACAAATTAAAGTCCATAAAAGCTCTCATTACCTCATTAGAGGTTCAGCACTCCCAGACCAGGCACCCTCCTCCATCACATTTTATAGTCACAAGGCCAAATTACAAACATTAAGACTGCCGACATTGTCCCTGGACATCCGCTCATTCTGCTGATCCTAATTGCTATCTTTTAACATCATTTTTATGTCACATTTGATAAGGTGTTCTTTCCTGTAAAATGCACGCGCGATGCCTTTCTGTAGTTAACTTGATGGTAGATGATGAGAGGTTTAGCTGAGCATTTTACAGGAAAAAGCCAATAAAAAACCCTTTACTGACAGTACAGTACACAAAATAATAAATAATGATCACAGCAATTGTATTTTGACCAGACCTCACCAACCCAAAATCCCATTCATGCACTGGTATCAATGAATGTTGGTTTCACCAGGCTAATAATCCGCATTCAATTTCATTTGGTTGTCTCTAATGAGCTGCTAAGAGTATAATAACCCAGGGGTAATGGTTTCTGGGGACCATCCTATTATGCCACAACTGTATCTTATTCCACAGCTTTCACAGTTAAATTCATAAATCCATAATTAATTCATAACTGTGAGTCTATGTAACGGGAAGCATGTTTTAGAAGTAGCATGTTTAAAAATGCAAGCACAGTGTGCAATACATACCAGGGCCAGGGTGAATTGTGAGCCTGGAATAATGAAGTTAAAAATATAACTGTTTAGAAAGGTGAAAAGTTCTGCTAATCACAGGCTCCAACCATATTTCTGAGCCAGCTTTCCAATCACGTGCCTATGACATTTCTGGATCTCTGTACATTACTGAATGCTGCTTGACATCTCAAAATGAAGTTTACTCAATAACTGTGAAGGCATTAGTTAGTGGTTAGAAATTCAGGGGCTAGAAACATAATCCGGTCAACTGAAGGACTGCACCATCCTCGGTGAACAAAATGACTGGCCTGATATTGTACTAAAAGCAAGGTGTGTGCTCTTGGGTCTTTAGTATGATGGAGAGAGAACACAGAACACTACGCGTAGGATCATCGCTCTGAGGACGAATGGGATTCTGACATTCCCAGTTTAGGGTAAATAAAACACTGAATAAAACACTGTGATACCTGCACTGAGAGAGAATTGAACACTGATATTCATGTTGTTTGACAGTGTGGCATAATGATATCAACACCTAGAGCAGGGGTCACCAACCCTGTTCCTGGAGAGCTACCATCCTGTAGGTTTCTGATCCATCTCCAATTCAGCACACCCAATTAGCTAATTAGTTGCTTGTTAAGTAGCTAATTAGTTGAATCAGGTGTGCTGAATAGGAGATAGAGCAGAAACCTACAGGATGGTAGCTCTCCAGGAACAGGGTTGGTGATCCCCTGACCTAGAGTGTCTGAGTGGTGCTATGCTAAGGAAATGACATGAGAGTGAGAGCGATGGATACTAGTATCAGAGCAAGACACTGAATGTGACACTGCTAAAGATGACACACTCAAATCGACACTGTGAGAAAGGCTAGGGCAGTCTGACATTGAAATAATAAAGAATTGGATATCCTGTTTGTAGTTTGTAAAAGTCTGTTTATATGGCAAGTATAGAGTAGAGCAAAATAGAAATTATAGAATTGAAATATGGTAAAGTAAATGCATTCTAAATGCAAATAGGCCACTGAAACTGGCACCTTGACCAAGATTGGGACACATTTTGCCTACAGGCTTGGTGAAATATGAGACTTCCCATTTGATTATTTGCATCCTGTAAATAAAATACATTTGCCATCAATAACAGTGAAAATATCTGCTGAAACCCTTGAAATCCCAGCCATTAATTATTGAAAGTCTTGGGGGACATCAGCTTTGTTGAGTGCGAGAATGGCTGGGGGAATGTTTAATATGATCTATCTCCATTCACAGCCACAGCAACAGGATTCAACATGACCCTGAACAGGCAGCCAGCTTCACCTTTTATTACGGTCTCCAGCAAACTTTAAAAGCTGCGATTGCAGGAGGGCGCGTTAGCTCGTTAGCGCGTCATTTACGCAGCAAACCGCGGCTAATTACTCGTTGACATTTCCAATTACATTTACATATAAAACATTGCAGAGCGAAAAACAGTAGACCCTTGCGGGGAGGAGAAGTGCTCGTCCCTCTCAGGAGGATATTGTTCATAGTCTCCCGCAGGAGCTAAAAGAAGAAGTGAACGTGCGTAACATCTTACTTTATTTTCGCAATGCCACACAGCTTTTTACTTTTCGCGTTTTAACACAAATTCAAACACAAACTGCATTCTTAATGATTATTTGCTTTGAATTATTAATAAACGGGTAATAACTTTATAGGCCTCAGAGTTAGCAGGCTTGCAGAGCTGCATTCTTTCAAGAACAACAGGGCACGGGGAAGTTCTGAGAAGCTAATTTAAATCAGGTTAGGAAAGAAAACACAATCGATTCTACTCTTTTCCCGCACCGCACTGCTTGCCTCCGAAAAACATCTTTCTTCCCTCAGCATCCCTAAAGAGGGAGAAAAAACACAGGGATTTTTGAGGCTCAGTCAGTTGTTCTTAACGAGGACAGACAGACGCACAGACAACTTGACGTTTGATGCATCAGGTTGTGTGGATCTCAGCCTGCAGTGCCAATCTTAGCTAGTTTCGGCCTTGTTTCTATTCACACCAACAGCACACGCCAGCCCTCTAGAGTCATCAGAGAGCTCGTCCAGCGCGAGGAGTCTAAAAAAATAACACTGACTTCCTCAAAGCAAAGATTGTCTCTGAAAGCACAAAGCCTTCCAAACAGCAAATCCTAACTTGAAAATATTGCTTTTTCAAACTTCTCATTTAGTGTCAGTTTCAACAAAAATGCAGGGCAGTATTTTTTAGAAAATCAAAATGATTGACAATCTTAGCTGTCCATCCTCTGTCAAAGCAACTTACTCCTGGTCAGGGTCAAAAGGGAGCTGGAGTCTATCCCAGAAACCAATGGGCGGCACACAGTGATACACCCTGGATAGTTTGTCAGTCCATTGACACATGCACACACACACACACACACACACACACACACACATATCTCGGTCGCCAATTTAGAGTCAACTATTAGCCTACATGCTTGTATTTGTACTGTTGAAGCAAACCCACGCAGCCACTGAAAGGAGAGCTAGAGGAACACAGTGGAACCCAGTGCACCACCATGGCACCAGTATTTTTTATTCACAGAAATGTTTTGTGTTTTTTTCACAAACATTTGCTAATGGGAAAAAAATGGCATTTGAGTGACTTGTGGGCCCTCCATTGCTTTCAATTGCAGATCCGTGACAAAATGACAACCTCAATTGAGAAGCATGAAAGGGAACCTGACCCGTGTCCTCACTGTGTAGAAGATCAATGGGACCATACAGTGCAAAGGGAACCAGAATAGGAGATGTGACTGAGGACCGTTCAGCAGGGTTTTATTATTCCAGATTCCTGATGTGACACAGTTTGATCTTTCTGCGCATCTGTCTCCACGTCCCAATCCTGAGCTTTTCTGCCGGAATTTGTTTATAGATTGATTGATCAAAGGCTTTGCTGCCGTGTCTTTGTTTGTTTCATGTAAATGTGCTGAGGGGCAGTTTTTACTCATTTCAGTTTTCATCGCTATTAAATGTTGGTAACTCCTGCTTGAATAGGCTCCACACAACAGCATCTTAGATTATTTACATTTTAATGCTACCATTGATCAGGTAACTGGTTTGTGGATAAATATAATCTACATATAGTGCTATTCTCTTCAGCATGAGTCTTCATGGTCCTGTTTTTCTGTACAGGGCTGCATCCATGAAAAGAAGTATGGACATTTAAGAACAGGGACATTCATTTCTGACTTGCAAGTGATTTGACCGAAATAGATTTTCTTCCTTTGAAGTAAAACTCTTCAGATCAATTAGGAAATGTGCGGAACAGATATGATCCAGGGATATCAAAACACCAGAGGTCAGAGATAGGATTCAAAGGATTTCATCTAAAGATCAGGGGACTGCTTAACTCTTTGCCAACTGGCCTACATGAGGACAAAATGGCCAAGGAAAAACCCTGCCGTATAAAAAATTTCATTGAAATATTTTATGGGCTAGCTGTCCACGTCATAGGCTGTTCTTCCTCTGATGAACTCCATTCCTGAGGAATATCCACCAGAAAACTCTTAGAACTCCTACTTAGATCCACCTCAAGTCTTCCTGAGAATCCATAACAAATATTATTTCAGTGCGGCATCATTCCGTCATTTTTATTGATGTTATTTGAGTGATGATGAGCGAAAATGAAAGGGGTACCTATGCATACTCAATGTTTGCCATGTCCAAGTGATCGTAAACAAAGGATTTTTCTCGAAAATGATATCATGTGCTTTGAGGATCCTAGCTATTCTTACAATGGTAAAACATTTCCATATTTGGGTATCATTGGAAAGAGCAAATTCTCAGCAATGATTTGATGTAAAACACAAAGTAATCCATAATACGGAAGAAACTGGATTACGAAAAGTTTGATTGTCTTTTTCGCTGGTCAAATCTGACTGGATTAAGCAGTGTCATTGGGAAACAGTTAAGCATTTTTTTCCTTGTACTTTACTCACACTGTTCACGGGTTGTACTAAGCGTACTCTGAGTGAATCAGATAGATAAGAGCCTTTCACTTCACAGTTGACTCTATGACGTGTTTAGTAGCTGCAAACAAGCTGAAGAAATATCACGAGGTAACATGGACTCACATTTGCTTGGCTTTTACTGTCTCACTGGATTTACAGGCTAATCACAACCGAGTGGGTATGTAAAGGAACATACTCAGCTTTATGGAACAGATAACTGAGACTGGAAACTGCCTCTATTCTAGGAATGGCTTTACTTCTTGTCTCCTCCTCCATGAAACAAAACAAGCCCATCCATTGACTACAACATGCCTAAGAACAAAATGATGAAACAACTCCATCACTGAATGTTCATACTAGAACACCTCATCTTCCACAGCCCCACGACTGAAGCAGCTGGTAGTGACCTCACTTTTGGGTTCTTGGCATGCGCCACACAGCGAGCAATCGATCGGCGTGCCTCTGAGGCCTCTAACCCCACCCTCTCCTTCATCCCGTCGCATCCACCAAGTTCAGAAAGGCTGTCTCTTGTGACCTCATCACCACATCACAAAGGCTCCACAGACACCAGCCCTGAGATCGTTTCATGGGAACCAACCGTATTCCTCAAATGTAAACATAGTCATCGTTGTGGAGTGGGAGCTGGACATGGATCTTGCGCATCAATTCCAACAATGGAGATGTATGGTAGTACTTTGCGTCTCCGGATGGCTCTGATATTAGTCCGCGAGGGCATGGCAGGGTTGATAAACTCTGGCCCACATTAAGGGGCCTCCCTGTAAAATGCTCATACTGTTGTTCACTCCAACGGGGGAGAGTGAGTAATGAGCAAATCAATCACCTGAAATAGTGTTTAGGTCTGTATCTCATGTGGGGTCACGGACCCATAGAAAATTAAACCTGCTGCAGCCGGAAGCTTCCGGAACATGATATATACACGCCTGCCTCGAAGAGACTCAAATATGTCTCTATAACTCTGAATGTAAATTGCCCTGTAACAAGAGGTGCTCTCTGGGTGTTTGAGGGGGTGTATCGAGGGGAAAGCTGAAATCAGCACGATGTGGAATCCTGGCAGAGACTACACAAGAGAAAGAACATGTCTTTTAATGAAGCACCCAGTCCTCGGCCATCATTTTCAAAGCACAGAAAGATTAAAGTCAAAGGACTCTCCCAATGGCTTCAAGTCTGTGCTTCTTTGAAAAACACCCCCAGTGTACAAAGCTTTTTTTTTCCTCCTTACCCCCATCTCTTTTTTCAAATAACTGAAGCCGCACTTTAGCCACCAAACCTCTCCTGATGCGATCATTAAAATGGCACAGGCAGGAGCTTCCTCTACCGCTGCCGGAGCTGCGGAAGCCACAGACAGGATCGCTGTTTAACTGCAACAGACACCTTTTCTCTTACTACAGAACCGACGCGCACACGCACACACAATAAGCTGAATAATTAATGGTCCCTTGGCTGCACGTGTTAAGAACAGAGGAGGTGTGCCAGTAGCATTTTCACTTCAAATTTGTATTGTCTTTAGTCTCGTCTATTCATCTGCATTTCTAACACCTGCTTCAGTCGGGCATGTAGTGCTGTGCTACCGTGGAATAATCTTTCATCCTTATACTGTTACTCCAAAAAAGTGAGAAAAAACAGGCTTCCAACAGATCATTAGCTACCAAGGAAAAAGGACACCAGTTCGATAGCTCAGCGCTAACATATTTCTTTTCTTTCGCCCGTTACAGTTAACCTTTGTTAGATCTATTCAACATCTGAAGTGCAGATAAAAAAACAAAACAAAATTGGAAAAAAAAGCTAAATTGCTCAATGCAGTTTTTTTCAAACAATAAAACGAGGAGCTACACATTCACATTTCAGTGTTCCCAAGTGTGGGTCAGCCTGTGCCATTTTTGATGGTGAATACAGGGTTATACCATTATGGCACACGGTTCTTGTAGAATTTATGCTAATCTTTGTGCACAGGTAACTGTATTCTGTAAGCAATGTACATTAATTATTTTGAGAAAAAAAAAGACTAACCTTCTCCTGGAGTTCATTAAAGTCCTGTATTCCTGGTAGGGGAAAAAAACATAGTTATTGGTTATCGAATTCAATCTGTTGACATAATTTAGATATTTCACATGTAATTGTATATTGTATATCCGGGCTAGAGTATTCATGTGATTAACAAAAGGTCTTTCCCCTTTTTGTCCCCCTGTTTTATCAAAGTGTATTTATCTCATGAATAGCCTTGTCCAATCTAAATATTAGTCCAAAACATCAGCACATGGAAGATCATGTGGTGTGATCTTGTGATCAAGGAACATCTTTACAAATTATGCATACAACCATACAGGGCATGTAAACAACCCTTTCATGAAGTATGCTAATGTATGTATTATTGAGAGAAAAGGGGTAATTAAGAGCATACCACATGGAAAAGTTTTGGGAAACATGCCATTTTACTTAGTAACTTTATTCCAGGTCCAATCTGGACATTCAAGAGTATCATTACGAGTGTTCTGGACATATTTTATTATTCATCAATAGAAAATATTTATTTGCCCAAGCCCTCTGAAAGTAAATTTCTTGCAATGTTATGAGCAGCAGTTGAAAAGTTCAGAGAAATATATGACTTCAGAGAAAAATGTGTGACATACAGTTGATATTGGCACTTATCTTAAAAGCCCACCCTTACACTGTTTCATTGTAACAGAATTACAAGATGCCATGCCAAAGCAATGCTAATTTAATGATTCAGTGCAGTTACCAGTCAATAAAAGAAGCTTGGGGTTTCATAATTAATTGTTAAACCTCTTGATGCCATACAAACTACTATACCTGCTGGAGCTATAACAGGTATATTCTACATTCTTTGGCTGTCATGTAGCATATAGTTTCTGACATAAATATGACACTCACAGTCTTGCTCTCTCTCTCTCTCTCTCTCTCTCTGTCTGTCTCTAACATACTGTCTTTTGCTCACTCCCTCTCTCTCTCCCTCACTCTGTCACACATGCACAAATGCACTTGCACACAGATAAATGCGCAAACAAATGAGGATTCATTACCAATAAAGTTATTCTCAAAATCTAATTGAATTCAAAGGGGAAAGGATGATTCTACACTGTCCTGCAGCATTAACAGCCAAATACACCTTAGAAACTATTGTACATTCCTCCACATCATGAGTAATTACTTTAGAAAGACTGGCTATATGCTTATATTACCCTATGGATCTTTAGTGATTCCCTCAGTGGGATCTCCGTAACTGGAGAGAAAGAGATCAGTCGCAAGCAGCAGTAATGCCTATAATGTCCCATGCCATACATTCAAGATCATTACTCTCTTCATGCAAACCCTACATAAACAAACCAAAGCATATTAGACATCATTTGGGGACTTGAGATTAGATTTCAGTTGTTTTCCAAAAAAAATGGACCCCAAATGTTTATTTTTCTGTGGGGTGATGAACATGTGTGTAATCAGACTGAATACCTGCTCGAAAGAGTAGGGAAAGTTGAAATCCAGACAAATATACAGTACTAAGTCATAATTGAAACATTGAGGGCTTGGGGAAATTGTGCAAAATTATGATGGACTTTATTAAACATTTCCAAACTATTTGAAACTGCTTCATATTATGGGAGCCAATACAGTGCACTATACAGTATGTAGTATATGGTCATTATTATCTCTGACAAAAGAGGTTATGACCATAATTTATTACAATTTATGTTATGTATGGATGTCATATGGATGGTCATTTCTTGTCTGTCTTCCAGTCAGTTAATTGTTGTTCTTTTAAATTTTTGAATTTGGTGAATTAAAAGATTCATGTAAATGATAAATAAGTAGCCATGATAGCTATGATTTTTAACATCTCATTCAAATGCGTGCTTTCTCATTGGATGACTCTTGGACATGGCGTAAGCTGTTATTTGTTCAAAGAAAGGATGGTGAAAACAGCAATGTGATAGGTATGGCCAAATCAACTGCAGTTTCCTCCACTAATGTTGGCACCAATGGTAAATATAAATATTTTAAATATTTTCAAAAGTGGTTAAGAATTAATGCCTTTATAAGTTATTCTCTTGATATTTATAAGAAAATATTGACCAAAAAAATTAACATTTAATGGAAATACAATAATTGAAAGAAAAAAAATAATTATTTTTGTGAATCAAATATTTTCCTCAACAGCTGGTGGATACAGCTCAGTAGAAAGAAAATAGTTTGGTTAATTGTTTGATTGAAAGAAAAAACTGTAGTTGAAGGATTATCTTGAGTGACTGAGACATGATTTCTGGGAATAGTCATTACTTTTGAATTTTTCAATTGTATTTTTGTGCACTTTGAGCACTACAATACAAATACAATTTAGTTCCATCTACAGTCAATATCTCTAAAACCCAGGAACTGATACCAAAACAATCTGGATGGATAAAGATCATTAAGAGTGAGAGGAAAAATAAGTAGCCTATTTTTGATTTGGGGTGAACTGTCCCTTTAAGTATTTGACACCTTCCAGGTTAATTCTATATTATTGCTATTTTAATGTTTCATATCATCAAACTAATTTTAATAACAGAGAAGGACAGCATAAGTAAAGACAGCAACATTTTAGTGATCATTTCATTTATTGAGGGTTAAGAGTTGTTCAGAAACTACATCACCCATGCGAAAAAATAATTACCCCCCTTAACTTAATAAAGGGGATGCCATCCTGGCTGCAACAAATACAATCAATCATTTGTGATGACTGGCAATGAGCCTTTTACATCCCTGTGGAGGAATTCCAGCCCACTCATTTTTGCAGAATTGTTTTAATTCAAATTCGATGGTTTTCGAGTATGAACTGCTTATTCAAGGTCATTCCTTATGTGCTTCGTATCATCGTCCTGCTCTATAACCCAACTGCGCTTCAGCTTTATGTCGTAAACTGATGACTGGATATTCTTCTTCAGGATTTTCTGGTAGACAGCAAAATTCATGATTCCATCAATTATGGTAAGTCGCAAAGCACCTGAAGCGCCAAAGCATTCCCAGACCATCACAATACCACCATCAAAATGATTTTAGGCAAACGTGAGAGAAGGCTTTGTGTTCTTTTTGGTCAGCGGTGGTTTTCACCTTGCAGCTGTCCGATGGATGCCATTTTCTTCCAATCTCCTTTTTATTGTGGAATTGTGAACACTAACCTTAACTGAGGCAAATGAGACCTGCAGTTCTTTTGATGTTAGCCTGGGTTCTTTTCTGACCTCCTGGGTGAGTCATCAATGCGCTCTTTGAGGAACTTTGGCTGGCCAGCCACTCCTGGGAAGGAATGACTGTTGTAAGTTTCCTCCATTTGTAGATAATGCTGGAGTCTCAGAGTCAAAGAAATGGCTTTGTTACCCTTAGCAGATGGATAGATGTCAACAACTTTGTTTCTCATCTGTTCATGGATTTCTTTAGACTACAGCATCCACAGCTGCCTTTTGCCTACATCACATTGCCAGACAGGTTCTATTTACATGATGTTTAGATTCAACAGGACTGACAGTTATCTTGCCTGGGTGTGTCTGGTGAAAATGAACTCAATTATCAATTGAAGACCTGGGTACAAGAAGTACTTTAGTCACAAAATAACACTTTTGAGATTTTAAGGGTCAAAGTTTTGAAAACATGCTGCAGATACTTTTTTTAAAAGATAACATTCAGTGGCGCCTGCTGCTAGTCCCAGGGGTTATACAAAGTAGACAGACACGTTTTTGTGGAAAAATAATGCTTTATTACGAAAAAAACAAGAAAATCAATTTCAGACTTTGGTACTTCTTACCATAAAATGCCTGGACTTCGGTACTTATTGCCATAAAATGCATGGACTTTGGTACTTTCACCACACAAATGCCGTTTCAATCATTTTCTGATTGCCAAACAGTCATTTTTGCTACGCTTGTCACATGACACATACTAGCAGCTGATTGGACAGTCATGGACTTAGGCACTTGTTCCTGATGACGTCAAGGACTTGAGTACTTCTGCAAAGACTTGAGTATTTCTTGTACAAAAATGCAGTAGATTCAGGGAAGGCCGTATATCAGTATTGAGGACTTGAGTACTTATATTTGGAATTTTTTGGCTTTAAATGATGCACATGACACTCTACTTTATGGTAGTAGTGTCAGCTCATTTTTTGGAAAATGTGACTTAAGTACTTCTTGCGCCCAGGTCTTCAATTAGATTTGTCTAATTGGTTGATTTAGTTATTTAAGGGGGCAATTACTTTTTTCATACAGGGCCAGATCAGAGGTGATATTCCAGGGGTCAGAAACTAAAAGTCCTGCCATGATTTACTTCCACACATAAGCTCAATCAACTGATTTCAGCAATTAGTTCCACTCCCTGGCTGAAGGGTTGCCCTCACTGGCTAATCAAGATGGTTGGAAAAAAGGACTGCAGAGAAGTTTTAATTTCTGAAACTGAATTGCCCACCTCTGGGCCAGGTAGAGCTGAATAGTTTTTTTCTTTTTTTCAACAGACAAAATCATCATTTAAAAGCTGCATTTTACATTTAAATTCATTATCTTAGTCTAATGTTAAAAGTATTATTATGATCTGAAACATTTAGATATTCACTTTTATACTGTATGTGAAAGATTTGGAAGATTAAGATCAACCACATTTTTTCATGGTCTATTTCACAACTATTTACAAAGGGAGCCAATATTAGTGAAGAGCACTGTATGGGACTCATTCTTAAAAAGAAGGAATGCTCTGCTGAGCTCAGGAACACCAAAAGGTCCAGAAGATTAAGGATCAGAACTGTGCTGGAAGGCCCTGATCAGGATCCAATCCAAACCACCTCACCTATGAAACATGGAGGAGGTAATGAAATGGCACATGCGTGCATGGTTGACAGTGGAACTGGCCATCTAGTACTTACAGATGATTGCGGAAAAATTCTGCAGAATGAATTCTAAATTATATAGACCTATTATCTTGGCTCAGATTTAGCCAACTGCTTCAAATACTACTTTAACATAGCATAACAGTACAGATGGACTATAACCTGAAACTTACTGCAAAAACCACCTCAAAAAAAATTTTCAGGCAAAGAAGAGGACAGTTTACAACAGCCAAGTCTAACATCTTTGCTTTCATTTGCTGAAATCAAAACTGGAGGCAGAATGCCTAACTGAAGTCAGCTAAAGCACAGGTCTGGCAAGGCATCACCAGGGAAGTAACCCAGCATTTGGTGATATCTATGGGTTTCAGATAACAGGCTACCATCAACCGCAAAGAATTTGCAACCAAGTATTAAAAAATGACAATTTAATTTATGATTATATTTGTTTGTCCAACTAGTTTGGAGCCCCTGCAATTGGAGGACTATATATAAATATTGTTGCAATTCCTAAAAATTTCATGCCACGTACACTATTATTGGCAAAACACATGAATTAAAGCCGAAAGTCGACTCTTCTAGGACATTTTCATTGACAAATTTCAAATCCATTGAGGTGCACAGATGCTGAAAATTGTGTCACTGAACAAATATTTCTGAAATTGACTGTATATGCATTCATATCACAGTATGTAGTGTACAAGCCTTTAAAAGTGAGGTAGACATTACTCCTAGCTCAATCATGTGTCGGGCATGAGTGTAAAATAGTGCTTGTGACATGGTAACCTGATAGATCGCCCACCTACTGCAAACAAGACCCGATTTTCTCCTCATATTACGTCAGATAGTCTTGTGAACTGTCTAAGTATGCTACGTTTGCTAATATACATATTACAGCCCCTCATCTGATGAAAGCTAATTTTACATTCTGTTTGCTGATTATTATAAAGTAGCACACTTAAACAGGGGGGTGGAGACAATGGAATTAACTTCCTAACTTAGAACAATTCTCTGTGGCACAACCATCAGATACTCGGTTGGCTGAAATTAATGCTAATTTTATTCATCCATCATTAGCTATTAAGATTACAGAAGCATAAAACACAGTTTTCTGTATTTCTATACTTAAAGACAATTAGTCCTTAAAATGCTGAATATTATTCAGCTGAGATGATGAATATTAAAACAAAGTAATTTAAAGGCCACAAACTTCTAATAGCTCTGTGATACCAAAGTGCATATCTCCCTATAGGTTGAGAACAAAGCAGGACATCTTTAAAATCTTGTAATCTATTGTTTCCAATTGTAACACACCTAGCTCTGAAAACAGCTGGGTTTACACGCACATTTTTCTATACGTTGATAAATGTACTTTTTCAGGTTTTTTTTTTTTTTTTTTCGGCAACAGTGTTGTGATAGCCTTTTATAGGGGTATAACTTCAAGTTGCCACAGACTAAAAGTTTTGCAATGTGTTTGTTCCACAAATTCACTCAGCCAGCAGGTATCACTAATTAATTCTGACTCTTCAATCAAAACTTGTGCCAAGTAGCAAATCCAGGCGATTGGAACAAACACTTTGGCAAACTTTAATTTCACTGTAAAAAAATAACACTGAAAAAATTCTGCAACCAGCTGCAAAGTATCATTATGTTAGCTCAACTCCAGTTTTATGAGTCTGCACAAACTAATTGTTTAGGGAACTTAGAACTTGAAGTCGAGGCAACTCAAAAGGGCTTTGCAGCTGGTTGCCTTACTTTTTTAAGTTAATTCAACTTTTTATTTTTTACAGTGTTCCCAGAAACTTTGGGAATGATCACATGACCAACCAGCCCATTAGTATTTATGGGAATATTTGCAAAAATATATTTTAAAGCAATTAGATTTGAAAGTAGATTTTAAGACAACCTGAAACAAATTATGGTAGATGACTGACTTGTCGTGGCTGTTGTTTTATCAGGCTCAAAAATTATGAAAAACACAAAATGAATCTCTTTTATTTGAAATTGTGGACAGAGACAAACCAGCAGAAATGAAATGTCTTGTATTAATTTGAACATCCAGTCCCCACTCTAAGTACTGGTCCCTTTATTTATCATCCTTTCTGAGGACCCACCACTTTGGTCAAGTTGCTCTCCGAAGGCCTGGACTCCTTGATAAAGAAATAGCTTTTTATAGTTCACTTATGACTCATCAATATCTTGTATTTTCTGGCTCTTTCAGGAATATGTTATGTGTCCTGTTATAAATTTGTTGATTCACAGGATGCACACTGGTTTGTAAATGAAGACCACAAAGGAAAAACGAGTCCAAATTTAGCATTTTTATATATATATATATATATATATATTGCTTTGTTTCTAAGATCGTTTTGAATTTTTAATTCATCATTTCTCCACAACGTAAAAATGTGACTGATCATTTTTCTACTGTGGTCTTCAAATGTTTCATTACAGCACCAATTGGTTTCTAATTTATCAAACTCTGATTTCCAAATATAAAAAAAGAGAAAGATTTTTGTTTTTTGAACAACTTTTTGTTCTAGTTGTAAAAATGAAATTGTAGTCAAACAACCTTAAAAATATTTCAGCAAGGTAACACTTTACTATTAAGTACACAAAATTTAATTACTCAGGGAACAAAATGAATAACTAACTGCCAGTAAGCCATTCGTTGAAGGGCAGATCTTGGGTAACCAACCCTTAATCACATGGTATGGATAGTTAATGATTATTTAATTAAAGAATGAATGAGGAACTATTTGCTGGCAAACCATTACTGAACGTGCAGTTGCTGAGCAACTCCTAATCAAATTTTATAGATTAGCTGATGATTAGTCAATTAAGGAACAAATTGGGAACTAATAAGGAATTAACTGCTGGTGAAGAACTTTCACTATGTTCACATTACTAAAGTGACTCAAATTAGATTTTTTTTGCCTTGATCTGCCACAGATCTGATGTTTTCACAAAAATCCAATCTTGTATCTGATCTTCAAAGCAGAATTGAGTCACCTTCATACGTGGTCCTATATCAGATAAAGATCTGTTATGTGGCAATGCGATATGAATGAGGATGGTCGGAGCGATATCCATGTAGGTTTTTGCCTGTATGCATGCGTTGAGCGCTGTTAATAACCTAAAATTCTCGCACAGCTGACGAACTGTAAATCTCTAAAATCAAAATTCGCTGCAAGCGCATTGCCACTTTAAACAGTTTGACTAGGTGTTACTCAAGAATTGCCCATTAACTGATGGTTTACAGAGTTACTTTCTCAATTGTAACTTGTTTATTCTGTTATTTAGTAATCATTAGCTACCATATAAAATTTGCATAGGGTCACTCAGCAATTAGTTCCTCATTTGTTTCCTGGTAACAACTAAAATTTTGCATGCCTTTTTGTTTATTGTTACCATCATTTCTGAATGTTCTGTGGATTTATGCCATGTAATGTTATCCATTTTGGAGTAAAATTGCCAAAAGCATGTCAGCAATTTTATGTCATTCATTGACTATTTTGTGCAGGCATGTTAATTTTTTGCAGTGTCAGCAGTACTGCAAAATGTATTGAAATTCTGATGAAACTTTGTTTGCAGGTTGTGGTCAATAAATTTGTGTTCTTTACTTATAATTTGAAGAGTGCTACAATATTACATTACACAAGATGTCACATCATATACCATTCCATCATCACTCAAGCTTTTGGTTGATTTCTTTGTCTGCTGATAGGGATTTTGAGGGACCACGTTGAGCAGCTCAGGCACGTGTTGCAAAAACCTGAAGCGTAGTACGAACAGCCCTTTCTCCATTGTAAAGTTTTCCAAAAGGCACAATACAAGGTCAGCATCAAAGTTAGGTCTTTCTCACACCTACACACGCACATATGAACATCCCTGGTGCACACAATGGTAAATACTAAAACTGGCAAAAGGGAAAAAATAAAATCATCCCTTTCCTGTGTGATAGTAAAAACATAATGAAATCTCAGTCACCAGGGTGCTCAAACAACTGACAAATTTACCGTACACCTGATATCACTGCATCTGATTCCTACTACTACTGCGGCCCTTGCTCATGAACCCAATTTGCCCATACAACGTCTTTTCCTATTTTTCTCACTGATCAGATACTGACTCTCCCTGGGAAATTCTTCCTGGAATGATTTGGATGTGAAAGATTGTGAATAATTTTGAAAGAAACAGAAATGCTAAGAGGGAGGATAGCAGAGGGAGAGGGAGAGAGAGAGAGAGAGAGAGAGAGAGAGAGAGAGAGAGAGCGAGAGGGAGAGAGCTATCTAATCACAGACCAATGAAACCTCCACAGCAGGTGAGATCTCCTTCCGTCCAACAGAACTGAGGAGGGAAACACAGAGAGAAATAAGAAAAAAATGGGAAGAGGAGAAAAGCAGGAAAATAAGCGAGCGCAGACCTGCTCTCTGGTCAGGTTGAAGATCGCTCAGGTGGAGCTGCCAGCGAGTTGTGAAAGTTTGAATGGAGTCCAAGCCCGGGCCAGCCGCAGAACAAAGCCCAGTGCCTCCCACTCAGCCAGAGGACGTGATGAGACTGAATGGCTGATGAGAACCGCGGCTCAGAAGAGCCCTGCTTCCTTATTCGTGTTCATAATTAATTCAGCAACGCTGATCATTTCATTACATTCTTAGTCTCCAAGCCCTATCAATAAATCATGCCGCGAATGCAAGGCAGCTATCAGTGTGCATGTGAAGTACACAATACACAATCCTGCTCACACATATGCATACGTATACAACCATATGCACAAACACACAAATGTGCACAAGCAACCATGTCAGCATCAATTCGAAAAGACACACTGTGTGAATAATACACATACAAGTGCACATACAAACACTCACAAACACATTAGTGCGTATACACATACAAATACTTGCACATACACATTCATATACACACACATACATCTATACACAAACATTCGTGCAACAATACAAAAAACACATCAGGTGTGTAGAGATTTACCCAAACTCATTTGCATGTATTCACATGGACACTAATTTCAGCACACACACACACACACACACACACACACAATAACAATAAATACTTGTAAATAGATGAAGACCACAATGGAAAAATGATCAGAGTCACATTTTCACATTGTGGAGAAATTAAGAATTAAAAATTCAAAAAGATCTTAGAAACAAAGCACTGAAAAAATCTGCAAAAAATATTAAATATGTAAAATATTATAATATATAATATTATTATATATTATTATAAATATAATAATATGTAATATATGTAATACACAAAAATGCTAAATTTGGACTCTGATTGTTCTTGCTTTGAGGTCTTTAGATGGTAATCAGAAATCCATTAAATGGCATTCAGGGAAAATTCTTTGGTAAATATGATCTTTCTTCGCTAAGGGCCACACCTCACTGGGGCCCTTGGCCAGAGAGGGTGAACCGTGTATAACACAAAGCCAATCTAGCCAAGTAGGGACTGGAGCAAACACACTTATTTGCAGGCTTACCCACTCGCCCCCAGAGATTATGTGTTGTGGGGATGACATCAGTGCTGGTAACACAGGGAATCATGACACACAGAACTGACAGCCTGACTCCAGTCAGGTGTATAAATATGCAAAACTTTTCATGCAACTAATTAAATTATTATCAGAAAAAATCACTTGTGAGGATGAGCACAAAAACGAGACCCTCCCTGGCAATAGCTATTGAAATATTCATTAATTAAAAAAGAACTGCTCAATTTAATGACAAGAATTACATGTGTAGGGACCATCTTCCTATTTCTCCTGGCCAATTACCTTTATCAGAGCACATATTCAACGCCTGAATAAAGAGATCAAATACATCCACTCATTCCAAATGCATCCAGTAATAGATCATCCATCATATTAACAGCTGATTACTGTACTGCAACAGCCATACTCATGTACAATTACTATTTTCTGTTATGTTCTGAATATTGACTTAATTTTTTAGACAATTATATGATGAATATTATAAAATTATATGATGAATATTATAAAATATATTTGTGTGCATAATGTAGGTTTATCCAGGGTTTCTTCCCAAAGTCCAAAGACATGCATGTCAGGTTAATTGGAGAGCTGTCATTTGTATAGGCTTTCTACGGTATACTGACATCTTTGTTGGCATATTCAACAAGTGTCAGGGCCTTTCTGTTGTCTCAGAAAATTGGTTGTTCTTTCTGTACTGCATTCCTCCTGTAGGGTCTTTTACTCCAGGCAATTTACTCAGGCTTGAGTATGAGAGAGATTGGTGTTTCTTCCCAAATCAAAAAAAAACTGAATTGATTGATATACATAAAAAATTTACTTAGTGAAATTTAATTTGAAAGTAACCCCCAAAACAATTAATTTGGAACCAGTTGGAACCAGTTGACGTAATATTTTTAAGTAAATCGAAAATAAAATTTTTTGTGTACCAGCCTTGAATCCTCCTTCCAATCCTTACTAAAACCAAACGGACAATGGAGGATGGAGGATGGGTGGTTATTGCTGGGTTATGCAAGAGGGAAACGTGATCCAGAGTCAGCATTTCTACTCCAAATCGCTTCATTACCGTCAGTCCATAGGAACTTACGCTTTTGCAACTGGAGACCACAGAAAATGTAACAGTTGCAAACGAATGGCGAATAGCTTGATGAATATGAGTTCTGAAAATGGTGGAAAGGAAGAAAGCTTTGCAGAGTCTTGACACTTTGGTTGAACCTAAGCCAGTAGTCAATCTTTCAACTTAAAGACCTCAAACACATAGGACCAGAAGAGATAAAAAGGAAGAAGAGGACCATGAAAGTTCAAGCACTCAAGGCATTGAGTGAATCGATAATGTTTTCTATGTAATTTTCATTGGCAGTGAGCATACCTCAGGAATCTTGAGATATGGTCCTTACACTTCATTGTAAATTAATCATGGTCTGAGAAAAGACAAAAAATGTTTTTGGCAATTTGCAGAGTACTTAACATGAATAAAGCCTAAATAAGCCTACCACACTAAGTTATAACCAGTCATGACAGCATGCAGCGATTTACATGGTAATTCGACAAAAGACAAACACCAGTTTAAAAAAAAAAACAGATTTTTGAAAGAAAACGTTGACAATTTTTTGCTGAAAACATCTGCGGCATTTAGAGGGAATAACTATAAGTGGTATAACTCGTATAACTTGGAGAAACAGTTCCATTTCTCTGAGGACAGTGACTCATATTAACTGAGGGGTATCTCAGAAGACACAAGCTCAATATAACTGTTAGATAATCTCAGATGACATGTTCAATACACCTCAAAGATATCTCCCCGGCAATGTTGAATCTGACTGCAGTGTATTTCACAGGACATGACTAGCATATCTCTTATTGGACATTTCAGGTATGTCTGAGAGTATCCTAAGGCATTCTGTGTATTCACGCAACATTCAAAGACACCGCTTCTCCTTTCTTCCTTGGGTGGGGTGGCAGATAAGAGGTGAAAAGAGAGGGAAAGAGGATGTATGAGAGGAGGTAGAGAATGGAAGAGGACAGGGGGTTGGGGTTTGTTGGGATTGGGGTATTGTGGGGTTTGGCACGTCCTGAGACTCGTGCTGGAAATGAGCCTCAATCCACATTCAATGGATCACGTCCTTTGTGCTGTAAGGCATGAGTCTGTTCATCTCATAGCAGTAGAGGATGGGAAACAAAGTCAGGCCCTTGTAATGGTGAGCAAATTGAATCAGGTGTCTGCTCCACTCAAAGAAATTAAGTGGCTTTCTGCAGGGGGGGCAGTTTTCAAAGAGGCGGGTTGGCCGACATTGACAGATATGGGGGCGACGCTGGGGAGACTGAGGGAGCAGGACAATATCCGCGTCCGAATCCCTTGGCCAATATTTCACTCTACATTTCGACAGTCCCCTCCCTTCCCCCCATGGGACAGACCTTCATCTCACACAGGTTTATTACCTAATGCTTATTCCAACATACATTCTGCAAATGATGGCAGTTGCAAAAGGGAATGTTTTCAACAAAGAGGTATTTTTACATACCTCCCTATTATTTGGTGCCTATAGATTATTTCCAGAAACCTCAGGAGTTTAATGAAACTGTGTGCTTCAAACCCGAAAAACTGTCTGATACTTTGCAGAGTGAGCAATATTTATTGCAGGACCATTTCTAGCAAATCAGTTTTATTCAATAATGCAGAAGTTATGTGGAAGTCAAGTGCATGGCAACAGCTTCTGGGTGACCTGTCAGGTCTGCTTCATTATATTAAAACAGAGCGATGTGAAAGCCATCGAAAATGACATTTCAATCTCCACAAAAATCCATTTTGCAAATTCATTATTTAAACAACAGAATTTGCTATTATCCTGTCTATTTAAACTTCATTTATAACGATACTATTGCTGCCATTATTAAAATTTCGATCTTGGTACTTAACCTTCATGAGCTCAGGCCATATTTGTATTTAATTGTCAATTTACATGGAGCACCATCTCCTCTGCTTTTAAATATTGTATGGTGTAAATTAACCCCATTGGCCCAGACAACCAGAAAACAATGTGGGGCTGCGTCAATTGTAAGAAATTGAGACCGTTCATTCACAAAGTGGCTCATTAACGATATTGTAAGAGACTATCCTCTGCCTTGAAACGATTGTAGATTATATCTCAAACCTCTAGAAACGACTATCTCAATATCACAGACCACTCCATCAGTATTGTGAATAAACCCCAAAGACATCTGTCAAAGTCATGATGTTTGAGTCAAAAGGGACCTTGAGATTACTATGTTGATAATGCAGGACAGTTGATAAGTGCTAATTACATTGTAGTGGTGCTCATAAATGCAAATAAAACCTTAAACATATTGCTTTATAATGGCTCTACAGGGATATCTATGACTGCAGGAGGTGTAGAAGCTACTCTGAGAGATAATGATAATGATAGTACCGGATGGTGTGGGAACTTGGCATACCTGAAAAATTGAATTCTGTAAGTGTATGCCCTTTAAAGTAGTGGGGCAGCACTGAGCAGGAAGACCAGAACAAAGATCACTTAAAGATAGTGTTTCGCTCCCTTGTTGGGTCGAGCTGGGTATGAATTATTGACCCATCCAATCCGGGGGCACTGCTCATTACCCGGGAACTGTTGGACCGGGCAGGCATTGCAGAGGTCCGGCGCCTCGCTCGCCCTGACCACATGGACACACTTCATCTTTTATGGTCTCAGTGATTGCAATGCAGGCTTGGTCAGGACTGAGGCCCTCAGTGGTGAAGGCCAGATGTGTGTGTATGCGTGTATGTGTGTGTTTGAGCGTGTGCATGCGTGTGTGTGTGTGTGTGTGTGTGTGTGTGAGAGAGAGAGAGAGAGTGAGTGTGAGATGTGTGCAGTGGGTATTGGGAGGTGAGTGGAGGGAGGTTGCCGGTGCTACTAAAGTTTGAGCAAGTTTAATAAACCATTGCCAATGACCAAAGTTCGTCTCGTACTCAAGCTTTCCCCACCATACACTATAAAAAATTAAACTTTAGGCCATCAGCTGCAAAGCATTTTTGAGTTTGCTCAGCTTGAGTTTTTGAGTTTGCACAAACTCAGTTTTGAAAGAACTCGGAACTCGAAGCTGCTGGCTTACTCATTTTTTAAAGTTGCATCAACTTTTAATTTTTTCATTCAGTGCTTTTGAAGACTCAACATTCTATTAGCAATGACGAGCATATTTCCAGCTGAGGTAGTTTGAGCTTATAATTGAAATGGTAGCCAACAACAAAGGCATTTAAAAGCAATGCATGAGTGGCCTATGTGACGCAATCTCATCCCAACTCATTGAATATAGTAGTAATCCTCTTGCAACGCTCTGCCCAATCGTCGAAATGCACCACAAAGAGAGTTCTTAGGCTTTGTTATTTGATGCCATTGCTAAACAAGACTGGGGAAAGGGAGTCGAAGTTTCATGAATTTATAACAATGGTCTGAGTTTGGGATTGGGAATAGGGAATCTTAATTTTATTGATTTATTCCAATAATCTGAGACTGGGATGTGGGTGAGGAATGAATTTCACTTGCTGCCTCTGAGGTAATCAGTGGCACAGGGGTGGGTACTGCTGTCTCACAGCAAGTAGTTTCTGGGTTATTTTCTTGTCAGTGTATAATTCTTGTCATGTTTATCAGTTCGTCAGTTTCTGATTTCCATTGACTGTACACTGAAGTCTGCGGATAAACTTACAGCGTCCAATTGTGACGCCCAGGGTGTCTGCCCAAATGTCAGTATATGATGCCCAAGGAGTGAGAACGTGGTCACCTATAAAACAATCAAGAGGCGTGGAAAGGCGAGGTCTTAAAGTGCTATGAAAGATAAAGGAAACCCGTCTGTTCTGTGAGCCCCAATAGGCAAGGTGGTTCTGGGAAATTGAGTCCAAATCCACAGATTAACTAGCAATGAATTCATCCAACATCACACCTCTGTAAAACTGACTTTACGGCAATGAGAGCCATCCACACCCGGACCCAGTCAGATTGGGTGCTGATTATATGAACTCACGGATTTCTAACGGATTCTAGGAAAATTTAAGGAGGACAGAGGGATGGACAGACGCACAGACAGATTGTGCCGCGTTGTCTCTTGCGCACAATCTGCAGGGGCTCATTTCCTCAAACTTAATATGGAGCAGACGTTGTTCTGTCAGACCATCTCACTAAGGAGACAGCGCTGTTTGAACTGAGGGTAAATGACTCGGCGTGACGGAGCTGACACAGGCCCAGAGAGGGACTGTGGGTGACGTTTCTTTGTCATTGGCTGAACAGCGTCACTTTACCCCCTAGTTTTAAGCTCCCCTTCCACATCGGTCAATAGGCTGGTGTTTCAGGGCTTTTGAGCTGGTAAAGACTTTTGCAATTAATTCATATCTTTTAACAAGCAAAATGATGGATTCCAAAGTTATTTGTATTCTATATCTGCAGGATTCAAGGAATCTGCTCCAAGCAGAAATGCACACACATCTACTTCACCTCAAAGTTGTTTCACTGACAAGATATGCGGTTTGGTCAGGTTCGTCAGATTATAAAGTGTTTTAAAAATCATAAAAGGTCAGAAATTGGTGGTAAGGACTATGATTTTACCCCACTTTTAAGGAATTTTGAAGCTAGTGCATGATCATCATAACATTAGCAGGCCTTGATGCGGAAGATAATGACAGTTATCACATTTTCCTGTCAGATCAGGAGGGGAACAATGAATTAGAGGAGGATCACAAGTTTATCAGCAATTATATTCAATGCTCGCCTTCCCAATCCCCATGTCTCAAACCTGTTTTAAGAGCATCTCTTCACTCTTTGGTACTACTACCACCCCTTGTTATAGACGTTTAGTCAAAGCAGAGTGTATGGGTTGTAATTACCTGCAGGCACCCCTCACCCTGCGAGCAGAGCCGTCTCAAATCTTTAAGCAAAACTGAACGCGTCCTCAGAGGCACGTCATTGCAAGGCTGACAGTAAAGCAAACACACAAGGGGCTCACTACGAACATCTCACCTGAAAAAAGACAGAAAATACAGCTTTATTTATTTGGCTTTATTTAATAAAAAAAGCTAAAAGAAAATGGAAAATGTAACAGTAACATGTGGCACATGAAAAAAGTAGGGGAAGGAGGAAAAAATGAGATCGGCGTATGGCACAGCAATGAAGAGCCACTGTGGTAGGTGAGCCGTCTATATGGCGAATGATGAGAGAGATCCCTGACATATGAGCGCAATCGCGGCAGAATTTTCCAAACCTGATCATCCAAGGCTTTTCTTCTCCCGAGGCTGGTGTTAAAGTATCTAACGCTGCTGTGACAGGAGGCTCTACCCGCAGAGGAATTCTGGGTTGGTGCAGCCACTGACTTCTTAGTGGGCTGGGTGAGTTTCAAGCTGTTCCGGTAGTTTTTGAGTACACTGTCTATTACATGACGGTAATTGGCGATAAACTAAAAATTATGGTGCCTTTTGTCTTCTTATTTAGATTGAAAACTCTGCATCTTATGGTTCTTATAGTTTCAAGCTATCTTCTTTTAACTATTTTTTTTTCATGTGTTTCAATGGAAATGGTTGTAATTACAATGAAGTTATCACACCTCTGCTGAGAAAACACCAGCTGAGTGGAACCTGATTCCCAATACAGTGTCATTCCTCTTCTGCAAATCTGTAGATGTCTATTTACAGTTAGGTTCATCAATATTTAGACATTAAAGTTGTTGTTTTTTTGTTCTTTAGCCATCTACCACAGGATTCTGGAGTCGTATTTAAAAGATTAAATGACTACAAGCTCAAAGTGCATTATGGCTTGAATTTGAGGTTATGTACATACGGATCGGGTGAATATTGTGGGAACAAAACATTTTTATTTGCAGTACCCCCCTCCCCCCATTTTTTTTTTTTTTCAAGGGATCAACAGTTATTCAAGAATTGGGTGCTCAACTGTTCCATGGCCTGACGTGTGTCATTTACTCAACATCGAGCATTTATGGAATTAATTTCAACCGTGGCATCTGCATGAGGAATCTTCTGCAGTTAACGACCAATTACCGTTGTACAAAGAGCTATCGTTGCCCAGAATAGCTAGTCATCATTACGCTAAAAAATCAAAACAAACCCCTCAAAGAGATAGAAAAATCATTGTGAGGTCAAATCATCTATTAAATACATTCTAAAAAAGAAACAACTCCCTGGTGAGCTCAGGAACACCAAAAGGCCCAGAAGTCCATAGATAACAACTGTGATGGATGACAAAAAAAATCGCTTTCTTTGGTGAAGAAAAACCTCTTTATAACAGTTATAACCAAATCATGAAAAAACCTTCAAGGAGCAGGCATATCTCAGTCAATGTCAACAATCAACAGAAAACTTCACCAGAGTAAATACAGAGGGTTTATCACAAAATGTAAACCATTGGTAAACTTCAAAAACAGGATAACTAGATTTGAATTTGCCATAAAAAACATGTCTAAAGGTCTAGTTCTTCAACCATCTAAAAAGCTTAGCTCTAGATCAACATCCTATGAACAGTTGCTTAAAAAATGATCTTGAACCAGGTTGATGGGAAGAGCATCAAAAAGAGAAGGAACTGCTCATGATTTGAAGTATACGACCTCATCTGTGAAGCATGGTGGAATAGCTTGGGTATGTATGGCATCGGGTAGAGTTGGATCTCTTGAACTTATTGATGGCATGATTGCTGACAAAAGCACCATGATGAATTCTACATTGTGAAGGGCTATTTTATCTGCTCGGATTCAGACTGCTTCAAAAGTAATTGGATGGCGATCCTCAGTGCAGATGGACAATGTCCTGAAGCATACTCAAAATAATCCAAGACTTATTCAGGCAAAAAAGTGAAAAATGTTACAATGGCCAAATCTGTAGGTGAACTCAAGGACTCAGGCGCAGACAGCCAACTGAAAAGCAAACCAAAGTTTATAATCCAAAACAGAGACGGGCTGGATGGGTCAAGGACCAGAATGAAGGAATGTGGAACTGAATCACAGAGTAGGTGCCTCATCAGAAGACAGGCAGAGCTCAAAAAAAAAGGGCAGAATGCGGTACCAAAAACTCAAAGTCAAAAGCAGGCAATAGTTCACAGTCAGGCAAGCACAAAAGTCAGAACCGGGCAGAATACAATAATCAAAAACTGGGACAAACAAGGTCAAAACATGGAACAACCAGGCAGTCAGGAAAAAGCTCATACGCTGCTGGACTGTTGCAGCGACAGACTCGCACAGGACACAAACAAAGGGAATAAACGCACCCGGACAAGCAAGTAAATAGGAATCAGGTGCAGAGTAGAGTGGGAGGAATGCAAGGAAGGGAGGAGCACGGTAAAAAACAATCATTCAATTAGAGAGGACAGCAGACATGACACATTGAAGGGAAAATTAAACAGATGCGTGTGGAAATGGAAGACAAAGTGAACACCGAGATGAAAACAGCAACAAAATAAAATGAGGGACACTGAGAAAAAAAAAACGTTAAAAAATACAACACAGCTTGCTTATTCTAGACAGAATCAATCACCTGACCTCAATCCAAGTGAGCATGCATTTAATTTACCAAAAGCAAAAGTTAAGGCAAAACATCCCAGGAATAAGCGGGAACTGAAGACAGCTGCATTGAAGACCTGGCGAAGAATCACCAGAGGAAAAAACCCAGCGTGATGTCCATGGGTTCCACACTTCAGACAGCCACTGATGGCAAAGGATTTTCAAAAACAGTTCCAAAATTTCCAATGGTGGCGTACAGAGCCAAAATGATGAAAATACTTATGGAGTTAAATGTATATCAGCTGGACACACCATACTCAGAAGCATAAAAGTGGGACCCGTTCATACTTTTCTGACACATTTGTAATAATTGACTGTTTTTTAAATTAATTTTATTGCACCAAGTATGGGGGCTTACAAATATATCAATACATTCATGCATAGTTACTCCAACAATATGTGTGAAACTAACCCTTGGGTTTGTGCACGTTACACATTACTAAACACTAATGTCTTGGAATCCAAAGGTATTGCTAAATAAATGCATGTTTCGTTCCAAGGGCTTTTTTCATAATAGTGCAGCAAACGGATCCTCTAAGTAAGGGCCCCCTCTTCCTACCTCATGATCTTTTGGCCTTTCAATCATGAAGCATATTATTCCTCTGTCAGAGCAAAGCCGGCCCTAATGGCAGAGGAGGCCAGCTGGGAGAGAGAGAGGGCAGCAGGCTGATGCATTAACATAATAATCACAATTCACTCTCATAGGCCCTGAGGCCAGACAGCATGCTAGGTAGGCCCCCTGTCGGGTCTTCCCAGAGAGCTGCCTCATCATTGCCTGTCAACTGGCGGCCCTCGCTGCCTGCCACACAGTATGAGGTTCTATCTGAACTCATAGTGGCTGCAGAGCTGTAAAATAATAAAAAAAAGTTTGTGTTATTTTACCAAGCTTCAAACAATGATTTAGTGAGGAAAAATTGTCAATGCTGCCCATAGTTTTGCCTTTTCCATTATTAAATTTTTTTTATTTCTATGCATTATTTGTTAGTTTATATCAGATTACTTACACCCAGCCATGTGTATACTGTATATGTCTCCTCCTATCAAGCGGCTTGCGTGTCTTTTAGACGCATTGTCTCCTTTGATTGGTTTACGTCCCGTGTGCCTCTCTCCCCAGCTGTTATGCATTTGTGTTTTCCCATTTATTCATTTATGTGTTGGCGCATATATATATATATATATATATATATATATATATATATACTTTGAGAGTGCAAGTTGCTGGATGTTTGCTAGCAATATGCCCTTCAGCAACCAGTCAGTATCTTTCTCTCAAAAGTTTATAGTCTTTGGAAATTATTTGCAAATTTTAATGATAGTTAAATACGGAAGTACTCTTCCTAAACCTATCAACAGGAACAAGCTCCCAAGCCTTACTTTCAGTCTCCAGGATGGGAACTGCAATCCTATTGATCATCTTCCAGTCTGTTCTGTGGCCATGTTTATTAGGAATACCTCCCAAGCCTTCTGCAGTCATCAGGATTTGGACTGCACTCCTGCTAAACTCTACAGTCCTGTCATCTGACAGTTCTGCTCTGGCGAAATGTGCACTCCATTTGGCAGCTGTCTCGAATTGCCACAGGCTGGGCATGGACACACCCCTTGCATTCAACCCTGTACCATCTGATCTTGACTGTGTCATTCTGCTCCGGGCTCCGTCTCTCTGTCAATACCATATTACTATCAATAAACCCTTTAATTGGATTGTACTCTGACTCCACCTTTGGTTCCTGGCCTGGATCATAGCACATAACCATCCACCCATTATTCCTGGTCAGAATTTCTGGAGGTCGGGGGTGAATGGGGAAGAGTTAAAGCCTATCTCTGCAAACTGACACAAGAGCTGAGGCAAGGCCGGCAGAGACTGACACCAGACAGAGACCTTAGGGGTTATATTAGACACTGCCCAAGAACAGAAATTAAACATATGAGCAGGAGTAAATACTCAGGGGGAAGAACACCAGGCATTTATCAATGAGAACAATGGGAATGTAGAGGAGACTGGGGTCCGATGAGCCACAGGGACCAATGAGCCATACCACTATTTTGCCTATTTTAAACAGCTCCATCATCTGTTGATTACAAGTAAGTGAGATGGCTCATTGATTCCTATGGTTCATCAGACCACAGTCTCCTTTATTACCCGCAAAGGCAATTCAGTTGAATACAAGAAGGCACTTAACACTAACCATGGACATATGTAGGGAAGATGAGGACTGGCAGTGTACACAGGGAATCAATCAAAGACAAATTCAGGGAGGGAATAAAGTGACAGGGGAAGAACGAACATAAATGTCAGCCAAAGGGAATATGAACATGAAACCAATACAGAAGGATCATGTCCAAGTCACAATACAGACTGGAAAACAAGCGAAACAACAGGAGACACAAGACAAAGCTCACCAGGATATTGCAACACCAAAAAAGGAGCCTGCAGAAAGAGTGCAGAGAGCAGAGAACACATGCAACAAATGTTAAGGGGAAATGATAATGAGAGAACTAATGAGAGACAGTTGAGAGAGATAGTTGAATGTTTAGGAGAGATAATCGGCTGACAAGAGTGAAACAAGGATGGCACATCACAGACAATCGGGAGAACAAAAATGGAAAATTTTAGGAGAGAAACATTTCATTTGTGCCATGTACTGTGCTGTTGTTTTGACATGGACAAGCAAAAGCCCACCAGTAATTTGCTCGTGCTAAAAATGCCAAAGCTTTATGCAGCAATAGGCAGTGATAACAGGAACAAGTTCATCTGTTTTTTTCATTTCCAAAGGATGCAAACAAGTAATGAATTAGGTAGTACTATTTGTCACTGTAATATTCCATACCAACTGTATGGAGCTACCATGGAGTTTTGTTTTGCAAAGCCATTCTGGTTAAGTTATGCTAGCTACAGTAAAATGCATGACTTTATTGTGTTTATTATTTTTTATGTTCTCATTTATACCAGGAAACCCTACATAGACTGAAATTATATGAAGTATTTCCTCACAAAATGCAATATATTCATTTGAAGCATTTTTAGAAAAATTCTCATTTCTGATAGGACCATTTTGTCACAAAGAGAAATTTTATTGAGAGCACACAGGCATACAAGCGTACGTAGGGTTTGGCGACATGGCTGTTCTGAAAGATCCCTGCCCGTCCAAGCATGGAACCGAAGGCAGGGAGCTGCTACTATCCTCCAAAATAGAACCATGCCAGGCTTGAACAGAGAATAAATTATGAAGTGTTCAATGTGTAGTGGCAGCCCGGCAGCTGGCATGATCTCTCATGATGCCAATACAAGAGAGATATCCTAAGCAAAGTGTACTATATGTAGTAACAGCCTGGCGGCTGGCACAGTCTCTCTTGATGCTGATACAAGAGAAATATACTATGTGAAGTGTTCCATGTAGTGACAGCCCTCTGGTTGGCAAAATTTCTCTTGAAACCTATACAACAGAAACATACTATATGAATTGTACAATGTGTAATGACAGCCCTATAGCTGGCAACATTTCTCTTGAAGCTAATACAAGAGAAATATACTATATGAAGTGTACTATGTATAGTGACAACCGGCAGCTGGCACAATTTCTCTTGAAGTCAATACAAGAGAAATATACTATATGAAGAGTACCACATGTGGTGTCAACCCGGCAGCTGGCACAATTTCTCCTGATGCCAATACAAGAGAAATATACTGTATGAACCATTTAATGAACTAGTTTCTGAAATGTTAGATAGACTTTAGAGATAGGAAAATGGTAAGCCTAGCTAGGCTGAATGGCATGTTCTCAGCACTCATGTTATGTTATGATAGTAGTATGTGTAGTGAGCTTCACTGATCACAATTGCAATGTTGTCAAATGCCTTAAAACAATCCTTGAGCTCATTAAGGCCAGAACCTGAGAGCATTTGTTCAAAGACACTATGTGTGCCATGCCTCGCCTTTCCAGACCCCAACGTGATCAAGTCATTAGGCTGTGGATGGCTGGAACATCCCAAAATCACATCGCCCAGCATTTTGGGGTAAGCCAACCCACAATCTCTAACCTTGTGGCTCATTACCAGGAGACTGAAAGCACCAATGATCGACCCCAACCTGGTCAGCCTAGGGTCACGACCCCAGCCCAGGACAATCAGATCCGCCTCATCCACCTGAGAGATTGGTTTCGAACCTGCACCAGGATGGCTCAGGACACCCTAGGAATCCACAGACTAAGGATCAGCAAAAATGAGTCGCTGACTTGCAGAGCGAGGGATCAGAGCCCACAGGGCATGTGTTGGAATGCAGCTTGATGCACGGCGCAGGGCTACCAGGCTTCGCTGGGCTGAAGAGTATGGTCAGATACGAGTTCCCAACCGATTCTGGAGGAATGTTGTCTTCAGTGATGAGTCTAGATTTTGTCTGTACCGACATGATGGAAGACAGAGGGTCTACAGACGACGTGGTGAGAGATACACGGCCCCATGCATTGCTCAGACAGATCGCTTTGGAGGAGGCTCGGTGATGGTCTGGGGTGCCATTCGGTGCGGCTGCAGGTCCGACCTGGTCATAATCAATGGAAATCTTAATGCAGCCCGGTACTGTGACCCTGTCATCAGACCACATGTCGTGCCTTACATCACAGACCACCCTGAGGTCACGTTCATGCAAGACAACGCACGACCTCACTCAGCACATGTGACTCACGCAGCTCCTGGCCCAGAATGGTGTGCGAGTCATGGAATGGCCACCTTTCAGCCCTGACATGAAGTGCATCGAGCATGTGTGGGACCTGTTAGATCGACGGGTTCGGCAATGCACTCCAGCGCCCAGGACGAGGGCGGAGCTCCAAGAAGCCCTTCTCCAGGAGTGGCAGGCCATTACCCAGCAACAGCTCAACAGAATGGTGCTGTCCACGCCAAGACAAGTGATGGCTTTGTTGCAGGCACGTGGCGGTCACACTCGGTAGCTACTGAGATTGGAATTGATCTTCGTTGTTGATTTTGTTGTTAAACCTGTCATTGTTGATTCTTTTGTCGTTCTTTTTTTGTTGATGTTATCTGACATTTTGTCGAAGTTGTTGTTATGGGTAAAGTCAATAAATGGTTACAAATTTGAATCAGAGTTTGGCTACAATTCAGGTTATAAGTTTTTAAAGTCCATCAGTGTATGAAGAGCATTCATGAATCTGAAAGCTGAGAAAGCTGGTAGAATCCGCCCAAAAAGCAATGATACAGACATAACCGAAAGACAAGAGGCGAATGACAGTGTGCCTTTGGAGCAGAGACCACGTGGTCATGTATTTATGGCTTTTGGGTCAACCAACTGGCACAGTTATAAGCTATAGGACATTCTGAACAGGGAGAGGCAAAACGATTTTGAATGAAATGGGCAAATGACCAAAGCGCGAGCTAGTTTGCTGCCATGGGGTATATTGCTGAAGTATCAGCAACATGCTGCCGCACCATGGCATTGCTGAGCGTGCACAAGATAAGCCAAAGCTTGAGGATGTGAGCTTGATGTTGGCAAGCAACCCAAGGCTTCTTTGCCAAGCAAACAGACAGCAATCATAATTCTACCCAAACTAGGGTACTAGTGCGTGTACAATTATGCAAAAAAAACATTACTGCCAAAATTACAGGAAAACATGGAGATTTGGAAAAGTAATGCAAATATGATATTTCATATTGATTTGATATCACAGAAATTACAATGCCAACTGGAATGGCTGCTCTGAGCCCTGACCATTCCACAGCATTTCGTAGAAATTTTGGTTGGGACTACATCCGCTTAATACAAATTTTTAAAAATTGCTGAGCACTCCGGTGGGTTTATCCTCACAAGGTGTATGCAACGTGATTTGCGAACCGTTACCTTAACTGGACACAGCTACTAATGGCAGCACCTGCTAGGGATAGACAAATAACAGTAATAAAGGAGTAGTTGCAGCATGACTATTGGAAACAAGTAGAATTCAAGCATAATAACAGCAATTGATTTAAACATTAATGGTGATCACAATTTGGTCCAGTCATTTAACAGCAGTAAGGCAACCATCATCTGAATAACGCTTCATCTATTTTCGGCCACGGTTATTCAAATTACGGAATTATGAAAATTAATATGAACAATTTCCGGCGCCAAAAATACCATTGCTGAAAGAAGTAATGAGAAACTAACTGCTTTAAATGAACATGAGAGAGAAATTGCATTAAGGATTTTTTATAAAGAGTCAGAGAAATCGAAACAGCAGGCCATTGCTCGATAGACACTCCACTTGCATGACCATCGTAAGTGCCAAGACACAATAGGACACAAAGCCCCATGCGGAAAATCTGATGACGTACGCCAGGTAGCTGTTTAACGATGCGGCCGCAGCAGACTAAAATGTAAGGCCAGTGAGCTGAACCGGTAAACAGTATTTATAAAGCGTACAAATCCATGGTGAGCAAAACTTGTGCATTAGACCCCGATGTATAAATAATTCTTCTAGAGATGGCGATTGCGAAACTTAAGTTTGATTTGTTTTGGGCAGTTAGACACGTCTGATAACACGGATACAAAGGGCTTAGTTTGATTGCCACCAATATTCTATCCTGTGCGATCTATCCATGTTGCAACCGAGCTATTGTGCTTGCTACCTAAATTATGTCACTTGACACAATTTTTCTACCAGAGTTAAAGCACCGTGGGGAAGTGGATAGAACTTGAGATAACGTGGCGGCATTGGCGCCACAGCAAGTTTGCTAATTTCAAGCCTTACCTCCACAATATTTAAAAAGCATGAAGCAAATTAAAGCTAAGCAAAACACATAAAACCATGCACAAAGTACATCCATGGCATATTTAAAAAGGGAATAACTGGCAAATTGTAGTAATTTTGTCGATAAATTGCTATTAATTGGCCTGAGACAAGGCAAATGAAGTTGGGTCCACAATCCATCAGACCTAGAACGCATTCGAGCGAATCTCGGATTGAACATGCGCAGTCAATCCATGAGACGTCATGTTCGTGAACTTAGGTAGAAGTAGTGTTAACCAATCGAACCAAGCCAAGCAGTTTGAAACTAAAGCCCCGTTCCCACCTTCACGATTTTTTACGCCGATTCACGCCAATGTCAGATCGTGGCAAGTCATGGGGGTGTCGTAGTTGTAACTGGGTGGAGTCCTGAACAGTCGCAAAAGTTCGTAACAAAGTTGTCATCTCGTTTTCGTCGTGGCGCAAGTTTCAAAATGTTCAAAAAAATCGTGGTGGTTCGCGAGCTCGTCACGGATCGTCCTATATCTTAGCAATGTTGTAGTGGTGTCGTAACGGTGTCCTGACAGGTTGTGTTAGTGTCGTGATGGTTTGTGAATATTCCTATGCAATCGTCTTGTGGAAAATGGCCACGATTGTGGAAGATGTAGTCACGATATGCTACGAATGCCCACGACATAACAGGATGTGAACACAAACGAAATGAGACAGACCCACGATGAACAAAGATATTGTGATGTCAAACGGCTTGGATGCGAATAGGCACGACGCCACCATGACTCTATCACCAATGTGCCACGAAGTCAACATCGTGGCCGTGACAGAATTTTGTGCTTTTTCAGGCGGACGGATCAGGACTCACTACGATAATAGGTCTTGGGACATCGGCATGAATCAGCGTAGAAATCGTGAAGGTGGGAACGGGGCTTTAGTCTCTTGATCAAGTAGCATCCGTCCCAGAGGTTGTTTACAAAAGTTTCAATTTGCCATCACTAAATACTTCATGATAGCCGAGTGAATTAGGTCCAGCTGAAAGGCCAAAAGTTATTATTTGTAGTCATCCATAAGCCATCAGGCATGAACATGACTCGACATAAGAGTTTCAATAAAAGCTGTGAGCTCATTCAGTGCCACAGTAAGATAACGTTCATGATACGCTTTTGCTAGCCATATATCCTGACCATATGGAAGAAACTAGCGAGCATCCCAAATATAAAGAAGATCAAAATGACACTATCGATAACTCCTAGATAAGCCGTTTGTGAACTGGGGACCGGTCATCCGTGCCAAGATCATATTTATCTTACCGCCCATGGTCGTGCTAATGGAAAACTGATTGATTGATTGATTGATTGATTGATCAATTAGTGAGTGATGCTCAAGTCTCATCACAACAATCCTTCCTAGGCTTTGCTTATCCAGGAGTAAAAAAACAAGGAGTAACTAGCAGCTCGGGTAACTTCACAAAATGTGACATTACAACAGCTTACTGCACTGCAAGAAGAAGCACAGCCGTGACTCCATGAAATGTTTGCACTCCAGCACACTCATGTTTGCAAGATATGCATGTCCAATTAGCACGTTCCCGATTTAGGACAGTACCTCAGTACACTTACTGCATTTTTGAAAGCATACAAATTTTTTTTTTTCCTCAACACCCGGCAAAGACCAGCTTTCGAACAGTGGCGATTCGCCATAGGTGGAGCTGATCGCAATTCCTGCCGTAGAGGTAATTATTCACTGCATACATGCCAACTCTACCGCTTTTGGCGGTAGACTACCCCTTTCGGGGCGTTTCATTCTGAAAAAAAACGCCCCAAAAGCGGTAGTCTACCACCAAAAGCGGTAGAGTTGGCATGTATGTCACTGACAATGAATGTACTGCAACACTAAGCGAGAACTGGAATAGTCAAGCATTCTTGGCTGTGTCCGGATTAGCATGTGCTGCTCTAAATTTACAGTTTAACAAATGACACACTAATTACAAAAGGTTCCTTCACCAAACACATGGGCAATGTTTCGAAAAAAGCTACATTTTAAGACAAGTAAGCTTGCAGAGGCTAGCCTTCATAACCGAGCACTTCCAGCATAGCAGTACTGGCGAAGACCAAGAGCCACATCAACTCCGTTGAGGTGCAGTAACCAACATAAACATTGTTATACGTTGTAGAAGTTTGCAGCGATGACGAATACCACGAACCTTGTAGCAGGTGGATCTGTTCCGATGCAAGCAGTTTTGCTAGCGCCCCGAAGTACAGCTACTCAGGAAGGCAAGGTTAAATAAGCCAACATATTACTGGACAAGCAATCATGCCACAGCAAAGTCAGATGGCAGTCGTGACTCTCCAGAGGGTAGCACCTCCTCTACGTAAAGTCAGCTTGACTTTCACAATGAACATGAGAAACGCACAATTCGGTGGAAGTACAGTTGTAAAATATATACCTGACCACTAAAAAGGTCTGAAGTCATAATCTGGATCAGTATACGGAGCACACAATATGTTGCTGAAGCCTGAATAATAACTGAACTGATTTTAAGGAATATAGTGGTCATGCTGGAGCTTCAACTGAGGCCTACTCCAGGAGTAGGGTGCACAGTAATTAAATGCTATGAAACAGCTATTATTCTGGGAATAAGAAGAGAGCAGGACTATGATCTTTAGCTATAAGAATTGCTGGATATTTGGAATGCTCAATGTGGGTGGCAGGTTATGAAGTGTTTTAAGCATTTTGTCAGTAAAAGTGCACTTACTTCAGTTTCAGACATGTGAAGCATTTATTTTCAAAGTGGCCCAATACCAGAGCAGTCTCTGCAAGGCTCCGAGGGAGCAATCAAAACATGCTTTTTCCATGCTTTTGCTCTGTAAGAGCAACAAAAGAAAAAAAAAAAATATAATCTGCTGGATAGGAGAAGAGTTGAGGAAGGGTAACCACAAAATGCAAGAGGTCGATACAAGTGCCAGTAGAAAATAAATGTTTTACAAGTTAGAATGATGGAATGATTTTTAACTATTGCATGTGTGGAAACCAATGTTGATATGACTTAGCAGACATTGCAATAAAATAATGCTGCCAAAACCAATGTGCGCTTCTGTTTTTCCCTAAAAAACGTAGGATTAATGATACATACACATTATTTTGTTCAAAATCAAACATTACTAGTCTGGCATTGATGTTAGTTCGCCAAAGTGAGTCAAATATTTAAGCTAAAGTCAACTAACATTTGCAAATGCCCAAAGTAATGAACTAATTTATGGCTGTTTGCTATGTTACAACAAATCTATTGTAAGCAAAAGAAATATAAGATAGATAGCTCGTGTGTATTAATAATGACATTTACTTGGAAGCTCACTTAGCTTGTCCGATAACATCACAAGATGTACAATCCAGTCTGCTTTTATTCATCCACTCTAACAACACTTCCAAATGAGGTGGCCGCACTCATTTAGGAGAGATGACGTGTATACCATTTCTTACAGCTTGCATAGCTGGCAGTAGTAGCCTTGTTGTCTCTACCGTCTTTGGCATAACTGGTGCTCAGGTATTTTTTTGGATTGACAGAAGTTTTTCTTGGATGTACCATGTTGATCTTGGGTAATCTAGGCAGGAGGAGGACCAGGAGGGCAGGTGGCTGGTTACAAGGTGGTTTTTGGTGACCATTCTGAGCCTTGAGACATGAAAGGTGGTGTAGATGCGTAGTGATTGGGGCAGGAGAAGCTGGTATGGGACGATTGATTTTTTTTCTCACTTGCAGGTGTCAGGAAATGAAGTTATGGTCCTCATTTTAGCCTTGTTTTGGTTTAGATGGTGTCTGAAGTGTGTCTCATAAGTTTCTAAAATTCATTTTGGGTAATAAATGAGATATAGGGACACATTACAATTTACAAATTTGGAGTCATATTTGAGATTTTAGGGTGCTATGTGCAACTTTCTTTACATGTGTTAATTAATTTCTATTGACAATGTGCAAATGGTGTGTAACTAAACTTGGAAAAATGTGCCCTGTTCCAACTTTCTCAGGTGCCTATAACCACCTGGGGACTAATTTATTTGAGGAGGTATTGGGTTGAATTTTCCATAAAAATCTAAAGGAAGTTGAGAGAAATGAGAAACATTAGTGCATAGATTCAGCGAAATGAGAGTTGCAATGGAACCTATCTCAACATTAATGAAGAGTGGCTGAAGAGTTGCAACACATTTAGTTCCATCTAGTTCACTAACCATTTGAGTTATCATCCAGAAAAATATTGTGATCTAAGCTGGCATCGTTGAGCCTCTTGATGAAAGCTAATGTTTAACAAGCAGCGATTGATCATGCTAGGAGGTTAGCTGCCGCCAATGTATCATATAAATGTAGTGAATGTATCGTGCTTTGTTAACAATTCTCGAGAATGGATTACTTCAATGTGACTAGCCCATGTAATGCTAGGTTACAATAATACGCTTTATTGATCCAATTTCAAAAAAAAAAAAAAATTGTCAAAGTATAACGGTGTGACTACCTCATCTATCATGCTTAGTCATGTGTGTGAATGTGAGCAATATAATGCTGATGACAGTTCATGTAATGGCCACCAGTATCAGTAATGACAAAGAATTAATGAAAGTTTTACTAATTACCTTTAAGATTTGAAACTATGAATCAAAAATGAGATAATTCACTTTTCTCAGTTATATCTTATGGATAGCTTAATGTTTCCACTGAGGGAAAGGCATAATAACAACAACAAGCTGAATCCTGTTACTCAACTGCCTCTTTTATTCAAACACCTGAGTGGTGAATAGGAAAACCCCTTGGAGCATTGCAGAGTTATGGGCCTTGCTAAATGGACCAACAGCTGCACTGATGCCATCAAAGCTGCACTGAGGTGTAAACCACAAACTACTTAGGTCCCAGTCAGACATTATAACCTCTAGGCCACAGGCTGTGACAGGAAAATGCAGCAGCTATACTACAGCTTCTCCAGAGTAATAGGCAGCAGTCTAAATTATGCCTGTCACATCACTGATAAAACATTGCTTTTTTAAACTTTTTAATACAATAATGATAACTCAATTGTTGAAAACAAATCTTCAGAGAGTGAAGCCCATAAATTCTCAGACTAGAGGATAAAAACAATTATCTGTAAAGGGCAACTGCTGACAAATCGGTTATTCATTAAAAAAAGGGACCTAATAACAAAACATGGAAATGTGATAAATATGATGATAACAAGGTGGAGACGGATAGGGGACGTGGGTCAGAAGGAGAGGTTGTCTATCACTGCTACCCCTCCAGGGCATTCGCCTGCCTGCAACATTTCCAGGGTAGATTCCAGTCATACCACTAAGCTTACCAGATCTTAATGGTGGGCTGGTGTGTACTATCCCTTGTCTGAGTCTACAGCAATAAGTTTGTTATGTGTAGGCTGGCCAGCACTATCCACCTGTGGCAGCCACAGGGCTGGAAAAGACCAATCTTTCTCCATGGCAGCATGTAATGTGGCTGAAAAGCAGATTGAGTAATTGCAGCTATTTGGCCTGACCTGCAGCGTTGCATTGCAGTCTGTTCCGGCAGCAGAGCTGAACTGTCATTTGTGTGAGGTTGAAGTGAGTCTGGTCCACGTTATACAGGTGGATTGGCCAGGGCATACCAGGGCTAAGCTACAATATACAAATATATGCAGTATGCCAGTTGGCTAACCCATACAGACTTTTAATAATCACTTATTTAAACAACAAGAGATTCTGGTTGGTAACAAGAGCTTCCTCCACTTCCAAACGTCCACTGAAACGAAACTGTACCAAGTTATACCCTGAACAAACTTCATCTAATTTTATGATCGTTGAACAAAGTGTGTTGGTTCAGAGCCTAAAGAATGGAGATGGAACTGTTACTGTAAAGAATAAAATGTAATCCATCTGGTCTTGTGAAATATTTTAATGATTTCTGACCAAAAAAAAAAACCGTAAAGGACCTTTTGTTTCCACGGAAAAATATTAATAAACTATTAATCCCTGAATTTTATGCAACAAAAAAAATTTGGTAAAAAAACCAAAAAGCAGTACTTTATAAGAGAAAGCAAAGGATCCACGACTTAAGACAGCATCAAATGTATAAGGCTGTCAACAGCAGATCTAATATACTTGTATATGTCACCCCCTTTTGAAAACACCAAAGAATCCATACAAACATGTAATCTGTGTGAAACTCATATATGAATTCCCAGACTTATGCATAAATAACCTCAAAGTTAGGATTTATATTGACTATGAATGTTTTTTTTTCAGTGGGGCCTCATAAAGTAACACACTCTGTACTTAATAATTAATAGATGATTGACTGAATATTTTAGTTGAAATGCATGAAATCCATGAGTAACATACCATTAAACAATGGCTTTAATGTACACTCCATCTCACTATGCATTCCAGATATGCAGAAGACAAGGTGAGATTAAATGAGCCACACCTCTTAATATGGATACAGAAGGAGCAAATGTTTTCCCAAAGCCAAGTCCCTCATTGTTCTTACCTTTTTATTTCAGTATTTAAATTTGTATTTCAAGTGAAAGGATCTACCGTAAATATGTGCAGTTAACAATATGCTCATGATAAAATTAAAGGAAAGAAAGTGACATGCACAAGAAAACTATAACTTCCCAGATCCGTCTGAATTATGTTGTACAAAGTCTAATGTCAAATATAAATAAAACATCAGCTCAAAAATGTAATGCATCTAACCACAAGAACTACATCTCCCTCATTTTTTTCATGCCAAGGATGATCAATGTATAGCTAGGTATGAATACTGAGAATAATTGGTATTGATTGATTTATTATGTCCACAGCAATTCTACATTACTACTGTTAGCAAATGCAAATGCTGAAAATTGCAACCATTATGATGTTAAGGTTGTTCTGAACACAGTGATATGTAAATTCAGCTTCGTTAGAGGTTGCCATGAAGCAGCTTCTGTGTCTTTCAGTATCTCTCCTTACTGAACAAAAAAAGTAACCCTTGACTTCCTAACATGTTGCTAACCGCTGGAATGATGAAAAGTAAAATTGAAAGACCATATCCATGGCCTGCACAACCGAGACATGCTATAACACTGTGCTGCCCTGACTTCTCCTACAGCCAAAAACTAGCGGTGATTTTATGCCGAAAGAAAGAGTTAATTAGAAATACAAATTCTCCCAGATTGGTAGTAATGGGGTCTGTAGAATGAGCAACACAAATTTTGTGGCCAGGAGTAATTCTCAGGTACCTTTGATCTGCCAATCTCTACGGGTACCGTGGCACACCGCTGCCTGGCTTCTGGGAGATCGCCAGAATCAGACATCTGGCTGCTTTGTTCTCATTGGCTGATCCTGTCCCCGGAGGCCGCTCTGGTGACACCAGGTGCTGAGTGTACCCTGGCAGGGATGTGAGAGGCATATTTGGAGCGGATTTTAGATCCAAAATGGTCCTCAGGTCTCTATGGGGGCTTTGGGAGCATGCTTCCTGTGGGACATTTCCTGACCCGGTGATGACGGCCGGAGACTCAGACAAGCCCACCGCGGAGCTCAGAGCCAGGGACCAAAGCACTCACAGTATCACTCAATATGCACTGTATATCTGAGGCCAAATAATGTACATCTGTTATTTCTCCACAGTCAGTTCAACTTCCAGATTAATTATTTCAATGTGCATTTTCTGTATATGTCAATAATAAAAAAATCTATCTATCTATCTGTACAATATTTAGAATTTCTAAGAGCATAATACAGATATGCTACATGATTTTCATACTCTGTGAAACTGCAGCCTTCCTACATATTGAGCTCTCTTTTGACCTGTTATCTTGTTACCACTGACTTTGAATAGTTCTAGATGAGCTCCTCTCTTAAGTGGTAGTTTAAGGGTTAAGAGAACACTGTAGCCTTAGCCAGTGACAAAAGCTTGTGTACAACACACTGAACAATACAGTCACGCCATTGATTGAAGCACTGTCTTCTCTAGCGCTCAGAGTTTCCACGCTGAATAGAATGCTGTAGTGTCCCATAAATATTACATAAACTATGGATGCAATGCAGGAATTAATGAGCAGTGTGTGAAGGTGCAGTGTATTTGCCAGGTCCCAGTGGGCATGCTCAGTGAACACCGTGCTATGACAGTTACCCGCCCCCTCTGGATCTTTGGTGTCACCCAGTTCAGGGAGAAGCCTGCTGCCTGGCTGGCTACTCCTCCATTCCCACTTTGCTCCAGATGTTCTCTGCTAACCATCATCCAGTTTGCAGATAACCTCCTGCCACAGACTCAGACAAACAGTAAATATACCTCAATGCAGTGACTTTTGGTGGAACTGTGCTAGACTAGGAGAGTCACAGTTTATCTCAATTGCCCTGGCCCAATTCCTAGATGACAATCGAAGTTGGTAAAAAAATATATTAGAAATTCCTCCCGGCATTTGGTTACCTGTGAACAGCAGAACAGCACTTTTCATTTTCACTGGACTAAATCTCACATCAAATATAGCCCTGCAAAAAAAAAGTCAAATATCAGTGATAAAGAAAAAATGTAAGGGTAGATCAGGAAGTATTAAACAAGATTGTCTAATTTGCTGTGATACTTAGAAAGTTGATTGTTTCGTACTCTTTCACTTTAAAATGTACCTTTTTTTAAAAATAATTATCATGTAATATGGGTCTTAAGAGAACATACTCAAAAGATGACGACTATATGAGTAAGAAATACTGTCTTAGACAGACACAGCAGGGCACATTCCCATTCTTATAAACACTCTGCGTATGCCACTGCTCTGCCCTTCTGTAATGCAGGCTGTTAAAGCAGCTCTCCTGCTCCAATTCTACAGAAAAAATGCCTGTGCCTGCTGCAACACTGCATCATACTCTGATGCTGAGAGTTAACATTATCTACTACTGCATTGCTCTTGTCTGCTACTCGCTAACACCACTCCTCCACTCCAGAATACATTTATGCGCTTTCGGGGGATGGGGGAATAAGCAATCCTGCAACTCCCTGCTTTCTTCTCCTCAAGCTTAGTAGGCTGCAAGATGTGTCAAGGTTAGAGCGTCTACACCAAACTACCATTGTATCTATTAGCTAATACTGAAATTAACAATTTGAAAAGTTTGTTTCCAAAGCACAATATATCCATTTTACTCGTTTTGAGTAAATCAGCTTTTCCTATGTTGGGGCCTATTGGATTTTATAGAAAAACACAAACTTTGACCATGAAAACACCTTATAATATGAATTCCCCTCCCCAAAAAAAAAAAAAAAAAAAAAAAAAATTTGCTCTATGCGTAAGAAGCACTGGGCCATTGCTCTGTGGTGTTATCTCAATTTTTGTCATTTTGGCACTTATTCCGTTTTGGAAACAAACTCTTCACTTATATGTGAGTTGGCTGACCAAAATAAGAAAAGATTATAGTGAGAGTGCAAATCAAAGAACTTGACTGTATTTGCACCACAGTTAAAAACTGTAATCTAAAGTTTTGCTTTTGCACATTCCTTTAAACATTTTAACCCCTTTGCTCAGATAAAGATGCCGGTGTCCGTAAATTCCGAAAGTTAATTCCTAAATAATTGTAGCCCCTGGACAAAGTCGAGTGGCTACTATTGATTCACTCGTGTCGTCTCCGCCGCTGCCTCCGCGTCCGTAGACACTTTCTTGTGGACGCTCTACAGGCTGTAATTTTTGACCAATTACTTTTATATTTATTATGGACATGTGTTCCACTTTACTTACAACACCTAGTGATTTTGGTTGCAATGGCGACAGTATTGACCGAATAATATGCAAATTAGTGGTAAAACGTTGAGATTTCCTTGTGGACCCAGTGCAGGCTGCAATTTTTTGACCGATTACTTTCATATTTGGTATGGACATGTGTTACATTTCAATTATGACACCTATTGATCTTGTTTAGGTTTTGACTCTGAAGAAGACCTTTTGTTGAAACATTAGTCACCTGCACCTTAATAAATCGCCTAATATAACTGTTTGCTCCAGGAATCTTTCTTTTGATATTTGCATTTTTATCCCCCTCTTTCTGAGAGGCACCAGTTTTTGGCTATAGTCTGCCAGCAGATGCGTGTCTTTCCATCGGTTTCGGACATATCGATTTCGGTCGCCATTACAACAGTATTGGCCGAATAATACGGAAATTATTGGCAAAACATAGAGACATCCTTGTGGACTCAATTTTTGACCAATTACTTTCATATTTGGTATGGACATATGTTATACTTCACTTATGACACCTATCGATTTCGGTTGCCGTGGCGACAGTATTGGCTGAATAATTTGCAAAAAAGGGGAGAAGCGGGCCTTCGGGTGCTACACCCATACGGTCGCAGCCGACCGGACTGTCTAGTTCTGTACTTGAGTTTTCCACAGTCTCTGTGACACAAATAATGAGTTATAAAGCCTAAATAGGCTCATCCATAACAGGAAAAATGTGGTATTATTTGTATTCTGCACAAAGGGGTTAAAGTGCTCAGCACTGAAGATGCATTTCCTAAAACAGCTCATAGGTGCAGCAAACAGCTGAATCTGTGAGGCAAACTAACGACTTCACATCTTTCTCAGCCAACCACAAACTGCCTTGGCATCAGGCAGTATATATATATATATATATATATATAAACAACCCCAATTCTGAAATAGTTGGGACAAAGTGTAAATTGAGAATAAAATCAAAATGCAAGGACTTTCAGATCACATGAGCCAATATGTTATTTACAATAGAACATAGAAACATTTCAAATGTTGAAACCCAGACATTTTACATTTTTATCCACAAAATGAGCTTATTTCAAATTTTCTGGCTGCAACAGGTCTCAAAAAAGTTGAGACACAGGTATAAAAGGGCTGAAAAAGCAAGTAATATATAAGAGAATCAGCTGAAAGTGTTAGAGATCGGTGATTTGTATGTTTGTTTTTAGTTAGTTTCTGGTTTTAGTTTCTGGTTTTAATTCCTAGTATGTTTCTTGTTAGTTTTTAGTATTGCTAATTATTTATATATTTATTATATTTATTCGTTTAGAGCATGTATGTTTCTGGATGATTGCTCTGTCTCTGGTCTTCAGTGTCTTCCGCTCGTTTTCTGTCTCGTATGTCTTGCCTTTTTCATCACACTCTCTTCCCTGAAATTTCGGTTGGGTGTTTCCACTTCCTTCTCGCTGTTCTCATTGACTACCCGCACCTGAGAGTAGTTTATTGAGGCACGGGTGTTTAGTTAGATTAGAGTTAGGACTCCACCTGTTTCCCCTCTCTCTCCTATCACCGTCCTTGCTTTTCTAGTTCCACCTCTCTCTACAGCTGTCCTGTGTTTAGCTGGGATTCCACTTAATTTGTTTGGCGATAAAAGACCCACTTTTCCCTCAGCTTCTTGTCGACTCGTTTCTACCACAGCTCGCCTTGGTCAGTCTCGCTTTCTGCGCTCTTTTCTCGTTTCGATTGTTGAAAGCTCGTTTCTTGTGATTCTCCCGTAAGTCTTGTATTTGATTGTTTGTATTGTGTTGTGAGATTGCGGTTTGTTTGATTAGTACTTCGTTCTCCCTGATTCCCATTTTGTACCAATCTGTTTAATATCTCCTGTGTTCTCCCTTATCCCCATCCAACTCCCTTTTTTCCTTCCCCTTCCATTCCCTTAGTTTCAGCCCTTTTTGTTACTGTCTTTGTGCGGACTGATTCTCTGGTTACTGGATTATTTTGCTTGTCCCCTGACTTCGATTCTGCCTATTCTGCATTTCTCTGTTTGCCTGGCTATTGATCCATTTCTGTCTTGACCATGAGCTTTGTTAATCCTAATAAACGCCCTGCCGATGCTGAACTGCATTTGGAGTCTATGCCCGTTCCTTTCAGTACGAGTCGACCAGTACAGACTCCAGCGGATACTGCTGAACTACAGCGACTTTATCAACAACAACAGGTTGTCATTCAGCAGCAGCATCGCGACTTGCAGGAGATGAGAGCAACTCTACAGCATCTCACTCGGGGCCCCACCTTTCCCAGTCCTGCAGTCGCACCGGCAGAGGCAGCTCCCATTCGGGAGCCACGTCTTACTCCTCCGCGGGAGTATGACGGAGACCCCACCACCTGCAAAGCATTCCTGTCCCAGTGCTCGATCATATTCGAGTTACAGCCCCTAACCTTTCCTACCTCACGTTCCAGAGTGGCCTACGTCATCACACTCTTGACCGGCAGAGCAAGGGACTGGGGAACCTCGATGTGGGACGCTGGCCACCCCTGCACCCGCACCATTGAAGATTTCATGGCGGAGATGAGGGAGGTGTTTGACCGGTCCTACCAGGGGCGAGAGGCAGGAAGTGCACTACTGAGTTTACAGCAAGCCGGCTGCAGTGTCTCCGATTACGCCATCCAATTCCGTTCGTTGGCCGCCTCTACACACTGGAGCGAAGACGCCCAGTTTGATGTGTTCTACCGGGGGTTGGCAGAGAACATAAAGGATGAGTTGGCATCCCGCGAGCTTCCATCAGATCTGCAGGGGCTCATTAGAGTGGCCATCCAGATTGATTCTCGGATCCAGCAGCGTAAGAGGGAGCGCCAGAGCCATTCAGAGTCCCGACGGTCAGACCAGCGTGGTAACTTTCAATCTCCTCGGGGCGACTCTCCTATTCAGGAGACCGGCGAGCCCCGGGGGTCGGGAGAACTCATGCAGGTCGACCGTTGCCGGTTATCGCCACAAGAGCGAGCTCGGAGACTGCGCACGGGGGCATGTCCGTACTGTGGGCTGGCGGGTCATCATATCCAGTGCTGTCCCTACTCAAGAAGGAGGGGTGAGTGGGAGGATCGGACAGCTGGCTCAAGATAACAATGATCCACGTAAGCTGGTTTCTGTCACTCTACTTTTTGGCAAGTTTATCATTGACTACTGATGTTTTGTTTGATTCAGGATCAGACATCAACCTGATCGACGCCAACCTGTGCAACCAGCTCCAACTCCAGCCCCAGAAGCTACCCACACCGTTCCAAGCACTTGGCCTTTGTGGGCAACCGCTAGGTCAGGTGACCCTGGTTACGCCCCCACTCACGCCATTGTCTCCGGCAACCATCAGGAGCAGATCCGGCTCCATGTCATCACCTCCTCCTCTGCTCCCATCGTCCTGGGCCTCCCTTGGTTGAAACAGCACAACCCCACCATCAACTGGAGGACTGGGCAGGTGGCTGAGTGGAGTACTCATTGCCTGCGCTCCTGCCTTCAAGAAGGCTCCCCGCCAAGCAGGACGAGGGGGGATCCAGTGAGCCTCCAGTCACCCGGATTTGTCCAAGGTCCCCAGTGAGTACCACGATCTGGCCAAGTCTTCGAAGTCTCGTGCCCTGTCTCTGCCCCCTCACAGACCCTACGACTGCGCCCATCGATCTCCAACCTGGCACAGCGCCCCTAAGGGGGGGTCTCTATTCTCTGTCTCGGCCCAGAGCAAGAGGCCATGGAGAAATATGTGGAGGAGTCACTGGCTGCCGGCATCATCCGTCCCTCTTCCTCTCCTGCTGGCGCTGGCTTCTTCTTCGTTAGCAAGAAGGACGAATCTCTCAGGCCATGTATTGACTACAGGGGACTCAATAACATTACTATCAAGAATCGATATCCCCTTCCTTTAATGAATTCTGCTTTTGAGCTGTTGCAGGGGGCCACTATCTTCACCAAACTTGATCTATGCAACGCTTACCACCTCGTCAGGATTAAGGAAGGGGATGAATGGAAGACAGCTTTCAACACCGCTAGGGGGCACTACGAGTACCTGGTCATGCCGTTTGGTCTAGCTAACGCCCCTGCTGTCTTCCAAAACCTCGTTAACGACATTCTGCATGACATGATTAATCAATTTGTCTTTGTGTACCTTGATGATATATTAATATTCTCTCGATCCGAGGAAGAACACATATGTCATGTTCGTGCAGTCCTGCAGCGCCTCCTGGAGAACCAACTCTACGCCAAGGCAGAGAAGTGTGAATTCCACTTGGACACAGTCCCTTTCCTCGGATTTGTGGTCACTCCAGGAGGCATCCTAATGGACCAGGAGAAGGTGAAGGCGGTAAAGGATTGGGCTACCCCTACTACACGCAAGGAACTACAGTGCTTCCTAGGGTTTGCTAACTTTTACCGTTGGTTCATTCAGAATTACAGTACCGTTGCTGCTCCACTGACCTCTCTGACTTCCCCCAAAGTTCCTTTTTGTGGACCCCTTCGGGCGGAGAAGGCTTTTCTGGAACTAAAGCAAAGATTTACCACTGCTCCTGTTCTCCAACAGCCAGATCCTGAGAAGCAGTTCATCGTCGAGGTAGACGCCTCTAACACCGGCGTGGGGGCAGTCCTGTCGCAGCGCAATGGCAAAGATAACAAGGTACACCTTGCGCCTTCTTCTCCCTCAAGAGACTCAGCCCAGCCGAGCGAATTCACGACATTGGTAATCGGGAGTTACTGGCGGTGAAGATGGCACTAGAAGAGTGGCGTCATTGGTTAGAGGGGGCTAAGGTTCCATTCCAGGTCTGGACCGACCACAAGAATCTGGAGTACCTTCGTACAGCTAAGAGGTTAAATTCCCGCCAATCTCGTTGGTCACTGTTCTTCGACAGATTTAATTTCACCTTAGCTTATCGCCCAGGCTCCCAGAACAAGAAACCTGATGCCCTGTCACGTAAATTTTCGCCAGACGCCCCTCTCAAGGAGCCACAAACCATCTTACCCAGCCGTGTTGTAGTGGGAGCGTTAGTTTGGGAACTAGAGGATCGAGTCAAAAGGTCACAACCTTCTGGGGGGCCACCTACTAACTGTCCCAAGAACTGCCTCTTTGTTCCAGACTGCCTCCGAGCCGAAGTTCTCCAGTGGGCCCATTCCTCCTGTCTCGCCTGCCATCCTGGTGCTAACCGGACCTTGGCCATGCTAACTCACAGGTTTTGGTGGCCAACGGTCCGGAGAGATGTAAAGAACTTTTCGACGGCTTGTACGGTCTGCGCCCAAAACAAAGCCACCCACACGGCACCAGCTGGTCTCCTGCAGCCGCTGCCGGTACCTTCCAGACCATGGGCTAACATCGCGTTGGACTTTGTCACTGGCCTTCCGCCCTCCAGAGGTAACACCGTCATCCTGACCATTGTTGATCGCTTCTCCAAGGCAGTACATCTCGTCCCTCTTCCCAAGCTTCCCTCTGCCAGAGAGACAGCTGACTTACTCGTCCAACACGTAGTCAGAATACACGGCATCCCCTCTGACATTGTCTCCGACCGTGGCCCTCAGTTCATCTCACAAGTCTGGAAAGCCTTTTGTCAAGCCCTGGGAATAACGGTCAGTCTCACCTCTGGATTTCACCCGCAGAGCAATGGGCAGACAGAGAGGGCCAACCAGCAGATGGAGAGTGTCCTTCGGTGCCTCACTTCCCGAGATCAGGGGGACTGGAGCGAACAACTACCCTGGGTCGAATATTCCATCAACAGCCTTCCAACGGCTGCCTCAGGTGTGTCCCCTTCCAAGCTTGTCTCGGTTACCAACCACCTCTGTTCCCCTCACAGGAGGTCGAAGTTGATGTTCCCAACATCCAGGAATTTCTACAGAGGTGCGAAGGACGTGGGAGGAAACTCTGTTCCGCTCTCCTGAAAGCTGCTGACGAGATGAGTCGCCAGGCCAACCGTCGTCGCTCTGTTCCACCGCAATATAAAGTAGGACAAAAAGTTTGGCTTTTCTTCCAAGGACATTGCACTAAGGACTGAAAGTCGCAAGCTAGCCCCCGTTTCATTGGTCCTTTTGTGATTGAGAAAATCATTAACCCTGTCTCTGTTAAACTCAAGCTACCAGCCTCTACGAGCCGATCCACCCAGTCTTTCATGTGTCGTGCATTAAACCTGTACTGTTTTCCATCCACACCCCCTGCCCCGACCAATCCTCCTCCCCAAGACTCATCGATGGAGGAGAAACATACACGGTGCACAAGTTACTGGACGTTAAATCGGCGAGGAAGGGGTCTCCAGTACTTGGTGGACTGGGAAGGATACGCCCAGAAGAACGCTCATGGGTTCCTGCTCGTCACATCCTCGACAAATCGCTCATCAAGGACTTTCACAAAAGGACTTTTAAGCGAGCTTAGACACGCCAGGTGGCGGTCATAGAGGGGGGTTCTGTTAGAGATCGGTGATTTGTATGTTTGTTTTTAGTTAGTTTCTGGTTTTAGTTTCTGGTTTTAATTCCTAGTATGTTTCTTGTTAGTTTTTAGTATTGCTAATTATTTATATATTTATTATATTTATTCGTTTAGAGCATGTATGTTTCTGGATGATTGCTCTGTCTCTGGTCTTCAGTGTCTTCCTCTCGTTTCTGTCTCGTGGCGTCTTGCCTTTTTCATCACACTCTCTTCCCTGAAATTTCGGTTGGGTGTTTCCACTTCCTTCTCGCTGTTCTCATTGACTATCCGCACCTCAGAGTAGTTTATTGAGGCACGGGTGTTTAGTTAGATTAGAGTTAGGACTCCACCCGTTTCCCCTCTCTCTCCTATCACCGTCCTTGCTTTTCTTGTTCCACCTCTCTCTACAGCTGTCCTGTGTTTAGCTGGGATTCCACTTAATTTGTTTGCGTATAAAAGACCCACTTTTCCCTCAGCTTCTTGTCGACTCGTTTCTACCACAGCTCGTCTTGGTCAGTCTCGTTTCTGCGCTCTTTTCTCGTTTCGATTGTTGAAAGCTCGTTTCTTGTGATTCTCCCGTAAGTCTTGTATTTGATTGTTTGTATTGTGTTGTGAGATTGCGGTTTGTTTGATTAGTACTTCGTTCTCCCTGATTCCCATTTTGTACCAATCTGTTTAATATCTCCTGTGTTCTCCCTTATCCCCATCCAACTCCCTTTTTCCTTCCCCTTCCATTCCCTTAGTTTCAGCCCTTTTTGTTACTGTCTTTGTGCGGACTGATTCTCTGGTTACTGGATTATTTTGCTTGTCCCCTGACTTCGATTCTGCCTATTCTGCATTTCTCTGTTTGCCTGGCTATTGATCCATTTCTGTCTTGACCATGAGCTTTGTTAATCCTAATAAACGCCCTGCCGATGCTGAACTGCATTTGGAGTCTATGCCCGTTCCTTTCAGAAAGAACATTTAGCAAGTAATAAAGTTAACTGGCATCAGGTTTGTAACATGATTGGCTATAAAAGGGATGTCTTAGAGAGGCTGGGTCTTTCAGAAGTAAAGATGGCCAGAGGTTCTCCAACCTGTGAAGACTTGCTTTAAAAAATTGTGGAATACTTTAAAAACAATGTTCCTCAACGTCAAATTGCAAAGGCTTTGAAGGTTTCATCATCGACAGTGCATAATATCATCAAAAGATTCAGAAAAACTGGACAAATCTCTGTACGTAAGGGACAAGGCCGAAGACCTTTACTGGATCATGGATGCCCGTGATCTTCGGGCCCTCAGAGGCCACTGTATCACTTACCGGCATGATTGTGTCATTGACATTACTAAATGGGCCCATGAATACTTCAAGAAACCACTGTCTGTAAACACAGTCCGCCATGCCATCCACAGATGCCACCTAAAACTCTGTCATGCAAAAAGGAAGCCATTGTTGAGCATGATCCAGAAGCACCGCTGTGTTCTGTGGGCCAAGGCTCATTTAAAATGGACTGTAGCAAAGTGGCAAAGTGTCCTGTGGTCAGACGAGTCCAAATTTGACACTCTTGTTGGAAATCCTGGGCGGTGTGTCCTTCGGGCTAAAGTGGAGAAAGACCACCCCTCCTGTTATCAGCCTTCAGTTCAAAAGCCAGCATCTCTGATGGTATTGGCATGCATTAGTGCATATGGTGTGGGACACTTGCATGTTTTAAAAAGCACCATGAATGCTGAAAGGTATATAAAGGTTTTAGAGCAACATATGCTGTCCTCCAGACAACATCTATTCCAGGGAAGGCCTAGTGTATTTCAGCAGGACAATGCAAAACCACATACTGCAGCTATTACAACAGCATGGCTTTGTAGTAGAAGAGTCTTTGTGCTGAACAGGCCTGCCTGCAGTCCTGATCTTTCACCGATTGAGAACATTTGGCGCATAATTAAATGAAAAGTCCGTCAAAGGAGACCCAAAACTCTTCAGCAGCTGAAAGCCTGTATTAAACAAGAGTGGGATCAAATTCCAATGGTTAAACTCAAGAAACTTGACTCCTCAATGCCCAGATGCCTCCACTCTGTGTTAAAAAGAAGAGGGGATGCTACACCATGGTAAACAGGCCTCTGTCCCAACTTTTTTGACGCCTGTAGCAGCCATCAAATTTGAAATGAGCTCATTTTGTTGATAAAATTGTAAAATTTCTCAGTTTCAACATTTGCTATGTTATCTCTGTTCTATTGTGAATAAAATACTGGCTGGTGTGATTTGAAAGTCATTGCGTTTTGATTTTATTCACAATTTAAACTTTGTCCCAACTATTTCGGAATATATATATATATAATGCTTGCGTTCTATGCTCAGTAAAGCGAATTGTTCGCACGACTGATTACATTCAAAGTCAATTGACTTTGAATGTAATCTGTCGTGCGAAAAATTTGTTTCGCGTCCAGTGTGCAAGCAGCTTAATACTACAATTATTGTCACTTAGGTTTTATCGTTCTTAGTGGGGGAAAGGAATGCAGCCTGATTGCTATGATCTCGTACTGAGTTAAAATCACATATTGAAAATAAATGTGTAACGTATCTTGCATTGTTGTCCATGCATGTTAATCCCAAAATTTTAAGCAGCAACAGGGTGTAATAATAGAACACGCTATCCATCGTTTCTCTTCCCAATGATGCAGGCAGAAGAAATAAATGAGCAACCGTCGTATTTCATTCCAACTTCATAAGTTTGAATGATGTGATGTAGTTTCGTTTTGAAATTCCATTCAAGTTCGCTAACGGTAATAATTTGCGAATGCCCGAGCTAGCCAGCTAACTCATGTTTGTAATGCTTAATACAGACGTAAGCGGTGCAGAAAACATGCCTGAAGCAGCAAAGTAAAATGCAACATTAACGCATCATGCAGATATAGGACAGAGGCTTCTTTATTCCAACATTTTAAAGGTCAGGAGAGGAGCTCATTTGATTGGTGAAGATTTGACTCGGCTGTGTTAAACCCACTCAGGCCTTGTCTCCTCCCTCTTTGCCACTTGCGCCGGCAGGAGGGACAGAGGCGGGACAGAGGAGTACTTGCGCTGGGCACAAAATTGCAAAATACGCCTGGATACACCCCCTCGGCGCGGCGCTCCCCCCATTCGCCGCGCCTGCGCCTGGTCAACGAATTTAGAGCCCGGAGTCCCATGAAGGGCATTTTCTGTCCCAAACCACCAAATTCAAAATAATTTTCAGCATTGATAAACCACCCCATGGCGTTCATGAATTGACCAGAGAAACCTGCAATATCAATTTTCTTTATGACAAACAATGATATTTTTAACATTTTTTAGTTTTTGGGTGGGGCCACCCATTCTGGGGCCCCGCAAAGTGTCACCAATGATTATAATCATGTGCTTATCAATGCACATTGTTGCTGATATATTTTCCTAATGAATGAAAAAATAATTTGATGAAATTGTTGTCATACTGCCAAGATAGGAAGATATTTGTTCAAAAAATATGTTCTGAAACGGAGATTTCCAACGGCTATGTGTGTTAACGACGGTACGTTTGACAAAGTTCCCGGCCATGACACACTAAGGGAATTTGCTGAAATTTGTCCTATGGTATGGCCAACATTCCATGAAAGAACTAGGATGTGTCGACACCGGTAACATCTTCATCCGAACACTTGCATCAGCCGACCTTTGTAAACCCTAAAATGGGGTGTGTTGATACGAAATGGATTGTGTGAGTATGGCTCTCACTTAATTCTTCTAGTTTAAGTTTTTTTAGTAATATAGTTATTAACTATGACCCTTATGATGTTTATGCTTAAAATTATTGCCTATACTTAGACCTTCAACCTGAAGGAGCTTCAAGACCACGATGAGGTGACAGGTCCCCTTGAGGAATAACTACCAAAAAAAGTTGAAAACAAATCTTTCTTGGGATCAGATAAGTGCTATGACTAGTCTGGGTAAGAAGCAGGTCTCAAAGTCATTCCATGCTGTGACTGAAGCAGTGGAGAAGACCATTATTCCTCATCATCTCGGTCCTGCTCATATATCAAGAGATGATGCTATATCACACAACACGCCTTTCACAAACACATTCTTCGGTGAAGTAGTCACTGTCATTATGAATGGGACGTATTTGTATATAAATAAGAGTGAAGACCATGAATTTCAGAGAAAGTCCTATTGCGGACACAAAAAACGAAAGTGTTTGAAGTTCATGGGCTCTAATTTCTTGGCGCAGCGCAGGGTGGCGCAGCGTGGCGTAGCGTGGCACAGCCCACGCAGTGGTAATTTCGTCCGGTGCAGCCCGCGCAGTGGTAATTTCTTGCAGTGCAACACCGTGCGCAGCCACTTTGGCAATTTGGTAGACGGACGTGCGCCGAGATGGGTGTGGCAGCGTAGTAGGGGGAGGTGTCACATATTCATCAAGACGCAGTGACAATTTCGTAGAAAAAGTCTTCGCTGAAGTTGCGCAGAGAGCTTGCCAGCTCCAACCTGGTTTACTTTCTGCGCAGTGGTAATTTGGCTGACCGGCGCACAGTGTGCACACGTCACCGAAACCTCACAGGCAGGTTTCCAGAATGTCAGGCACATTTCAATGCAATAAATAATTACAGCAACCACTATTTAATGTAACCATCTAAATCAGGACATAAATTATAGTATCTATATCGATTGTCCTGATGTCAGATTAAAGGCGGTTGGCACGCGTAATGGAAACTCCACCTGGCTTAATCAACGCAGCTGAATCTGTGATGCAAAATAATGACTTCACATCTTTCTCAGCCAACCACAGACTGCATATATATATATATATATATATATATATGCTTGCGTTCTATGCTCAGTAAAGCCGCTTGACACTGGGACGCGAAAAAGAATTTTTCCATACGACTGATTACAGTCAAAGTCAATGCAAAGACGGACAGGGTTTTAATATATCTCCGTGTCCGAAAGTCATAAAAGTTCGAATTTTTCGAGTATTCCAGGAATTAATAGACGTGCAAACTTGGCCATGTTTGTGTTCGACCTTCACATAATGCAAATTGATAGCTATCGACTTTTCTTGGTCTTTTTATTCGTGTGTTTTCTTCCGTTGAAGATAGACAACAGTCTTTATTCGGTCTCTCTTTTGAAAATTAGTCAGATGGATCGAACAGATTCACGCTTTATTTCCACAGCAGAGATAAAATAGTGCTTGTAGTCAGTGAGCAAATCAATTCCATGACTATTGACAGTGTGAATAAATTATCGCATGCACGATCAAGACTGTCCGAGGCGAAATGCAAAATACTCCATATTCGGCAGCCAGCAAAAAGTTAAAGTATTGGTATGAGAACAGATTTATGACAAAATAAAGAATAAAAATATATCACCAACAAACAGAGCATCCAAAAAAGATGGCCCGCAAATAAATAAATCGCAGTGTTCATTGGATGTTCTGTTTGTTGTTAAAATGTTTCTTTTTATTCTTTATTTCGTTATCAATCTGTTCTAATCGTCCTCTTTTTTTTTTTTTTTTTTTTTTTTGGCTGTCAGACACGGAGTATTTTGCATTTAATGTCCGACAGGCATTGTACATTGTCCCGCGCCAATGTCGACTCACTTTATTGAGCAGACCTTAAGCAGAAACATTGATTGAAATTCTCGGTACTCATCTTGAAGAACTGAGGCCAGTGGGCACACAACGTTGAAACAATGTTGAAACAACGCTGTTGGGGTTGCTTCAATGTTATATCAACGTTGAATCAACGTCGTGTGCCCACTGGGAGCCCTCTTATCAAAACATTCACGTTTAATATCTAAAACATTCAATAGATTTGAAGAAATTAAAAATAATAATCGACTGTCGGACATGGAGATATATTAAAACCCTGTCAGACTTTCGAACACGTAGACTGGGCGTTCAACGCCAATCTGTCGTGCGAAAAATTCATTTCGCGTCCAGTGTGCAAGCGGCTTAATACTAGGCTACTATTATTGTCACTTAGGTTTTATCGTTTTTAGTGGGGGAAAGGAATACAGCCTGATTGCTATGATCTCGTACTAAGTTAAGATCACATATTGAAAATAAATGTGTAACGTATCTTGCATTGTTGTCCATGCATGTTAATCCCAAAATTTTAAGCAGCAACAGGGTGTAATAATAGGAACACGCTATCCATCGTTTCTCTTCCCAATGATGCAAGCAGAAGAAATAAATGAGCAACCGTCGTATTTCATTCCAACTTCATAAGTTTGAATGATCTGACGTAGTTTCGTTTTGAAATTCCATTCAAGTTCGCTAACGGTAATAATTCACGAATGCCCTAGCTAGCCAGCTAACTCATATTCGTAATGCATAATATAGACGTAAGCGGTGCAGAAAACATGCCTGAAGCAGCAAAGTAAAATGCAACATTAACGCATCATGCAGATATAGGACAGAGGCTTCTATATTCCAACACATTAAAGGTGAGGAGAGGAGCTCAATTGATTGGTGAAGATTTGACTCGGCTGTGTTATACCCAAACACGCCTTCTTTGCCACTTGCGCCGGCAGGAGGGACTGAGGCGGGACAGAGGAGTACTTGCGCTAGGCTGCACCGGGCACGAAATTGCAACATACGCCTGGACACACCCCGTTGGCGCGGCGCACCCCCCATTCGCCGCGCCTGCGCCTGGTCTACGAATTTAGAGCCCCATGAGTGTCGTGCTCCCTGATGGCTATGTCTTGGATTCAGCTGGTCCGTATTATGGAAGTGAAAATGATGCCAGCATATCAAAGCACATTTTTGACACACTGGACCAACGGAAATCCTGGATTGAGGAGCACAACATTGTGATTGTCGACAGAGGCTTCAGGGATGTCATGTCTGTTCTTGAGTCCTATGGTTATGATGCACCAGAGGTCGCGTTAACTGAATATTTTCCGTCATTGACGGATTTTTTTTAACAATGACGGAAAATTTTGAAGGCCGTCCGTCATTTTGACAGAAAGTAATTCACACCCCCATCTAATTGGTGGTGGGTGTCATATTGTCTCGAGCACTGTCTTTGATCTGTAGGCTATGACAGAGATGCCAAGTCTCACGCATTTGGCGTAGGTCTCACACTTTTTTTAGGCTTATTCACCGTAGTCCGCAATTATTCAATGAACGCTTATTAATGAGATTCTCATGCGGAATTAAAATCCTTGTGCATTGAAGTTTCAGTTTCAGTTTCACTTGCGTGAAGGTGGACCTCACCATGGAAAGCGATTATGACTCCGGACTTCTCGTGCTTCTCTTTACTCAGGGATTGAAAACAAACAATGCATGTGTTTCATGATCATTTAAATTGCTTAAATGAAATAAGACCATTTGAAACGTCTTTATGCAATTTCATTGCTTTTAATCCCTGAGTAAAGACACGCGTGAGAATTCCCGAGTCATAATCAATTTCCGTGTCACTAGTGGGGAAATCCACCATAATGCACGTGAAACGGATTAACTTAATGCACAATGACTTGAATTCCGTGAGTGAATTTCTTCTGTTCGCTTTGACTGAATAATTGCTGACTACGGCACAGGAACATGCATGCCACTAAGAGGCGAGAGACTCACGCCGAAAGTGCGTGAGACTTGGCATCTCTGGACTATGATCCTGTATTCCTCATATTTTTGTAATATGATCATTTGCTCTTCATTTGTAAAATATGCTGCTCTGCTGCTGGTAGACGATTGGTCATATGCTACAAACACTGTCTCTGTTATCTGAACACGCAGATATCTAGGTCAGGAAAGCCCCGGTTGACATAACGAGTTGATAAGCAGCTTCGTAGGACCGCTTAGCGAGACTGCGGTTGTTAGGCTTAGTGAAGCCCAGCAATAACTGAAAGCATTGTTCATTTGCGCACTGTTACTGTGTGGGGGGATAAATCATTTGTGATGTTTTACAAAGTTCTTACAGCAGTAAGTTCGAAAATCCACGCAGTGCTGTATTTAACACAGTGCGCAATGTGTGTCTACATGAATCACTGTCGGCATCAGCTAATGCGTAATCTATAAATTATTCTGTTAATAGTTTATTTTTTTATATAAAATAATCATTTTAAAAAATAGAATTACAATGATGGATAATAATTGATTATGACGGAATTTTTATGCCCCTGTCTGTCACAATTACGGACAATCAGAAAGTGTAACGCGACCTCTGTGATGCACATATGCCATCTGTGCTAAGTGGCAACTCACAGCATGACACTGAACAGGCCAATGCTGATCGCCTCTGCACAAAAACCAGATGGGTGGTAGAGAGCTACCATGGGCAGTTAAAGCAATGGACATTTTTCAAAGAGTGGTCAACCTCAAATCATTTTATTCCAGTCATTGGAACCTTAGTCTGAGGAACAACTGCTTGTTTCAGTGCTGCGCGTGGAGTTATCTACCAACCTGACTCTGAGCGAAGAGCAGCAGATGTTGCGATCGCATTGAGGATGAAGTCTCATTTGACCAGGCCAAACTCCCTGGCAGATAGAGTTAAAGCGGACCCAGACATGACTCGAAAGGCAAAAGTTGTTTGGCAAGAAAATGGATGCTAGTGATATACAGTTAGAGTACCTGAAGACAGTCACATGTGGGGTATACCAGCTCAAGCAGACACCAGGTTATGTCTCAGAACATCTCACCCCTGATGGAGACTTTGAGGTGTGGGTGTGCCAGTATACACCAAACCTTAGAGGTCAGATTCACTCCAGACATCGGTCTCAGACTAAATATAATGTCTGGATTGAATACGACTCTTCTGATGAGGACGGTCCACTCGAGGATTATTATTGTGTTTACCCAACAGGTCAGCGTACCATCGGAGTGTGTGCCCATGTGGCCAGCATCCTGTATTATTTTAGATACCTCTACCACCAGTCACAAACAAAGATGCAGCCACAAACAGCCAAATTCAAATCTGTGATAAATTGTAAATAGATTATTTAATTTGTGAGAAATCTAGTCAAATGTGTATCAAATATATCATATGTTCAATAGGCATGACAGCAAGGTAGTTATTCCTCAAGGGGATCTGTCACCTTGTTGTGGTCTTGAGGCTCCTTCAGTTTGAAGGTCTAATAATAATTTTAAGTATAAACATCATAACGGTCATAGTTAATAACTATATTACTGAAACAAAAACTTAAACTAGAAGAATTAAGTGAGAGCTATACTCACAATCCATTTCGTATCAACACACCCCATTTTAGGGTTTACAACGGTCGGTTGATGCAAATGTTCGGATGAAGATGTTACCGGTGTCGACACATCCGCGTTTTTTACTTTGAATGTTGGCCATACCCTTGGGCAAATTTCAGCAAATTCCCTTAGTGTGTCATGGCCGGGAACTTTGTCAAATGTATCGTCGTTTGCACGCGTGGTCGTTGGAAATCTCAGAACATATTTTTGGAACAAATATCTTCCTCTCAGTAGTATGACAAATTTCAACAAATTATTTCTTCATTCATTAGGAAAATATATCAGCTACAACGTGCATTGATAAGCACATGATTATAATAGTTGGTGACACTTGGCGGGGCCCCAGAATGGGTGGCCCCTCCCAAAAACTAAAAAAAATTAATATACTCAGAAGCAATGAAAACGCAACACTCTAAATTTTGGTTTATTTTTGCTCAGGACCTGAGTAGTCCAATTTGAGTTCTTAAGTGACCATTGGGGTCACAACGTGTACCTCGTTACACATGAATGATCATCATGTAACTCAACAGTGTGAGTTGGACTCTCATCAATCCATATTGAGTACAACATATGGGATTAGGAGTTGTGCAAGTACAGTGGTTGAAATGAAGGAGGGGTTGTCTTCCCTCCATAAAGGCATGATAAAAGCCACACAAAAAACATTTTTAAGTGTCATAATGCCACGTCTGTCGACTGAACAACGGAACAGGGCCCTGGGTATGCTAGAGGCGGGAGTAAGTGCCCGGCAAGTGGCTCACCGTTTTGGGCGTAGTACATCCAGCACCAGTATTTTTTCAGTGTAGTACGTCCAACTGGGACGAGCTCTTTCATCAAGAGTACCCAGACCTCAAACCAGGCAGCAACTCCAGAATGCACTACAGGCAGAGTGGCGACAACTTCCCCAAGACAACCTAAGACGCTTAGTCAGGTCCATGAGGAGACGTTGTACTGCCTGTGTGGATGTTCGTGGGGGTCACACCCGATACTGACTGTTCTTTTGAGTTCATTTTTAAATGTGTGTTCTATTCAGTCTTGTTGTGATTTTTCATTTTCAACTTGTGCTCGTTATGTTTAATGCATCTGTTTATTATTGTCCAAATCGCCCTATTAACACATTTAATTCATCAAAGTCAACCCACCCAACATATTTGAATTGTTAAAATAAGAAAATAAATTTGAGTCACAAAATTATTTGAATCCAAACTGGTGTTGCTCAGACGTACGCTCAGAGAAAATGAAGAGAAAGACATCGAGTGGAATATAAAGGGAGAGAAAACACTAATTACAACTGGGAACAGGTGAGTGGGTAAAGAGAGAGCGTGAAGGGAGGTGTGGCTATAAACAAGGATATGGGGTGTGTCAGATAAACAGAAAGGGCAGGATGTGTCATTGACTGGGAAGAAAACAAAAAAACATGTAGCGAGTGACAGGTAAAGTAACACAAAGGAAACTGATACATAAATCAACTAAGGAAATACACATACAACAATGGAAAACCGTAAAGTCAGGGAAAAATGCACAATAAACATGAAAAACAATAAACACAGACACTCAGGCCCTGAGAGGTCACAATGAAAGGAAAAGACATCACACTATACAATACAAAATAGGTGATGTGTGTGGAGCACAACGGTGCTTTACCAGTACATATTGGCAATGCAGCTCCATCACTCTGTCATAGTTCCTCTCAAACGGGCATTGCAGAGTTGCTTCAGTGAAGTTTGAGTTTCTCCTGGCAACTGTTTTATCAATTTAGCAGACATTGCTCCATATCATTGCTATTTATGAAATTTGGGTTTGGCAGATTTTAGTCATTAGACTATCCCACGTTCAAATAATTCTAATTACTTTGGAGAGTAAAAGTATTCAACTGAGAATAAACATTATCTATTTTCATCACAAAGACACATGCAACCAGTAATTGTTCAAATTGTCAACAACTGTACAATGTCATTTGCTTTAATGTGCTAGAACATGTGCAAATGGCACAAAGAATGAGAAATTGTTGTTCTGTTGGGCTCAAGTATCAAAATCTTGTGCAGAATTTAACTTTTTCTTTTTTCTGACAACTTCAACTCTTATTCAAAAGTTGAATAAAGCAACTGATAAGAGCTTCAGAAGACCATGCATTGACATGCATAAGAAATTTAGGTTAGAACTAGCATCTTAGACCATCTATGTTTGTATGTTTTGGCTCACCATTTTCCAAGTCCTACATCAAACTAAGATTTCATAATCTCAAAGGGTCCTTCCTCTTATCCAAACTTAAACATATTCTGCTTATTCCCACAAATGGTCATTGGCACAACTATCAGATAAAAAAAGACCTTTATTCCAAGTTTAACTTTACATTTCATGCTGGCAAACCCACTTAATTCCATTGCTTTGAACTATTTGCTAACCTATGCTTTATCATGATGTGCGGTGTTCTAAATTACTCATAATACTCCAAATTCAGTATGACAAAAGTAATTAAAATAATGTTAAACTAACATCTTGTGAGTAATAGTACTTTCTATGATGTATCCAGTGTTTGAAGGCAGTCAACAGCACGATGCCTACACACTTGCTGGGTTCAGTCTCAACTGCACAGCCACTTTTCAATTTTTCACTAAAATTAAGTTGACTAATCAACTACCCAGCCTTTATAGGCTCACCAAGAGACATTTACATTTACCAATACTGAGCCCCATTAGTCGGGCTTCCACCTACTTTGAGGTTTTGTATAGGTCTTAGATTACTTGAAAAGTTAAAACTATTCTCTTGGCTGGGAAGAGTCTGGGATTCATCGCTATGCAACATACCGTGGTTTTTTTAATCTATTTTCTCAATAAATGTAATGAAATGTAATGTAACTCTGTCGATGAATGAGTCCCCTACAAACTCCCCATTCTTCATGGAATGGCTCGATGGGTTCCAAAACTGTTATAGTAACATATTCATTATCTGATTTATCCAAAGATTGTACATGGTTGTGATGCCACCATGATGGGAATTCATGCCACCAGAAAACAGCACCAAACGTGCATTTGAACCTACTGATGCGAACTGTTTCATACACAAATGCTAAGTATGCACAATGAATGGCATTGTATTTGGTGGAGCTCTGCAGCAAGATTCAATTGAGGAGAAAAAAGATCATTAGAGGTGATGAGCATAAGGCTGGGAGCAGTGACAGTGTGACAGGAGAGAGCTTTTTAATTTGTAAGATCAGACGGTGACAACCTCCATCAGAGGGGAGCTGAAGCCTTTTCATTTGCATGGAGGAGGAAAGCAGGTCAATTAGCATCAAACATTAGACAACGGATGACAAGCCCCACACATTATCACTCGGGACAGTCAAACTAATGAGAAAGGAAGCGGAGATATCACAGCGCATTGGACAGAACCTCTATCGCTATCTTCTACTGCTAATAACTGGTAAAGCGTCATGTGTGTACCGCACTGTCAGGTACCCTGCACTCATTTATCAATACAATCGCTTGTTTCAGTGCAAAAGGTTGCATGGATCTACAATGGATATAAAATTGATGCACTGACTTGAATTGTCAGTGTTAATAAATTTATTCCACAGCACACAATTTAGAGTCAGAGTTTTGAAGTAGAAACAAAATAACCAGATCTCTTGATATCTTTCTAATTTACTGAATGGATATCCTTGAGTCCAGACTTTGTGGTATATGTTATTGTATCCCTTTGATCAAAGAACACTCTCAGATTTTGCTCAATTTTAAAGAACAACCACACCGGGTAAACAGAGTTAATATCCACATTCGTTGCACCTGTCATTAGAATCTTATACACCTTTGCACCTGCTTTTCTTACCCACTTTTGCTTTTGAACATGAATCAATAAAACAAATTACAAAACAGTGAAAATACATTCAGAAAATTCATCCTTTTTAATAGGCTACCTGAGAGTTGGATTATATGCCAAATCCTTAAGATTGTGACATGGAGACATGGGGCCTCTTCTCAATAGCCTAAACACAGTGGAAAGTCAGAAGGTGAGAATTCCTGCAATATCAAAAGAGACACGATTCCAAAGCCCCTTCTGCGCATTATTTGATTTGCTGACGGGAGCACTGGGCTTTTTCATATTGATTTTGAGAACCTAAAGGAATGTGACATCATTATGAGGATTGACCTTATAATCATCCAATGCCCCGCAGCCTGTGTGAATCGCACCAGCTCCAGTGCTTCTAATGTCTCCCTGAAGGATGTTGCAGGCAGTCTATTGTCTGGAAAATTGGAGTGAGTTATTTGTTTTGTCGACCTTATCTCTTGCCCCATTTTCTTTTGGTCCAGTCGTCCAGTTAGTCCACTCCAGGGTTGTGCCATGTTTGACTGGGTTGCATGTCATGGGAAAATGGAATCGAAGGAAAATGTAATGCGATTGGTCCAGAGTTGAGCCCTATTACCCGCATTGTAAAGTTATCCTGATTAATATTGTACGGACAGTGTTATGATCTGATGATGGTTTGTTTGAGGCATATGTTCAATAATAATAATAATAATAATAATGGGTGGCACAGTGGCTCAGTGGGTCGCACTGCCATCTCACAGCGAGAAGATTATGTGCTTAAATCCAGCTTGGGGTCTTTTTTGTGTGGAGTTTACATGTTCTGCGCATGTTTGAATATGTTTATAGTTTCCTCCCACCACCCCAACACATGAATGTCAGGATAATTGGACACTCTAAGGTATGACTGCGCAAGTGACTGGTAAGTGCATCCTGCGATGGATTGGCAAGCTGTCCAGGGTACAGAATGTCCCTGCCTTTCGCTCGTAGTCAGCTGGGATAGGTTCCAGCGACCCCATGACCCTACTGAGGAAGAGGAAATGGAGCTCTGACATTTCTGACTGGCCATGGAGTCAAGCTTTCATATCAATGTAGAGCAGCTGCTTTGACCCACTGGAAAGTCACCTCAGTGCTTTGCTGTCAGTGGATTCCTTTACCGATAATTTGCGACCACATGGTAAATATTCTTGAAGTATGTTAGAAAATTTGATATTGGTCATTTTTTATGACTAAAAAATTTCCTTTTGTAAAAGTCAACAGTCCTCATATAACTCTGATCCTGTACAATGGGGATTTGTTCAAGGAGAGCTATATGTTAAGTATCTGCTAACAAAGACACATTAGCCATCAAACAACCAATTGGCCTGCTCCTGGGGCGTGTTGCATTTCTATTATTTAACTGATGGGGTTTTTTTTTTTTTCCACAGCAACTTACAGTAAGGTAAGTCCAAGCAGGAGCCGGTCCCCTTGAATAAGAACCAATTGGTTCAAAAGTCTTACTGACACTCATCTTAATGTCAACTTGAACCACCAACCCTCCAGGTCCGAGTCAAACACCTGAGTCACAGGGCTAAAGGCCACCCCTAGCCCCATCCGGCCTGGACCAACCCTATGATAGTTGAGGTGGAAAGATCGCTGTCCATGGTGCTGTTATGCCACTAAAATTAATACTGCCCATAGTGCTACAGCACAGGCAAAATTTACAATGTCAAAATTTTAGAAAGAAGGATATGATTGAACATTCTTTGACACTTTTTGTGGTTCTTTAGCACCTGTAGTCGATACTAAGCTTGCTACTAAACTAGACGTTGTCTGTTCCAGGTGTGCCCATGCATATTCTAGCAAGACTATGCCAAATTGTATTCTTCAGGGTAAGTGCATGGCAGTGAAAGCAGAGTGTGCAGGTGCTAGACTGGCCTGCCTGCAGTCCTAAGATCTTCATTATGAAAACTTGTGTGGATTTCAAACCTGAGTATTGCATACACTAAAAAGAATAAATAATAAATAAATAAAACAGCCTATGGTAAAAACAGAAGGTGAGCTAAACTGCATGCACCATCTCAAATTTTTTTTTCTGTCAGGTTTGTCCTTATGAATCCAAAATTCTAAATGAGATCCCAGATCTGTTTCCAGTTGAAAATGTGTAAGTTGTATTATGAGGCAAAATATGCAGCAATGCACAGAATCTGCATAATGGATAAATGGGGGAATATTCCTAATGATAGACTGGACAACTGGTGTCCTTAATCGCGAAAAGCTTAATGAGCGTGATTTAAGAAAAAAAAAACAAAACATGGTGATATTACATTGTAATAAACAGTTGACTCTGCCAACTTTTTTGGACTCAATCATCACATTATACATATCCAATAGGCAACTAAATTTGTGCATTTGCATTAAAACATTAGATAATGTGCTGTTGTAGTGTTTTATTTTATTTGCATTTTTAGTGAATTGCCGACTTTCTCAAAACTAGGGTTATATATGAATGCTCTAGCCACAAAAACTGATAATAATGCTGTGGTTAAACAAAACAGGGTCAAAGATGTAAAATACAACCACTAACAAAAAAAAAAGTTAGAATGCTATGTTTAATTAAAATTAAATCATGAAAGCAGTGAATTGTAAATTATCTTTGACATACATTGTAATACACTGAAAACTAGAAGGCACTTTGAGAGTGCATTACCTCGGCCATGTTTAAATTCGTTGATGGAGGAAGTATGATTAAACATGAGTGTTTAATGAGTATGACCAGTGCTGTTTTAATCTGCATAGAAATTCTTTGGCTTTTCTGTGTCACAATTTGTTGACTGAAGAATTATCATTGAACCTGAGCATTAAACAAGTTTCGACAGCGCCATCTTAAGTCTTTTAGCTTCTAGATCAAGAATATGAGCCAGGTCATCACCAAAATTTGGTATACACTTCCTCCTTAGCACCGTATCCATCATCACACAAAATTTCACTGACATCCATCAACTTTTTGAGATATCCTGTCAACTGACAAATGAAAAAACAAACAGTATTAAAGTGGGAAACAGTATCACACTTCTTTGTCACATTTAAAAGTTCAAAATGGGCCACAAATTCTCCATACGACACAGGTTGGGACTGTAGGCGGGTCAGTCCAGCACCAGCACCATCTTTTTCCACAGCCATGCCTTTGTAATCCATGCTAATGTGGTTTGGCTTGGCTTGTTGACATACGCTTGGGCGTCCCTGGAAAAGAGGTCCTTTTGAAGCATTAGTGGTGCCTTCACAGGACTGCAAGTTAGTATATTTAGAAAGTAATAAGGAGGCTCTGGGTTCAAGCCTGACCCCTAGCAGCTGGTATATTCTTTATAATTTCTGACTATTTGTGGCAGAATTGCAACACAATCCAAGTTTTGTGACTGCTACCACCCTCTAGGATTTTCAGCACTTTTGGTCCTTCTAGAATGCACTTTCTGTTGTGAGTCGCTCTGGATAAAAGCATCTACTAAATGCCTGTAATGTAAGGTAATGTAATACCTCAGCCGATCAGGGCCTTTCTGTGTGGAGTTTTCATGTTCTCCCAAAGTTTGCTTGGGCTTCCTCCAGGTACTCTCCCCCCCCTACCAAAAAAAAAAAAAAAAAAAATACAATTACTGTAGGGCCACTCATACTGCTGCCACTGACTGGCTTTAGAAATGGAATTGCTCCCTGGGCACTGCACTGTTGCTGCCCACTGCTCCTAAGTTACTAGGATGGGTCAAATGCAGAGGACAAATATACCCACTGTGTTCAATAGAGTATATGTTAATAAGGTTTCCTTTTTGCACAGAAAAGTTTTAACTTATATTTGTGGATCTAGCTTTGTATTATAGTACATGACAAAGGATTGCCAAAGTAATCCAGGGCTTGTGTGGTTATATCACTTATAGATACATGAACGACTGTCCTCCTAAGGAAAACAAATGGATAGTTTGTAAATGCAAGCAGCAAAATGACCAAAATTTCTGTTCAATTTACAGGTGTGTAGACATTGCATATTTCATTTTATAAAAGATTGAAACCAGTAAAATTCATCTGTGCCTTTGGGTTAGGTTCTGAGCGGCACCTCTGTAAGATCTGCAAACGCTGATGCGTGGGGGAGCCCAGCGACTGTATGCGACAAATGGCTGATAAGCTTAGTCCAGAGCCATGCCAGATAGCAATAAAGCTTTTGTGGACTTCCTCCCTAAAATGCTTGCTAAGGTGTTAACAGTCTTACTGTTCCTCTGTATGGGGGGTTGTTAGAGGGCTCTGGCTGACACAATGCCCCTGTAGAATCATATTACTGGCCTAAGTCTTAAGTTAAAGTCCAGTTATATTAATTTGGTTCAAATAATCTAAACCACTGGGAAGTGCATAATGTGCTTATATGTTAAATCATGTTCTTATATATCCAAATAGCACTTATATACTTATAACCCAATTAAACTATATATTAATTAATCTTAAGACTTTTTTCATGACAACTGCATCATATTAGTACATATTCATATCATGTTTGGTCTCGTTATTCTCGGGAGAATCCAAGGAGTTGAGTGGAGTATGTTTCATTCCCATTGAAATTATGGTTCATTCCCTTTTGGAAACTCCTGAGAATTTGGTCAGAATACTCTCTGGTAATCACCCTATTCTCCCCTCTCTGCTGAAGTGTTTTATTACCTCCTCCCCATAGGGGTAGCCCAAAAACCGGATTCGACCCCTTTTCCAGGGTTTATGGCCATGCCGCCTGGATCAAAGACGTGGTTTTGCTTAAAGCAAAGCAAAGAAACAATCTATTCTGGGAAGATCGTATCTGATCTGACGTAAGTGCGTGAGTAGCCATTCATTATGCGTATGTAGCCAATCTATATAGTCAGGAAGATCGTATCCGATCTCTCCCCGCACGTTAGTGCGTGAGTAGCCTTTTTCGGTGATGTAACAGCGTATTTCGAACTTCCCGCGCACGTTAGTGCGTGTATCCTTTTCCTCCAGGTATGACTTTATTCTCCTCTTCTAAATTATGCGTAACTTGTAATTGGCTTAACGTTGATTTGTTTGATTTAAGCTTTTGCCTACCTGGTGAATAAATTATTGTCATTCCTTTAAGCTTGCGTGGTCTCCGTGACTCCTAATCCTTTTGTTCTTTCTAGCCACGGACGACCCGGTACTTAGGGGCGAATCCTTGCATTCCAGACTAGCTAGCTGATTTTTTAAAGGTAGTGATGGGTTTTAAGTTGGATTGCAGATTACGGTCTACTTATATAAAGGGTTTATGTAGTATCGGTCCTGGGGATTTGGCCTTAAGGGCACCCCTGGGCTTATAAGCCGGTGCCTGGTCGATCTCCTTAAGGGGCCCTGTGGTGCACATAAATCTGGGTTCATGATATGTTTATGCCAAAGTTGCTACTATCATGGTAATTTCTTCCATCCTATGGAACTCTCACCGAAAAGATCCGCAACCGCGCTATTACCGGGGCGTCGGTTGAGTAACTGGTTTTCACGGAAGAGTCTGGCGGCTTAGTTGCTCGAGATTCACGCATGTGTCCCTAAACTATCAATTCTAATTCTAATTTGGAGTCAGATATTTAACGAGGGTATAACTAAATATGGTATTCTGAATTTATTATGGAGTCAGATTAATTGTAACCGTTGTGCTTTTGTGCCCCGTTGTTCGAACGGAGAAAATGTATCCATTTTATTGTGATTCGCGACCAGCCAGGACGACACGCGTGTTAATACCAGCCAACAGAACACGTTGAACCTTTGCCCTACAATTTCCGTCGTTGGTTATTGTTTTGTGGGTTTTACAGCTGGTGACTGCCCTCCGTGATGATGGCTTTCGTGTATTATACCGCAATATGTCGGTTTGGGAATCTTTGCATTTTGCGGCGTGACGGCTTATGCACACCATACTGGCGAGGCCTATAATCGAGCGCGTGATTCTGTTTTCCGACGCCTTCCGAGATGTTTCCGCATTGTGCTGGCTGAAGTGTGAATCTCCACATCCAATGTGATCCTGGTTTCTTGCGCGATCTGGCCGGCTCCATCAGTCGCCATCCACATGTGGTAAGTAATGCGGTGCTTTCTATATTTTGTAGGAAAGTTAGAATTCACTGCATAGAGACCGCTGCTAAGGGATCGACATATCCCCAAATAGGCCTGGGACCGTAGAAACCAGTCACAAGTTTTAATTCTATCTTTTTCGGGATCAGAGAATGGAGTGCAAGTTGTAGAAATGTTTGCTTGAGCCTACTTTGTTTTTTCTGTTATCTTTGTAGACTGTTCTGTTTTCAGATTAATCCGGGTCATTTGATATTTTCATGCTTTTGTGTAGAAGGTTTAATGGCAAGTTGGAGGTGATTGGGTTTCTGTGTGCAGTCGGGGGTTTTGGCATTTTTAAGTGGATGCGAATATCTGTTGTTGTTGCTTGCACATCGGGCTTGACTCTTCTTCGACCGTGGAGGTTGTTTGTGCTTTTGGCACCTAGACTGGGCGGTTGGGACAGCGAGGATCCGGTGGTAATGCCATAGCAGGGATAAAGCTTGCCACTGAAAGTGTTGAATACTCTTGGCCTGTTCTTGAAGCCAGGAAAGATTGTGTTCGAAGGTTTGCGTATGTGTACCGAAAGTAATCCGCAATTGTGTGCATTTGATGGATTTGGTGCAAGGTCCTGCTGTAACTGTGCAGACAATCTTGCCCAAATACTGGAAGAAATGGGACACTGGTGAAATGCCAGTGTGATTTTGAAGGAGATGCGTGAGGGGAGTGAGGAGATTAGCTCGAAATATCATTGGACTTCACGGATTTTATCGTTTGTAACAACAGACAGGGTGGATTAGAACCTTGTGTGCAACAGGCGGCAGCGGGGCTGCAAAGCTCCGAGGGCACGTTAAATCGATTGTATAGTGCAGGGAGTAAACTGAAGGCCCTCGTGTCAGTGAAGTATGAATTGACATACTGCCGTGGTACCGTCTAGTCGGCGTGCTGTCGCCAGTGTGGGCAGCACGTGGTGCGTGGGTGATAGCCCACACCTAAGCCAGAACGACCTCTGTGAACAGGCAAGGCCGGTCAAAGTTTCTATACCCATAGCTAAGTGGGGTGGGGATCAGACCGTCGGCTCCCACCTGGGTGGCTGATAACCACTACGGGATTCGGGGATCCTATCGACTGGGTCACCGGCCGGTCGGGTCGCGTATGGCAGTAAGTCCCTTTTAACCAAGGCCGCTCAATGTACAGTCAGGCCACCATAAGCCAAAAGCTTAATGCGTCAGTAAGTGGTGCTTCTGTGATCGGTGAGCTTTTGAAAAGAAGACGCCGGGAAGCAGAAGACAGAGTTCTGAACCTGGGGAGCCGGGCGAAGATCTCTGTGGGAAGGATCTAGCCTAGAACTGCGCCCTGAGAGGGAGGTTCAAAGGATCAAAGTGGGGTTGCAAGTATGTTGTTTAGTGCTCTGACCCGCATCATGGGTTCGGTTTGAGTTGACAAATATTTCCATCCTCTAGTCTTGTTAAACTTTGTGTAAAGGTAATAGCTTACGGTTTCACTGCCCAGGGTGTGCGCTCTCTTTGATCAGCGCCCTGAGAGAGATGCAAAACGGCATTCGAAAAATTGTAATAATTTGGACTCAAAGTTTAAGCAGGGTGCATTCTGCACCATTGGGTTTCGAAGTTGGACAAATTCGGCAGAAGTTTTCGTGCGGCAGTTTTCTGGGGACACGGACAGTGATTAGACTAACGTTAATTCTTGATTGGGTTTGTAATGTGGTTTTTCAAGCGGAATGTTCAGCAGTTTCGGTATGGGCTGAAGTTTGCTGTTCACGGGCCACGTGGGCTTCTCGGACTGCAGGTTGTTTTGCTTCAGGCGACTAGACTGTCACAATGCGGTGTGGGAGGATATGTGTCCTGGACATAGCAACGGAAAGCTTATTGCTGAAAGGGTTGAATATTTTTGCATTTAAAATTGGGAAATTGCCATTATAGCCGCTCTAAAATCTGCTTGCATTTAAGCTTAAAGTACGCATTGAAATATTACTTTTTGCACAAAAGGATTAACAAGTTGAACGCCCGCCATTTTGACTCGCTTTGTTGGGGAATATAACGTGGTTTCATCTGAGGCAGCCATTGGTTGAGTTTGCATGTGGGTAGGTGTTTCCTCCCGAGGGGGGAAAGTCTTAGCCGACCCATTTGGTCACGTGACTATTCGCCGGGGAGCTGGTTGGCTGATACAGCCCCGAGTCATTCCGTGTAATATGGTGACGTAGCCCGTTGCGGGTGAGCTGGTTGGCTGACCCGGCCCTCATCATAAATGCTAGTCAAATGGCGCTCTTCAAATCGGCCAATCACTGCCACGTTTCATGCTAGTTTCCGGTCTTCCTGCCGGGAAGGAGAAGGAGAAGGCGGAACCAGCACTAAGTCGCATGCTGTGACCACCATCTTGAGTGTGGCCATTCACTAACAAACTTGCCTTTTAACCGTTATAGTTGAAGCAAACCGTCTAACATAATTACGTTTTTTGTGGATTTCACCAACCACCAAATACGTTTATTGGAATTAATGTTTGGTTAACCATTGTTGTATACTGTCATTGCCACTAGTCATCAAGCAACATCTGGAGCTCTAAATGTCTAGTGGGACATTGAGTCTCTTTTGTCTGCCCCAGCAGGGGTACTGTTTATGGCCTCATGGAAGTAGGTAATTAGATTTAGAATGCCTACGTGAGTTGCCTTTTAGGAGAAATATTCTCCCTACATTTATTTTTCCTGTAATTCATTTCTATTAAATTTGCATCCGTCCTAAAGTATTGGAGCCAGATGGGTTTGGTCACTTTTGGCAAAGATGAATGTCTTTCTACTCATACTTGCTGTGTTTCTCACAGCCTGCCATTCTCTGCTTGTGCTCACTCTCTCTGATCCTATTCACCCCTCTGTCAGTTAGGACTATGTTCCTCGAAACATGGATCACTTCAATCTATAAGCCTGCACTCTTTATAGAGTGCATGAATTAATCAGAGTTACTAGTACATCAGTAACTCAACGATGGTTGCCTGCATTCCTACTGGATTGCATGGTTCAGCCTATTTTAATGTCTGTTTGTCATTGTCTTTTCAGTGTCTGAAGCTATGCAGACATTCACCCTGCATAGTTCATTCTCTTACAGTCTTCACACCTGAGAGCCTTGGTTTTACAGCAGATGTCTAAGGTGATGACATCCTCTCAGGGGTGGAAAAAGTTGCGGGGCCTGCTCGTGGGTAACAGGCCCCATCCGAGCCACTTTACAACCCTTAGTCACACGTTCGGCAAGCACACACATACATACACACACATACATACACCACTTGCGTTTCTCCATGTTTGTATGTGTTTATCCTGATCCGAGGGGAAAGCCATAAAGCATTGTTCCATTTAAAACTGGTACTAACTTCATCTGTTCTTTCTTTCTGAAAACAGGGGTGATGGAATCTTCAACAGTGCCATTCACTCATCCTCAGTCATTGTCCCTTTGAGGTGTCGTAAGGTTACCCAGACGGCGGGGACATGTGAATTGTAGGGTAATTGCATGCACTGCATTAACTTTTTTCATCCATTGTTTTCCACAGGACAGTTTGCTGGCAGGAAGACCCCCAACTAAATGTTTCCAATTAACTTTCACACTTTCTGATTCCTGCAGGTTGAGTTTTACCAGAGTACCTTGGTCATGTCTTGTCTTGGTCTCCCTTGTTGTTGTCAATTTGGCAGGGTGCTGTTTCTAAAATTTTCTATACAGGCATCAAGGATTCGAGGACCTGACTTTGCCATTTACACCTGAGGAACAGAAGCTCCATTTATATGCTTTTGGCTGATTTGGATTTGGGATTTCATCATAAACATGGTAGCAGAGCGAGGGTATGACACGTCAGGGCACAATAATCCCTGTCCACCCTTCTGGCTCTTGGGAGCCATTTCTTCCACTATTCAACTTATTATGGACACACATTCAAATTCCAACAATATGTGCACCAACGCTGGGCGCCGCCGGACCTCAAACATCTCTACAGCTACCGGACTCATACAGGACAAAGGACATTTTCATATGGACAAACTGCAGTTGTGTTTGTGATTGTGACTTGTAGATTACATGTAAAGAGTGTGGGTTGATACAAAAATAGGTTGAGAGGAATCAATCAAAATTCTATTTTATAATGTGGCATTTAATGGACTGGAGCATAGAGGTTTCTTACACTGAAGGCCAAAGGTAGTGTGCCTTAAAAGTTCATGAAGTGAGGTAAAACTACATATGCATTGATCCAAATAAGTCCCATTTACCTTTAATATTTTTCAGAATTAAATTGGGAATTCCTACAAAAGGGCTTCTGACCAGCCTATTATGTGTATCAGCCCCCTCTCTCAGTTAATCTCCAAATCATATCAGCGTAAATTGCTGAATGTCTGGACATATGAATTTCATGATTTCCAATGTTTCACCATATCACTTCAGTATAGCTCATGTAAATGTTCTATTGTTTTTTTCATCTGTAACTGTTTATTTTTTGCACTTTAAATCAGCTGCTTAAATGATTTGATATTGTGACCGCCATTGGATTTTTTTCCCTCTGGGGTTTTTTTCCAATTGGTTGGTTACTTAGTTAGTGGCACATATAATCTTTTTGCTTTCCCTAGTCAAGTGTGGGAAAGTTTTTGGTTTATGTGCTGGTTTGTTCTGCGATTTCTATTTTTACTGATGTTAGAAAAATTACTTTTCGAACCATCATTCCATTGGCTATAATAACATTCGTCCAATTGGTACACTAACTTCAGATAATAGACTCATAGAACAAACCTAGATAACATACTTTTAATTTAATTTTATTTTTTGTTTGTTTTTTCCTTTTAATTTCTTCACGTTTCATGTTAATAAAACGGTTGTCTCTCTTTCTTTTTAACTTCCCAAATCACACTTCACTAAATTCTCAATTATATTGCAGTGAGAGGAAACAATCCATTTTTTTCCATTTTATCATGTGATGCAACTGTCATGAAAAACTGAACTACTCAAATCTGGAATCTCTCAGCAAATATTCCTGAAGCTATTTTTTTTGACCCTGTGGGTGGAGCTTAGCCCATCCACACGCTCAGGGGGTGGAATGTAGACATTGCATATTTCATTTTATAAAAGATTGTTCCATTCGAAACCAGTAAAATTCATCTGTGCCTTTGGGTTGGGTTCTGGCGGCACCTCTGTAAGATCTGCAAACGCTGATGCGTGGGGAGCCCAGCGACTGTATCGACAAATGGCTGATAAGCTTAGTCCAGAGCCATGCCAGATAGCAATAAAGCTTTTTGTGGACTTCCTCCCTAAAATGCTTGCTAAGGTGTTAACAGTCTTACTGTTCCTCTGTATGGGGGGTTGTTAGAGGGGCTCTGGCTGACACAATGCCCCTGTGCGAGTCATATTACTGGCCTAAGTCTTAAGTTAAAGTCCAGTTATATTAATTTGGTTCAAATAATCTAAACCACTGGGAAGTGCATAATGTGCTTATATGTTAAATCATGTTCTTATATATCCAAATAGCACTTATATACTTATAACCCAATTAAACTATATATTAATTAATCTTAAGACTTTTTCATGACAACTGCATCATATTAGTACATATTCATATCATGTTTGGTCTCGTTATTCTCGGGAGAATCCAAGGAGTTGAGTGGAGTATGTTTCATTCCCATTGAAATTATGGTTCATTCCCTTTTGGAAACTCCTGAGAATTTGGTCAGAATACTCTCTGGTAATCACCCTATTCTCCCCTCTCTGCTGAAGTGTTTTATTACCTCCTCCCCATAGGGGTAGCCCAAAAACCGGATTCGACCCCTTTTCCAGGGTTTATGGCCATGCCGCCTGGATCAAAGACGTGGTTTGGCTTAAAGCAAAGAGAAACAATCTATTCTGGGAAGATCGTATCTGATCTGTTTAAGTGCGTGAGTAGCCATTCCGTATGCCGTATGTAGCCAATCTATATAGTCAGGGAAGATCGTATCCGATCTCTCCCCGCGCACGTTAGTGCGTGAGTAGCCTTTTCGGTGATGTAACAGCGTATTTCGAACTTCCCGCGCACGTTAGTGCGTGTATCCTTTTCCTCCAGGTATGACTTTATTCTCCTCTTCTAAATTATGCGTAACTTGTAATTGGCTTAACGTTGATTTGTTTGATTTAAGCTTTTGCCTACCTGGTGAATAAATTATTGTCATTCCTTTAAGCTTGCGTGGTCTCCGTGACTCCTAATCCTTTTGTTCTTTCTAGCCACGTTACGACCAAGGGGCGAATCCTTGCATTCCAGACTAGCTAGCTGATGTTTTAAAGGTAGTGATGGGTTTTAAGTTGGATTGCAGATTACGGTCTACTTATATAAAGGGTTTATGTAGTATCGGTCCTGGGGATTTGGCCTTAAGGGCACCCCTGGGCTTATAAGCCGGTGCCTGGTCGATCTCCTTAAGGGGCCCTGTGGTGCACATAAATCTGGGTTCATGATATGTTTATGCCAAAGTTGCTACTATCATGGTAATTTCTTCCATCCTATGGAACTCTCACCGAACTAAGATCCGGCAACCGCGCTATTACCCGGGGGCGTCGGTTGAGTAACTGGTTTTCACGGAAGAGTCTGGCGGCTTAGTTGCTCCGAGATTCACGCATGTGTCCCTAAACTATCAATTCTAATTCTAATTTGGAGTCAGATATTTAACGAGGGTATAACTAAATATGGTATTCTGAATTTATTATGGAGTCAGATTAATTGTAACCGTTGTGCTTTTGTGCCCCGTTGTTCGAACGGAGAAAATGTATCCATTTTATTGTGATTCGCACCAGCCAGGACGACACGCGTGTTAATACCAGCCAACAGAACACGTTGAACCTTTGCCCTACAATTTCCGTCGTTGGTTATTGTTTTGTGGGTTTTACAGGTGGTCCATGTAGGCCAGAAATAACCCTGATCTCTAACAATAACTTAACCCTAAACCTAACTTTAACCTTTAGAAAGTAGTAACTTTAACCAAAGCCATAATGTTTTTCTAACCATTTGTCTTTGAAGGTGCTATGCTGCTATTGTGGTAATTGAGGAAATATTCCTCCTATAGCATCAGAAATGCTCCAATAGGGGAACAAACAACCTACAGGTATGGATATTTGGGTTTGAGGACTTGTTGATAAATGACGGTTCTTGAGGCAGTGCCTTCTGAGTGTTCGGAGATCACAGGTATTCAGCTTAGGCACATGGCCTTGCCTTTTAAACGCAGAAATACCACCTCATTCCTTAATCTTTCACTTATGTTATGCACTATAGAGGATGATATATCTAAATCTCTTCTTATCCTTCTTTGAGGAACATTATGTTTAAAACTTTCAATGATTTTCTTGTGTATTTGTGGGAAAATTGGCAATCCTCAGCCCACCTTTGGTCCTGATGGACAAGGCCTGTCTTGAATGCTGGTTTTATACCAAATCATGATTACAATAACCTGCTAGGGTCAGCTGTTTCGCATCGCATCATTATTCTTCTTTTTACGTTATTGATATTTATTAATTGACATTTCAAAACATTTTTGGACTGTTTCACTGGCAAGGGGAGCATTTCCCAAAAGCATAGTTGCTATTAGCAACTTCTATAGTTCGTCCATTCACAGTCAGTGGTTCCAACTATGTAAGTTAGCATCTGTGCTTTTGGGAAACGCGACCCAGAATGGCAGGAATGGATGCATATTTACAAATGAAATGAAGCTGACCAGAAAAAACATTAAATTTCTTGTCTTTGCACTGTCTATGTTAAAATACAAGTCAAAGAAAATTCAGAAATCTCTGCTTTTTGTCTTCGAGTGCATTTACCACACCGTCCCACCCCAGCCGAGCTGGGGTTGTACCAAGCTGAATGTAGAGAGAATGACATGATTCCTTCCATGCAGATAAGTTTGCTCTCAGAGAATCTCTCAGTTACCATATTCTTGGCATAAAAGGGACTGCATCATGACGATATGTTGTCTTTTGATGGAATTGTAGAATAATTGGGATTGTTAATGCACAAAGCTCCTGGGGGAGGGGCACCGACTTATGTTGCAGTGCAAAGCCAGGCACAAATGCAAGCATGCAGTGCTCACATGCTCAAACAAACTCGCTCGCAAACACAGACACAAGCAAAAAATCATCTCTTTCCTCGTACTGTCTCTCACTTTCATACACAAAAATGCACATGCACACACAGATGTATTGTCACACGCTCATAGCTTCTGTACAATTAATTTTTAAATGAAACATGCTGAAATATCACTAGTCGCAATTTTTTAATCCATGGTTCTTCAGAGAACCCGTTTTGAATGTGCCTAAATTCGCTGTCTTATATCTTCTGATTTTGTATTCAAGGAAACCACTCATGAGCTCAATTTAGCACCTCATTTTCCACTGGGTTCATTACCGCGTGTGTTCCGAGTTATGTCAATATTTTGGTCAAGAACTACCAGCAAGAGCAGTACTAAGTAGGATGTACTGCAATGCCTGAACACATAGCCTGTGTGGTAATTAGACATAATCCCTCTGAAGACAAAAGAAATACACTTAGAAATTCAATTAAGAATGCCGGAGGGCACGAAAGGCACACACTTCATTGGAAATGCTAATGAAACTATCCTCCTTAAAATTCACCACCATCATTTTGTCATTAAAAGGAAGGAGAGGAAAAATGTATCCCTAATGATCCTGATCAATAGGTACTCAGGTACTCAGCTCTGCAAGGTAGAACTCAGAGAAAATTCCTCACCACCTGCATCATAGGGGATAGCAGTTCAGAGCATAAGGGAATACAAAGACAATCTTACAATCAGTTGAATGCAACATTTTAATCGATTCACTTTGGCGACCATGGGTATTTTTTTCCCCTGTTTTTTATGCATCCTTTTCTTTGCTTCTACTGCTGCAGGCCTGACTGCAAGTACTTCATATGGCAACAACAAATTTGCACAGTATTCACAGTGGCCAGGACAGATTATATACAGAAACCAGTACAATGTACTGTGGAATAAATTGATAACATTTGCTCCAGCTCCATCTGCTCAATCGAACAGGGACATTGATCAGCTAGAGACTCCTCTGACAGTCTATGCTACCATATAAAGTTTCACATCAGCCGTTTAAAAAATAAATAAATAAAATGGAAGACTTTTCCATTCAAATGGTTATTCTGGTGTGAACGGAAAATTTGCCGTTCTACAGTATTACATTGTGTCCTAGCATTATTATTCATTCATTATAGTCAGTAGCCTTTTATGGAACCATATCTAATGAGAAAATCATCATATATATTACATTGAACGATTCACATAAAGAATGTTCCAGAAATCAATGTGCTTGATATTTGGTAAACTATTTATTTATTTATTTATTTATTTAGACATACCTTTTGTTTTATTGTGAATAAAATTTTTATGTTAAAATAAATATATATGCTTCCGTTAAAATTTAATTATAAACCAGTCTGTTGGTGTATGTGAGGAGACGCTGATTGCCCCTTGATATCTACTCAACGGGTAGCTTAAATGCGCCCGTCCCACGCTTAAGGTGCATCAATCCACCGTACACCTTTAACCAGCCGGGCGGCGTTTATATGCGACCGTGGTACACAAGCAACAGCTTTATCACTGCTGTAGGGTATTTTGGACATCTTCGAGAATCAAAATGAAGAAATGAGAGACAGAGGTCGTTAACAAAGAGTTATCGTACTACCCACAGAGAAAACAATCACGCTTTGCAGTGAATCAGGCGAGTCATAATGAGCATACAATCATCAAATTTTTACTACAATTGGATGACAATACGAATGATGAATTTATCACTTCGTTTCATTTATGGCAATGAAATTCGCATATCCGAGCCTGGCGTATTTGTTTTACGAGAAATTTCACCAAGTTTACAGGTTATATCAACAGCTTTCATTGCATTTATGTTGTTTGCACAGAACCACCAATGCGAATGCCCTATCGATATTAATTTATGGAGCGAAATGTTGGATAGTGAAGTTGAATGACACACTTCAAAGACAGTATGGCTTTTAAAAGAGCAACATTCGTATTATTTTCACGGAGAAATATGTCACATATAATCATGTAGATAATAAATAAATAAATAAATAAATAATAAAAAATAATAATAAACCATTTATTTATTAATTTATTTATTGTGTCAAGCAAATTATTTCTCAAGTGTCAGTAGCCTATATGCTACCTTTACCGATGAGTGACCAAATAAAGTAAGTCAAAATCATCGCGTCTGATCAGAAATTCTGCTGCCACACACTCACGATACTATACTATACTATACTATACTATACTAATGGATATGTTGCATTTGCTTGCTTCAGTCTTTACCACCCCCCACCCCGCCCAAAAAAAAAAAAAAAAATCAAACCTGGTCGTTTGAATCCCTGAAAATCACTGCTTTATTTTTGCAACGCGTATTTTAGGATAACTGCAATATGTAGTGATGAAATGAAAAGTATGAACTGTATTATCCATAAGGGCCGCCTATTTAATCAACAGTTTATAGAAGGCCTAATTACCCATCAGACGGATTTGAGCAGTTTAAACAAATTAGATAACCCTTGTTAATTAGAATATGATTAAAGGTTTTTAATTATATCACGGATGAAGTGCTCTAATTAGTGTGAAGATATGATAATAGCCCGCTGCGACACATTGTATTAGGTTTGCAATCAAATCCTGAATACTTTAAAAACCCACTTTCCGTTGTCATTAATAAAATATTTTCAATGCAAGACCCTCTCCATAAAGGCATTGTATTATAGCCTATACGATGGTGACGCCTACCTCATAGCTGGTAATAATTAATGTAATAAATTTGTCAATGTAAATTTGACACAGTCATAATAAAAGGGACAACTGACTTATCAAGAAGCTTTCCTGACCCGGACATTATTTCTAAATCTTATTCTGTTTGTTCCAATTGTAATTTCAGAGATAATTCAATCGTGAGCTCGACTTTTTCATGTTTCTGTCATACGGCACTTGGTAGAATGGCTCATGGGTTAATTAGTACTATTACTTTTTTTTGTTTATTTTATTATAAAAGTGTTTTGCGTTTAGACACCTTCCAAACTGGAAGTGGCTATTCGCCCCGCAGCGGGGTGAGTTGAGGGAAATACATCAGCTATCTGCCCCGCAGCGGGGCCGATAGGAAAAGCAGTTCTGCTATTCGCACCACGGCATGGCGGATAGCAGAAGCACTTCTGCTGTTTGCCCAGCAGCTGGGCCAATAAGAGATTTCATTTTATAATCAGTCCCACTCTTTGAAGTTTCGCGCGGAAGCGCTGCGGGGCGAATAGCCTCTTCCATTGAAATTACTGCAACTCAATGACTCCGTGTAACAATAAACTGTCACGTGCCGGGCATTTATCTTGCTAGTCGCGCTTCGTGTTTCGTTTGCCTCTTTTTATAGCCTCCAAATAATTTAAAATGAAGCAAAACACTGTTCTGTTTTTAGCCATCTGAAATTAATGTATTGTCGAGCACTGCCCATGCGCGGAGTCCCCAGCGGCGCCAAAGCTAATGAAGAATAATAAATCATTTAAGGTTTTCAGGTAGACCATAGCAGAGAGAGCGCGAGCGAGCGAGAGAGAGAGAGAGAGAGAGAGAGAAAGAGAGAGAGAGAGAGAGAGAGAGAGAGATTGCCCTTCGCTTCAGAAAAGAGCCAGATCTGGTCCCAGCTGCATTGAACATAGTCGAAGTGTGCAGACAGTCGCCACTTACATCTTAATTAAATTCGTTGTTGAACCGGAAACAACTGAAGAAGGTCAAAGAGCATTGCGATGCACAAGATTGTTTTTGGAAATCTGAATGAAGAAGAAAGAAGCAAATAGCGTTTGTAGCCGATCACTGGCTCTCGGCATCTTGGAGGACCAAATTACACTCAAATGACAGATGACAATGAGCGACGAAAAATAAACGAACAGGCATCAGAAAAAAAAATCTGAGCAGCAATAGTGTAAAAGGCAGGCGTTTATTTTGAGGAGTGACGTCCTACAGTCGCAGAGAGGAACCTCAAATGTGCGCTCCTCGCGACTAGACAGCAGCTTTACTCGGAGACCTGTGGTGTAATAGTTGATGTGCTGCACAGAGACGAGAGGCATTGTTTTTCTCTTTGATTCCGCCGCGCAGTAGTTACAAGTAACTGACTCGAGATTTGAAGAGGCAACCGGGGCTTGAGCTGCTGCTGAAGAGGCGGAGTCTGAACCTGTTAAAAGGAACTTGCTTCAAGTTGGTCGCCAGCAAATATGATGATGATGTCTCTGAACAGCAAGCAGGCATTCACAATGCCCCACACCAGCTTGCCTGAACCGAAGTATTCCAGTTTGCATTCTTCTTCGTCTTCTACATCGAATGCCCCATCGTCTTCATGCTCTTCTTCTCGACACAGTAGTACCATCAGCAGCGGTAGCGGCAGCAGCTCAGAGGCGATGCGCCGACCCTGTCTTCCAGCCCCGCCGGTACGTATTCTGCATAATCACCGCTTAAAGGCACATTTTGACAGCCCACTTTTTTCTTGATGTTTTTTTCATATCTGCGCAGCAAATCACACCACCTTCATATTCAGCCGACTTACGTATTCAGTCGGGTTTGCCTTTCGTATTAATTTTTATGACCTGGGATGTTGCATGTTTCTTGTTTTCTGTGTTCTTTTTAGGGCTTTTTTACATTCTGGAAATGTTTTAATCCGAAGAGTGGAGTGGGAATTCCCTGCTGACAGTAATGTGTGCATTCTATTTGCAATTGCAGAGCAATATATTCGGAGGATTGGATGAGAGTTTGTTGGCGCGTGCCGAAGCTCTAGCGGCGGTGGATATAGTCTCTCAGACCAAGAGCCACCACCACCCTCCACATCACAGTCCATTCAAACCAGACGCGACCTACCACACCATGAATACTCTCCCTTGTACCTCATCGTCCTCCTCTTCTGTGCCCATATCTCACCCTTCCGCACTGGCGGGACACCACCATCATCACCACCATCACCACCACCAGCCTCACCAAGCTCTGGAGGGGGAGCTTCTGGACCACATCACACCTGGTCTTGCTCTTGGGGCCATGGCAGGGCCGGACGGATCTGTAGTGTCCACGCCGGCGCACCCTGCACACATGGCGGGCATGAATCACATGCACCAGGCGGCCCTGAACATGGCCCACGCTCACGGGCTACCCTCACATATGGGTTGCATGAGCGAAGTGGATGCTGATCCCAGGGACTTGGAAGCATTCGCTGAGAGATTTAAGCAGCGGCGGATCAAACTTGGGGTAACCCAGGCGGACGTGGGGGCAGCCTTGGCCAACTTGAAGATTCCAGGGGTCGGTTCCCTCAGTCAAAGTACCATCTGCCGTTTTGAGTCGCTCACGCTCTCGCACAATAACATGATCGCTTTGAAGCCGATCCTACAGGCGTGGCTGGAAGAGGCGGAGAAGTCACACAGGGAGAAACTGAACAAACCAGAGCTTTTCAACGGGACAGAAAAGAAGAGGAAGCGTACTTCCATAGCGGCCCCGGAGAAACGGTCTTTAGAGGCCTACTTCGCCATTCAGCCACGTCCTTCTTCAGAGAAAATCGCAGCGATCGCTGAAAAACTGGACCTCAAAAAGAACGTGGTGCGAGTCTGGTTCTGTAATCAGCGGCAGAAACAAAAAAGAATGAAATATTCTGCGTGCGTCTAGATTGATCACAGGCGCAAAAAGAACGTTTGTAAGACCCATAAACTGTTAAGAGACTATTTGTATGATATTTCTTATTTTTTTTTTTCCCAGTCATCATTGAATTGTACGTTGAAGCAGTATTATTCACTGTATTCAAAGTGGCTGAAAACGAGCGCTATCACGTCTATTTGCCAGAGAGGATATGGAATAATTTTAAGGACCTTATGACCGTGCAAGTAAGAATATTTCATTTTCCCCGCTTCTTCAATTTTGTTAGGAGGCAGTCTATGCTATGCTTAAATTACTTACGCTATTGTTTATGCCTTTTGAATTTCAAATATCAGTGTAACTTATTAAAAATAATTGCACTGGTTTCAGATATTCGACTAAATTTGATATCACAGTTAAATGAGAGTATGAGAGTATACGGCACTTAGAATCGAATGTATTATATTTTAGTTCAAGGAGCAGGCCTGCTTTTTTAAAAATGTGACCCAACTGAGTTCTATATATATATATATATATATATATATATATATATATATATATATATATAGACAATATTGACGTTCCTCCATGGTTATGGTGCAGTCTGGTCTTTCAGGGCTGCAGCATCTAACATGGAGGGCTTCTGCCCCAGACGGTGGAAGTGATAATTAGATCACGGCCAAACAGCCCCCTGTAAATTATTAATTTAACAGTCTCTTACTTAATTTTGCGGTCGTTTTGATTAATTCCCCCACTCACATTCAAACTGTGTTGACAGGTGGGGAGATGAGGGATAGCTGTATTCATTTATTTGGAAAAAAAAAAGATAACCGTGCAATACCTTTAGACGGTTTAGGAGTATTTTTAACATACCTTTTTTTTTTTTTGGGTGTAGGCCCAAAACTTAATCAGTGTTAAACTAACTGAGATAAACAGCTTAATCCAATTTTTTGGTCGCAATACTTCTGCACTAGCGTGGGTTTCATGCTCATAAACTATTTATTGTGTGAGGTAATGTTTACTTCGTTACATATTTATCGGGATTCCCTCCTGCCTGGTTTTGCTTGAGGAAAATCAAAATCACGACAAAAGTAAAACGTATGTTTGTCTGGAAAGGGTGATTACTGTTAAAATATGTCAAAATATTTTCTCCTTTTTTCAAATGGCACAATCGAGATATATATATATGAGATAGGTTTCTCTTTTAAAATTATTTTTAATGTGTTTTCTTGAATCAATTTGTATAATTACCAGCGTATCTTCATCAAGTCGTTTCTTGTTAAAACACTTTGTTCATTAATGTTTTCCTAATTAAAAAAAATGACACTTTCCAAGGTATACTTGTATAATGTAAATATTTCATCGGAATCACGACATGCACAAGAATATATTAGTACAGGTTTTGCTGTATTCCTGTTTTAGCAAAGATAAATGAATGAATTACTTTATGTATTGTATGTTCCTTTCCGTTAATTGAGATATGCATTAATTTATGCCATTCATGTATCTTTTAAGTTATTTGATTATTGAATTGCAATATGTGTTCCATTAAAGAACAAGTTTTAACTTTTTTGGAATTCAGTTTTCAATGTATTATTCATGCAGGAATTATTATTATTATTATTATTATTATTACTACTACTACTATTATGCAAGTGTTGTTAAGAGTTGCTACCTAAATGTATTCGTTAACACAATGGCGAGTTGAAGTCGCTATCTCTAAAACTTTGCAAAATTCTTGCGCTTAGAAATGAGGTATCTGATTGTTTTGTATCGCCCGTATTTGCTGCAGATTTGAAGAACGTAAATTCTCTGGACACGCGCAATTCACCCAAACTTGTTTTCATGTTCATACCTATTGCAGTGCTCTTAAAACGGTCTAAATCTGGATCTAACCAAGTTTTAGTGAAGGGTTATATTAACGTGAAGTATCATTTTTTTTGAGGTCAAAGGGACTTTCTGGGTGATTTTGCAACTCGTGGTAGCCTACCTGAGAGGAAATGCTAATATTCTATTATAGTCTGATCAGCGAGTCTATGGAGAGCTTGATATGTCCCTGGAGAGAATCTTCACCAGCTGTCAAAACCTGGGAAAGCACTGTGGCTGCCAAACCCGACCGCTTTTATTGATACATTAAGCCAACCCCTCTCATTGCAGCAGAAATACGGGCGCATTGTTTGGGTTACTTGCTGTCAGTTAATTCCGGATTCTTAAAAAAGAAAAAATTTCCAAGTACCCTGCGCGTCCCCGTATCCATATTTGACTGTGGAGGCAGATGCGCAAAGCATTGGGCGATGTTACACTTCAGTACCATGGATAGCTACCGCTTAAGGTACGCAGTGCTCCAAACGTGCGTCTTTGTTGTTCGTAACATAATTGTTTTTAAAAGAGATTAATTTGCTTCATGAAGTTGTTTTTATCTTTAATTCCTTTTAATTGATAGCCATTTCATTGAAAGTGTTAACAACTGCATTATTGAGAATTAATTTCATTTTAAATAAATGATTAGAGCCAAATTTTTTATGTAAAAATCAGGAATCAGCAGGAATTCGCATATTATAATTTTTTGGCATTTGAGAAGGAATTTTCAATAAAAATGCGAATCGTGATCATTGATTGAGCTCGTAATCCAGTCGGATTCAGAGCGTCGTGAATACATTAATGATTGAATACACAGTATGGCGCTGATAGTTGAATCTGGCGCATAAAAGTTTGCGCCCTCTGTGTTGTCAAACAAAATTTAAAACGGAATTAGCTTGTATGATTCACGCATCCCAAACGCTCCAACTCCCACATTTCACACATAGTGACGTCACGGCGCGGTGCAATACAGCCACGTTTAGCTATTTTTCGACTTACTTGCCTACTTTACCAGTATCGCGCACACACACACACGCACGCACACACACACACACACACACACACACACACACACACACACACACGTATGTGTGTACCTATGTGTACATGATTATTATTATTATTATTATTATTATTATTATTATTATACCCGAGGAGGTCACCTAACCACAATAAAAATAGTCTCCATGTAAAAATCTTTATATAGTCTCTATAAAAAAGGATTACAGTGTTAAATTATCAATGCTATGCATTATGCATTTCCTCAGAAAAGGATCGAGGACAGTGTTCCCCTGCTGATATTGAATACTCTGTAGAATTTGCCATTACATGTCGGATATTACAAGATGCATTCATTAAAACGTCCTTTCAATGAATTGCAACTAATTTCTACAAATCCTCTGAAAGGGCCATTCAATGGCTAAAGCTAATTTGAGAGAACTGCAAATTGTACAGCGAATTATGAAAACTAGATAATTGCTCGGAGTAAGTAAGTAACCATTAGTTATTGCTTAATGACCGTCGGTCAGGGAGAGCTGAATGCGAAATGCACATCGGGAATTGGAATTAGCTCTATGCAGGCCAGGGAGTGTGGCAACCTGACATCTCTAGTCTGCACGAAGCGGTGTAGTTGCCCTTTAGAGCACATTTTCAGTTTAACAGTCGTACAAACGCAAAACATCTCTTTTATTTATACTTTTTATTTTTCATTTTCCTTCATAAAGCCTAAAGTACATCTTCCTCCATCATGGTAGCCTGTTTCATTTATTGTTTGATTTGTAATGAGAAAGAAAAGCATGAAATATCGTTTAAATTGAATACAAACTCAACACCAAAGGCTTGGTTACAGGCTCCAAAAAGTGATGGGACATATAGGTAGCACCGCTTGTAAAGAAAGGGCGAGCACTGTTTTCCTTTGTTATAATTAGGCGGTCTGTTTTATTTTTCTCTTTTCCCAGAACATTTTTCCCTTTCAGTGGGATTCTGATGAAAATTTAATGAAGCCAGGGACCGTCGGAGCTCCGCTGGGAAAACTGCGAATAGAATATTTTAACTGTACATTTACTCCAAGTGTCTGCCTTCAAAGATGTGACTGCTCTCGAATTAAAAGAACTACAGGCCAAAAACCGAACAGGCGGTAACATCACCTTTATTTATCATAACATTTGTTTATTTATTTATTTATTTATTTAGCTAGCTAGCATTTTTCATGTATAAAACAAATTGCAGGCCCTCTGTTTTTTTTCAATTCTATACTTAGAAATTATCGTAATTTTACAAAAAAGTGTTCTCTCAGTAATTTAATATAAAATTCAATCTATCATCGTTATCGTCATGATTACTTGTATGTTGTGTCCGTTTTTAAAAACATGTATTCGTAAAGTTTGCCCTGAAAATAGATTGAATTATTTAATGCCCAGCATTTGTTAACCAGCAGTAAGTAGTCCTCTATCATGGGCCTATGTCGTAAATCGAGTGCGCTCATTTAGGATGACGATTTAACTGTTTAATTTCAGCTGGCTTTCTAAAACTCTTTCAGGGCGCATATCAACCCTTCGACACGGAAAATCGATGAATTGCTTTTTAGCTTCAGGTTTACGCTATAGATTATCCATGCGCCATGCCCTCGTCAGTGAGACAGGCATGTTTTAGCTCACTACCTTAGCCCACACTTGCACTGATTCAGGGGACACAATGTTTCACAGAAATACTCATTTAATCATAATATATTAATAAGAAAGTTTTTCAAACTATTCCATTTTAGCATTGTGGAAAACTTATACAGCAATGAAAGTAATCATTTTATTTGATCCTAATGAGGTGATAGAAGAAAGAAATTTGTCAGTATTGCACGACTCGTTTTCAGATTCAGCCGCACCGTTATGCTGTTGTTCTTCGATAGTTTACGTTTTGGAATAAGCCCGATTTTTTTTTTTCAAGTGACCAAGAGTAGTACACTTATTAGAATCCTAAAGATTCCCAAGTAATGCTCCTTTAAAAATGATTTTTCCAGATTGCTCTGGCTAAACTAAATTGTATAACACTGGACATCAGCCTACCCCTAAAAGATTTAATAATGAGTTTGAAGCAAAAAATGTTTATTCCGTTCCAGGGTGAGAATTGGACGTAGGCCAACACAGGCCCTCTTTAAGCGGCAAATTATCAAAATCGAAGACAGGACCTTGTCTTCATCAGTTCAAAAATACATCATATGCAGCATTCAAGTATTTTATGTATCTGTTCTAGGCCTACAGCAAAACCAAAATGCCTTGGTAAGTATTTCATAACGACGAGATTACAAAGTCTGGCAACCATTTCGGTGGAATATTGGCCATTTATACACAGTAAAGAAGATTGTCATTGTGCCTTTAACCTATTCACTTCGACCTGTTAATTTTTCATTGGAGCTTAAAAAGCTTATTTTCGCATCATATCAGAGGATTTGAAGCCGAATTTACTTAACGCTTGACGACTTGCCAACTTGGTACTTTAAGAAATGGCAAAAGCTGCAACAATGTATAAAGGATTTTATATTAAAATTCCCATATCTCAAAACGAGCAAACGCATTTTAAGAGATAAAATTCTGAAACATTTTGTCTTGTCATACCGTTGTAAACGTGAGTGATTATGCACGAGATCGCGCTCCATTCTTCCTCTTCTTTTTCGAAAAATCTTTTCTAACTGAAACACAAAAGTAGCCTACAGGCCAATGCAATAAAATATGTAGGTCTAAACGTATGATTGCAGCAACTATTCTAAAATTCCTTGTCACCATCACTATCATCACCAACATTACCGCTATATCATCATCATCATCGTCGTCACCGTCATCATCATCATCAACAACAACAAAACCATCAAGAACAACAGCAACAGCAACAACAACGACGACAACGACATCTTATCATATTTATTCACTGCAGTCAGCCTGCAGCGGACCTACAGTTTTGATTCGTGATCTTAGATATTACTACATCTAGGGCCCAATTGTGGCAGTTAAATTGAGTGATTTCTGCCCAGACTTGGTCGTGTAGGGAAATAATAATGGACCTTACCTTCAAAATTAGTGAACAAACACAACCTGCTTCACAATACAACAAATAAAAACAATTAACCTCAACTAAACACGTATCTCAGCGTAACGTATCTAGACTATCTACATGCTGCTAACTTTTGTCATATTGAAGTAGCTCTCTCCCACTGGTACACCACCCCCCCACCATGCACCCGGTTTTCCCATGTTAATTTTTGATCTAAGCGGATACCTGCATTCAAACACACTGACCTCCCAAGCCAGGGCCTTTATGTGTCTCATCTACACAGACAAATGTTTAAGATGGGTAAATATTTTTTTTCTCGATTGAAGGAGGGGAAGTAGCCGAGGTTAACCAAAGTCTGGCTCACTAGGGGTTCATGATATTAATTATATATTAATTATCCACGCACATTTTGAGCTTAGAAGATTGTCCTTGCGTTTCTTCGCCAATCACTTATATGACCTACAAATAATTTAATCTTCGATCTGGATATCCTGGAACTTCTGTGGGCCAGCGACCGAAATGGGACGCTTTTGGTTACGACGTACGCCTGGTTGACCCGAAATGTAGCCTACAACCATTCAGCTGTCAGACATGTTCTTATGGGCTTCTATAACTCATAGGCGCAAGGATAGTCCTCGTGGTCGGCTCTCGTTTATACAGAATAGAATCATTTACATAAAGTCCTTAGGCAAATAACTGTTGGGGGCTCTAATTTATATCTGATCGAAAATTAGCCGTCATTATGCGCTCCATTAGCAGCGTCTTTAATGTGCTTCTAAGCGCCATTTGTCAAGCAGCTTGTTAATATCCTTCAAGTCTCTAAAGTTGAGAGCTCATTAAAGACTCTGCGCCCTATTATTGATGCTATTTTCTGGGAAAAAAAAAAAAAATATATATATATATATGCATATATATATATCGGAAAAGGACCTGACTCAAAAACTTTGTCAGTTTCAACTTAATGATTTTTTTTTTTTTTAAAGAAAATATGATGGGTCACTAGTTAAAGTGCACTTCAACCCGGGGGTGATCAAGGGTGCTTTCTATCACTCTATTCTAGTAAAAAAAAAAAAAAAAACAGCTTTAAGAATACGCGAAAATATATTATGCACCACAATTTTTCAATATACAGCTAGGCCTTGTTTGTGCTATCTGATTTACTATATATATAAAAGTTTTTCTTTATTCTTTATTTTCGTGTAACGTCAAAATAGCTAAATCCCCCAAACAGTAGGTATGGGATGACGCAAGGGAATACTTTATTATATAAGAGGTCACATGTAAGCGATCCGCGTCTGTAGCCCATAATTA